>JANJXV010000163.1:0-1200000 GCA_024803745.1 Megascapheus bottae | reverse complement strand
GTGGTGGGGCCAAAAAAAGGGTAAAAGAGGCAAAGGAACCAGGTGCTGGTAGCTCAAGACTGTCATCCTAGCTACTCAGGAGTTTGAGATCTGAGGATCACAATTCAAAGCCAGCCCAGGACAGAAACTCCATGAGACTCTTATCTGCAATAAACTACTGAATGCAAGAAGCTCAAGCTCAGTGACAGCATCCAGGCCTAGCGTTCAAAACCCAGGACTGGCAGAAAAAAGTATCAAAGGACAAGAAGCTGGCCAAAAGTTAGAGGGACTCTATCTTGACAAACAATACAATGGTAAGTTGTACTCAGAAGACTTGCACAAAATCTGGAAATGCCTGAGACCTATCTATGTATGTTTCCTGTTTGTCTAAATACATATGTTTATGCATTTATATATTAGTATAGAGAGACAGATCAATACATATGACTATACATATATACATAGCCAGACACTTATGGGTGGGTGGTATACTGTGTGCGTGTTTGTGTTTGTGTTTTGTGGATGGCTATCTCTGTTTAAGAAAGATAGAAAATATGTAAATATCTTTAAAAAAACTTGAAAAAAATATAGAGAGACATAAGCTCTTGAGGGAATCTGAAATGACAAGATTATTCACAGGCACGTTTATCCTTATGGATTCCTCAGCAAGTTTTAATTTTTTTCATTATTTTCTTTCTTTTTTTGAACCAGTGCTAAGGATTTCTCTCAGGGACCAGGTGCTGCCAATTACTAATTTTCTCATGGCTGGTACAAGAGGAACGGAGCCACAGTTCCACTTTTGCCTTATTTATTCTTGCTTAACTGAAGATAAAGATTTCTATCAGTGACTTTCTTTCAGGGGCTGGATTCTAACGAGGATCCCCAGACCTCAGGCTTCTCTATAGCTACAATTAATAATATGAAAACCCAGCACTGGGTTCCAATGCACAGGGCAAGAAATTGAGTGAATCTCTCAACTCCAATTAGCTAAAATAAGCTACAAGTGAAAGACCAATACCTTTGAGGAAAAGATGCTGAGGGTTATCACACAGGCCCTATGAGTAAGCCCTAAACCCTGTACACATGTGTGCATGCACACATTGGCAGATACACACACATGCACACACACAATATTTCAGGCAATATTGTATTTTGAATTAATATCCAAAGATTGGACAACAGGATAGCAAGTAATAAAATCTGTTTTTCTTGTCTACATTGAGGGAAAGGGATAAGTCACAAGATGCAGAAGCGAAGAATTCAGAGGCAAATGCTGTGAGTGAATAACTTGTAAAAAGCACATTTCTTTTCTTTTCTTTTCTTTTGTTTTTTCTGCCATTCCTGGGGCTTGAACTCAGGGCCTGAGCACTGCTCTTGGCTTTTCCCAAGTCTAGCCCTCTGCCACTTGAGCCACATTGCCATATGGATTTTAATATCTGTGTGATATTAAGGACTCAAACCTAAATCTTCATGGATGCTAGGCAAGCACTCTACCACTGGGCCAAAGTCTAAACCCCGATTAAGTATTTATAAATATTCATCATCTTCATATCAAAATATCCTTTCTCCTGCAAAGAATGAACACTTATCTATATCTGTAAGACTTTTTTTATGTCACCAATGCTTCTGTGATTTTCCCACTTGCATTTTTACAGATGACAGCACAGATATTCATCAGGAAGAAAAACAGATTAGGATACAGAAACCTAACAACGTCCTAGTAGATTGAAGTGAAAAATATGTGCAAGATGGCCTGGGTCTTTCATCTATTTGTAGAGTGCTTGGCTACCACACAAAAAGAGTCCGGTTTGATTCTGCAGTACCATATACATAGAAAACTCTGGAAGTGGTGCTGTGGCTTGGTGGGACAGCTATAGCCTAAAGAAAGCCTAAGAACAATGGTCAGGCTCTGAGGTCAAGTCCCAGGACTAGCAAAAAAAATGTGCAAGAGGCAAAATGCAAGATGAGAAGGCACTGTGAAGCAAAATGTCTTGTGAAGGCTAAGGGGAATAGTGACAGTTAAGTTTGGATCTTACCTAAGAAAGGCTCCTTGAGCCTGAGACCAGGCTAGCACTTACGCCTAGTTAATGACTTGGGATTTGAACAAAAAGGTGTGCTGTTTACTACATCCATATGTGAGGTGGGAAGGGAGATTCAGCCTCCAGTATGTCTTTGGGGAGGTCTTCTGTGAGCAAGGAGCTTTGTCATTGGGCCTTGAAAGGTGACCCTACCTCCCTCACAATGGAACAGAATATGGTAACCAAGCCACTGTATGTGACAACCAGCTCAAGTCAGCTCCCTTGGCCTGTGGCTCAGGAGGAAGAAAGATGTTGCTGTGCTGTTGCCAAACGTCAGGAGGCTCGGATCTCCGGCATGAGAGATATGGATGTCTCACTTGAAGAAGTAGATGGTGGATCAGGGCCAAGACAAAATTCCCGTATATCAGGCATTTCTCTAGGAAGAAAGCCAGGAAACTCCAGGGAAACTCAGATGAGGTATATTGAGAGGAAACCTATTTGAACCCATCATCCTGCCCACAAACTACAACCTTCTTGTGTGCTTTCAAGTGACTATACTGAGATTAGAGTGTGTCATTTCCAATCTACTCTATACCAATTCCTCAGTGTGAAGTGTGGTCCGATTCCTACGTTTGAAATATCCACAGTTTTGCCAATACAGTGTGATGGTAAGTCAGCTCAGACTCTGAATGAGCCTTGTAACCTATGGATCCTGGAGGAAGGCCTGTTGGAGATGCTGCTGACAAAGCTGATCCCTGCCTACCAGAGAGGTGATCTCTTTTATGTGGGAAACTCCCTGAACAATTTCAAATAGTGGAGGACAATGTAGTAGTTGCTGGAAATTCTCTTGAAAAAGTGAGTGTTCCCCCTCCAAACCCATGTTTGCTCACCACTCCTAGCCAAGTCTTGGAATACTTGGCTCCTCTCTGAGCCTGTTTGTTTCACTGGGGTGTTCACAGGGGAGCTAAGCATGATACAAGTGCACAAACTACTTTATTATGACTGGGACACCATGCCATTTCATTTCCCTCACAAGCTACTGGAGTCTCAACAGTGTGCTTACTGAGAAGTTGGATTTCAGGCATGAGTAAGTGGCTCCCAACTGCAGCCCTCACCTAGGTGACATCCTAGGAAATCCCATTTCCCAGTAAGAAATGAGGTGTCAGTACTAATGGCGGAGACCTGTGAAATACTGGAGTCAGAGGAAAAGCTGAGGGCTGAATCACTTTTGAGCCATCAGGGAGGGATTGTGATAGCTTTGCCTGTTAGAACCTGAAAGCATTTACATTTTGGTGTGTGGTCCAGTGCTGACACTTGAAACTGAACCCAGGTCTAAATGCCATACTTTTGGTGTTCAAAAATTAGCACTGTACCATTTGAGTCATAGGTCAAGTTCTGGCTTTTTGCTGCCTAATTGAAGACAAGTGCCTTTAGACTTTTACTGACTAGACTGGCTTTCCACTGTGATCTTCAGAGCTCAGCCTGCTGGGTGGCTAAGATTAGAGCAATGAGCATTTAGTTCTTTATGTAGAGCATTCACTTATTGATTTATTTAGAGCATTTACTTAGTTAATTTAAGGTGCGTTTACTTTGGACAGATGCATAGAGGCCTCTCTCAGAAGCTTCTGGAAGTGGGGTGTAAAAGTCATCCTGTTCTCGAGTGTCTCTTACACCCCTCCCAGCACATAAGTGCACATCTCTGCAGGACAGCCACAGCATTAGAATCCTGCAAGAAAGGGGCTTTGGTAAAAGGCTCAGGATGGAGAGAGAAGGCTCTCACTTTCCTTGTACCGAATGTGCCCACAGCATCATGTGTTCCATCTATACGATGTGAATGGACTTCTACCCGAGTGATTTCTACGAGTTCAAGAACTGCCACACCCTGACACAACTCAAGCTCTATATGAGGCTCCACATGTCGGCTTTGGACCTGCTCTTCTAAACACAAACTTTTTGACCAGCTGGAGGAATATGCGACCAGTAAGACCAAGAAAAAGTAGAAGTCCTGGTGTGGGTGCCTCAGAACCTGTGAGTAGGAAGCCCATGTGGTCTAGATATTGGTTGGCCCTTACTTCTACAGAGCTTGGCAAAATGCCCTTTATGGGTGGTGTCAGCCAGGTAATGTCTGTCCTCTGAAAGGACTCGGGAATAAGCACTCATTAGAAAGACCCTACACCTCCTCAGTGTTCAGTCCAAACTCCAGTTCTACAGGTTCCTCCATTAGATCCTCATGGAAGTTGAGTGACACTTCAACTTGCAGAGTCCACTCTGTCCACTCTGTACCTATTTCCATTCTTAGGTTTGGGTCATCGTGGAAGAGCTTATCCTGAACTCCGGATGAAAAACCCACCAATGGAGCTGGTGACTGATGGAGACTGAGAATCATCACTGCACTCCAGAAAGCATGGGCCTTCTGTAGAAATTACCAAACAGGTTTAGAGTCCTGTGGATATACCTTTTGCTCTGAACCCCATGTGTGACACAGTTGAACCTGCAGATACTATGGAGGAAGAAAAAGAGCAGCCAGATTTCCTTCCGTTTCCTTTCACACTCCACCCAGAGTCAGTCCATCTGAGTCAGAGAACACTCCACTTATTGTGCAAGCTGAAGGGGCACACGCTGGGCTCATGGAAAATGTCCCCATGGGAAACAGCAAGTGTACTCTCAATACTGGATTCATTGGAGGAAAATGAATCCATTCTCACAGAATATCCAGACCCATCCATCTCACTAAAAGAGACTCAATCTCCATTCGACAAACCAGAATCCATCCCCCTCTTAACTCAGGAAGGACATTCTGTTTCTCATGAGGAAGGAGACCCTTCTGAGGACTCGGAAGTAGAATTACTGTCTGAAGGCAACTTGGAGGCCAGTCTGGATTTAGAGCTTCCCTGTCCCCTTCCTAAAAAGACATCTCTTTATCTTGCTCTCATGATTCTTGTCAAGTATTCATTGTATTTACTTTGCTAACTATTAAACTCTCATTGTTAATATTATGGTGTGCAGTTCTTCAGTGCTTATTATACTGTGTTTTATTTTCCACTTATAATGTGAGACCTCAGACACATAGGTCCTGGGTGGGCCAAAAACCAGACAGGTCTGGTCCCATAGAAGACAACCTTACTGGATATACAGGGAACTATGAAATGCATGGAATCACCAGGAATCCAGGCCAGGCCTCCATGGAAAGACAAGTCAGCTACCAAAGCTTAAGGACAGAGCAGATGCCTGGAAATGTGTTTTGTCAATCGGGAGAAGTGCCAGAGTAACTGTAATATTATGTGGGACTCTGTTCTGTGAGTTCAAGTCTGATTATATATCCATTGTGCTTTGTACAAATATTTAAGAAAATTAAAACTCCACAATAGCATCAAAAATCTACTTTGGCTTTTAATGTTGCCTAGTTGTAGAGTGCTCGCCTAGTATACAAGAAGACCTTGATTCAATTCTTCGACACTGCATACACAGAAAAAGCAGATGGGGCACTGTTGCTCAGGTGTAAGAGTGCCACCCTTGAACAAATGTGGCCAAGGACAGTTCCTGGTCCCTCAGGTCAAGCCCAGGACTAGCCAAACAAGAAATCATACCATTTTCCACACATTTGGAAATAAATCTGTTTTATCTAACGCTACTTCTTTTTTGCCAGTCCAGGGTGTGTGCCACCAAGCCAAACTACTGGCCCCCAACCTTACTATTTTTAATCATTTAATTTTTTTACATAATCATATTTCATGCTGTCTGTATTAATAGCATAAACAGTATGCTTAGTGTAATAATGTTAAAGGTAAAACATAAGAAATTAATAACTAAAATTCCTTTTATATTAGTTTTCTAGCATTACTACAATTTTATGAGAAAAATTACTTAGAATGTATATTTTAGAGTTCAAATAATCCATTTTGATAAATATATCAACCTACATCATTTATTTGAACACATTTTAAACTATTTTTTTCAGGAATGAAAATACATATATATTTGTTGTAAATGAAATTTATGACTTGGGGGGAAGGGAAAGAGAAAACCGGGGAGGGGGTAACAGTGTTTACAAGAAATGTACTCATTACATATGTAACAGCAATCTCTTTGTATATCACCTTGAACAACAAATTTTTTGAAAAGTACAATAAGTTTAAATGTCTACTTTGGGCAGAATTTTTTTTGCCAGTACTGGGCTTAGACTCAGGACCTGAGCACGATCCTTGTTTTTGTTTTTGTTTATTCTTAAGGCACAAGTTCTATCACATGTGCCACAGCACCACTTTTATCTTTTTTCATCAATGTTGTGCTGAGGAATTGAACTTGGGTCTTCATTCATGCTCGGCAAGAACGCGTCCACTAGGCTTAACTTATGGCCCCAGTGGGAAGGAAGTTTTCCATAAAATATGTAGGAAATATGTACACTAAGGAAAAGCCATCAAAAATAGAAGAAAAATTATATACTTAGATAACAACATGCCAGTATTATGGCCGATCTCTGTAATTCTAGCTTCAAGAGTGGCCTATTTGGACCGGGAGTTGGCTGGCTGAAGTAAAGTGCTATCCTTGAGCAAGCCCTAGGATAGTGGTCTGGCCATGAGTTGAAGCCATAGGACATGCAAAAAATAATAATTTAATGCCCGTGACTGGTGGCTCACTCTGGTAATCCTAGCTACCCTGGAGGATCGAGGTTCAAAGACGGCCCAGGCATAAAAATCTGTGAGAATCTTATTTCCAAATAATCCAGAAAATTCAAAATGACAATGTGCCTCAAGTGGTAGAGCTCTTGCCTTGAGCTGAAGAGCTTAAGGTAAACATCCAGGCCCAGAGTTCAAGCCCCATGAGTGAAAAAAAGAAAAAGAAAAAGAAAGCCCTTATCTAAGGCTGGAGTGCACACTAGTGGTAGTTTGCTTGCCTAGTATGCACAAAGCCCTGTGTTCAATTACTCTGTACCACTTACACTAAAAAAAAGCTGGAAATGATCTCAGAAGGTTGGGTTCTGAGGATCACAGTTCAAAGCCAGGCCAAACACTAAAGTCCATGAAACTGTTACTTCCACTTAAGCACCAGAAAACCAGAAGTGACAATGTGGCTCAAGGTGTTTAAGGTTGTAGCCTTGAGCTGAAGAGCCCAGGGACACTGCCCATGTGCACAATTCAAGTCTTACAACCAAGAGAGAGAGAGAGAGAGAGAGAGAGAGAGAGAGACAGAGACAGAGACAGAGACAGAGAGACAGAGACAGAGACAGAGAGAGACAGAGAGGCAGAGAGAGACAGAGAGACAGAGAGAGAGACAGATAGAGAGAGAGAGAGAGAGAGAGAGAGAGGCAGACCGACAGAGACAGGCAGAGACAGAGAGACAGAGACAGAGACATCAAACAGTCAGGCACTGCTGGCTGAAGCGTGTAATTCTACCTACTATGGAGGCTGAGATTGGAGGATCTTGGTTCAAAGCCCAAAGCCAGCCTGGACACATATGTTTGTGAGACTTACATCACCAATTGACTACCAGAAACCAAAAATGGAGCTGTAGAGGAAGAGCGCTAGCCTTGAGCTGAAGAGGTCAGGGACAGTCCAGGCCCAAAGTCCAAGCAACATGACGAATCAATAATAAAAAAAGAAGATAGCTAATAGTATTGATGAATAATTTTGGGCTGGGAGTTTGGCCTAGTGGTAGAGTGCTTGCCTAGCATGCACGAAGACCTGGGTTCAATTCCTCAGTATCACATACATAGAAAAATGCTGGAAGTGGTGCTGAGGCTGAAGTGGTAGAGCCCTAGCCTTGAGAAAATATAAGGACAGTGCTCAGTCCCTGAGTTCAAGCCCAGGACTGGCCAAATCAAAAGTAGTAGAGCACTGGAATTGAACTGAAGATCTGAGGAACAGCCCAGGCACAGAGTTCATGCACCGCAAACAACAACAACAAAATCTATGAAATGGCAGTGGTGGTTTTAAGCTAAGCAAAACTAGAGTAGAAATTGGTAAAATACATATTTGTGTGTAAGCAAAATAGCCAGACTTATGCATTAGAACAGGATAGCAACTTGAAAAAAAAATTTGTTTTCCATCTCACTAGGTCCTGTCTCTTAATTTATTCAAGTAAGTAAAATGCTGGGTTTAATAATCATTCCTCTGAATATTAGAAAATCATAATATCTCTCATTAACCAACAAAGACCAGGAACTGGGGCTTCGTTCAAATAGCAGAGTTTCAGGCAAGAGAAGAAAAAATTGAAGTAAGAACTTGAAGTTCTTGATCCAGAACCTGCATAGTAACAGAGCAGCAGCCTGGTGATGGTACCTCACACCTATAATCTTAGCTACTCAGGAGGCTAAGATCTGAGAATCAAAGTTTAAAGCCAGCCAAAGTACCCAGTTAACTGCCAGAAAAACCAGAAGTGGCACTGTGGCTCACAGATTAAAGCACTAGCCTTGAGCTGAAGAGCTCAGGGACAGTGCCCAGGCCCAGAGTTCAAGCCCCACAATTGACAAAAATCAAACAAGCAAACAAAACTCACAAAGAAGCCTGCAGACCACAGTGGTTCTGCTGAGTCTCTTCTCTATGGCGATCAGGAAACATTTCACTTTTTCTGTCTCTTCCCATCTCAACATTCATACTAAAATAAGACTGTGTTGAAAGTTTCAATTTATAAAAATGTTTTTCATGAAGCACCCTGAAATATTCATCGCTTATATCTCAGTTGAAGATAGTTGATTTGGGGCTGCATTGGTAGAGTGCTAGCCTTGAGCAGAAAAGGTCAGGGATAGAGCTGAAGCACTCAGTTGAAGACCCAGTGCCAACACACCAAAGAAATTATGCACTTTATACATATTTTCTAATTTCTTAATGAATTTTTCAGTCTGTATAAATATAGGGTACATTCCTTGTTACTTAAGTAAGATTGCTCTTTTTTTTCTTTTTGCCAGTCCTACGGCTTGGACTCAGGGCCTAGACATTTTCATTGGACTCGCTTGCCCAAGGTGAGTGCTCTGCCTCTTGAAACACAGCGCCACTTCTAGCTTTTTTCTGAATATGCGGTACCGGTGAATAGAACCTAGGTCTTCATGCATTCTAGGTGAGCACTCTACCATTAGGCTACATTCCCAGGCAGTGAGATTCCTCTTACACTCATTGTATGTTCACAGAGTTTGATCTCACACACTGTAGGGCCCTGGTTGGCTTTGACCTGTGATCCTAAGCCCTGAGCCTCCTAAGTAGCTGAAATTAAGTTGTGAGCCAGCATGATGGCTTCCATTTTTTTTCTACAAAAATATATGTAGTTATCTAAAATATATCTATAGCTGAGAAAAATGAATGTCTCCCAAACAAATCTTCAAAGAAACAACCATCCTATTAAAAGGTGGGCTAAAGACTTAAAAGAGTATTCTCTGAAGAAAAAATTAAAATGGGCTTTAGACACATGAAGAAATGCTCCATATCTCTAGCAATAAGGGAAATGAAAATCAAAACAACTTTGAGATTCCACCTGACTCCAGTCAGAATGGCCATTATCAAAAAATCTAATAAGAGATACTGGTAGGGAAGTGACCAGGTGGGATCACACCTACACTGTTGGTGTGAGTGTAAACTCGTTCAACCACTAGGGAAAGCAGTGTGGTGGTTCCTCAAAAGACTGAACATAGAGCTCCCCTATGATCCAGCAAATCCACTACTTGGCATCTACCCAATTGTCCAGAAAAAAGGACATACTAAAGCCACTACCACAATGATGCTCATTGCAGCACTATTTACCATAGCAAAGATATGAAACCAACCCAGATGCCACTCAGTAGATGACTGAATCAAGAAGATGTGGTACTTATACACAATGGAATGCTATGCTGCCATCAGAAGGAATGACATCGCCCCATTTGTAAGGAAATGGAAAGACTTGGAAAAATTCATATTAAGTGAAGCAGCCAGACCCAAAGAAACATAAGCTCAATGGTTTCCCTCATTTGTAATAATTAGTTCACATCTAGGACTCTCCTAGCAGAGGATTACAATAACTCAAAAACCTAGGTATATAAGGTCATATAGAATGAGACTAAATGAAAGGATCTCTAGGATATGGGAACAAGAGCTATATCTTGTGTCATCGTTGCTCTTAATCTTGTGTGATTTTTGTCCTTAATCTACTATGTTATTTCTCATCTCTTATTTTGGCCTTTGGTTAATGTCAGATTGTTACTGTATCTGATTTTTCCCTGGCATATTGTATATATGTTTATTTGTTTATGTCAAATAGGAAAGGGAAGGGGGGAAACAAGATGATTGGGAAGGGGAGGGGAGAGGGAACTGGGGAGAAAAACATGTGGAGTGGAATAAATGTGTGAGAAGTAATGCAGTCCATTTCCTGTAAATGTAATCATAACCCCTCTATACATTACCCTGAAAATAAAAAAGAGACTATAAAAAATATCTGTAGAAAATGAGGTTGGATGATGGAAACAACCAGATGCCCTACTACAAAAAATGTGATACACGCACGCACACACACAGACACAAACACACACACACACACACACACACACACACACACACACAAAAACGCACACACACACAATGGAATGATACATAGCCAACCGACAAGATAAAATAATGGCATTCTCGGGGAAGTGGATGAAAAGGAAAAAAATCATATTAAGTGAAGTAAGCCAAACTCAAAGGAACATAGGCCCAAGAGTCTCCCTCATTTGTCAAATTCAGTAGAAACCTTGGGCTCTGCTACCAGAGATTTACAATAGAACAAAATCTAGAGACAGCGTGACAAATAGTATGACACTAAATGTAAGGACCTCCAAGATAAAGAAACAAAACTCATATAATGAGTGATTGTTGTCCTTAATGAACTATGTGATCTCTTATCTCTTTTGCTATCCCTTGGTTATATCATATTGTTAAAATATTTCACCTTGTTTTCTGATATATTTCATATGTGCCTAATTGGTTATTTGAAATTGGATAGGGAAGGGGGGAAATGAACATGAATGGGGGTAGGGGAAGGGAAATGGGGACCATATCATTACATGGGGTATCAAAGTTTGAGAAGTAATGCACCTTCTATCTGGTGAATATAATGTAACCCTTCTATAAATTACAATAAATATAAATACATAAAAAGAAGATCTGCACAGAAAAAAATAATAATGGCATTTTTGGGGTAGTGGATGAAATTAGAGTGAATCCTGTTGAGTGAGATAAGTCAAGACCAAGGAACAAAAAGTACATGATATCCTTAATATATGGATATTAGTTTCAAACAGTAGTAGAGCGATGATTGAATAGTTGATACCCAAAGTTCTGGACATAATTTTGGAGATATAAACATAACTACATAGACATAAAAATCTAGGATAGACTATACACTCTATAGACATGTGTTTTATTATAGATTAATCTGTATCTATGACATACAAAGACTCAGCTTAATTTTTACTATATTCTAAAATCTATGTGCCAGTGATTGTATAGCGATTCCCTTCTTGAATACTTGTTGGTTAAACATGACATTTGAAATATGATGTAAAATTCAATGTTAATAAATTTTTTTAAAAAGAGGCTAGAGGTAAATACCACTAATGTACTTGCTCTAAGTGGTACAGAAATTTTCTTAATGAATCAAGGGGTTTTATTACATCTTTATGCAATTATTTTAGTTCTGAGTGTTCTACACTCAATGATACTTCTGGAAAGATGATATAGCTGACTGTGTAGATGGTATGAAGACATACTGGCCTAACCGTAGAATAAAGCATTGGTAAGTGGCTGTTAGCTGTCCAGATTCTACTGGAATATGTGGAATGAATTTATTAAGCACAATGCAGGCTCTTAGTCAGATCAGGATCAAGATTATGTGGTTCCATCAGATGAATGAGGAAAGATCAGAAAAATCTACTAAGATATCCAGATATACTTTTTAAACTAAGGTATCTGGACTCCTTTTTTTTCTTTCTTGGTGGGGAGGTTGAACTTTGGACCTGGGCAAGGTCTCTTAGTTCTTTTTCCTCAAGGCTAATGCTGTACCAGTTTTAGCCACAACTCCACTTAGTTTTTGGGTGGATTGTGGAGAGTAGAATCTTACAGTTTTTTTGTTTTCATTTTATTTGCTTGCAAAGGCTTTGAATCACCTTCTCCCTGGCTAGTAGAATGACAATTATGACCCTCCAGCGCCTGGCTAGTGATTTTTTGAAAACTGGACTTTATTCCAAATCACATAACTGGTTCCTAGCAAAGTTTTGAAGCCTGACTTAAATGTGACAGATTTTTGTCACTTGGAGACACTCTGTGCTGAACGTTAGAAATCTACCAGCTGAGTCACAGTGGCACTTCCAGTTTTTGTTTATGTGGTGCTGAGGAATGGAATCCAGGGTTTCATACATGCTAGGCAAGCTTCATTTTCAGCCCAAGGTTTTATGTTTTGTTTTTTCAGTGTTGTTGCTTCTAAGGTACTGTATGATATTCTTTCATTTTCTTTGCTTTTTACCTCTTTTCTTCTTTTTCCCTTTAGTTTTATTCTCTGTAGTCACTGTGTTGAATTCGGGTACCCTGTGTCTTGTACATAGGTTTATGTGATTTGGGGAATGGAGAGGGTATAATAAAATGGTAAAAAAAAAAAAACAAAGGAAAAAGGGTGAACCAATTGAACAGTGATACTTGGAAGACACTAAACGGAAATGAACTGAACAATCTGGGTGGAGAGGGGGCTGAGGGTAGGAAAACAGAGAAAAAGGAGGGAGGGGATAACAATTTTCTTAAGAAATATGTTCATTACTTATGTAACCGTATGCCAACTATATATTGACTTAACAAAATAAATTAAC
Organism: Megascapheus bottae; assembly: GCA_024803745.1. Taxonomy (NCBI): domain Eukaryota; kingdom Metazoa; phylum Chordata; class Mammalia; order Rodentia; family Geomyidae; genus Megascapheus; species Megascapheus bottae. Next base: position 1,187,202 of record JANJXV010000163.1, on the reverse strand, counting down.
TTAAAAAATAATTTAGCCGGGTATGGTGGCTCACACTTGTAAATGTAGCTACTCAAGAGGCTGGGATCCAAGGATAGCAGTTCAAAGTCAGCCTTGGCACTGAAGTCCATGTGACTCTTATCTCCAATTAACCACCAGAAACCCAGAAGTGGCCCTATGGCTCAAGGGATAGGGCAGTAGTCTTGAGCTGAAAAGCTCAGTGACAAGACCCAGGTGCAGAATTGCAGTCCCATGACTTGAATGATGAATGATACTAGCCAGGCTCTGTGCGCTCACACTTGGAATCCTATCTACACAGAATCAGGTTTGAATCCAGCCCAAACAAATTGCATGATATTCTGATTTACAGTTCATTACCAAAAATCTGGAAGTGGAGCTGTGGATAAAGTGGTAGAACACTAGCCTGAAGCAAAAAAAAACTTTTAAGGACAGTTCCCAGGCCCTGGGTTCAAGTCCCAGGACTTGCATAAAACAACAAAATGTGACGCTGAGTCCTCCATCATTTGGTGTTATAGTTCAATATTCTTGATATGCGTCTTAGAAATTAAGTCCCTAGCAAATACTCTCCCCTGAAATTCTGCTTCATAGCTGATTCATAGAATTTCAGCATCATTACTATCACCTTCCAGTTAGCATAGCAGTCTACTACTGAAAATTTGAAGAAAACTTTTGAGTAATCCTAATAAATCTGTGTATCATCTGCACACACATCAAATCAGCAGGAGCTATGTTCTACTATTATATAAATGTATTTAATCCCTTCTTGACTTAATGAGCCTTAAAGAGTAAAACATATGAAATAGTTATGAAACTAACAGTCACCATTCTTCTACCTAATATTGTAATATAAGTTTATAAATGCAAGGACTATTCTGAAGTGTGCAGAAGATAGCTTCTAATTATAATATTCTCATGAAGTATAGTTTTTAAGAAACATGTTGCTTGCTTTGGGAAAGCAAAGGCAAGGAAAAATGATATAAGTAAGTTCCCTATTTATCAGAAGGAAAATACTATTGGGTTTAGATCAACTTCATTCATTCCGTGCTGATGAAACAAATATTTGCAATTCCTGAGGCCAATCACTTCATTGTGATGCACAATCAGCCAGCTTAGATCAATCTTCCAAAAAAGGAAAGGAACAAATGAGAAGCAATTATGGTTTCCAAAATGAACCAGGTGGTGGTTGCAGCTCACACTTGTAATTCTATCTACTCAAGGCCTGAAATCCAAGGATCTGGATTAAGTCTGTCTGGGATGAAGATATTACTGTCTGTAACATCATCTCTGTTATCACAGCCCAGCTGATACACTCTGCCCAACAGGTTCCAAACACCAAAGTCCATCTCCTATCTGAAATACTACCAAACGTACTCACATATTATTTCCTCTTTGGGAGATAGTTGAAACATGTACCAGAAACATTTCCCTGGCTTCAGAGTGGAAGTGGAAATATATACTCACTAGAATCCCATCTAGTAAATTACAGTCAATCATCGTTCCTCATATCTTGTTAGTTAAATTGAACAATGAGTGTGTGGATCAGAAGCAATGTGTATGAGCATACATGTTGTAAAAGTACTGTAATCCTTGCTACTCAAGGTAAGCTGAGAACTGAGGATTCCAGTTCAAAATCAGCCACGCAATAAATTCCATAAGATTTTTACCTCTAATTAACCAGCAAAAAACAGAGCGTTGAATTGTGCTTAAAATGCCACAGCCCAAAGCTTTGCATTAAAGTGCTAGGGGGTAGCATTCAGGATGCCCACTCCCTCCACTCCTTTTTAACATAGTACTAGAATTCCTAGGCAGTGCAATAAGGCAAGAAGCAAGCATAAAGGGGATCCAAGTAGGGAAAGAGGAAATAAAACTATCCCTCTTTGCCGATGACATGATTCTGTATTTAAAGAATCCTATAGATTCTACTCCCAAGCTCCTTGAGCTGATTCAAAGATTTGGAAGGGTAACAGGCCATAAAATGAACCCTCACAAATCAACTACCTTACTTTACGACAACACTGAGAGGAATGAGGCAATAATCAGGAAAGAAATTCCTTTCACAGTAGCCTCAAAGAAAATAAAGTACCTAGCAATTAGCTTAACTAAGAATGTAAAGGACCGTTTAGATGAAAACTTTAAAACCACAAAAAAGGAAATAAAAGCAGAACTAAGGAAATTGAAAAACCTCCCATGCTCCTGGATTGGAAGAATCAACATTGTGAAAATGACAATCTTGCCAAGGGCTATCTACAAATTCAATGTAATACCAATCAACATCCCAATGTAATTCTTTAAAGAAATAGAAGAGGCAATTCAAAATTTCATATGGAATAATAAAAGACCCCGTAGAGCAAAAATACTTCTTAGCAGAAAGAACAGCGCTGGAGGAATTTCAATTCCAAACTTAAGACTCTCTTACAGAGCTATAATTCTCAAAACAGCTTGGTACTGGCACAAGAACAGGCCTGAAGTCCATTGGAGTAGAACTGCGGACCCAGATATTAAACCACAGACCTATGGCCACCTAATCTTTGACCAGGGAGCCCAAAAAAATAGAATGGAAGAAAGATAGCCTCTTCAACAAGTTGTGCTGGCAGAACTGGTTAAACACCTGCAGAAAACTAAAGTTGGATCCTTCTTTGTCACCTTGCACTAGAATTAACTCCAAATGGATCAAAGACCTGGAGGTAAAAGCTGACACACTGAAAAGTTTACAGGAAGGAATAGGAGATACACTAGGCCTCCTTGGTACAGGTCGAAACTTTCTTAATAAGGACCAAGAATCACAACAAATCAGAGAAAGGCTAGATAAGTGGGACTGCATTAAACTGCAGAGCTTTTGTATGGCAACGGATATAGCTAGTAAACTAATCAGGAAGCCTACAGAGTGGGAGAAGATCTTCACCACCCAAACAACGGAACAAGGCCTCATATCTAAAATATATCAACAACTCAAAAAATTGAATCACTCCAAAACTCACCTCCAAAGTAACACCTATCCCATTAAAAATGGACCAAAGACTTAAGAGAGTCTTCTCTGAAGAAGAAACAAAAATGGCGTATAGACACATGAAGAAATGCACCACATCTCTGGTCATAAAAGAAATGCAAATCAAAACAACTCTAAGATTCCACCTCACTCCAGTTAGAATGGCCAGGATCAGGAAAATGAATGACAACAGATGCTGGAGGCGATGTGGCCAGGAGGGATCACTACTACACTGTTGATGGGAGTGCAAACTCATTCAACCACTATGGAAAGCAGTGCGGCAGTGCCTCAAAAGGCAAAAAATAGAACTCCCCTATGACCCAGCAATTCCACTACTTGGCATTTACCCAACAATCCAGAAACAAGGGCATACTAAACCCACTAGCACAACAATGTTCATTGCAGCACTATTCACCATAGCAAAGATATGGAACCAACCCAGATGTCCCTTAGTTGATGAGTGGATCAACAAGTTGTGGTATTTGTACACAAGGGAATTCTATGCTGCTGTCAGAAAAAATGACATCGCCCCATTTGTTAAGAAATAGAAAGACTTAGAACAAATCATATTAAGTGAAGTAAGCCAGACTCAAAGGAACTTAGGCTCAGTGGTTTCCCTCATTCGTCATAATCAGTAGATACCTTGGGCTCTACTAGCAGAGATTGTCAATAGAGCAAAAGGCCATATATAAGGCCATATAATGTGAAGCTAATTGAAAGGACCTCCAGGATATTGACACAAAAGCCATATAATGAATGATTGTTGTCCTTAATGTACTATGTTGTCTCTCATCTCGTTTGCTGTCCCTTGGTTATCCCATATTGGTATAGTATCTCACTTTGTTATCTGATATATTGAATTTATTTGTATTTGGATATTTGAAATTTGATAGGGAAGGGGGGAAAACCAAGACGGGTGGGGGGTGTGGGGTTGGAGGGAAATGGGTACCAAGACATGTGAAAGGGTATCAATGTATGTGAATTAATGCACCTTCTATCTGGCAAAAATCATCTAACCCTTTTACTAATTACAATAAAAAACTGAAAAAAAAGAAAGTTGTAGTGTGTAGGGAGGATGATGAGTTCAAATACATTTCTTCTTAGAAATTTACCTCACCTGGTTGCCCTGGATTTTCCTGGCCTTCTTCTTAGAGAAAGTTCTGTTATACTGGATTTGTGGCTTGGCAATGATCTAGCATGTACATCTTCGAGTAAGACATCCACAACTTCCATGCCTGAGACTCGAGTTTCCTGACCTTTGGCAACAGCACAGCAACATCTTTCTTCCTCCTGAGCCACAGGCTAAGTGAGCTGGCTTGAGCTGGTTGTTAGTTACAGTGGCATGGTTACCAGGGTTCCATATTCTGTTCCATTGTGAGGGAGGCAGGGTCACCTTTCAGGGACCAATGACCAAAGATCCTTGCTCACAAAAGACCTCACCAAAGACATACCCGAGGCTGAATCTCTCCTCCAATATCACAATATACATGTGGATGTAGTATACAGCGCACCTTATTTGTCCAATCTCAATGTCTTCCACTAGGCCCAACTACCAGTCTGGTCTCAGGCTCAAGGAGCCTTTCTTAGGTAAGATCCAGACTTAAGGGTCAATATTGCCCTCACCCTTTACAAAACATTTGCTTCACAGTGCCTTCTCTGCCTGCTTTTTGCCCCTTGTCGAATTATTTTTTGTTTTTGCTAGACTTGTGACTTGACTTCAGAGTGTGAACATGGTTCTTGGGCTTTCTTTAGGCTTTAGCTGTCCCACAGAGCCACAGCACCACTTGCAGCGTTTTCTATGTATGTGGTAATGAGGAATCAAACCTGAGTCTTTTTGCTTGGTAGACAGTACTCTACCACTAGGTCAAACACACAGGGCATCTTGCACATATTTTTGACGTCAATCTACTAGGATATTATTAGGTTTCTGTATCCTAATCATTTTTTTCCTGATGATTAGCTTTGCTGTCAAGTGTAAAAAATGCAAGAGGGAAAAACACAGAAGAATTAGTGAAATTAAAAAAAGCATTAGACACAGTTAAGTGTTCATTCTTTGTAGGAGAAAAGATATTTGGTATGATGATTATGATGATGATGATGATGATGATGACTTTATAATTACTATGTCAGGGTTGAGAGTTTGGCATAGTGGTAGAGTGCTTGCCTAGCATCCATGAAGATCTGGGTTTGATTGCTCAGTATCACATAGATAGAAAATCTAGATGTGGCACTGTGGCTCAAGTGGCAGAGGGCTAGACTTGAGAAAACCCGAGGACAGTGCTCAGGCCCTGAATTCAAGCCCCAAGACTGGCAGAAAGATAAAAGAAAATAAAAATGCTTTTTACGAGCTAATTCACTCACAGCATTTGCTTCTGAAATCTTCGCTTCTGCATCTTGTGAAATACCCCTTTCCCTCAACGTCGACAAGAAAAACAGATCCATCCTATGGTCCACTGTGAGGCCACTGGTTGGGCTAAGAGCTAGTCGTGTAGCAACACATAAGTTTTATTCTAATACTTTCCAAACTTTGTACTCAAATATGCTACCTACTTACCAACTTAGGTCAGTTATCCTTATGCTATAACTTTTCTTCATTACTACAATATTCTTACACTCCTACGTTAATCCTCTTGCACCTCCCCTGACCTCTCTCATTCTTTTTTTCTATCTCTGGACCTCTGCTCGTCTTTCAACCCTTATACTGCACGGATCTACACTTGATGGCTGTTGAGCAATATTGTATATGTAGGTGGTTAATTATTCTCTAGGCTCAGAGGGACTTAAAGGAAATAGAGATTGGATTGAGAGGCTTATTGTTTTGGGTATAAATCGATTATCAGTGGTTGTATTAGACTGGTCTGTAAGTGCACAAAAAGAAAGAGTGATAATACCAATCAAAACTTGTGAACATCTAGTGTCTGCCAGCTACAGAGGTCTAGGTTGGTTATATCTGAAAAACTATAATCGTATTTAGTAGTAATCTTGCTCCCATTTTCAAATGGGCAGAACAAGAAACTCAAGAAAAATGTCAAATCAAGAAACAACGTCCCCCACCCAATATAAACAGACAATGGAACAGTCACTGGCAAACCTAGAGGAGAGTCTTCCAAGTGCTACACAAATGCAATTGATAAACATCATTAACGAAAAATGTGAAAATATAAAGAAAGAGATAATGGAGGAAGCCATACCTGAACAAGAGGAAAGCAAAAACAAGGTGATAAGTGAAAAAGAAGAAGCCATAAAGGAGGCCATAATAAAGGTTTTTCAAAGGAAGATGGATGAATTCTTAGAATCCACATATAAAAACGTGACCAAACTCCAGCAAATGTCCAAAGAAAATAAAGCTACTGAGCTAACCACTCAAAAGGAAATTTTGGAGATAAAGAAATCCATACATGATCTAAAACAAGAGATGCAAGGCATCAAAAGTGAGCAATTAAAAGCAAGGGAGATGAAAAATAAAGTAGATAGCTTTGATAGCAGGTTAGACAATGCAGAGGAGAGAATTTCCGTGGCTGAAGATAATTTAGGTATTATAGAGAAAGAACAGAAAATGAGTCAATCCAAATCTAGGAAATATGAGAGAGCGCTTCAGGAGGTCCAAGATACAATTAGGAAGCCTAATTTAAGGCTAGTTGGTATTGAGGAGGGCGTGGAGAAAGAGGTCAATGGTATTGGAAATATACTTCAGGGAATCATCTCAGAGAATTTCCCAAATATCCAGAAGGGCAGGCCCATCCAGATACGAGAAGCTTTTAGAACCCCAAACAGACCTGACCAGAAAAGAACATCCCACCGCCACATTGTGATCCGAACTGGATCAATAGAAACGAAAGGAAAGATCCTAAAGGCAGCCAGGGAAAAGGGATCAGTAACCTACAAAAGCAAACCAATCAGAATAACCCCAGATTTCTCAGCAGAGACCTTGCAAGCACGAAGTGACTGGAAGCCTATATGTCATGCCCTTATATCAAATAACTACCAACCAAGAATACTGTAGCCAGCTAAGCTCTCATTCATAACTGAGGGAACAATAAAAACATTCCATTCCAGGGAAAAGCTGCAACAATATGTCAAAACAAAACCAACACTACAGAGAATTCTCAAAGATGCTCTATACATAGAAAACCAAAATAAATGCAATATAGGGAAAGAAAAGGCACCTAAACAGCATACCATCTAAGGACCACAAGAACTGTCAAGACACAGGCCCTACTAAAAGCTTTTAAAAATGGTAGGAACTAATAAATATCTCTCAATCCTAACTCTCAATATCAATGGACTGAACTCTCCAATTAAACGGCATAGGTTGTCTAGTTGGGTCAAAAAGAAAGACCCATCGTTCTGCTGTCTTCAAGAGACACATCTTACCCAAAAACAATCATCTTTTGAAAGGGAGAGGTTGGAATAAACTCTATCAAGCTAACTGCCCCCATATACAGGCTGGAGTTGCTATCCTCCTATCAGATACAATAGACTTCAAACTAAAATTAGTAAGAAAAGACAAAGAAGGTTACTACATACTACTAAGGGGATCTTTCCTCCCGGAAGACATAACGATCCTAAAAATTTACACACCCAATCCCGGAGCTCCAAACTTCATCAAGCAAACTTTACTTACACTGAAACCATACATAGATCGAAATACAGTGGTTGTTGGTGAGTTTAACACACCACTCTCACCTATGGACAGATCATCAAGGCAAAAACTCAAAAGAGAAACCTTAGAACTGAACAACTATATAGACCAACTAGATCTAACAGACATCTGCAGAATATTCCACCCAGTAACACCACAATATACGTTTTTCTCAGCAGCACATGGAACATTTTCCAAAATAGACCACATCTTAGGCCATAAAGCAAACCTGGACAGATTCAGAAACACTGAAATTATTCCATGCACACTCTCAGACCATAAAGGCATCAAATTGGAGCTGCACACAAATCTCCACCAAAGAAAACCTTGTAACTCATGGAGACTGAACAACACATTGTTGAATCAAAATCAATGGGTAATCGAAGAGATCAGAACAGATATCCAACTGTTTATGAAATTTAACAATAAGGAGCACACAAATATCAACTCCTTAGGGACACAACAAAGGCAGTACTCAGAGGAAAATTTATAGCGCTGAGTGCCTACAACAGCAAGTTGGAAAAATGGCAAACCAACTAGTTAATGTCTCACCTTAACCTCCTGGAAAAAGAGCAACAAACCAACCCTAAACCCATTAGGAGAAAGCAAATTATTAAAATCAAAGCAGAATTAAATGATTTGGAATAAAAAAAATCTATAGAAAGAATCAACAAAACAAGGAGTTGGTTCTTTGAAAGAATTAACAAAATTGACAAGCCCTTAGCAAATCTTACCAAAAAAAGAAGAGAGCATATCGAAATAAACAAAATCGCAGATGAAAATGGTAATATCACGACAGAAATTACCAAGATCCAGAATAACATGAGGGAATACTTCTCAAACCTTTATGCCAACAAATTTCAGAATCTAGAAGAAATGGATGAATTCCTAGACAATATTAACATACCCACACTGAACCAAGAAGGGCTAACCCAACTCAACAGACCTATTTCAAGCTCTGAAATAGAAATGGAAATTAGACAACTTCCACTTAAAAAGAGCCCAGGGCCAGATGGATTCACAGCTGAATTCTATAAGGTCTTCAAAGCAGAGCTCACACCAATACTCCTCAAGCTCTTCAACGAAATTGAAAATGAAGGTCCTTTACCAAACTCATTCTGTGAAGCCAGCATATCCCTCATCCCCAAACCAGACAGAGATTCATCAAAGAAAGAGATCTATAGACCCATTTCTTTGATGAACATCGATGCAAAACTTCTCAACAAAATACTGGCCAACCGTCTACAACAACTCATCAAAAAAATTATACACTATGATCAAACTGGATTCATCACAGGGAGGCAAAGCTGGTTCAACATACACAAATCAATTAATATAATTCAACACATCAACAGGAGCAGGGATAAAATCACATGATTGTCTCAATAGATGCGGAAAAGGCATTTGACAAGATCCAAAACCCCTTTATGTTAAAAGATGTGGAGAAACTAGGAATCCATGGAACATTTCTCAATGTAATAAAGGCTGTGTATGAGAAACCCACTGCTAGTATTATACTTAATGGTGAAAATCTAAAGCCATTCCCTCTAAAATCAGGAACGGGACAAGGATGCCCACACTCTCCACTCCTTTTTAACATAGTACTAGAATTCCTAGACAGTGCAATAAGGCAAGAAGCAAGCATAAAGTGGATCCAAGTAGGGAAAGAGGAAATAACACTATCCCTCTTTGCAGATGACATGATTCTGTATTTAAAGAATCCTATAGACTCTACTCCCAAGCTCCTTGAGCTGATTCAAAGCTTTGGAAGGGTAGCAGGCCATAAAATCAACCCTCACAAATCAGCTGCCTTACTTTACGCCAACACTGAGAGGAACGAGGCAATAATCAGGAAAGAAAATACTTTCACAATAGCCTCAAAGAAAATAAAGTACCTAGCAATTACCTTAACTAAGAATGTAAAGGACCGTTTAGATGAAAATTTTAAAACGATAAAAAAGGAAATTAAAGCAGAACTAAGGAAATGGAAAAACCTCCCATGCTCCTGGATTGGAAGAATCAACATTGTGAAAATGACAATCTTGCCAAGGGCTATCTACAAATTCAATGTAATACCCATCAACATCCCGAAGTCATTCTTTAAAGACATAGAAGAGGCCATTCAAAATTTCATATGGAATAATAAAAGACCCCATATAGCAAAAACACTTCTTAGCAGAAAAAACAGCGCTGAAGGAATTTCAATTCCAAACTTAAGACTCTATTACAGAGCTATAATTCTCAAAACAGCTTGGTACTGGCACAAGAACAGGACTGAAGTCCAATGGGGTAGAACTGCGGACCCAGATATTAAACCACAGACCTATGGCCACCTAATCTTTGACCAGGGAGCCAAAAAAATAGAATGGCAGAAAGATAGCCTCTTCAACAAGTTGTGCTGGCAGAACTGGTTAAACACCTGCAGAAAACTAAAGTTGGATCCTTCTTTGTCCCCTTGCACTAGAATTAACTCCAAATGGATCAAAGACGTGGAGGTAAAAGCTGACACACTGAAATGTTTATAGGAAGGAATAGGAGATACACTAGGCCTCCTTGGCACAGGTCGAAACTTTCTTAATAAGGACCAAGAATCACAACAAATCAGAGAAAGGCTGGCTAAGTGGGACTGCATTAAACTGCAGAGCTTTTGTATGGCAACGGATATAGCTAGTAAACTAATCAGGAAGCCTACAGAGTGGGAGAAGATCTTCACCAACCAAACAACGGACCAAGGCCTAATATCTAAAATATATCAACAACTCAAAAAACTGAATCACTCCAAAACTAACTTCCAAAGTAACACCCATCCCATACAAAATGGGCCAAAGACTTAAAGAGAGTCTTCTCTGAAGAAGAAACAAAAATGGCCTATAGACACATGAAGAAATACTCAACATCTCTGGTCATAAAAGAAATGCAAATCAAAACAAGTCTAAGATTCCACCTAACTCCAGTTAGAATGGCCAGGATCCGGAAAACGAATGACAACAGATGCTGCAGGGGATGTGGCCAGAAGGGATCACAACTACACTGTTGGTGGGAGTGCAATCTCGTTCAACCACTATGGAAAGCAGTGCGGCAGTGCTTCAAAGGCTAAACATACAACTCCCCTATGACCCAGCAATTCCAGTACTTGGCATTTACCCAAGAATCCAGAAACAAGGGCATACTAAACCCACTAGCACAACAATGTTCATTGCAGCACTATTCACCATAGCAAAGATATGGAACCAACCCAGATGTCCCTCAGTTGATGAGTGGATCAACAAGTTGTGGTATTTGTACACAATGGAATTCTATGCTGCTGCCAGAAAGAATGACATCGCCCCATTTGTTAGGAAATGGAAAGACTTAGAACAAATCATATTAAGTGAAGTAAGCCAGACTCAAAGGAACTTAGTCTCAATGGTTTCCCTCATTTGTCATAATCAGTAGAAACCTTGGGCTCTACTAGCAGAGATTGGCAATAGAGCAAAAGGCCATATATATGGCCATATAATGTGAAGCTAATTGAAAGGTCCTCCAGGATATTGAAACAAAAGCCATATAATGAATGATTGTTGTCCTTAATGTACTATGTTTTCTCTCATCTCGTTTGCTGTCCCTTGGTTATCCCATATTGGTATAGTATCTCACTTTGTTATCTGATATATTGAATTTATTTGTATTTGGATATTTGAAATTTGATAGGGAAGGGGGGAAAACCAAGACGGGTGGGGGGTGTGGGGTTGGAGGGAAATGGGTACCAAGACATGTGAAAGGGTATCAATGTATGTGAATTAATGCACCTTCTATCTGGCAAATATCATCTAACCCTTTTATTAATTACAATAAAAAATGAAAAAAAAGAAGTTGTAGTGTGTGGGGAGGATGATGGGGTCAAATACATTTCTTCTTAGAAATTTACCTCACCTGGTTGCCCTGGATTTTCCTGGCCTTCTTCTTAGAGAAAGTTCTGTTATACTGGATTTGTGGCTTGGCAATGATCTAGCATGTACATCTTCGTGTAAGACATCCACAACTTCCATGCCTGAGACTCGAGTTTCCTGACCTTTGGCAACAGCACAGCAACATCTTTCTTCCTCCTGAGCCACAGGCCAAGTGAGCTGGCTTGAGCTGGTTGTTAGTTACAGTGGCTTGGTTACCAGGGTTCCATATTCTGTTCCATTGTGAGGGAGGCAGGGTCACCTTTCAGGGCCCAATGAGCAAAGATCCTTGCTCACAGAAGACCTCACCAAAGACATACTGGAGGCTGAATCTCTCCTCCAATCTCACAATATACATGTGGATGTAGTATACAGCACACGTTATTTGTCCAATCTCAATGTCTTCCACTAGGCCCAACTACCAGTCTGGTCTCAGGCTCAAGGAGCCTTTCTTAGGTAAGATCCAGACTTAAGGGTCAATATTGCCCTCATCCTTTACAAAACATTTGCTTCACAGTGCCTTCTCTGCCTGCATTTTGCCCCTTGTCGAATTTTTTTTTGTTTTTGGTAGTGTTGGGACTTGACCTCAGAGTGTGAACATTGTTCTTGGGCTTTCTTTAGGCTTTAGCTGTCCCACCGATCCACAGCACCACTTGCAGCGTTTTCTATGTATGTGGTAATGAGGAATCAAACCTGAGGCTTATTGCTTGGTAGCCAAGTACTGTACCACTAGGTCAAACACACAGGGCATGTTGCACATATTTTTGACGTCAATCTACTTAGATATTATTAGGGTTCTGTATCCTAATCAATTTTTTCCTGATGATTAGCTTTGCTGTCATGTGTAAAAAATGCAAGAGGGAAAAACACAGAAGAATTAGTGAAATTTAAAAAAAAGCATTAGACACAGTTATGTGTTCATTCTTTGTAGGAGAAAGGATATTTGGATATGATGATGATGATGATGACTTTATAATTACTATGTCAGGGTTGAGAGTTTGGCATAGTGGTAGAGTGCTTGCCTAGCATCCATGAAGATCTGGGTTTGATTGCTCAGTATCACATAGATAGAAAATCTAGATGTGGCACTGTGGTCAAGTGGCAGAGGGCTAGACTTGAGAAAACCCGAGGACAGTGCTCAGGCCCTGAATTCAAGCCCCAAGACTGGCAGAAAGATAAAAGAAAATAAAAATGCTTTTTACGAGATAATTCACTCACAGCATTTGCTTCTGAAATCTTCGCTTCTGCATCTTGTGAAATACCCCTTTCCCTCAACGTAGACAAGAAAAACAGATCCATCCCATGGTCCACTGTGAGGCCACTGGTTGGGCTAAGAGCTAGTCGTGCAGCAACACATAAGTTTTATTCTAATACTTTCCAAACTTTGTACTCAAATATGCTACCTACTTACCAACTTAGGTCAGTTATCCTTATGCTATACCTTTTCTTCATTACTACAATATTCTTACACTCCTACGTTAATCCTCTTGCACCTCCCCTGACCTCTATCATTCTTTTTTTCTATCTCTGGAACTCTGCTCGTCTTTCAACCCTTATACTGCACGGATCTACACTTGATGGCTGTTGAGCAATATTGTATATGTAGGTGGTTAATTATTCTCTAGGCTCAGAGGGACTTAAAGGAAATAGAGATTGGATTGAGAGGCTTATTGTTTTGGGTATAAATCGATTATCAGTGGTTGTATTAGACTGGTCTGTAAGTGCACAAAAAGAAAGAGTGATAATACCAATCAAAACTTGTGAACATCTAGTGTCTGCCAGCTACAGAGGTCTAGGTTGGTTATATCTGAAAAACTATAATCGTATTTAGTAGTAATCTTGCTCCCATTTTCAAATGGGCAGAACAAGAAACTCAAGAAAAATGTCAAATCAAGAAACAACGTCCCCCACCCAATATAAACAGACAATGGAACAGTCACTGGCAAACCTAGAGGAGAGTCTTCCAAGTGCTACACAAATGCAATTGATAAACATCATTAACGAAAAATGTGAAAATATAAAGAAAGAGATAATGGAGGAAGCCATACCTGAACAAGAGGAAAGCAAAAACAAGGTGATAAGTGAAAAAGAAGAAGCCATAAAGGAGGCCATAATAAAGGTTTTTCAAAGGAAGATGGATGAATTCTTAGAATCCACATATAAAAACGTGACCAAACTCCAGCAAATGTCCAAAGAAAATAAAGCTACTGAGCTAACCACTCAAAAGGAAATTTTGGAGATAAAGAAATCCATACATGATCTAAAACAAGAGATGCAAGGCATCAAAAGTGAGCAATTAAAAGCAAGGGAGATGAAAAATAAAGTAGATAGCTTTGATAGCAGGTTAGACAATGCAGAGGAGAGAATTTCCGTGGCTGAAGATAATTTAGGTATTATAGAGAAAGAACAGAAAATGAGTCAATCCAAATCTAGGAAATATAAGAGAGCGCTTCAGGAGGTCCAAGATACAATTAGGAAGCCTAATTTAAGGCTAGTTGGTATTGAGGAGGGCGTGGAGAAAGAGGTCAATGGTATTGGAAATATACTTCAGGGAATCATCTCAGAGAATTTCCCAAATATCCAGAAGGGCAGGCCCATCCAGATACGAGAAGCTTTTAGAACCCCAAACAGACCTGACCAGAAAAGAACATCCCACCGCCACATTGTGATCCGAACTGGATCAATAGAAACGAAAGGAAAGATCCTAAAGGCAGCCAGGGAAAAGGGATCAGTAACCTACAAAAGCAAACCAATCAGAATAACCCCAGATTTCTCAGCAGAGACCTTGCAAGCACGAAGTGACTGGAAGCATATATGTCATGCCCTTATATCAAATAACTACCAACCAAGAATACTGTAGCCAGCTAAGCTCTCATTCATAACTGAGGGAACAATAAAAACATTCCATTCCAGGGAAAAGCTGCAACAATATGTCAAAACAAAACCAACACTACAGAGAATTCTCAAAGATGCTCTATACATAGAAAACCAAAATAAATGCAATATAGGGAAAGAAAAGGCACCTAAACAGCATACCATCTAAGGACCACAAGAACTGTCAAGACACAGGCCCTACTAAAAGCTTTTAAAAATGGTAGGAACTAATAAATATCTCTCAATCCTAACTCTCAATATCAATGGACTGAACTCTCCAATTAAACGGCATAGGTTGTCTAGTTGGGTCAAAAAGAAAGACCCATCGTTCTGCTGTCTTCAAGAGACACATCTTACCCAAAAACAATCATCTTTTGAAAGGGAGAGGTTGGAATAAACTCTATCAAGCTAACTGCCCCCATATACAGGCTGGAGTTGCCATCCTCCTATCAGATACAATAGACTTCAAACTAAAATTAGTAAGAAAAGACAAAGAAGGTTACTACATACTACTAAGGGGATCTTTCCTCCCGGAAGACATAACGATCCTAAAAATTTACACACCCAATCCCGGAGCTCCAAACTTCATCAAGCAAACTTTACTTACACTGAAACCATACATAGATCGAAATACAGTGGTTGTTGGTGAGTTTAACACACCACTCTCACCTATGGACAGATCATCAAGGCAAAAACTCAAAAGAGAAACCTTAGAACTGAACAACTATATAGACCAACTAGATCTAACAGACATCTGCAGAATATTCCACCCAGTAACAACACAATATACGTTTTTCTCAGCAGCACATGGAACATTTTCCAAAATAGACCACATCTTAGGCCATAAAGCAAACCTGGACAGATTCAGAAACACTGAAATTATTCCATGCACACTCTCAGACCATAAAGGCATCAAATTGGAGCTGCACACAAATCTCCACCAAAGAAAACCTTGTAACTCATGGAGACTGAACAACACATTGTTGAATCAAAATCAATGGGTAATCGAAGAGATCAGAACAGATATCCAACTGTTTATGAAATTTAACAATAAGGAGCACACAAATATCAACTCCTTAGGGACACAACAAAGGCAGTACTCAGAGGAAAATTTATAGCGCTGAGTGCCTACAACAGCAAGTTGGAAAAATGGCAAACCAACTAGTTAATGTCTCACCTTAACCTCCTGGAAAAAGAGCAACAAACCAACCCTAAACCCATTAGGAGAAAGCAAATTATTAAAATCAAAGCAGAATTAAATGATTTGGAATAAAAAAAATCTATAGAAAGAATCAACAAAACAAGGAGTTGGTTCTTTGAAAGAATTAACAAAATTGACAAGCCCTTAGCAAATCTTACCAAAAAAAGAAGAGAGCATATCGAAATAAACAAAATCGCAGATGAAAATGGTAATATCACGACAGAAATTACCAAGATCCAGAATAACATGAGGGAATACTTCTCAAACCTTTATGCCAACAAATTTCAGAATCTAGAAGAAATGGATGAATTCCTAGACAATATTAACATACCCACACTGAACCAAGAAGGGCTAACCCAACTCAACAGACCTATTTCAAGCTCTGAAATAGAAATGGAAATTAGACAACTTCCACTTAAAAAGAGCCCAGGGCCAGATGGATTCACAGCTGAATTCTATAAGGTCTTCAAAGCAGAGCTCACACCAATACTCCTCAAGCTCTTCAACGAAATTGAAAATGAAGGTCCTTTACCAAACTCATTCTGTGAAGCCAGCATATCCCTCATCCCCAAACCAGACAGAGATTCATCAAAGAAAGAGATCTATAGACCCATTTCTTTGATGAACATCGATGCAAAACTTCTCAACAAAATACTGGCCAACCGTCTACAACAACTCATCAAAAAAATTATACACTATGATCAAACTGGATTCATCACAGGGAGGCAAAGCTGGTTCAACATACACAAATCAATTAATATAATTCAACACATCAACAGGAGCAGGGATAAAATCACATGATTGTCTCAATAGATGCGGAAAAGGCATTTGACAAGATCCAAAACCCCTTTATGTTAAAAGATGTGGAGAAACTAGGAATCCATGGAACATTTCTCAATGTAATAAAGGCTGTGTATGAGAAACCCACTGCTAGTATTATACTTAATGGTGAAAATCTAAAGCCATTCCCTCTAAAATCAGGAATGGGACAAGGATGCCCACACTCTCCACTCCTTTTTAACATAGTACTAGAATTCCTAGACAGTGCAATAAGGCAAGAAGCAAGCATAAAGTGAATCCAAGTAGGGAAAGAGGAAATAACACTATCCCTCTTTGCAGATGACATGATTCTGTATTTAAAGAATCCTATAGACTCTACTCCCAAGCTCCTTGAGCTGATTCAAAGCTTTGGAAGGGTAGCAGGCCATAAAATCAACCCTCACAAATCAGCTGCCTTACTTTACGCCAACACTGAGAGGAACGAGGCAATAATCAGGAAAGAAAATACTTTCACAATAGCCTCAAAGAAAATAAAGTACCAAGCAATTACCTTAACTAAGAATGTAAAGGACCGTTTAGATGAAAATTTTAAAACGATAAAAAAGGAAATTAAAGCAGAACTAAGGAAATGGAAAAACCTCCCATGCTCCTGGATTGGAAGAATCAACATTGTGAAAATGACAATCTTGCCAAGGGCTATCTACAAATTCAATGTAATACCCATCAACATCCCGAAGTCATTCTTTAAAGACATAGAAGAGGCAATTCAAAATTTCATATGGAATAATAAAAGACCCCATATAGCAAAAACACTTCTTAGCAGAAAAAACAGCGCTGAAGGAATTTCAATTCCAAACTTAAGACTCTATTACAGAGCTATAATTCTCAAAACAGCTTGGTACTGGCACAAGAACAGGACTGAAGTCCAACGGGGTAGAACTGCGGACCCAGATATTAAACCACAGACCTATGGCCACCTAATCTTTGACCAGGGAGCCAAAAAAATAGAATGGCAGAAAGATAGCCTCTTCAACAAGTTGTGCTGGCAGAACTGGTTAAACACCTGCAGAAAACTAAAGTTGGATCCTTCTTTGTCCCCTTGCACTAGAATTAACTCCAAATGGATCAAAGACGTGGAGGTAAAAGCTGACACACTGAAATGTTTATAGGAAGGAATAGGAGATACACTAGGCCTCCTTGGCACAGGTCGAAACTTTCTTAATAAGGACCAAGAATCACAACAAATCAGAGAAAGGCTGGCTAAGTGGGACTGCATTAAACTGCAGAGCTTTTGTATGGCAACGGATATAGCTAGTAAACTAATCAGGAAGCCTACAGAGTGGGAGAAGATCTTCACCAACCAAACAACGGACCAAGGCCTAATATCTAAAATATATCAACAACTCAAAAAACTGAATCACTCCAAAACTAACTTCCAAAGTAACACCCATCCCATACAAAATGGGCCAAAGACTTAAAGAGAGTCTTCTCTGAAGAAGAAACAAAAATGGCCTATAGACACATGAAGAAATACTCAACATCTCTGGTCATAAAGAAATGCAAATCAAAACAAGTCTAAGATTCCACCTAACTCCAGTTAGAATGGCCAGGATCCGGAAAACGAATGACAACAGATGCTGCAGGGGATGTGGCCAGAAGGGATCACAACTACACTGTTGGTGGGAGTGCAATCTCGTTCAACCACTATGGAAAGCAGTGCGGCAGTGCTTCAAAGGCTAAACATACAACTCCCCTATGACCCAGCAATTCCAGTACTTGGCATTTACCCAAGAATCCAGAAACAAGGGCATACTAAACCCACTAGCACAACAATGTTCATTGCAGCACTATTCACCATAGCAAAGATATGGAACCAACCCAGATGTCCCTCAGTTGATGAGTGGATCAACAAGTTGTGGTATTTGTACACAATGGAATTCTATGCTGCTGCCAGAAAGAATGACATCGCCCCATTTGTTAGGAAATGGAAAGACTTAGAACAAATCATATTAAGTGAAGTAAGCCAGACTCAAAGGAACTTAGTCTCAATGGTTTCCCTCATTTGTCATAATCAGTAGAAACCTTGGGGTCTACTAGCAGAGATTGGCAATAGAGCAAAAGGCCATATATATGGCCATATAATGTGAAGCTAATTGAAAGGTCCTCCAGGATATTGAAACAAAAGCCATATAATGAATGATTGTTGTCCTTAATGTACTATGTTTTCTCTCATCTCGTTTGCTGTCCCTTGGTTATCCCATATTGGTATAGTATCTCACTTTGTTATCTGATATATTGAATTTATTTGTATTTGGATATTTGAAATTTGATAGGGAAGGGGGGAAAACCAAGACGGGTGGGGGGTGTGGGGTTGGAGGGAAATGGGTACCAAGACATGTGAAAGGGTATCAATGTATGTGAATTAATGCACCTTCTATCTGGCAAATATCATCTAACCCTTTTATTAATTACAATAAAAAATGAAAAAAAAGAAGTTGTAGTGTGTGGGGAGGATGATGGGGTCAAATACATTTCTTCTTAGAAATTTACCTCACCTGGTTGCCCTGGATTTTCCTGGCCTTCTTCTTAGAGAAAGTTCTGTTATACTGGATTTGTGGCTTGGCAATGATCTAGCATGTACATCTTCGTGTAAGACATCCACAACTTCCATGCCTGAGACTCGAGTTTCCTGACCTTTGGCAACAGCACAGCAACATCTTTCTTCCTCCTGAGCCACAGGCCAAGTGAGCTGGCTTGAGCTGGTTGTTAGTTACAGTGGCTTGGTTACCAGGGTTCCATATTCTGTTCCATTGTGAGGGAGGCAGGGTCACCTTTCAGGGCCCAATGAGCAAAGATCCTTGCTCACAGAAGACCTCACCAAAGACATACTGGAGGCTGAATCTCTCCTCCAATCTCACAATATACATGTGGATGTAGTATACAGCACACGTTATTTGTCCAATCTCAATGTCTTCCACTAGGCCCAACTACCAGTCTGGTCTCAGGCTCAAGGAGCCTTTCTTAGGTAAGATCCAGACTTAAGGGTCAATATTGCCCTCATCCTTTACAAAACATTTGCTTCACAGTGCCTTCTCTGCCTGCATTTTGCCCCTTGTCGAATTTTTTTTTGTTTTTGGTAGTGTTGGGACTTGACCTCAGAGTGTGAACATTGTTCTTGGGCTTTCTTTAGGCTTTAGCTGTCCCACCGATCCACAGCACCACTTGCAGCGTTTTCTATGTATGTGGTAATGAGGAATCAAACCTGAGGCTTATTGCTTGGTAGCCAAGTACTGTACCACTAGGTCAAACACACAGGGCATGTTGCACATATTTTTGACGTCAATCTACTTAGATATTATTAGGGTTCTGTATCCTAATCAATTTTTTCCTGATGATTAGCTTTGCTGTCATGTGTAAAAAATGCAAGAGGGAAAAACACAGAAGAATTAGTGAAATTTAAAAAAAAGCATTAGACACAGTTATGTGTTCATTCTTTGTAGGAGAAAGGATATTTGGATATGATGATGATGATGATGACTTTATAATTACTATGTCAGGGTTGAGAGTTTGGCATAGTGGTAGAGTGCTTGCCTAGCATCCATGAAGATCTGGGTTTGATTGCTCAGTATCACATAGATAGAAAATCTAGATGTGGCACTGTGGTCAAGTGGCAGAGGGCTAGACTTGAGAAAACCCGAGGACAGTGCTCAGGCCCTGAATTCAAGCCCCAAGACTGGCAGAAAGATAAAAGAAAATAAAAATGCTTTTTACGAGCTAATTCACTCACAGCATTTGCTTCTGAAATCTTCGCTTCTGCATCTTGTGAAATACCCCTTTCCCTCAACGTAGACAAGAAAAACAGATCCATCCCATGGTCCACTGTGAGGCCACTGGTTGGGCTAAGAGCTAGTCGTGCAGCAACACATAAGTTTTATTCTAATACTTTCCAAACTTTGTACTCAAATATGCTACCTACTTACCAACTTAGGTCAGTTATCCTTATGCTATACCTTTTCTTCATTACTACAATATTCTTACACTCCTACGTTAATCCTCTTGCACCTCCCCTGACCTCTATCATTCTTTTTTTCTATCTCTGGAACTCTGCTCGTCTTTCAACCCTTATACTGCACGGATCTACACTTGATGGCGGTTGAGCAATATTGTATCTGTAGGTGGTTAATTATTCTCTAGGCTCAGAGGGACTTAAAGACAATAGAGTTTGGATTGAGAGGCTTATTGTTTTGGGTATAAATCGCTTATCAGTGGTTGTATTAGGCTGGTCTGTAAGTGCACAAAAAGAAAGAGTGATAATACCAATCAAAACTTGTGAACATCTAGTGTCTGCCAGCGACAGAGATCTAGGTTGGTTATATCTGAAAAACTATAATCGTATTTAGTAGTAATCTTGCTCCCATTTTCAAATGGGCAGAAGAAGAAACTCAAGAAAAATGTCAAATCAAGAAACAACATCCCCCACCCAATGTAAACAGACAATGGAACAGTCACTGGCAAACCTAGAGGAGAGTCTTCCAAGTGCTACACAAATGCAATTGATAAACATCATTAATGAAAAATGTGAAAACATAAAGAAAGAGATAATGGAGGAAGCCATACCTGAACAAGAGGAAAGCAAAAACAAGGTGATAAGTGAAAAAGAAGAAGCCATAAAGGAGGCCATAATAAAGGTTTTTCAAAGAAAGATGGATGAATTCATAGAATCCACAAATAAGAACGTGACCAAACTCCAGCAAATGTCCAAAGAAAATAAAGCTACTGAGCTAACCACTCAAAAGGAAATCGTGGAGATAAAGAAATCCATACATGATCTAAAACAAGAGATGCAAGGCATCAAAAGTGAGCAATTAGAAGCAAGGGAGATGAAAAATAAAGTAGATAGCTTTGATAGCAGGTTAGACAATGCAGAGGAGAGAATTTCCGTGGCTGAAGATAATTTAGGTATTATAGAGAAAGAACAGAAAATGAGTCAATCCAAATCTAGGAAATATGAGAGAGCGCTTCAGGAGGTCCAAGATACAATTAGGAAGCCTAATTTAAGGCTAGTTGGTATTGAGGAGGGCGTGGAGAAAGAGGTCAATGGTATTGGAAATATACTTCAGGGAATCATCTCAGAGAATTTCCCAAATATCCAGAAGGGCAGGCCCATCCAGATACGAGAAGCTTTTAGAACCCCAAACAGACCTGACCAGAAAAGAACATCCCACCGCCACATTGTGATCCGAACTGGATCAATAGAAACGAAAGGAAAGATCCTAAAGGCAGCCAGGGAAAAGGGATCAGTAACCTACAAAGGCAAACCAATCAGAATAACCCCAGATTTCTCAGCAGAGACCATGCAAGCACGAAGTGACTGGAAGCATATATGTCATGCCCTTAAATCAAATAACTACCAACCAAGAATACTGTAGCCAGCTAAGCTCTCATTCATAACTGAGGGAACAATAAAAACATTCCATTCCAGGGAAAAGCTGCAACAATATGTCGAAACAAAACCAACACTACAGAGAATTCTCAAAGATGCTCTATACATAGAAAACCAAAATAAATGCAATATAGGGAAAGAAAAGGTACCTAAGGACCACAAGAACTGTCAAGACACAGGCCCTACTAAAAGCTTTTAAAAATGGTAGGAACTAATAAATATCTCTCAATCCTAACTCTCAATATCAATGGACTGAACTCTCCAATTAAACGGCATAAGTTCTCTAGTTGGATCAAAAAGCAAGAGCCATCGTTCTGCTGTCTTCAAGAGACACATCTTACCCAAAAACAATCATCTTTTGAAAGGGAGAGGTTGGAATAAACTCTATCAAGCTAACTGCCCCCATAAACAGGCTGGAGTTGCCATCCTCCTATCAGATACAATAGACTTCAAACTAAAATTAGTAAGAAAAGACAAAGAAGGTTACTACATACTACTAAGGGGATCTTTCCTCCCGGAAGACATAACGATCCTAAAAATTTACACACCCAATCCCGGAGCTCCAAACTTCATCAAGCAAACTTTACTTACACTGAAACCATACATAGATCGAAATACAGTGGTTGTTGGTGAGTTTAACACACCACTCTCACCTATGGACAGATCATCAAGGCAAAAACTCAAAAGAGAAACCTTAGAACTGAACAACTATATAGACCAACTAGATCTAACAGACATCTGCAGAATATTCCACCCAGTAACACCACAATATACGTTTTTCTCAGCAGCACATGGAACATTTTCCAAAATAGACCACATCTTAGGCCATAAAGCAAACCTGGACAGATTCAGAAACACTGAAATTATTCCATGCACACTCTCAGACCATAAAGGCATCAAATTGGAGCTGCACACAAATCTCCACCAAAGAAAACCTTGTAACTCATGGAGACTGAACAACACATTGTTGAATCAAAATCAATGGGTAATCGAAGAGATCAGAACAGATATCCAACTGTTTATGAAATTTAACAATAAGGAGCACACAAATATCAACTCCTTAGGGACACAACAAAGGCAGTACTCAGAGGAAAATTTATAGCGCTGAGTGCCTACAACAGCAAGTTGGAAAAATGGCAAACCAACTAGTTAATGTCTCACCTTAACCTCCTGGAAAAAGAGCAACAAACCAACCCTAAACCCATTAGGAGAAAGCAAATTATTAAAATCAAAGCAGAATTAAATGATTTGGAATAAAAAAAATCTATAGAAAGAATCAACAAAACAAGGAGTTGGTTCTTTGAAAGAATTAACAAAATTGACAAGCCCTTAGCAAATCTTACCAAAAAAAGAAGAGAGCATATCGAAATAAACAAAATCGCAGATGAAAATGGTAATATCACGACAGAAATTACCAAGATCCAGAATAACATGAGGGAATACTTCTCAAACCTTTATGCCAACAAATTTCAGAATCTAGAAGAAATGGATGAATTCCTAGACAATATTAACATACCCACACTGAACCAAGAAGGGCTAACCCAACTCAACAGACCTATTTCAAGCTCTGAAATAGAAATGGAAATTAGACAACTTCCACTTAAAAAGAGCCCAGGGCCAGATGGATTCACAGCTGAATTCTATAAGGTCTTCAAAGCAGAGCTCACACCAATACTCCTCAAGCTCTTCAACGAAATTGAAAATGAAGGTCCTTTACCAAACTCATTCTGTGAAGCCAGCATATCCCTCATCCCCAAACCAGACAGAGATTCATCAAAGAAAGAGATCTATAGACCCATTTCTTTGATGAACATCGATGCAAAACTTCTCAACAAAATACTGGCCAACCGTCTACAACAACTCATCAAAAAAATTATACACTATGATCAAACTGGATTCATCACAGGGAGGCAAAGCTGGTTCAACATACACAAATCAATTAATATAATTCAACACATCAACAGGAGCAGGGATAAAATCACATGATTGTCTCAATAGATGCGGAAAAGGCATTTGACAAGATCCAAAACCCCTTTATGTTAAAAGATGTGGAGAAACTAGGAATCCATGGAACATTTCTCAATGTAATAAAGGCTGTGTATGAGAAACCCACTGCTAGTATTATACTTAATGGTGAAAATCTAAAGCCATTCCCTCTAAAATCAGGAACGGGACAAGGATGCCCACACTCTCCACTCCTTTTTAACATAGTACTAGAATTCCTAGACAGTGCAATAAGGCAAGAAGCAAGCATAAAGTGGATCCAAGTAGGGAAAGAGGAAATAACACTATCCCTCTTTGCAGATGACATGATTCTGTATTTAAAGAATCCTATAGACTCTACTCCCAAGCTCCTTGAGCTGATTCAAAGCTTTGGAAGGGTAGCAGGCCATAAAATCAACCCTCACAAATCAGCTGCCTTACTTTACGCCAACACTGAGAGGAACGAGGCAATAATCAGGAAAGAAAATACTTTCACAATAGCCTCAAAGAAAATAAAGTACCTAGCAATTACCTTAACTAAGAATATAAAGGACCGTTTAGATGAAAATTTTAAAACGATAAAAAAGGAAATTAAAGCAGAACTAAGGAAATGGAAAAACCTCCCATGCTCCTGGATTGGAAGAATCAACATTGTGAAAATGACAATCTTGCCAAGGGCTATCTACAAATTCAATGTAATACCCATCAACATCCCGAAGTCATTCTTTAAAGACATAGAAGAGGCAATTCAAAATTTCATATGGAATAATAAAAGACCCCATATAGCAAAAACACTTCTTAGCAGAAAGAACAGCGCTGAAGGAATTTCAATTCCAAACTTAAGACTCTATTACAGAGCTATAATTCTCAAAACAGCTTGGTACTGGCACAAGAACAGGACTGAAGTCCAATGGGGTAGAACTGCGGACCCAGATATTAAACCACAGACCTATGGCCACCTAATCTTTGACCAGGGAGCCAAAAAAATAGAATGGCAGAAAGATAGCCTCTTCAACAAGTTGTGCTGGCAGAACTGGTTAAACACCTGCAGAAAACTAAAGTTGGATCCTTCTTTGTCCCCTTGCACTAGAATTAACTCCAAATGGATCAAAGACGTGGAGGTAAAAGCTGACACACTGAAATGTTTACAGGAAGGAATAGGAGATACACTAGGCCTCCTTGGCACAGGTCGAAACTTTCTTAATAAGGACCAAGAATCACAACAAATCAGAGAAAGGCTGGCTAAGTGGGACTGCATTAAACTGCAGAGCTTTTGTATGGCAACGGATATAGCTAGTAAACTAATCAGGAAGCCTACAGAGTGGGAGAAGATCTTCACCAACCAAACAACGGACCAAGGCCTAATATCTAAAATATATCAACAACTCAAAAAACTGAATCACTCCAAAACTAACTTCCAAAGTAACACCATACAAAATGGGCCAAAGACTTAAAGAGAGTCTTCTCTGAAGAAGAAACAAAAATGGCCTATAGACACATGAAGAAATACTCAACATCTCTGGTCATAAAAGAAATGCAAATCAAAACAAGTCTAAGATTCCACCTAACTCCAGTTAGAATGGCCAGGATCCGGAAAACGAATGACAACAGATGCTGCAGGGGATGTGGCCAGAAGGGATCACAACTACACTGTTGGTGGGAGTGCAATCTCGTTCAACCACTATGGAAAGCAGTGCGGCAGTGCTTCAAAGGCTAAACATACAACTCCCCTATGACCCAGCAATTCCAGTACTTGGCATTTACCCAAGAATCCAGAAACAAGGGCATACTAAACCCACTAGCACAACAATGTTCATTGCAGCACTATTCACCATAGCAAAGATATGGAACCAACCCAGATGTCCCTCAGTTGATGAGTGGATCAACAAGTTGTGGTATTTGTACACAATGGAATTCTATGCAGCTGCCAGAAAGAATGACATCGCCCCATTTGTTAGGAAATGGAAAGACTTAGAACAAATCATATTAAGTGAAGTAAGCCAGACTCAAAGGAACTTAGTCTCAATGGTTTCCCTCATTTGTCATAATCAGTAGAAACCTTGGGCTCTACTAGCAGAGATTGGCAATAGAGCAAAAGGCCATATATATGGCCATATAATGTGAAGCTAATTGAAAGGTCCTCCAGGATATTGAAACAAAAGCCATATAATGAATGATTGTTGTCCTTAATGTACTATGTTTTCTCTCATCTCGTTTGCTGTCCCTTGGTTATCCCATATTGGTATAGTATCTCACTTTGTTATCTGATATATTGAATTTATTTGTATTTGGATATTTGAAATTTGATAGGGAAGGGGGGGAAACCAAAAAGGGTGGGGTTGTGGGGTTGGAGGGAAATGGGTACCAAGACATGTGAAAGGGTATCAATGTATGTGAATTAATGCACCTTCTATCTGGCAAATATCATCTAACCCTTTTATTAATTACAATAAAAAATGAAAAAAAAGAAGTTGTAGTGTGTGGGGAGGATGATGGGGTCAAATACATTTCTTCTTAGAAATTTACCTCACCTGGTTGCCCTGGATTTTCCTGGCCTTCTTCTTAGAGAAAGTTCTGTTATACTGGATTTGTGGCTTGGCAATGATCTAGCATGTACATCTTCGTGTAAGACATCCACAACTTCCATGCCTGAGACTCGAGTTTCCTGACCTTTGGCAACAGCACAGCAACATCTTTCTTCCTCCTGAGCCACAGGCCAAGTGAGCTGGCTTGAGCTGGTTGTTAGTTACAGTGGCTTGGTTACCAGGGTTCCATATTCTGTTCCATTGTGAGGGAGGCAGGGTCACCTTTCAGGGCCCAATGACCAAAGATCCTTGCTCACAGAAGACCTCACCAAAGACATACTGGAGGCTGAATCTCTCCTCCAATCTCACAATATACTTGTGGATGTAGTATACAGCACACGTTATTTGTCCAATCTCAATGTCTTCCACTAGGCCCAACTACCAGTCTGGTCTCAGGCTCAAGGAGCCTTTCTTAGGTAAGATCCAGACTTAAGGGTCAATATTGCCCTCATCCTTTACAAAACATTTGCTTCACAGTGCCTTCTCTGCCTGCATTTTGCCCCTTGTCGAATTTTTTTTTGTTTTTGGTAGTGTTGGGACTTGACCTCAGAGTGTGAACATTGTTCTTGGGCTTTCTTTAGGCTTTAGCTGTCCCACCGATCCACAGCACCACTTGCAGCGTTTTCTATGTATGTGGTAATGAGGAATCAAACCTGAGGCTTATTGCTTGGTAGCCAAGTACTGTACCACTAGGTCAAACACACAGGGCATGTTGCACATATTTTTGACGTCAATCTACTTAGATATTATTAGGGTTCTGTATCCTAATCAATTTTTTCCTGATGATTAGCTTTGCTGTCATGTGTAAAAAATGCAAGAGGGAAAAACACAGAAGAATTAGTGAAATTTAAAAAAAAGCATTAGACACAGTTATGTGTTCATTCTTTGTAGGAGAAAGGATATTTGGATATGATGATGATGATGATGACTTTATAATTACTATGTCAGGGTTGAGAGTTTGGCATAGTGGTAGAGTGCTTGCCTAGCATCCATGAAGATCTGGGTTTGATTGCTCAGTATCACATAGATAGAAAATCTAGATGTGGCACTGTGGTCAAGTGGCAGAGGGCTAGACTTGAGAAAACCCGAGGACAGTGCTCAGGCCCTGAATTCAAGCCCCAAGACTGGCAGAAAGATAAAAGAAAATAAAAATGCTTTTTACGAGCTAATTCACTCACAGCATTTGCTTCTGAAATCTTCGCTTCTGCATCTTGTGAAATACCCCTTTCCCTCAACGTAGACAAGAAAAACAGATCCATCCCATGGTCCACTGTGAGGCCACTGGTTGGGCTAAGAGCTAGTCGTGCAGCAACACATAAGTTTTATTCTAATACTTTCCAAACTTTGTACTCAAATATGCTACCTACTTACCAACTTAGGTCAGTTATCCTTATGCTATACCTTTTCTTCATTACTACAATATTCTTACACTCCTACGTTAATCCTCTTGCACCTCCCCTGACCTCTATCATTCTTTTTTTCTATCTCTGGAACTCTGCTCGTCTTTCAACCCTTATACTGCACGGATCTACACTTGATGGCGGTTGAGCAATATTGTATCTGTAGGTGGTTAATTATTCTCTAGGCTCAGAGGGACTTAAAGACAATAGAGATTGGATTGAGAGGCTTATTTTTTTGGGTATAAATCGCTTATCAGTGGTTGTATTAGGCTGGTCTGTAAGTGCACAAAAAGAAAGAGTGATAATACCAATCAAAACTTGTGAACATCTAGTGTCTGCCAGCGACAGAGATCTAGGTTGGTTATATCTGAAAAACTATAATCGTATTTAGTAGTAATCTTGCTCCCATTTTCAAATGGGCAGAAGAAGAAACTCAAGAAAAATGTCAAATCAAGAAACAACATCCCCCACCCAATGTAAACAGACAATGGAACAGTCACTGGCAAACCTAGAGGAGAGTCTTCCAAGTGCTACACAAATGCAATTGATAAACATCATTAATGAAAAATGTGAAAACATAAAGAAAGAGATAATGGAGGAAGCCATACCTGAACAAGAGGAAAGCAAAAACAAGGTGATAAGTGAAAAAGAAGAAGCCATAAAGGAGGCCATAATAAAGGTTTTTCAAAGAAAGATGGATGAATTCATAGAATCCACAAATAAGAACGTGACCAAACTCCAGCAAATGTCCAAAGAAAATAAAGCTACTGAGCTAACCACTCAAAAGGAAATCGTGGAGATAAAGAAATCCATACATGATCTAAAACAAGAGATGCAAGGCATCAAAAGTGAGCAATTAGAAGCAAGGGAGATGAAAAATAAAGTAGATAGCTTTGATAGCAGGTTAGACAATGCAGAGGAGAGAATTTCCGTGGCTGAAGATAATTTAGGTATTATAGAGAAAGAACAGAAAATGAGTCAATCCAAATCTAGGAAATATGAGAGAGCGCTTCAGGAGGTCCAAGATACAATTAGGAAGCCTAATTTAAGGCTAGTTGGTATTGAGGAGGGCGTGGAGAAAGAGGTCAATGGTATTGGAAATATACTTCAGGGAATCATCTCAGAGAATTTCCCAAATATCCAGAAGGGCAGGCCCATCCAGATACGAGAAGCTTTTAGAACCCCAAACAGACCTGACCAGAAAAGAACATCCCACCGCCACATTGTGATCCGAACTGGATCAATAGAAACGAAAGGAAAGATCCTAAAGGCAGCCAGGGAAAAGGGATCAGTAACCTACAAAGGCAAACCAATCAGAATAACCCGAGATTTCTCAGCAGAGACCATGCAAGCACGAAGTGACTGGAAGCATATATGTCATGCCCTTAAATCAAATAACTACCAACCAAGAATACTGTAGCCAGCTAAGCTCTCATTCATAACTGAGGGAACAATAAAAACATTCCATTCCAGGGAAAAGCTGCAACAATATGTCGAAACAAAACCAACACTACAGAGAATTCTCAAAGATGCTCTATACATAGAAAACCAAAATAAATGCAATATAGGGAAAGAAAAGGTACCTAAACAGCATACCACCTAAGGACCACAAGAACTGTCAAGACACAGGCCCTACTAAAAGCTTTTAAAAATGGTAGGAACTAATAAATATCTCTCAATCCTAACTCTCAATATCAATGGACTGAACTCTCCAATTAAACGGCATAGGTTGTCTAGTTGGATCAAAAAGCAAGAGCCATCGTTCTGCTGTCTTCAAGAGACACATCTTACCCAAAAACAATCATCTTTTGAAAGGGAGAGGTTGGAATAAACTCTATCAAGCTAACTGCCCCCATAAACAGGCTGGAGTTGCCATCCTCCTATCAGATACAATAGACTTCAAACTAAAATTAGTAAGAAAAGACAAAGAAGGTTACTACATACTACTAAGGGGATCTTTCCTCCCGGAAGACATAACGATCCTAAAAATTTACACACCCAATCCCGGAGCTCCAAACTTCATCAAGCAAACTTTACTTACACTGAAACCATACATAGATCGAAATACAGTGGTTGTTGGTGAGTTTAACACACCACTCTCACCTATGGACAGATCATCAAGGCAAAAACTCAAAAGAGAAACCTTAGAACTGAACAACTATATAGACCAACTAGATCTAACAGACATCTGCAGAATATTCCACCCAGTAACACCACAATATACGTTTTTCTCAGCAGCACATGGAACATTTTCCAAAATAGACCACATCTTAGGCCATAAAGCAAACCTGGACAGATTCAGAAACACTGAAATTATTCCATGCACACTCTCAGACCATAAAGGCATCAAATTGGAGCTGCACACAAATCTCCACCAAAGAAAACCTTGTAACTCATGGAGACTGAACAACACATTGTTGAATCAAAATCAATGGGTAATCGAAGAGATCAGAACAGATATCCAACTGTTTATGAAATTTAACAATAAGGAGCACACAAATATCAACTCCTTAGGGACACAACAAAGGCAGTACTCAGAGGAAAATTTATAGCGCTGAGTGCCTACAACAGCAAGTTGGAAAAATGGCAAACCAACTAGTTAATGTCTCACCTTAACCTCCTGGAAAAAGAGCAACAAACCAACCCTAAACCCATTAGGAGAAAGCAAATTATTAAAATCAAAGCAGAATTAAATGATTTGGAATAAAAAAAATCTATAGAAAGAATCAACAAAACAAGGAGTTGGTTCTTTGAAAGAATTAACAAAATTGACAAGCCCTTAGCAAATCTTACCAAAAAAAGAAGAGAGCATATCGAAATAAACAAAATCGCAGATGAAAATGGTAATATCACGACAGAAATTACCAAGATCCAGAATAACATGAGGGAATACTTCTCAAACCTTTATGCCAACAAATTTCAGAATCTAGAAGAAATGGATGAATTCCTAGACAATATTAACATACCCACACTGAACCAAGAAGGGCTAACCCAACTCAACAGACCTATTTCAAGCTCTGAAATAGAAATGGAAATTAGACAACTTCCACTTAAAAAGAGCCCAGGGCCAGATGGATTCACAGCTGAATTCTATAAGGTCTTCAAAGCAGAGCTCACACCAATACTCCTCAAGCTCTTCAACGAAATTGAAAATGAAGGTCCTTTACCAAACTCATTCTGTGAAGCCAGCATATCCCTCATCCCCAAACCAGACAGAGATTCATCAAAGAAAGAGATCTATAGACCCATTTCTTTGATGAACATCGATGCAAAACTTCTCAACAAAATACTGGCCAACCGTCTACAACAACTCATCAAAAAAATTATACACTATGATCAAACTGGATTCATCACAGGGAGGCAAAGCTGGTTCAACATACACAAATCAATTAATATAATTCAACACATCAACAGGAGCAGGGATAAAATCACATGATTGTCTCAGTAGATGCGGAAAAGGCATTTGACAAGATCCAAAACCCCTTTATGTTAAAAGATGTGGAGAAACTAGGAATCCATGGAACATTTCTCAATGTAATAAAGGCTGTGTATGAGAAACCCACTGCTAGTATTATACTTAATGGTGAAAATCTAAAGCCATTCCCTCTAAAATCAGGAACGGGACAAGGATGCCCACTCTCTCCACTCCTTTTTAACATAGTACTAGAATTCCTAGACAGTGCAATAAGGCAAGAAGCAAGCATAAAGTGGATCCAAGTAGGGAAAGAGGAAATAACACTATCCCTCTTTGCAGATGACATGATTCTGTATTTAAAGAATCCTACAGACTCTACTCCCAAGCTCCTTGAGCTGATTCAAAGCTTTGGAAGGGTAGCAGGCCATAAAATCAACCCTCACAAATCAGCTGCCTTACTTTACGCCAACACTGAGAGGAACGAGGCAATAATCAGGAAAGAAAATACTTTCACAATAGCCTCAAAGAAAATAAAGTACCTAGCAATTACCTTAACTAAGAATATAAAGGACCGTTTAGATGAAAATTTTAAAACGATAAAAAAGGAAATTAAAGCAGAACTAAGGAAATGGAAAAACCTCCCATGCTCCTGGATTGGAAGAATCAACATTGTGAAAATGACAATCTTGCCAACGGCTATCTACAAATTCAATGTAATACCCATCAACATCCCGAAGTCATTCTTTAAAGACATAGAAGAGGCAATTCAAAATTTCATATGGAATAATAAAAGACCCCATATAGCAAAAACACTTCTTAGCAGAAAGAACAGCGCTGAAGGAATTTCAATTCCAAACTTAAGACTCTATTACAGAGCTATAATTCTCAAAACAGCTTGGTACTGGCACAAGAACAGGACTGAAGTCCAATGGGGTAGAACTGCGGACCCAGATATTAAACCACAGACCTATGGCCACCTAATCTTTGACCAGGGAGCCAAAAAAATAGAATGGCAGAAAGATAGCCTCTTCAACAAGTTGTGCTGGCAGAACTGGTTAAACACCTGCAGAAAACTAAAGTTGGATCCTTCTTTGTCCCCTTGCACTAGAATTAACTCCAAATGGATCAAAGACGTGGAGGTAAAAGCTGACACACTGAAATGTTTACAGGAAGGAATAGGAGATACACTAGGCCTCCTTGGCACAGGTCGAAACTTTCTTAATAAGGACCAAGAATCACAACAAATCAGAGAAAGGCTGGCTAAGTGGGACTGCATTAAACTGCAGAGCTTTTGTATGGCAACGGATATAGCTAGTAAACTAATCAGGAAGCCTACAGAGTGGGAGAAGATCTTCACCAACCAAACAACGGACCAAGGCCTAATATCTAAAATATATCAACAACTCAAAAAACTGAATCACTCCAAAACTAACTTCCAAAGTAACACCATACAAAATGGGCCAAAGACTTAAAGAGAGTCTTCTCTGAAGAAGAAACAAAAATGGCCTATAGACACATGAAGAAATACTCAACATCTCTGGTCATAAAAGAAATGCAAATCAAAACAAGTCTAAGATTCCACCTAACTCCAGTTAGAATGGCCAGGATCCGGAAAACGAATGACAACAGATGCTGCAGGGGATGTGGCCAGAAGGGATCACAACTACACTGTTGGTGGGAGTGCAATCTCGTTCAACCACTATGGAAAGCAGTGCGGCAGTGCTTCAAAGGCTAAACATACAACTCCCCTATGACCCAGCAATTCCAGTACTTGGCATTTACCCAAGAATCCAGAAACAAGGGCATACTAAACCCACTAGCACAACAATGTTCATTGCAGCACTATTCACCATAGCAAAGATATGGAACCAACCCAGATGTCCCTCAGTTGATGAGTGGATCAACAAGTTGTGGTATTTGTACACAATGGAATTCTATGCAGCTGCCAGAAAGAATGACATCGCCCCATTTGTTAGGAAATGGAAAGACTTAGAACAAATCATATTAAGTGAAGTAAGCCAGACTCAAAGGAACTTAGTCTCAATGGTTTCCCTCATTTGTCATAATCAGTAGAAACCTTGGGCTCTACTAGCAGAGATTGGCAATAGAGCAAAAGGCCATATATATGGCCATATAATGTGAAGCTAATTGAAAGGTCCTCCAGGATATTGAAACAAAAGCCATATAATGAATGATTGTTGTCCTTAATGTACTATGTTTTCTCTCATCTCGTTTGCTGTCCCTTGGTTATCCCATATTGGTATAGTATCTCACTTTGTTATCTGATATATTGAATTTATTTGTATTTGGATATTTGAAATTTGATAGGGAAGGGGGGGAAACCAAAAAGGGTGGGGTTGTGGGGTTGGAGGGAAATGGGTACCAAGACATGTGAAAGGGTATCAATGTATGTGAATTAATGCACCTTCTATCTGGCAAATATCATCTAACCCTTTTATTAATTACAATAAAAAATGAAAAAAAAGAAGTTGTAGTGTGTGGGGAGGATGATGGGGTCAAATACATTTCTTCTTAGAAATTTACCTCACCTGGTTGCCCTGGATTTTCCTGGCCTTCTTCTTAGAGAAAGTTCTGTTATACTGGATTTGTGGCTTGGCAATGATCTAGCATGTACATCTTCGTGTAAGACATCCACAACTTCCATGCCTGAGACTCGAGTTTCCTGACCTTTGGCAACAGCACAGCAACATCTTTCTTCCTCCTGAGCCACAGGCCAAGTGAGCTGGCTTGAGCTGGTTGTTAGTTACAGTGGCTTGGTTACCAGGGTTCCATATTCTGTTCCATTGTGAGGGAGGCAGGGTCACCTTTCAGGGCCCAATGAGCAAAGATCCTTGCTCACAGAAGACCTCACCAAA
This sequence comes from Megascapheus bottae, assembly GCA_024803745.1. NCBI lineage: Eukaryota > Metazoa > Chordata > Mammalia > Rodentia > Geomyidae > Megascapheus > Megascapheus bottae. Next base: position 1,153,091 of record JANJXV010000163.1, on the reverse strand, counting down.
GACATACTGGAGGCTGAATCTCTCCTCCAATCTCACAATATACTTGTGGATGTAGTATACAGCACACGTTATTTGTCCAATCTCAATGTCTTCCACTAGGCCCAACTACCAGTCTGGTCTCAGGCTCAAGGAGCCTTTCTTAGGTAAGATCCAGACTTAAGGGTCAATATTGCCCTCATCCTTTACAAAACATTTGCTTCACAGTGCCTTCTCTGCCTGCATTTTGCCCCTTGTCGAATTTTTTTTTGTTTTTGGTAGTGTTGGGACTTGACCTCAGAGTGTGAACATTGTTCTTGGGCTTTCTTTAGGCTTTAGCTGTCCCACCGATCCACAGCACCACTTGCAGCGTTTTCTATGTATGTGGTAATGAGGAATCAAACCTGAGGCTTATTGCTTGGTAGCCAAGTACTGTACCACTAGGTCAAACACACAGGGCATGTTGCACATATTTTTGACGTCAATCTACTTAGATATTATTAGGGTTCTGTATCCTAATCAATTTTTTCCTGATGATTAGCTTTGCTGTCATGTGTAAAAAATGCAAGAGGGAAAAACACAGAAGAATTAGTGAAATTTAAAAAAAAGCATTAGACACAGTTATGTGTTCATTCTTTGTAGGAGAAAGGATATTTGGATATGATGATGATGATGATGACTTTATAATTACTATGTCAGGGTTGAGAGTTTGGCATAGTGGTAGAGTGCTTGCCTAGCATCCATGAAGATCTGGGTTTGATTGCTCAGTATCACATAGATAGAAAATCTAGATGTGGCACTGTGGTCAAGTGGCAGAGGGCTAGACTTGAGAAAACCCGAGGACAGTGCTCAGGCCCTGAATTCAAGCCCCAAGACTGGCAGAAAGATAAAAGAAAATAAAAATGCTTTTTACGAGATAATTCACTCACAGCATTTGCTTCTGAAATCTTCGCTTCTGCATCTTGTGAAATACCCCTTTCCCTCAACGTAGACAAGAAAAACAGATCCATCCCATGGTCCACTGTGAGGCCACTGGTTGGGCTAAGAGCTAGTCGTGCAGCAACACATAAGTTTTATTCTAATACTTTCCAAACTTTGTACTCAAATATGCTACCTACTTACCAACTTAGGTCAGTTATCCTTATGCTATACCTTTTCTTCATTACTACAATATTCTTACACTCCTACGTTAATCCTCTTGCACCTCCCCTGACCTCTATCATTCTTTTTTTCTATCTCTGGAACTCTGCTCGTCTTTCAACCCTTATACTGCACGGATCTACACTTGATGGCGGTTGAGCAATATTGTATCTGTAGGTGGTTAATTATTCTCTAGGCTCAGAGGGACTTAAAGACAATAGAGATTGGATTGAGAGGCTTATTTTTTTGGGTATAAATCGCTTATCAGTGGTTGTATTAGGCTGGTCTGTAAGTGCACAAAAAGAAAGAGTGATAATACCAATCAAAACTTGTGAACATCTAGTGTCTGCCAGCGACAGAGATCTAGGTTGGTTATATCTGAAAAACTATAATCGTATTTAGTAGTAATCTTGCTCCCATTTTCAAATGGGCAGAAGAAGAAACTCAAGAAAAATGTCAAATCAAGAAACAACATCCCCCACCCAATGTAAACAGACAATGGAACAGTCACTGGCAAACCTAGAGGAGAGTCTTCCAAGTGCTACACAAATGCAATTGATAAACATCATTAATGAAAAATGTGAAAACATAAAGAAAGAGATAATGGAGGAAGCCATACCTGAACAAGAGGAAAGCAAAAACAAGGTGATAAGTGAAAAAGAAGAAGCCATAAAGGAGGCCATAATAAAGGTTTTTCAAAGAAAGATGGATGAATTCATAGAATCCACAAATAAGAACGTGACCAAACTCCAGCAAATGTCCAAAGAAAATAAAGCTACTGAGCTAACCACTCAAAAGGAAATCGTGGAGATAAAGAAATCCATACATGATCTAAAACAAGAGATGCAAGGCATCAAAAGTGAGCAATTAGAAGCAAGGGAGATGAAAAATAAAGTAGATAGCTTTGATAGCAGGTTAGACAATGCAGAGGAGAGAATTTCCGTGGCTGAAGATAATTTAGGTATTATAGAGAAAGAACAGAAAATGAGTCAATCCAAATCTAGGAAATATGAGAGAGCGCTTCAGGAGGTCCAAGATACAATTAGGAAGCCTAATTTAAGGCTAGTTGGTATTGAGGAGGGCGTGGAGAAAGAGGTCAATGGTATTGGAAATATACTTCAGGGAATCATCTCAGAGAATTTCCCAAATATCCAGAAGGGCAGGCCCATCCAGATACGAGAAGCTTTTAGAACCCCAAACAGACCTGACCAGAAAAGAACATCCCACCGCCACATTGTGATCCGAACTGGATCAATAGAAACGAAAGGAAAGATCCTAAAGGCAGCCAGGGAAAAGGGATCAGTAACCTACAAAGGCAAACCAATCAGAATAACCCGAGATTTCTCAGCAGAGACCATGCAAGCACGAAGTGACTGGAAGCATATATGTCATGCCCTTAAATCAAATAACTACCAACCAAGAATACTGTAGCCAGCTAAGCTCTCATTCATAACTGAGGGAACAATAAAAACATTCCATTCCAGGGAAAAGCTGCAACAATATGTCGAAACAAAACCAACACTACAGAGAATTCTCAAAGATGCTCTATACATAGAAAACCAAAATAAATGCAATATAGGGAAAGAAAAGGTACCTAAACAGCATACCACCTAAGGACCACAAGAACTGTCAAGACACAGGCCCTACTAAAAGCTTTTAAAAATGGTAGGAACTAATAAATATCTCTCAATCCTAACTCTCAATATCAATGGACTGAACTCTCCAATTAAACGGCATAGGTTGTCTAGTTGGATCAAAAAGCAAGAGCCATCGTTCTGCTGTCTTCAAGAGACACATCTTACCCAAAAACAATCATCTTTTGAAAGGGAGAGGTTGGAATAAACTCTATCAAGCTAACTGCCCCCATAAACAGGCTGGAGTTGCCATCCTCCTATCAGATACAATAGACTTCAAACTAAAATTAGTAAGAAAAGACAAAGAAGGTTACTACATACTACTAAGGGGATCTTTCCTCCCGGAAGACATAACGATCCTAAAAATTTACACACCCAATCCCGGAGCTCCAAACTTCATCAAGCAAACTTTACTTACACTGAAACCATACATAGATCGAAATACAGTGGTTGTTGGTGAGTTTAACACACCACTCTCACCTATGGACAGATCATCAAGGCAAAAACTCAAAAGAGAAACCTTAGAACTGAACAACTATATAGACCAACTAGATCTAACAGACATCTGCAGAATATTCCACCCAGTAACACCACAATATACGTTTTTCTCAGCAGCACATGGAACATTTTCCAAAATAGACCACATCTTAGGCCATAAAGCAAACCTGGACAGATTCAGAAACACTGAAATTATTCCATGCACACTCTCAGACCATAAAGGCATCAAATTGGAGCTGCACACAAATCTCCACCAAAGAAAACCTTGTAACTCATGGAGACTGAACAACACATTGTTGAATCAAAATCAATGGGTAATCGAAGAGATCAGAACAGATATCCAACTGTTTATGAAATTTAACAATAAGGAGCACACAAATATCAACTCCTTAGGGACACAACAAAGGCAGTACTCAGAGGAAAATTTATAGCGCTGAGTGCCTACAACAGCAAGTTGGAAAAATGGCAAACCAACTAGTTAATGTCTCACCTTAACCTCCTGGAAAAAGAGCAACAAACCAACCCTAAACCCATTAGGAGAAAGCAAATTATTAAAATCAAAGCAGAATTAAATGATTTGGAATAAAAAAAATCTATAGAAAGAATCAACAAAACAAGGAGTTGGTTCTTTGAAAGAATTAACAAAATTGACAAGCCCTTAGCAAATCTTACCAAAAAAAGAAGAGAGCATATCGAAATAAACAAAATCGCAGATGAAAATGGTAATATCACGACAGAAATTACCAAGATCCAGAATAACATGAGGGAATACTTCTCAAACCTTTATGCCAACAAATTTCAGAATCTAGAAGAAATGGATGAATTCCTAGACAATATTAACATACCCACACTGAACCAAGAAGGGCTAACCCAACTCAACAGACCTATTTCAAGCTCTGAAATAGAAATGGAAATTAGACAACTTCCACTTAAAAAGAGCCCAGGGCCAGATGGATTCACAGCTGAATTCTATAAGGTCTTCAAAGCAGAGCTCACACCAATACTCCTCAAGCTCTTCAACGAAATTGAAAATGAAGGTCCTTTACCAAACTCATTCTGTGAAGCCAGCATATCCCTCATCCCCAAACCAGACAGAGATTCATCAAAGAAAGAGATCTATAGACCCATTTCTTTGATGAACATCGATGCAAAACTTCTCAACAAAATACTGGCCAACCGTCTACAACAACTCATCAAAAAATTATACACTATGATCAAACTGGATTCATCACAGGGAGGCAAAGCTGGTTCAACATACACAAATCAATTAATATAATTCAACACATCAACAGGAGCAGGGATAAAATCACATGATTGTCTCAGTAGATGCGGAAAAGGCATTTGACAAGATCCAAAACCCCTTTATGTTAAAAGATGTGGAGAAACTAGGAATCCATGGAACATTTCTCAATGTAATAAAGGCTGTGTATGAGAAACCCACTGCTAGTATTATACTTAATGGTGAAAATCTAAAGCCATTCCCTCTAAAATCAGGAACGGGACAAGGATGCCCACTCTCTCCACTCCTTTTTAACATAGTACTAGAATTCCTAGACAGTGCAATAAGGCAAGAAGCAAGCATAAAGTGGATCCAAGTAGGGAAAGAGGAAATAACACTATCCCTCTTTGCAGATGACATGATTCTGTATTTAAAGAATCCTACAGACTCTACTCCCAAGCTCCTTGAGCTGATTCAAAGCTTTGGAAGGGTAGCAGGCCATAAAATCAACCCTCACAAATCAGCTGCCTTACTTTACGCCAACACTGAGAGGAACGAGGCAATAATCAGGAAAGAAAATACTTTCACAATAGCCTCAAAGAAAATAAAGTACCTAGCAATTACCTTAACTAAGAATATAAAGGACCGTTTAGATGAAAATTTTAAAACGATAAAAAAGGAAATTAAAGCAGAACTAAGGAAATGGAAAAACCTCCCATGCTCCTGGATTGGAAGAATCAACATTGTGAAAATGACAATCTTGCCAACGGCTATCTACAAATTCAATGTAATACCCATCAACATCCCGAAGTCATTCTTTAAAGACATAGAAGAGGCAATTCAAAATTTCATATGGAATAATAAAAGACCCCATATAGCAAAAACACTTCTTAGCAGAAAGAACAGCGCTGAAGGAATTTCAATTCCAAACTTAAGACTCTATTACAGAGCTATAATTCTCAAAACAGCTTGGTACTGGCACAAGAACAGGACTGAAGTCCAACGGGGTAGAACTGCGGACCCAGATATTAAACCACAGACCTATGGCCACCTAATCTTTGACCAGGGAGCCAAAAAAATAGAATGGCAGAAAGATAGCCTCTTCAACAAGTTGTGCTGGCAGAACTGGTTAAACACCTGCAGAAAACTAAAGTTGGATCCTTCTTTGTCCCCTTGCACTAGAATTAACTCCAAATGGATCAAAGACGTGGAGGTAAAAGCTGACACACTGAAATGTTTACAGGAAGGAATAGGAGATACACTAGGCCTCCTTGGCACAGGTCGAAACTTTCTTAATAAGGACCAAGAATCACAACAAATCAGAGAAAGGCTGGCTAAGTGGGACTGCATTAAACTGCAGAGCTTTTGTATGGCAACGGATATAGCTAGTAAACTAATCAGGAAGCCTACAGAGTGGGAGAAGATCTTCACCAACCAAACAACGGACCAAGGCCTAATATCTAAAATATATCAACAACTCAAAAAACTGAATCACTCCAAAACTAACTTCCAAAGTAACACCATACAAAATGGGCCAAAGACTTAAAGAGAGTCTTCTCTGAAGAAGAAACAAAAATGGCCTATAGACACATGAAGAAATACTCAACATCTCTGGTCATAAAAGAAATGCAAATCAAAACAAGTCTAAGATTCCACCTAACTCCAGTTAGAATGGCCAGGATCCGGAAAACGAATGACAACAGATGCTGCAGGGGATGTGGCCAGAAGGGATCACAACTACACTGTTGGTGGGAGTGCAATCTCGTTCAACCACTATGGAAAGCAGTGCGGCAGTGCTTCAAAGGCTAAACATACAACTCCCCTATGACCCAGCAATTCCAGTACTTGGCATTTACCCAAGAATCCAGAAACAAGGGCATACTAAACCCACTAGCACAACAATGTTCATTGCAGCACTATTCACCATAGCAAAGATATGGAACCAACCCAGATGTCCCTCAGTTGATGAGTGGATCAACAAGTTGTGGTATTTGTACACAATGGAATTCTATGCAGCTGCCAGAAAGAATGACATCGCCCCATTTGTTAGGAAATGGAAAGACTTAGAACAAATCATATTAAGTGAAGTAAGCCAGACTCAAAGGAACTTAGTCTCAATGGTTTCCCTCATTTGTCATAATCAGTAGAAACCTTGGGCTCTACTAGCAGAGATTGGCAATAGAGCAAAAGGCCATATATATGGCCATATAATGTGAAGCTAATTGAAAGGTCCTCCAGGATATTGAAACAAAAGCCATATAATGAATGATTGTTGTCCTTAATGTACTATGTTTTCTCTCATCTCGTTTGCTGTCCCTTGGTTATCCCATATTGGTATAGTATCTCACTTTGTTATCCGATATATTGAATTTATTTGTATTTGGATATTTGAAATTTGATAGGGAAGGGGGGAAAACCAAAAAGGGTGGGGTTGTGGGGTTGGAGGGAAATGGGTACCAAGACATGTGAAAGGGTATCAATGTATGTGAATTAATGCACCTTCTATCTGGCAAATATCATCTAACCCTTTTATTAATTACAATAAAAAATGAAAAAAAAGAAGTTGTAGTGTGTGGGGAGGATGATGGGGTCAAATACATTTCTTCTTAGAAATTTACCTCACCTGGTTGCCCTGGATTTTCCTGGCCTTCTTCTTAGAGAAAGTTCTGTTATACTGGATTTGTGGCTTGGCAATGATCTAGCATGTACATCTTCGTGTAAGACATCCACAACTTCCATGCCTGAGACTCGAGTTTCCTGACCTTTGGCAACAGCACAGCAACATCTTTCTTCCTCCTGAGCCACAGGCCAAGTGAGCTGGCTTGAGCTGGTTGTTAGTTACAGTGGCTTGGTTACCAGGGTTCCATATTCTGTTCCATTGTGAGGGAGGCAGGGTCACCTTTCAGGGCCCAATGAGCAAAGATCCTTGCTCACAGAAGACCTCACCAAAGACATACTGGAGGCTGAATCTCTCCTCCAATCTCACAATATACATGTGGATGTAGTATACAGCACACGTTATTTGTCCAATCTCAATGTCTTCCACTAGGCCCAACTACCAGTCTGGTCTCAGGCTCAAGGAGCCTTTCTTAGGTAAGATCCAGACTTAAGGGTCAATATTGCCCTCATCCTTTACAAAACATTTGCTTCACAGTGCCTTCTCTGCCTGCATTTTGCCCCTTGTCGAATTTTTTTTTGTTTTTGGTAGTGTTGGGACTTGACCTCAGAGTGTGAACATTGTTCTTGGGCTTTCTTTAGGCTTTAGCTGTCCCACCGATCCACAGCACCACTTGCAGCGTTTTCTATGTATGTGGTAATGAGGAATCAAACCTGAGGCTTATTGCTTGGTAGCCAAGTACTGTACCACTAGGTCAAACACACAGGGCATGTTGCACATATTTTTGACGTCAATCTACTTAGATATTATTAGGGTTCTGTATCCTAATCAATTTTTTCCTGATGATTAGCTTTGCTGTCATGTGTAAAAAATGCAAGAGGGAAAAACACAGAAGAATTAGTGAAATTTAAAAAAAAGCATTAGACACAGTTATGTGTTCATTCTTTGTAGGAGAAAGGATATTTGGATATGATGATGATGATGATGACTTTATAATTACTATGTCAGGGTTGAGAGTTTGGCATAGTGGTAGAGTGCTTGCCTAGCATCCATGAAGATCTGGGTTTGATTGCTCAGTATCACATAGATAGAAAATCTAGATGTGGCACTGTGGTCAAGTGGCAGAGGGCTAGACTTGAGAAAACCCGAGGACAGTGCTCAGGCCCTGAATTCAAGCCCCAAGACTGGCAGAAAGATAAAAGAAAATAAAAATGCTTTTTACGAGATAATTCACTCACAGCATTTGCTTCTGAAATCTTCGCTTCTGCATCTTGTGAAATACCCCTTTCCCTCAACGTAGACAAGAAAAACAGATCCATCCCATGGTCCACTGTGAGGCCACTGGTTGGGCTAAGAGCTAGTCGTGCAGCAACACATAAGTTTTATTCTAATACTTTCCAAACTTTGTACTCAAATATGCTACCTACTTACCAACTTAGGTCAGTTATCCTTATGCTATAACTTTTCTTCATTACTACAATATTCTTACACACCTACTTTAATCCTCTTGCACCTCCCCTGACCTCTATCATTCTTTTTTTCTATCTCTGGAACTCTGCTCGTCTTTCAACCCTTATACTGCACGGATCTACACTTGATGGCGGTTGAGCAATATTGTATCTGTAGGTGGTTAATTATTCTCTAGGCTCAGAGGGACTTAAAGACAATAGAGATTGGATTGAGAGGCTTATTGTTTTGGGTATAAATCGCTTATCAGTGGTTGTATTAGGCTGGTCTGTAAGTGCACAAAAAGAAAGAGTGATAATACCAATCAAAACTTGTGAACATCTAGTGTCTGCCAGCGACAGAGATCTAGGTTGGTTATATCTGAAAAACTATAATCGTATTTAGTAGTAATCTTGCTCCCATTTTCAAATGGGCAGAAGAAGAAACTCAAGAAAAATGTCAAATCAAGAAACAACATCCCCCACCCAATGTAAACAGACAATGGAACAGTCACCGGCAAACCTAGAGGAGAGTCTTCCAAGTGCTACACAAATGCAATTGATAAACATCATTAATGAAAAATGTGAAAACATAAAGAAAGAGATAATGGAGGAAGCCATACCTGAACAAGAGGAAAGCAAAAACAAGGTGATAAGTGAAAAAGAAGAAGCCATAAAGGAGGCCATAATAAAGGTTTTTCAAAGAAAGATGGATGAATTCAAAGAATCCACAAATAAGAACGTGACCAAACTCCAGCAAATGTCCAAAGAAAATAAAGCTACTGAGCTAACCACTCAAAAGGAAATCGTGGAGATAAAGAAATCCATACATGATCTAAAACAAGAGATGCAAGGCATCAAAAGTGAGCAATTAGAAGCAAGGGAGATGAAAAATAAAGTAGATAGCTTTGATAGCAGGTTAGACAATGCAGAGGAGAGAATTTCCGTGGCTGAAGATAATTTAGGAATTATAGAGAAAGAACAGAAAATGAGTCAATCCAAATCTAGGAAATATGAGAGAGCGCTTCAGGAGGTCCAAGATACAATTAGGAAGCCTAATTTAAGGCTAGTTGGTATTGAGGAGGGCGTGGAGAAAGAGGTCAATGGTATTGGAAATATACTTCAGGGAATCATCTCAGAGAATTTCCCAAATATCCAGAAGGGCAGGCCCATCCAGATACGAGAAGCTTTTAGAACCCCAAACAGACCTGACCAGAAAAGAACATCCCACCGCCACATTGTGATCCGAACTGGATCAATAGAAACGAAAGGAAAGATCCTAAAGGCAGCCAGGGAAAAGGGATCAGTAACCTACAAAGGCAAACCAATCAGAATAACCCGAGATTTCTCAGCAGAGACCATGCAAGCACGAAGTGACTGGAAGCATATATGTCATGCCCTTAAATCAAATAACTACCAACCAAGAATACTGTAGCCAGCTAAGCTCTCATTCATAACTGAGGGAACAATAAAAACATTCCATTCCAGGGAAAAGCTGCAACAATATGTCGAAACAAAACCAACACTACAGAGAATTCTCAAAGATGCTCTATACATAGAAAACCAAAATAAATGCAATATAGGGAAAGAAAAGGTACCTAAACAGCATACCACCTAAGGACCACAAGAACTGTCAAGACACAGGCCCTACTAAAAGCTTTTAAAAATGGTAGGAACTAATAAATATCTCTCAATCCTAACTCTCAATATCAATGGACTGAACTCTCCAATTAAACGGCATAAGTTCTCTAGTTGGATCAAAAAGCAAGAGCCATCGTTCTGCTGCTTCAAGAGACACATCTTACCCAAAAACAATCATCTTTTGAAAGGGAGAGGTTGGAATAAACTCTATCAAGCTAACTGCCCCCATAAACAGGCTGGAGTTGCCATCCTCCTATCAGATACAATAGACTTCAAACTAAAATTAGTAAGAAAAGACAAAGAAGGTTACTACATACTACTAAGGGGATCTTTCCTCCCGGAAGACATAACGATCCTAAAAATTTACACACCCAATCCCGGAGCTCCAAACTTCATCAAGCAAACTTTACTTACACTGAAACCATACATAGATCGAAATACAGTGGTTGTTGGTGAGTTTAACACACCACTCTCACCTATGGACAGATCATCAAGGCAAAAACTCAAAAGGGAAACCTTAGAACTGAACAACTATATAGACCAACTAGATCTAACAGACATCTGCAGAATATTCCACCCAGTAACACCACAATATACGTTTTTCTCAGCAGCACATGGAACATTTTCCAAAATAGACCACATCTTAGGCCATAAAGCAAACCTGGACAGATTCAGAAACACTGAAATTATTCCATGCACACTCTCAGACCATAAAGGCAGCAAATTGGAGCTGCACACAAATCTCCACCAAAGAAAACCTTGTAACTCATGGAGACTGAACAACACATTGTTGAATCAAAATCAATGGGTAATCGAAGAGATCAGAACAGATATCCAACTGTTTATGAAATTTAACAATAAGGAGCACACAAATATCAACTCCTTAGGGACACAACAAAGGCAGTACTCACAGGAAAATTTATAGCGCTGAGTGCCTACAACAGCAAGTTGGAAAAATGGCAAACCAACTAGTTAATGTCTCACCTTAACCTCCTGGAAAAAGAGCAACAAACCAACCCTAAACCCATTAGGAGAAAGCAAATTATTAAAATCAAAGCAGAATTAAATGATTTGGAATAAAAAAAATCTATAGAAAGAATCAACAAAACAAGGAGTTGGTTCTTTGAAAGAATTAACAAAATTGACAAGCCCTTAGCAAATCTTACCAAAAAAAGAAGAGAGCATATCGAAATAAACAAAATCGCAGATGAAAATGGTAATATCACGACAGAAATTACCAAGATCCAGAATAACATGAGGGAATACTTCTCAAACCTTTATGCCAACAAATTTGAGAATCTAGAAGAAATGGATGAATTCCTAGACAATATAAACATACACACACTGAAGCAAGAAGAGCTAATCCAACGCAACAGACCTATTTCAAGCTCTGAAATAGAAATGGAAATTAGACAACTTCCACTTAAAAAGAGCCCAGGGCCAGATGGATTCACAGCTGAATTCTATAAGGTCTTCAAAGCAGAGCTCACACCAGTACTCCTCAAGCTCTTCAACGAAATTGAAAATGAAGGTCCTTTACCAAACTCATTCTGTGAAGCCAGCATATCCCTCATCCCCAAACCAGACAGAGATTCATCAAAGAAAGAGATCTATAGACCCATTTCTTTGATGAACATCGATGCAAAACTTCTCAACAAAATACTGGCCAACCGTCTACAACAACTCATCAAAAAAATTATATACTATGATCAAACTGGATTCATCACAGGAGGCAAAGCTGGTTCAACATACACAAATCAATTAATATAATTCAACACATCAACAGGAGCAGGGATTAAATCACATGATTGTCTCAATAGATGAGGAAAAGGCATTTGAGAAGATCCAAAACCCCTTTATGTTAAAAGATGTGGAGAAACTAGGAATCCATGGAACATTTCTCAATGTAATAAAGGCTGTGTATGAGAAACCCACTGCTAGTATTATACTTAATGGTGAAAATCTAAAGCCATTCCCTCTAAAATCAGGAACGGGACAAGGATGCCCACTCTCTCCACTCCTTTTTAACATAGTACTAGAATTCCTAGACAGTGCAATAAGGCAAGAAGCAAGCATAAAGTGAATCCAAGTAGGGAAAGAGGAAATAACACTATCCCTCTTTGCAGATGACATGATTCTGTATTTAAAGAATCCTATAGACTCTACTCCCAAGCCCCTTGAGCTGATTCAAAGCTTTGGAAGGGTAGCAGGCCATAAAATCAACCCTCACAAATCAGCTGCCTTACTTTACGCCAACACTGAGAGGAACGAGGCAATAATCAGGAAAGAAACTCCTTTCACAATAGCCTCAAAGAAAATAAAGTACCTAGCAATTAGCATAACTAAGAATGTAAAGGACCGTTTAGATGAAAACTTTAAAACCCTAAAAAAGGAAATTAAAGCAGAACTAAGGAAATGGAAAAACCTCCCATGCTCCTGGATTGGAAGAATCAACATTGTGAAAATGACAATCTTGCCAAGGGCTATCTATAAATTCAATGTAATACCCATCAACATCCCAATGTCATTCTTTAAAGACATAGAAGAGGCAATTCAAAATTTCATATGGAATAATAAAAGACCCCGTATAGCAAAAACACTTATTAGCAGAAAGAACAGCGCTGAAGGACTTTCAATTCCAAACGTAAGACTCTATTACAGAGCTATAATTCTCAAAACAGCTTGGTACTGGCAAAAGAACAGGCCTGAAATCCAATGGAGTAGAACTGCGGACCCAGATATTAAACCACAGACCTGTGGCCACCTAACCTTTGACCAGGGAGCCAAAAAAATAGAATGGCAGAAAGATAGCCTCTTCAACAAGTTGTGCTGGCAGAACTGGTTAAACACCTGCAGAAAACTAAAGTTGGATCCTTCTTTGTCACCTTGCACTAGAATTAACTCCAAATGGATCAAAGACGTGGAGGTAAAAGCTGACACACTGAAAAGTTTACAGGAAGGAATAGGAGATACACTAGGCCTCCTTGGCACAGGTCGAAACTTTCTTAATAAGTACCAAGAATCACAACAAAACAGAGAAAGGCTGGATAAGTGGCACTGCATTAAACTGCAGAGCTTTTGTATGGCAACGGATATAGCTAGTAAACTAATCAGGAAGCCTACAGAGTGGGAGAAGATCTTCACCAACCAAACAACGGACCAAGGCCTCATATCTAAAATATATCAACAACTCAAAAAATAGAATCACTCCAAAATTAACCTCCAAAGTAACACCCATCCCATTAAAAATGGGCCAAAGACTTAAAGAGAGTGTTCTCTGAAGAAGAAAAAAAATGGCCTATAGACACATGAAGAAATACACAACATCTCTGGTCATAAAAGAAATGCAAATCAAAACAAGTCTAAGATTCCACATAACTCCAGTTAGAATGGCCAGGATCAGGAAAACGAATGACAAAAGACGCTGCAGGGGATGTGGCCAGAAGGGATCACTACTACACTGTTGGTGGGAGTGTAAACTCGTTCAACCACTATGGAAAGCAGTGCGGCAGTGCTTCAAAGGCTAAACATACAACTCCCCTATGACCCAGCAATTCCACTACTTGGCATTTACCCAACAATCCAGAAACAAGGGCATACTAAACCCACTAGCACAACAATGTTCATTGCAGCACTATTCACCATAGCAATGATATGGAACCAACCCAGATGTCCCTCAGTTGATGAGTGGATCAACAAGTTGTGGTATTTGTACACAATGGAATTCTATGCTGCTGCCAGAAAGAATGACATCGCCCGATTTGTTAGGAAATGGAAAGACTTAGAACAAATCATATTAAGTGAAGTAAGCCAGACTCAAAGGAACTTAGTCTCAATGGTTTCCCTCATTCGTCATAATCAGTAGAAATCATGGGCTCTACTAGCAGAGCTTGGCAATAGAGCAAAAGATCATATATAAGGCCATATAATGTGAAGCTAATTGAAAGGACCTCCAGGATATTGACACAAAAGCCATATAATGAATGATTGTTGTCCTTAATGTACTATGTTGTCTCTCATCTCGCTTGCTGTCCCTTGGTTATCCCATATTGGTATAGTATTTCACTTTGTTATCCGATATGTTGAATTTATTTGTATTTGGATATTTGAAATTTGATAGGGAAGGGGGGAAAACCAAGACGGGTGGGGGGTGTGGGGTTGGAGGGAAATGGGTACCAAGACATGTGAAAGGGTATCAATGTATGTGAATTAATGCACCTTCTATCTGGCAAATATCATCTAACCCTTTTACAAATTACAATAAAAAATGAAAAAAAAGAAAGTTGTAGTGTGTGGGGAGGATGATGGGGTCAAATACATTTCTTCTTAGAAATTTACCTCATCTGGTTGCCCTGGATTTTCCTGTCCTTCTTCTTAGAGAAAGTTCTGTTATACTGGATTTGTGGCTTGGCAATGATCTAGCATGTACATCTTCGAGTAAGACATCCACAACTTCCATGCCTGTGACTCGAGTTTCCTGACCTTTGGCAACAGCACAGCAACATCTTTCTTCCTCCTGAGCCACAGGCCAAGTGAGCTGGCTTGAGCTGGTTGTTAGTTACAGTGGCTTGGTTACCAGGGTTCCATATTCTGTTCCATTGTGAGGGAGGCAGGGTCACCTTTCAGGGCCCAATGAGCAAAGATCCTTGCTCACAAAAGACTTCACCAAAGACATATTGGAGGCTGAATCTCTCCTCCAGTCTCACAATATACATGTGGATGTAGTATACAGCACACCTTATTTGTCCAATCCCTATGTCTTCCACTAGGCCCAACTACCAGTCTGGTCTCAGGCTCAAGGAGCCTTTCTTAGGTAATATCCAAACTTAAGGGTCAATATTGCCCTCATCCTTTACAAAACATTTGCGTCACAGTGCCTTCTCTGCCTGCATTTTGCCCCTTGTCGAATTTTTTTTGTTTTTGCTAGTCTTGGGACTTGACCTCAGAGTGTGAACATTGTTCTTGGGCTTTCTTTAGGCTTTAGCTGTCCCACAGAGCCACAGCACCACTTGCAGCGTTTTCTATGTATGTGGTAATGAGGAATCAAACCTGAGGCTTACTGCTTGGTAGCCAAGGACTCTCCCACTAGGTCAAACACACAGGGCATCTTGCACATATTTTTGACGTCAATCTACTAGGATATTATTAGGTTTCTGTATCCTAATCAATTTTTTCCTGATGATTAGCTTTGCTGTCATGTGTAAAAAATGCAAGTGGGAAAAACACAGAAGAATTAGTGAAATTAAAAAAAAAGCATTAGACACAGTTAAGTGTTCATTCTTTGTAGGAGAAAGGATATTTGGATATGATGATGATGATGATGACTTTATAATTACTATGTCAGGGTTGAGAGTTTGGCATAGTGGTAGAGTGCTTGCCTAGCATCCATGAAGATCTGGGTTTGATTGCTCAGTACCACATAGATAGAAAATCTAGATGTGGCACTGTGGCTCAGGTGGCAGAGGGCTAGACTTGAGAAAACCCGAGGACACTGCTCAGGCCCTGAATTCAAGCCCCAAGACTGGCAGAAAGATAAAAGAAAATAAAAATGCTTTTTACGAGCTAATTCACTCACAGCATTTGCTTCTGAAATCTTCGCTTCTGCATCTTGTGAAATACCCCTTTCCCTCAACGTAGACAAGAAAAACAGATCCATCCCATGGTCCACTGTGAGGCCACTGGTTGGGCTAAGAGCTAGTCGTGCAGCAACACATAAGTTTTATTCTAATACTTTCCAAACTTTGTACTCAAATATGCTACCTACTTACCAACTTATGACAGTTATCCTTATGCTATAACTTTTCTTCATTACTACAATATTCTTACACTCCTACGTTAATCCTCTTGCACCTCCCCTGACCTCTCTCATTCTTTTTTTCTATCTCTGGACCTCTGCTCGTCTTTCAACCCTTATACTGCAAGGATCTACACTTGATGGCTGTTGAGCAATATTGTATATGTAGGTGGTTAATTATTCTCTAGGCTCAGAGGGACTTAAAGACAATAGAGATTGGATTGAGAGGCTTATTGTTTTGGGTATAAATCGCTTATCAGTGGTTGTATTAGGCTGGTCTGTAAGTGCACAAAAAGAAAGAGTGATAATACCAATCAAAACTTGTGAACATCTAGTGTCTGCCAGCTACAGAGGTCTAGGTTGGTTATATCTGAAAAACTATAATCGTATTTAGTAGTAATCTTGCTCCCATTTTCAAATGGGCAGAACAAGAAACTCAAGAAAAATGTCAAATCAAGAAACAACATCCCCCACCCAATGTAAACAGACAATGGAACAGTCACTGGCAAACCTAGAGGAGAGTCTTCCAATTGCTACACAAATGCAATTGATAAACATCATTAATGAAAAATGTGAAAATATAAAGAAAGAGATAATGGAGGAATCCATACCTGAACAAGAGGAAAGCAAAAACAAGGTGATAAGTGAAAAAGAAGAAGCCATAAAGTAGGCCATAATAAAGGTTTTTCAAAGAAAATGGATGAATTCAAATAATCCACAAATAAAAACGTGACCAAACTCCAGCAAATGTCCAAAGAAAATAAAGCTACTGAGCTAACCACTCAAAAGGAAATCAAGGAGATAAAGAAATCCATACATGATCTAAAACAAGGGATGCAAGGCATCAAAAGTGAGCAATTAGAAGCAAGGGAGAGGAAAAATAAAGTAGATAGCTTTGATAGCAGTTTAGACATTGCAGAGGAGAGAATTTCCGTGGCTGAAGATAATTTAGGTATTATAAAGAACAGAAAATGAGTCAATCCAAATCTAGGAAATATGAGAGAGTGCTTCAGGAGGTCCAAGATACAATTAGGAAGCCTAATTTAAGGCTAGTTGGTATTGAGGAGGGCGTGGAGAAAGAGGTCAATGGTATTGGAAATATACTTCAGGGAATCATCTCAGAGAATTTCCCAAATATCCAGAAGGGCAGGCCCATCCACATACGAGAAGCTTTTAGAACCCCAAACAGACCTGACCAGAAAAGAACATCCCACCGCCACATTGTGATCCGAACTGGATCAATAGAAACGAAAGAAAAGATCGTAAAGGCAGCCAGGGAAAAGGGATCAGTAACCTACAAAGGCAAACCAATCAGAATAACCCCAGATGTCTCAGCAGAGACCATGCAAGCACGAAGTGACTGGAAGCATATATGTCATGCCCTTAAATCAAATAACTACCAACCAAGAATACTGTAGCCAGCTAAGCTCTCATTCATAACTGAGGGAACAATAAAAACATTCCATTCCAGGGAAAAGCTGCAACAATATGTCGAAACAAAACCAACACTACAGAGAATTCTCAAAGATGCTCTATGCATAGAAAACCAAAATAAATGCAATATATGGAAAGAAATGGCACCTAAACAGCATACCGTCTAAGGACCACAAGAACTGTCAAGACACAGGCCCTACTAAAAGCTTTTTAAAATGGTGGGAACTAATAAGTATCTCTCAATCCTAACTCTCAATATCAATGGACTTAACTCTCCAATTAAATGGCATAGGCTGTCTAGTTGGATCAAAATCAAGAGCCATCGTTCTGCTGTCTTCAAGAGACACATCTTACCCCAAAACAATCATCTTTTGAAAGTGAGAGGTTGGAATAAACTCTATCAAGCTAACTGCCCCCATAAACAGGCTGGAGTTGCCATCCTCATATCAGATACAATAGACTTCAAACTAAAATTAGTAAGAAAAGACAAAGAAGGTTACTACATACTACTAAAGGGATCTTTCCTCCAGGAAGACATAACGATCCTAAATATTTACACACCCTTTTGAAGATTCTCAAAAGATTGAAGATTCTGCCAGTGTAAGTTAGATTCCGGCATTGATACTAAATAATGCAATGAGTAGGGATTTATATTTGAAATATCACTGTTGACAAAATCTAACACACATTTGCTTAGTATTTGCTTTTGATTTCCCAAGAAGTACAGTACAAGCTAACACTTGTGGCATATATCGACTGGGAGAAATGATTCAGAATATGTGACTCATTTGAACAAGAGTCAGTGAAAGATACAGAAGCAGGATACCCATATTGTGATAATTTGTATCTTTTGCATATTTTGTGTTTGTTGTTAATTCCATTTGTAGTGTACATTTCTAGGTAAAAACTTTTTTCCAAACAATTTGTTATTTCAACAGTAAAAAAAGACATTTATATGCCTGATAAAATTCACAGAATCCAATTTTTCCATCTTATTTTTTGTTTTTTGGGTTTTTTTTGGTGGGTCATAGATCTTGAACTCATCCTGGGCACTATCCCTGAGCTCTTCAGCTCCAGGCTACCACCTTACCCTGGAGCCAAGCCCCACTTCCCATTTTCTAAAGGTAAATTGGAGATAAGTGTCTCAGGTCTTTTTGGGCCAGGATGGCTTTAAACCTTGATCCTCAGATCTCAGCCTCCTGAGTATCTAGGATTATAGAAGTGAGCCACCACCCCATCATGCTCAGCTTTCTGGGTTTTTTTTAAACTCGGTTTAAGCACTGTCCTTCAGCTTTCCTCAAGCCTAGTGATCTTCTACTTGAGCCACAGCACTACTTCTGGTTTTTTCTGTGTATGTGGTACTGCGGAATTGAAACTTCGTCTTCATACAAGCACTCTACAACTATGCCAAACTCCCAGCCCCTCCACATTAGTTTTTATGATAGATCTTTCCATGCATCCAGGATGGCTAGAAATCCTTCTTGAGTTTCCCAAGATCAGGGAGTATAGGTGTGTCCCATCCTGTGTGGCTACATAACCATTGTTTAGGGTACAGTTCTCTCTTCATTCTACCCATCTAGAGCAATTTTCATCCTCCATGTATAGTCATTAAACATTCAGCTCCTGTTCCTCTCTACTCCATTCTCTGGAACCATCGTGCTTTTTGGCTCTAAGGGTTTGTTGATCCTTGGAAGCTCTGGAAGGGAAAACATACCCTAGCTCTTCCTTTATGACTGCTGTATTTTTAGTTTACTGTAATCAAGATTCATCTGTAAAATATAGTAAAATGTTCTTCCTTTTCAATGCATTGTTTTGCATATGTCTATCTTTGGATTATTATTAATAGTTGTGAATGGATTCTCCACATATTTGTTCTAGTCTCTGCTTTCTCTTCCATTAGGTACAAATCTAGAAATAGAAGTGTTGGACCATATTTCTATGTAATTCTATATTTAGTACTTTTTTAGGACTCTCCACGCAATTTTTGATTGTTTTATATTCCTTGCAGAACTATTCCAAAGTTCTACTTCTTCTCACTACCTTCCCAGTAATAGTTAGACTTTGAAAGTTGTTTTTTTGTATGCGTCTGTGTGTGTGTGTGTTTGTGTGTGTGTATGTGGATCTTTTTGTTTAAAAGTATATTTATATTAATATACTTAAAGTAATGATTTCATTGTAATTTTAATTTTTCTCATGACTGTTAATATTGAACTTCTTTCTACATTTTGAACTACTATTTCTATATATTCTTTTTAGAAAATCCTCCCCAATCTCCAATTTTTTTCCTTTTTTTTGTGGGGTAGTGGGGAAAGTCATGGGGCTTGGACCTTGGGCCGTGAGCTCTTTAGTTTAAGGCTATTGTCCTACCCTGAGTATTGCCCCTCAGTTCTTCTGCTCACAGCTCCCTACCCCTCTTCCCATTATATACAGAACAAAGGTCATCCTCAGTCTTTTTGAAAAAGTAAAACATACAGTAAATTTGTAGTATAAAACAGCAAGAAATAAATTTCTTGCCAGGTGCAGTGACTTCTACCTGTAATCCTAGCTACTCAGATATCAGGCTGATATCTAAAGATTTGGTTCAAAGCCAGCCTGGGCATTAGAAAGTCTATGAGACTCTCATCGACAGTTAACCACTAGAATATGGGAAATGGCACTGTGGCTTCATAGGTAGGGTGATAGCCTTGAGTTGAAGAGCTCAGGAACAGTGCCCAGGCCCAGAGTTCAAGCCTTACAAATCCGCCAGCCAAAAAAAAAGAAAAAATAGTTTCTTCCCCAAGTGATTATTATGCCAGACATAGAACATTAACATTCTGGGTGTACTTCACAGTATTATTACTTGATACCCTAAGATTTTGCAATATTTTCTCAGTATCAGCATATGTCATCATATAATGTAGTTCCTTTTCAATGGAATAATTCCATTTATAACCTAAATCTACTCCCCCGACTTATTTCTGTCGATAACACAATTGCTCTACCATGATATGCCACAAGCCATTAAACATTTTATGGTGGGTAATTGGAAAGGAGTGTCATGGAATTTTGTGCCAGGCTGGCTTTGAAACCATGGTTCTAAGATCTCAGTCTCCTGAGTAGCTAGGATGACAGGCGTGAGCCACCAACACCTGGCTTGCCTTTTTATTTTTTTGTGGGTCTTGGGACTTGACGTCTGGGCCTAGGCAACATCCCTAAGCTTTTCAGGTCAATATTTCATGTAAGTCTAAACATTTAAGTAAAGGAATACAATTCCAACAAAAAAAGAATAAAATTCCAGACATGGTGTGTTTATAACTCAGTGCTAATTACTTGATGAAAATGTGCCATTCCAGAAGCTGGTGTCATTTGATGATGTAGCTGTGGATTTCAGCTGGGAGGAGTGGCAGCATCTGGACAATGCTCAGAGGACCCTGTACAGAGATGTAATGCTGGAGACCTACAGCAACCTGGTGTCCTTAGGTGAGCAAAAGTCAAATTTACTTGCAAGGCCAAGTGCCTTGTTATTTTGCATATACGTGAAAGTTTATCAAACTTTCAATACTATTTAAATGAAAGATTCCAGGCCCTGAGAAGTATCATTACTTTGTAAAGAAAACCTAAGGCAATTTTGTACTCATTCTTCAGGATACCTTCAGGATACTTTGACAACAGTTCTAAATTATGTTTCCTCTAATGGAGACGACATTCCAAACTTACACAGTAATTGTAATTGGATAAACCATCCAGAATAGAATATATATCATTATTGGAAATAGGATCTACAAATCACTAAACAGTGAGTTTATAATGGAAACCTGGCACTAGGTGCAATGTTTCATGCCTGTAATCTTAAAATATTCAGGAGGAAGAAATCTAAGAATTCTAATTTGAAGCCAGCAATGGCATAAAAATTGCCATGAAACTCTATAACTCCAAGTAACCCCTCAAAAATGTTAGTGGAGTGTCAAGAGTTTGACTTTGTGGTTGAGTGCTTGCCTAGCATGCATGAAGACCTATGCATGTAAGTGGAGCTGGGACTCAAACTGGTATTTTTCTAGCCTTGAGCAAGACAGCTAAGTTTATGCCATACAAAATGAATCCAGAGCTGGGGAAAAGTCAACCATGGAGCCAGTGAGAAATGAGAGAAAAGATTTAATAGATAACTTGTGAGTAGGATGTCTGCGAACTTAAAGCAATGATGACACAGCATAAGCAATAATTCTCTACTGTTTCTAATTTACAGGGCCCTGTGTTCCCAAACCTTTATTAATTGACAAGCTAGAGCACTGTGCAGAACTCTGGATAGGAAATTCCTCTGACAAGAATATCACAGGTGAGTGAATGCATCTTCATATTGATGTTGGAGCCTGAGCCCCATTGGTAAGTTCATGTTGTGATGTACTGAGCAATAATATTCTTAGTAACCCTAAATCCTGTGTGGAACCTATGGAATTCTTTGTGAATGAATCAAGAATCATTTTCTTTTCCCAATCCTATGCTTGGTCTCAGGGCCTGAGCATGGTCCTTGGGTTTTCTCAAGGCTAGCTCTCTACTTCTTGAGTCATAGCACCACTTCTGGCTTTTTCTTTGTATGTAGTACCAAGGAACTGAACTGGTCTTTGTGCATGCTAGCCCAAACCCCCGGTACCAAGAATCATAGGGTGATATGATGAATTCTATGTGGCAGTAGAGTTAAAGTTAGATTTCTCTGTAGAAGTCACTGTGAAACAAAATAAAATGAGAAAGCCATGAGCCCGTGTCTCATGCCTGTAATCCTAGCTACTTAGGAGGCTGAGGTCTGAGGATCAAGGTTCAAAGACTGACCTATCACAAAAACACCTTAGACTCTTCTCTCCAATGAACCAATAGAAAATGAGAAGTGGGGTTGAGTCTAAAGACATAGGGCAGTAGCCTTGAGCTGAAGAGCTTCGGAAGAACAGCCAGGTCTAGAATTCAAGTCCCATGACCGCAAAACAAGAAAGAAAGAAAGAAAGAAAGAAAGAAAGAAAGAAAGAAAGAAAGAAAGAAAGAAATATCATTCTTTCATTTCTTTAAAACTAAGACTATAAATGATTGAGCAAACAAGGAATATGTCAGGGCATTATTCTCTGATAAGGATAATATCTTTATGCTGGTAGGAAGAGACTGGTATTCAAAACCAGACGTTTCCACCAGAAATTGAGCCTAGTGGTAGAGTGCTTGCCTAGCATGCACAAAGACACAGGTTTTATTCCTTATTAAAACATACATAGAAAAAGGCAGAAGTAATGAATTCATTGGTAGGGTTCTAGTCTTGAGAAAACCCAAGGACAGTGGTTAGGTCCTAAGTTCAAACCCAGGAATGGAAGGAAAAAAAACAACAAAGTTTCAATCAACATAAGAAAATTAACTAGACAATGAGCTGGGGATTTTCTGGTCTTCCATGGTTCTGAGGGACAGGAGTGTTAGAAAAGGAATTTTTATAAGACTTCAAATGGAAAGAAATAAATTTCAAAATTCCCACAAATACCTAAATTGAGACTTTAGTGAGAAGTTGTAACTGAAGGGATATAGGTGTAAGACCTTACTCTCAAGAATCGTTCTTGCTTGGATCAAAGGCAAACAGACATATAAACCAAACTTGTGGCCGCTGAATCTAGAAAAAATTCGTGTTCCTCACTTAATGGTTAATAAGCAAACAGCATTGAAACTGGGTAAGGTAATCCTATCTGGTACTAAGGACGTGAGACTCTTATCAGTAGTTAACTCTAGAAAACAGGAAGTGGGGCTGTAGCTCAAGGATAGTGGTTATAGTCTTCTGCTGAAGTGTTCAGGGACAGGGCCGAGGCCTATGAACTACAAAAAAAAAGAAAAGAAAAGAAAAGAAAGTTTTAAAAAGATGCAAAACAGCACAATATTTAGAGTATTTATCAAAAATAAAAGAAAGGCAGCTATTCCTCAATGTTTAAACAAAACAGTATTTGAAAAAAAACAGCTGCAGGTATGCTATAGATAGTACTCAGCTTAAAACTGTAGCAATACATAGATGGGTAATTTCAATAAATATTTCCTGTGATATAAAAAGAGAACTAAAACACAGAAAAACATTATTGATCATCGTAAAATATCATTTTCTTAATAGGTTAGGGAGAAAAGCATATTTTTCTCACAAATCAATTTCCACTTTTATATTTTAAAATATCTAACACTTAGGATGGGAAAGTAAAGTCATTATCTTTACAGTAAGGAATATTTGTATCTCATGTATGTTTGTGTCTTTTTTTCTATGACTCATTTTAGATGTCCAGGTAATGGAAAATGTGTTCAAGACATGCCAGGAAAGTCCACATGAATGTCTTTGTGAAGTAGCAGTTGCAAGAAGTATCGAAGTGGAGGAAAACGTGAGATTTGCAACAACTTTAAATTTGAGCTCTACACATAATCCAGAGCTGATTAGTAATAACGGTAACAACTTAGGGGTGAGGACTGAGGAGTTCATAAAGTGTCAGAACATGCTTCTGTCTCCTAAGCCTGATGAGATGCATACTGCATATAGATCTCGTATGTCTCCTGTTCTTAAAAAATCCATCGGATATTCAGAGCATTTTATTCATGATTGTGACAGTCCAAAAGATCTGCAGTATCATAATTCTGTTCTCCCTGCCCAAGAAATTCTTCAGGGAGGGAGGAAAACTGCTAAATGTACTGTGTGATGAAAAATATTGTACTTAACACCGACCATCACTACACATCCGAAAATGTACACAGGAGAGACTCCTCATATATGTAGTGAATGTGAGAAATCTTTCAGTAATGAAATACGCCTTACAATACCTCAGAGCAAATACCCTGAGATATGTGATGCGTACGTCAAGTGTGAAAATTAATTTCTGAGAAGTCAGACCTGACGCTCCAACCTCGATCTCCAAGAGAAGACAAACCTTATGAATATGAGGAACGTAATAAAATTTCTGCCCAGAATTCAGCAATCAGCACACATCAGAGATCTCACACAGAAGAGAAATCTTATGAATGGGATAAATGTGGGAAGACTTTTAGACTGAAATCATACCTCACTTTGCACCAGAGAAGACACACAGAAGAGAAACCTTATGAATGTAACAAATGTGAAAAGTCTTTCACCCAGAAGATACACCTTCGAGTTCATCAAATAACACACACAGGAGAGAAATCTTATAAGTGTAATGAATGTGGAAAATCTTTCCAAGGGAAGGGAAAACTTCGTGTTCATCAGAGAATACACACAGGAGTGAAACCTTATGAATGTAACCAATGTGTAAAGTCTTTCAGACAGAAATCTTCCCTCAAATTGCATCAAAGAACACACACAGGAGAGAAACCTTATGTGTGCAACAAATGTGGAAAGACCTTCAAGTGGAAGTCATGTCTTGATGGGCATAATAGAACACACACAGGAGAGAAAACTTATGCATGTAGTGAATGCGGAAAGTCTTTCAAATGGAAGGTAAAACTCCATGTTCATCGGAGAATATACTCAGGAGAAACACCTAATGAGTGTAACATATGTGGAAAGTCCTTCATACAGAAGCCAAACCTCAACATGCATAAGACAATTCAAACAGGAGAAAAACCTTATGAATGTAACCGATGTGGAATGTCTTTCAAATGGAAGTCTTCCCTCAAATTGCATCAGAGAACACACACAGGAGAGAAACTGTACGAGTGCATCAAATGTGGTAAGACCTTCAGATGGAAGTCACATTACAGGAGGCATAACAGAATTCACACATATTAGAAACCTTAGGAATATAACCAAAGTTGAAAGTCTTTCGTGCAGTATTCACCCTTCAGGAAGCGTAAGAGAGTTCACACATATGAGAAGCCTTAGCAATGTAATAAATAGGAAAGACTTTTTAGTCTGTGGAAGAAAACTCAGCTTGTGTCACAGAACCAACACAAGATAAAACCCTTAATGAATGTAGCAAATGTTCAGTCTTTTCCCCAGAAGGCACAAGTCAAGATTTATCACTAAACACCCACAGGATAGAATCCTATGAATAAAATGAAAGGGAAATTTTTTTGAAGAACTCATATTTGAGTTTGCATGATACCACACAGACACAGGATAAAAATCGTATGAATATAAGAATATGAAAAATCCATCATGAACGTATGACTAAGTATAAAATGCATATAGGAGAGAAAAACCTTATGAATATTACAAATGTGGAAAGTGTTTGACCTGGAAGGCATACTTCTGTGTTCATCACAAACCTGATTCCCATAGAAGAAAAGAAAACTAATGAATAGAACAAATGTGCAATGACTTTTAATCAGAAGTCAGTCTTCAGTACATTTCAGAACATACACAATAGAGAAATTCTGAGTAATGAAAAACATTTAGCTATATATAGAATCTCTGTATATGGGAGCATTAGGGTAAGTCTTCTAAACAAAGTCAACCTTCAGCAAGCATTAAGAGCACTCACAGAAGAAATAATAGCATGTAGGAAAACCTTTGTCAGAAACCTCTAAAAGCTGACTGTGTGGCTTAGTGGTAGAGTGCTAACCTATCAAGGATGAAGGCCTGGGTTAGATTCCTCAATACTACGTGAAAAGAGCAAGCTAGAAGCAGCACTGTGGTTCAAATGGTAGAGTGCTAACCTTGAGCAAAAGTAGCTCAGGCCCTGAGTTCAAGCCTAAGTATTGGAGAGAGAGAGAGAGAGAGAGAGAGAGAGAGAGAGAGAGAGAGAGAGAGAGAGAGAGACAGAGAGACAGAGAGACAGAGAGACACACAGAGAGAGACAGAGAGAGAGAGACAGAGAGAGAGAGACAGAGAGAGACAGAGAGAGACAGAAAGAGAGAGACAGAAAGAGAGAGACAGAAAGAGAGAGAGAAAGAGAGAAAAGAGAGAAACAGGAACTTCTAAATTTTACAGAGATAGAGAAGGAGAGAGAGAAGGAGACAGAAACTAATTTCTAAACTTTACAGTCTTTCTATTTCCTTACAAATTCGTCTATGTCATTCTTTCTGACAGAAGCACAGAATTCCATTGTGTAAAAACACCATATTTGATCTACTCATCAACTGACGGGCATCTGGGTTGGTTCCATACCTTTGTTATAGTAAATAGTGCTGTGATAAATGTTATTGTTCTAGTGAATTTAGTGAGTCCTATCTGGACGATTGTCAAGTAGTGAAATTGCTAGATCACAGGGGAGCTCTATGTTTAGTCTTTTTGGGATACTGCCATAGAGCTTTCCATAGTGGTTGAACGAGTTTGCAATCCCACCAGCAGTGTAGTATTGATCCCTCCTGGCCACATCCCCTCCAGCATACGTTATTAGATTTCTGGATCTTGTCCATTCTAACTGGAGTGAGGAGGAAAAGGGAAAGAGGAACTGAAACTTTCTCTCCTTACAGATGACATGATTCTGTATTTAAAGAACCCTATAGACTCTACTCCGAAGCTGCTTGAGCTGATATAAAATTTTGGTAAGGTAGCAGGGTATAAAATTAACCCTCAATGTCAACTGCCTTCCTATATGCCAACAAATGAGAGGAATGAGGCAAGAATCAGGATAGCAACTCATTTTGCTATCAAAGAAAATAAAATACCTAGGAATTAACTTAGAATGTAAAGCACCTTTTTGATGGAACTATAAACTCTGGAGAAGGAAATTAACGCAGAACTGAGGAAATGCAAAAACCTATGCTCCTGGTTTGGAAAAAGTAATACTGTAAAAATGGCAATCTTGATAGGGACTATCTACAAATTCAGTGCAATATTCATCAATATCCCAATGTCATTCTTTAAAGAAACAGAAGAGGAAATCCAAAATTTCACTTGGCATAATAAAAGACCCCTTATAGTCTGTCTTCTGGCATGATACATAATGTTTAATCTCACCTTCTCCACCAAAATCTCACCTTTCTCATTGAGACATAGGTGGCCCTGTTTACTAGCAGCAAAGGCTCAAACGCGCAGTTTCAGGTGTCACCACTGCCTCTGTTACTGGGTAGATCCAACTCTGTCATCGATTCTGAGGTCTGCTCTGGGAGTCTTGGTCACAAGTTGTTCTGTGGCATCTGCTGCCAGCCTGTGACTATTTGCTTCCTTTTCCTCCAGCAGCCTACAACAGGGAATGAAGTTCACTCGCGGATGCTCTCCTTCATATGCAGGGCAGGATGAGCCCAACCCTCCCACATCTTCCTCTTCTAATTTTTGGGAAAAAATGTGCTGGCAAAAGTCCTCAGGTGTGGCGCATGGCTGACCCACACTTTTAATCCAGGCTGGTCACCAGGCTGAGATCTGAGTATGGAAGTTCCAAGTCACCTAGAACAGGAAAGTCTGATAGATTCTTACTACCAAAAATAAAAACAGCTGGGAATGGAATTTGGGCTCAAGTGGTAAAGGGCTGGTCTTGAGTACAAATGCTTAGTGCCCAGGCCCTGAGTTCAGGCTCCAGCACTGCCAACAACCTCACTTTAGTGAGATTTTAGCTTTATCCATGTAGGCACATCTCACTGGAATCTTTGCTGGTAGAGATAGTCTTCATAATTTTGTCTCAAGGTAAAGGTCCTCCTGGGGTAGTACACAAAAGGTGTCATGGAGAGAGGAGCCCCACTTGCTCCAGGTTTGAAGATGGCATAGGTCAAGCCAGCATGGAGTTGGCACATCAGTCTTTTTCCTAGCACCACCTACCAGTGAATGTCAAATGACAGTGATTGTTGTGGGATTGTGTGATTGAAGTGCCCCATTAAGGGCAGTGTAAGCACATCCAAACTCGGATACCAGGAATGCTGAAATCTCAAAGCTAAGATTTCTGTTGGCTACAGAAATGCTGGTGTGTCTGTGATTCACTAAAAGTTCAGGTGCAAAGATTCTGAAGCTTGATGCCATGTGTTTATTCCATTTAGTAAAATTATTTTAATGCACTGTATAAGTTAAAACATTTGATAAGAGTCAGGGGTAGTGAAAACATTGTCCTTGAATTCAGGTGTCTGGCAGGGTAATGGGGGGGGTGTTGGTGGCTGGGACTATGAAGCTGGAGCTGCTATCAAACCATGGATCATGTTCCTCTTTGTCTGGGAGAAATGACTCCAAAGATGAAATTTGAATGGTGAGGAAAAGATGATGATGTACTCAGGAAATTTCTCCTAAACAAATGCTCATGTGGAAGTGGGATGGGGGCTGGGCATGTCTGAGGCAGAGCTTAAGGGGGCTTCTCATGGCGTTGAGAACATTCCTTGCGACTTCAGGCATGCAGCAGGGTGTTTTAGATGACCATTGTGAGATGGATGGAATAAGACTGGAGACAAGATGAATGCTGGGATCCTGCAATGCTCTTGCATGAGTGGCTGGTGGCTCACCTGAAAGAACTAATTATGTCTAAAAAAGAAATCAGGAATTTGTTTTGATTAGATAATACCTGTAATCCGAGGCATATTCAGGATCCTGATCTTAGTATTGTGGTTTAAAACCAACCCAGCAAAGGGAAAAATGCATGAGACTCATACTCCCAGTTTAGAGCAAGAACAAAGATTGAAGTAGAGCTGTGGCTCAAGAGCTAGAGTGCTACCTTGAGCAAAGAAAAGCTAAGAAAAAGGTCCAGGTTTTGAGTTCAAGGCCAGGAATGAAAGAAGGAAGGTAAAAAAAGGGAAGTATGTGAGGAAGGGAAATATATAAATGAAAGAGAGAAGGAACTAGAAATTTAAAACTAGAGAATATTTAAAAGTCATCAGTCCTTCTAAGAAAAGTGTTGGAGTATGGGTTCTATATGTGGTGAACTGGAAGCCCAGCAGTGACTTGTTAACCAAAGAGTCACCATGATGAGCAAAGGATAGAAATCTGCATGAGCCTCTTAGCGGATGGAGTGACAGAAGAGAACCTCAGCTCCCATCCCATAGTTAAAAGTATATAGAGATGGGGAAGTTGGCATCACCTTGATGTCATTGTGTCCATGGAGACTGGAAGCCATGGCTCTGTGAAAGCACAATGTTCTGGTTACTGAGCTGGGAGGCTGAGGAGAGCCAATCCTGGCCATGAAGAAATCAGGGTGGCAGCAGAGCAACTCTGTTGCAGTGTGTGCCTGCTTGGCTGTTCTTATTCTGTGGTGGATCAGGCTGGAGCGGGTGATAGTAACTGTTTTGTGGTCACAAGCCCTTCACCAAGAGCTTCCTCTGGGATCCTCATAAGCTAGAGGGTGGCTGGTGGTGGGATGTGTGTGGGGTGGAAGTGACAGAGGGATGGATGCATGGCAAGGTGGGTGAAGAGATGAGAGGAATGATGAGAGCCCAGTTCATTGGTTTCCAAG
This sequence comes from Megascapheus bottae, assembly GCA_024803745.1. Lineage (NCBI taxonomy): Eukaryota > Metazoa > Chordata > Mammalia > Rodentia > Geomyidae > Megascapheus > Megascapheus bottae. Next base: position 1,123,436 of record JANJXV010000163.1, on the reverse strand, counting down.
GTTAATGGGTGGGAGGTAGAGAGGCATGATGGAGGAATGATGGAGGCAGGGGAAGGTGGTGACAGAGTGAGGCCATCTGTAGTGCCAGCCTGGCCATCATCTGAAGCCCATAGGCAGCTTCCTGATCCTTCACTTAGTCCTGCTCCTTGTGGAGGGAATGTCACGTGTACCCAGAGGTAGGGGTGGGGCAATGATAGTAGCACCTGGAAAACCATTGGCCTCTACCTGGGTGAGGGGTGGTTATGGCTCCCATGCTGGGTGGCCTGATAGCTATGGAACAGATCTCTCCTTAGCTACCACAGTCAGTGGCTGCTCTCCATCTAGGGTTAGGGCACCTGCTCAGCCATCAGGACACCCCATGCCAGGACAGAGGCCTACAATTCGGATGGCAGCACAGGGGTGAAGATGATCTCACCATAGCCCTAGTTACATGGCTGCCCCAGCATGCAGGACAGGATGAGCTGGGGAAGATGTTCTCTGTGTTTTTCCACAGCCTATCCCGGCCTCTTCTTGTGTCTGATTAGACCAAGAGAGTACCAGGTTCCATCTCATAGTCCTGGTTCTTTTTCTTTTACAGTCATGAGGCTTGAACTCAGGTCCTGGGTACTGTCCCTGGGCTCTTTTGCTCAAGGTTGATGCTCTACCATTTGAACCATAGTGCCATTTCCAGCTTTTCCTTTTCATGTGGATCTCTGATATGTCCAGTACTGTGCCTGCAGGGAGGCACTCACCCCACAGACAGAGCCACCTCTGCCGTGACTGTGACTGCCCACAACCCTCACACCCACTCCTTGCACACCCCTCGACTCCAGTTTTAGCTCCTCTTGGACTGGGTGTCCAGCCTACCCCTTCCTACACTCACAAAGGGTCTACAATTGTCTTCCCAGGGTCCTTTCTTCTGCCAGCCAGAGTACAGACTGTGCACATCTTGACGATCACAGAGCTCAAAGCCAAAGGCTGAGATGCAGAAGGGGTGACCCAGTAGCTGCACAGGGCCCATGGATCATCCTGTGCATCCCCCAGCCTGTGACTTCCCCCACCCCCTTGGCAGTTAACTGGAAATGAGAGTTTCATGGACTTTCCTTTCTGGACTGGCTTCAAACAGAAGCTCTGCACAGTTTTCAAACCATACCCTACTGAAGAAGGGAAGCTTGATCTGCTGCTTAACCGGGTTGCACTTTGGCTCCGTTTGCTATGCCTCACGGGAGGGGGCTCATCATTTGTAGACTAAGATCTCATGACCTTCAAAGCCAAATGCTACCTGAAAGTTCAGGGTCCCAGCCTATGTGTTGGGCCGGGGTGAATACATTCACTGTTATGCTGGGTCATCAACCCATGTTTTAAGCTGGAAGTAGGCAGTGCCACATTTGATAAGAACATCTGCCAGAGATTGTCACCTCATGAAAGCAGATTCTAAATTTGTATTCCATTTCCTGTGGTGGAGAAATCCCCTCCAACTTAGACAGGCTCACATCCACCTGCAGGTCACACTCCTAATGCACCCTTGAGTGTCCTCATGGTATTGGGATCTAAGTTTGTAGGGAATGCTGCTTTAGTCCATGAATTAGCTGGACAAGTGATGACAAACGTGTTGTGGATTAATATGAGAACAATTTAAGAAGCCCTGGAGGAGCATCAACCTGACCCTCTGTGGTGCTATAAATCTGATAGGATGTTCCAGACTGAGAAACAATCACATGGCTTTGTGTTTGGCATCCAGACAAGTGAGTGCATGTCTTAGCTGTCAGCCAATACAGAGGAGGACATGAATAAGTGGGTGGAAAGCATCTGTCAGACCCCTGTCTGGGGTCAGGTGGAGAGAACATAGGAAGGTAGATACCATGGCTGTGGTGGGGCCAAAAAAAGGGTAAAAGAGGCAAAGGAACCAGGTGCTGGTAGCTCAAGACTGTCATCCTAGCTACTCAGGAGTTTGAGATCTGAGGATCACAATTCAAAGCCAGCCCAGGACAGAAACTCCATGAGACTCTTATCTGCAATAAACTACTGAATGCAAGAAGCTCAAGCTCAGTGACAGCATCCAGGCCTAGCGTTCAAAACCCAGGACTGGCAGAAAAAAGTATCAAAGGACAAGAAGCTGGCCAAAAGTTAGAGGGACTCTATCTTGACAAACAATACAATGATAAGTTGCACTCAGAAGACTTGCACAAAATCTGGAAACGCTTGAGACCTATCTATGTATGTTTCCGGTTTGTCTAAATATATATGTTTATGCATTTATATATTAGTATAGAGAGACAGATCAATACATATGACTATACATATATACATAGCCAGACACTTATGGGTGGGTGGTATACTGTGTGAGAGTTTGTGTTTGTGTTTTGTGGATGGCTATCTCTGTTTAAGAAAGATAGAAAATATGTAAATATCTTTAAAAAACTTGATAAAATACGGAGAGACCTAAGCTCTTGAGGGAATCTGAAATGACAAGATTATTCACAGGCACGTTTATCCTTATGGATTCCTCAGCAAGTTTTAATTTTTTTCATTATTTTCTTTCTTTTTTTGAACCAGTGCTAAGGATTTCTCTCAGGGACCAGGTGCTGCCAATTACTAATTTTCTCATGGCTGGTACAAGAGGAACGGAGCCACAGTTCCACTTTTGCCTTATTTATTCTTGCTTAACTGAAGATAAAGATTTCTATCAGTGACTTTCTTTCAGGGGCTGGATTCTAACGAGGATCCCCAGACCTCAGGCTTCTCTATAGCTACAATTAATAATATGAAAACCCAGCACTGGGTTCCAATGCACAGGGCAAGAAATTGAGTGAATCTCTCAACTCCAATTAGCTAAAATAAGCTTCAAGTGAAAGACCAATACCTTTGAGGAAAAGATGCTGAGGGTTATCACACAGGCCCTATGAGTAAGCCCTAAACCCTGTACACATGTGTGCATGCACACATTGGCAGATACACACACACATGCACACACACAATATCTCAGGCAATATTGTATTTTGAATTAATATCCAAAGATTGGACAAAGGATAGCAAGTAATAAAATCTGTTTTTCTTGTCTACATTGAGGGAAAGGGATAAGTCACAAGATGCAGAAGCGAAGAATTCAGAGGCAAATGCTGTGAGTGAATAACTTGTAAAAAGCACATTTCTTTTCTTTTCTTTTCTTTTGTTTTTTCTGCCATTCCTGGGGCTTGAACTCAGGGCCTGAGCACTGCTCTTGGCTTTTCCCAAGTCTAGCCCTCTGCCACTTGAGCCGCATTGCCATATGGATTTTTATATCTGTGTGATATTAAGGACTCAAACCTAGATCTTCATGGATGCTAGGCAAGCACTCTACCAATGGGCCAAACTCTAAACCCAGATAAAGTATTTATAAATAGTCATCATCATCATATCAAAATATCCTTTCTCCTACAAAGAATGAACACTTATCTATGTCTGTAAGACTTTTTTTTATGTCACCAATGCTTCTGTGATTTTCCCACTTGCATTTTTACAGATGACAGCACAGATATTCATCAGGAAGAAAAATTGATTACGATACAGAAACCTAACAACGTCCTAGAAGATTGAAGTGAATACTATGTGCAAGATGGCCTGGGTGTTTCATCTATTTGTAGAGTGCTTGGCTACCACACAAAAAGACTCTGGTTTGATTCTGGAGTACTATATACATAGAAAACGCAGGAAGTGGTGCTGTGGCTTGGTGGGACAGCTATAGCCTAAAGAAAGCCTAAGAACAATGGTCAGGCTCTGAGGTCAAGTCCCAGGACTAGCAAAGAAAATGTGCAAGAGGCAAAATGCAAGCTGAGAAGGCACTGTGAAGCAAAATGTCTTGTGAAGGCTAAGGGGAATAGTGACAGTTAAGTTTGGATTTTACTTTAGAAAGGCTCCTTGAGCGTGAGACCAGGCTAGCACTTACGCCTAGTTAATGACTTGGGATTTGAACAAAAAGGTGTGCTGTTTACTACATCCATATGTGAGGTGGGAAGGGAGATTCAGCCTCCAGTATGTCTTTGGGGAGGTCTTCTGTGAGCAAGGAGCTTTGGTCATTGGGCCTTGAAAGGTGACCCTACCTACCTCACAATGGAACAGAATATGGAACCCTGGTAACCAAGCCACTGCATGTGACAACCAGCTCAAGTCAGCTCCCTTGGCCTGTGGCTCAGGAGGAAGAAAGATGTTGCTGTGCTGTTGCCAACGGTCAGGAGGCTCGGATCTCAGGCATGAGAGATATGGATCTCTCACTTGAAGAAGTAGATTCTGGACCAGTGCCAAGCCAAAATTCCCGTATATCAGGCATTTCTCTAGGAAGAAAGCCAGGAAACTCCAGGGCAACTCAGATGAGGTATATTGAGAGGAAACCTATTTGAACCCATCATCCTGCCCACACACTACAACCTTCTTGTGTACTTTCAAGTGACTATACTGAGATTAGAGTGTGTCATTTCCAATCTACTCTATTCCAATTCCTCAGTGTGAAGTGTGGTCCCATTCCTACGTTTGAAATATCCACTGTTTTGCCAACATAATGTGATGGTAAGTCAGCTCAGACTCTGAATGAGCCTTGTAACGTATGGATCCTGGAGGAAGGCCTGTTGGAGATGCTGCTGACAAAGCTGATCGCTGCCTACCAGAAAGGTGATCTCTTTTACGTGGGAAACTTCCTGCACAATTTCAAATAGTGGAAGACAATGTAGTAGTTGCTGGAAATTCCCTTGAAAAAGTGAGTGTTCCCACCCAAACCCAGGTTTGCTCACCCCTCCTGGCCAAGCCTTGGAATACTTGGATCCTCTCTGAGCCTGTTGGTTCACTGGGGTGTTCACAGGGGAGCTAAGCATGATACAAGTGCACAAACTACTTCCTTATGACTGGGACACCATGCCATTTCATTTCCCTCACAAGCTACTGGAGTCTCATCAGTGTGCTTACTGAGAAGTTGGATTTCAGGCATGAGTAAGTGGCTCCCAACTGCAGCCCTCACCTAGGTGACATCCTAGGAAATCCCATTTCCCAGTAAGAAATGAGGTGTCAGTACTAATGGCGGAGGCCTGTGAAATACTGGCGTCAGAGGAAAAGCTGGGGGCTGAATCACTTTTGAGCCATCAGGGAGGGATTGTGATAGCTTTGCCTGTTAGAACCTGAAAGCCTTTACATTTTGGTGTGTGGTCCAGTGCTGCCACTTGAACCTGAACCCAGGTCTAAATACCATACCTTTGGTGTTCAAAATTTAGCACTGTACCATTTGAGTCATAGGTCAAGTTCTGGCTTTTTGCTGCCTAATTGAAGACAAGTGCTTTAGACTTTTACTGACTAGACTGGCTTTCCACTGTGATCTTCAGAGCTCAGCCTGCTGGGTGGCTAAGATTAGAGGAATGAGCATTTAGTTCTTTATTTACAGCATTCACTTATTGATTTATTTAGAGCATTTACTTAGTTAATTTAAGGTGCGTTTACTTTGGACAGATGCATAGAGGCCTCTCTCAGAAGCTTCTGGAAGTGGGGTGTAAAAGTCATCCTTTTCTCGAGTGTCTCTTACCCCCCTCCCAGCACATAAGTGCACATCTCTGCAGGACAGCCACAGCATTAGAGTCCTGCAAGAAAGCGGCTTTGGTAAAAGGCTCAGGATGGAGAGAGAGGGCTCTCACTTTCCTTGTACCGAATGTGCCCACAGCATCATGTGTTCCATCTATACGATGTGAATGGACTTCTACCCCAGTGATTTCTACGAGCTCAAGAACTGCCACACCCTGACACAACTCAAGCTCTATATGAGGCTCCACATGCCGGCTTTGGACCTGCTCTTCTAAACACATACTTTTTGACCAGCTGGAGGAATGTGCGACCAGTAAGACCAAGAAAAAGTAGAAGTCCTGGTGTGGGTGCCTCATAGCCTGTGAGTAGGAAGCCCATGTGGTCTAGATATTGGTTGGCCCTTACTTCTACAGAGCTTGGCAAAATGCCCTTTATGGGTGGTGTCAGCCAGGTAATGTCTGTCCTCTGAAAGGACTCGGGAATAAGCACTCATTAGAAAGACCCTACACCTCCTCAGTGTTCAGTCCAAACTCCAGTTCTACAGGTTCCTCCATTAGATCCTCATGGAAGTTGAGTGACACTTCAACTTGCAGAGTCCACTCTGTCCACTCTGTACCTATTTCCATTCTTAGGTTTGGGTCATCGTGGAAGAGCTTATCCTGAACTCCGGATGAAAAACCCACCAATGGAGCTGGTGAGTGATGGAGACTGAGAATCATCACTGCACTCCAGAAAGCATGGGCCATCTGGAGAAATTACCAAACAGGTTTAGAGTCCTGTGGATATACCTTTTGCTCTGAACCCCATGTGTGGCACAATTGAACCTGCAGATACTATGGAGGAAGAAAAAGAGCAGCCAGATTTCCTTCCGTTTCCTTTCACACTCCACCCAGAGTCAGTCCATCTGAGTCAGAGTAACACTCCACTTATTGTGCAAGCTGAAGGGGCACACGCTGGGCTCATGGAAAATGTTCCCATGGGAAGCAGCAAGTGTACTCTCAATACTGGATTCATTGGAGGAAAATGAATCCATCCTCACAGAATATCCAGACCCATCCATCTCACTGAAAGAGACTCAATCTCCATTCGACAAACCAGAATCCATCCCCCTCTTAACTCAGGAAGGACATTCTGTTTCTCATGAGGAAGGAGACCCTTCTGAGGACTCTGAAGGAGAATTACTGTCTGAAGGCAACTTGGAGGCCAGTCTGGATTTAGAGCTTCCCTGTCCCCTTCCTAAAAAGACATCTCTTTATCTTGCTCTCATGATTCTTGTCAAGTATTCATTGTATTTACTTTGCTAACTATTAAACTCTCATTGTTAATATTATGGTGTGCAGTTCTTCAGTGCTTATTATACTGTGTTTTATTTTCCACTTATAATGTGAGACCTCAGACACATAGGTCCTGGGTGGGCCAAAAACCAGACAGGTCTGGTCCCATAGAAGACAACCTTACTGGATATACAGGGAACTATGAAATGCATGGAATCACCAGGAATCCAGGCCAGGCCTCCATGGAAAGACAAGTCAGCTACCAAAGCTGAAGGACATAGCAGATGCCTGGAAATGTGTTTTGTCAATCGGGAGAAGTGCCAGAGTAACTGTAATATTATGTGGGACTCTGTTCTGTGAGTTCAAGTCTGTTTATATATCCATTGTGCTTTGTACAAATATTTAAGAAAATTAAAACTCCACAATAGCATCAAAAATCTACTTTGGCTTTGAATGTGGCCTAGTTGTAGAGTGCTCGCCTAGTATACAAGAAGACCTTGATTCAATTCCTCGGCACTGCATACACAGAAAAAGCAGATGGGGCACTGTGGCTCAGGTGTCAGAGTGCCACCCTTGAACAAATGTGGCCAAGGACAGTTCCTGGTCCCTCAGTTCAAGCCCCAGGACTAGCGAAATAAGAAATCATACCATTTTCCACACATTTGGAAATAAATCTGTTTTATCTAACCCTACTTCTTTTTTGCCAGTCCAGAGTGTGTGCCACCAAGCCAAACTACTGGCCCCCAACCTTACTATTTTTAATCATTTAATTTTTTTACATAATCATATTTCATGCTGTCTGTATTAATAGCATAAACAGTATGCTTAGTGTAATAATGTTAAAGGTAAAACATAAGAAATTAATAACTAAAATTCCTTTTTTATTATTTTTATAGCATTACTACAATTTTATGAGAAAAATTACCTAGAATGTTTATTTTAGAGTTCAAGTAATCCATTTTGATAAATATATCAACCTACATCATTTATTTGAACACATTTTAAACTATTTTTTTCAGGAATGAAAATACATACATATTTGTTGTAAATGAAATTTATGACTTGGGGGGAAGGGAAAAAGAAAAGGGGGAAGGGGGTAACAGTTTTTACAAGAAATGTACTCATTACATATGTAACAGCAATCTCTTTGTATATAACCTTGACAACAAATTTTTTGAAAAGTACAATGAGTTTAAATGTCTACTTTGGGCAGAATTTTTTTTTGCCAGTACTGGGCTTAGACTCAGGACCTGAGCACGATCGTTGTTTTTGTTTTTGTTTATTCTTAAGGCGCAAGTTCTATCACATGTGCCACAGCACCACTTTTATCTTTTTTTATCTATGTTGTGCTGAGGAATTGAACTTGGGTCTTCATTCATGCTCGGCAAGAACTCTTCCACTAGGCTTAACTTATGGCCCCAGTGGGAAGGAAGTTTTCCATAAAATATGTAGGAAATATGTACACTAAGGAAAAGCCATCAAAAATAGAAGAAAAATTATATACTTAGATAACGACATGCCAGTATTATGGCAGATCCCTGTAATTCTAGCTTCAAGAGTGGCCTATTTGGACCGGGAGTTGGCTGGCTGAAGTAAAGTGCTATCCTTGAGCAAGCCCTAGGACAGTGCTCTGGCCATGAGTTGAAGCCATAGGACATGCAAAAAATAATAATTTAATGCCCGTGACTGGTGGCTCACCCTGGTAATCCTAGCTACCCTGGAGGATCGAGGTTCAAAGACGGCCCAGGCATAAAAATCTGTGAGAATCTTATTTCCAAATAATCCAGAAAATTCAAAATGACAATGTGCCTCAAGTGGTAGAGCTCTTGCCTTGAGCTGAAGAGCTTAAGGTAAACATCCAGGCCCAGAGTTCAAGCCCCATGAGTGAAAAAAAGAAAAAGAAAAAGAAAGCCCTTATCTAAGGCTGGGGTGCACACTAGTGGTAGTTTGCTTGCCTAGTATGCACAAAGCCCTGTGTTCAATTACTCTGTACCACTTACACCAAAAAAAAAAGCTGGAAATGATCTCAGAAGGTTGGGTTCTGAGGATCACAGTTCAAAGCCAGGCCAGACACTAAAGTCCATGAAACTGTTACTTCCACTTAAGCACCAGAAAACCAGAAGTGACACTGTGGCTCAAGGTGTTTAAGGTTGTAGCCTTGAGCTGAAGAGCCCAGGGACACTGCCCAGGTGCACAATTAAAGTCTTACACTGAGAGAGAGAGAGAGAGAGAGAGAGAGAGAGAGAGAGAGAGAGAGAGAGAGAGAGAGACAGAGACAGAGAGAGACAGAGAGAGACAGTGAGGCAGAGAGACAGAGAGACAGAGTGAGACAGAGAGACAGAGAGAGAGAGACAGATAGAGAGAGAGAGAGAGGCAGACCGACAGAGACAGACAGAGACAGATAGACAGAGACAGAGACATCAAACAGTCAGGCACTGCTGGCTGAAGCGTGTAATTCTACCTACTATGGAGGCTGAGATTGGAGGATCTTGGTTCAAAGCCCAAAGCCAGCCTGGACACATATGTTTGTGAGACTTACATCACCAATTAACTACCAGAAACCAAAAATGGAGCTGTAGAGGAAGAGCGCTAGCCTTGAGCTGAAGAGGTCAGGGACAGTCCAGGCCCAAAGTCCAAGCACCATGACGAATCAATAATAAAAAAGAAGATAGCTAATAGTAATGATGAATAATTTTGGGCTGGGAGTTTGGCCTAGTGGTAGAGTGCTTGCCTAGCATGCATGAAGACCTGGGTTCAATTCCTCAATATCACATTCATAGAAAAATGCTGGAAGTGGTGCTGAGGCTGAAGTTGTAGAGCCCTAGCCTTGAGAAAATATAAGGACACTCCCTGAGTTCAAGCCCAGGACTGGCCAAATCAAAAGTAGTAGAGCACTGGCATTGAACTGAAGATCTGAGGAACAGCCCAGGCACAGAGTTCAAGCACCACAAACAACAACAACAAAATCTATGAAATGGCAGTGGTGGTTTTAAGCTAAGCAAAAACAGAGTAGAAAGTGGTAAAATACATATTTGTGTGTAAGCAAAATAGCCAGACTTATGCATTAGAACAGGATAGCAACTTGAAAAAAAATTTTGTTTTCCATCTCACTAGGTCCTGTCTCTTAATTTATTCAAGTAAGTAAAATGCTGGGTTTTATAATCGTTGCTCTGAATATTAGAAAACCATAATATCTCTCATTAACCAACAAAGACCAGGAACTGGGGCTTCGTTCAAATGGCAGAGTATCAGGCAAGAGAAGAAAAAATTGAAGTAAGAACTTGAAGTTCTTGATCCAGAACCTGCATAGTAACAGAGCAGCAGCCTGGTGATGGTACCTCACACCTATAATCTTAGCTACTCAGGAGGCTAAGATCTGAGAATCAAAGTTTAAAGCCAGCCAAAGTACCCAGTTAACTGCCAGAAAAACCAGAAGTGGCACTGTGGCTCACAGATTAAAGCACTAGCTCAGGGACAGTGCCCAGGCCCAGCGTTCAAGCCCCACAATTGACAAAAATCAAACAAGCAAACAAAACTCACAAAGAAGCCTGCAGACTACAGTGGTTCTGCTGAGTCTCTTCTCTATGGGGATCAGGAAACATTTCACTTTTTCTGTCTCTTCCCATCTCAACATTCATACTAAAATAAGACTGTGTTGAAAGTTTCAATTTATAAAAATGTTTTTCATGAAGCACCCTGAAATATTCATCGCTTATATCTCAATTGAAGATAGTTGATTTGAGGCTGCATTGGTAGAGTGCTAGCCTTGAGCAGAAAAGGTCAGGGATAGAGCTGAAGCACTCAGTTGAAGACCCAGTGCCAACACACCAAAGAAATTATGCACTTTATACATATTTTCTAATTTCTTAATGAATTTTTCAGTCTGTATAAATATAGGGTACATTCCTTGTTACTTAAGTAAGATTGCTCTTTTTTTTTCTTTTTGCCAGTCCTACGGCTTGGACTCAGGGCCTAGACATTTTCATTGGACTCGCTTGCCCAAGGTGATTGCTCTGCCTCTTGAGACACAGCGCCACTTCTAGCTTTTATTCTGAGTATGCGGTACCGGTGAATAGAACCTAGGTCTTCATGCATTCTAGGTGAGCACTCTACCATTAGGCTACATTCCCAGGCAGTGAGATTCCTTTTACAGTCATTGTATGTTCACAGAGTTTGATCTCACACACTGTAGGGCCCTGGTTGGCTTTGACCTGTGATCCTAAACCCTGAGCATCCTAAGTAGCTGAAATTAAATTGTGAGCCAGCATGATGACTTCCATTCTTTTTCTTTTTTCTACAAAAATATATGTAGTTATCTAAAATATATCTATAGCTGAAAAAAATGAATCTCTCCCAAACAAATCTTCAAAGAAACAACCATCCTATTAAAAGGTGGGCTAAAGACTTAAAAGAGTATTCTCTGAAGAAAAAATTAAAATGGGCTTAAGACACATGAAGAAATGCTCCATATCTCTAGCAATAAGGGAAATGAAAATCAAAACAACTTTGAGATTCCTCCTGACTCCAGTCAGAATGGCCATTATCAAAAAATCTAATAAGAGATACTGGTGGGGAAGTGACCAGGGGGATCACACCTACACTGTTGGTGTGAGTGTAAACTCGTTCAACCACTAGGGAAAGCAGTGTGGTGGTTCCTCAAAAGACTGAACATAGAGCTCCCCTATGATCCAGCAAATCCACTACTTGGCATCTAACCAATTGTCCAGAAAAAAGGACATTCTAAAGCCACTAGCACAATGATGCTCATTGCAGCACTATTTACCATAGCAAAGCTATGAAACCAACCCAGATGCCACTCAGTAGATGACTGAATCAAGAAGATGTGGTACTTATACACAATGGAATGCTATGCTGCCATCAGAAGGAAAGACATCGCCCCATTTGTAAGGAAATGGAAAGACTTGGAAAAATTCATATTAAGTGAAGCAAGCCAGACCCAAAGAAACATAAGCTCAATGGTTTCCCTCATTTGTAACAATTAGTTCACATCTAGGACTCTCCTAGCAGAGGATTACAATAACTCAAAAACCTAGGTATATAAGGTCATATAGGATGAGACTAAATGAAAGGATCTTTAGGATATGGGAACAAGAGCTATATCTTGTGTCATCGTTGCTCTTAATCTTTTGTGATTTTTGTCCTTAAACTACTATGTTATTTCTCATCTCTTATTTTGCCCTTTGATTAATGTCAGATTGTTACTGTATCTGATTTTTTCCCTGGCATATTGTATATATGTTTATTTATTTATGTCAAATAGGAAAGGGAAGGGGGGAAACAAGATGATTGGGAAGGTGAGGGGAGAGGGAACTGGGGACAAAAACATGTGGAGTGGAATAAATGTGTGAGAAGTAATGCAGTCCACTACCTGTAAATGTAATCGTAACCCCTCTATACATTACCCTGAAAATAAAAAAGAGACTATAAAAATATCTGTAGAAAATGAGGCTGGATGATGGAAACAACCAGATGCCCTACTACAAAAAATGTGATACACACACACACACACACACACACACACACACACACACACAATGGAATGATACATAGCCAACCGACAAGATAAAATAATGGCATTCTCGGGGAAGTGGATGAAAAGGAAAAAAATCATATTAAGTGAAGTAAGCCAAACTCAAAGGAACATAGGCCCAAGAGTCTCCCTCATTTGTCAAATTCAGTAGAAACCTTGGGCTCTGCTACCAGAGATTTATGATAGAACAAAATCTAGAGACATCGTGACAAATAGTATGACACTAAATGTAAGGACCTCCAAGATAAAGAAACAAAACTCATATAATGAGTGATTGTTGTCCTTAATGAACTATGTGATCTTTTATCTCTTTTGCTATCCCTTGGTTACATCATATTGTTACAATTTTTCACCTTGTTTTCTGATATATTTCATATGTGCCTAATTGGTTATTTGAAATTGGATAGGGAAGGGGGGAAATGAACATGAGTGGGGGTAGGGGAAGGGTAATGGGGACCATATCATTACATGGGGTATCAAAGTTTGAGAAGTAATGCGCCTTCTATCTGGTGAATATAATGTAACCCTTCTATAAATTACAATAAAAATAAATACATAAAAAGAAGATCTGCACAGAAAAAAATGATAATGGCATTTTTGGGATAGTGGATGAAATTAGAGTGAATCCTGTTGAGTGAGATAAGTCAAGACCAAGGAACAAAAGGTACATGGTATCCTTAATATATAGATATTAGTTTCAAACAGTAGTAGAGCGATGATTGAATAGTTGATACCCAAAGTTCTGGACATAATTTTGGAGATATAAACATAACTACATAGACATAAAAATCTAGGATAGACTATACACGCTATAGACATGTGTTTTATTATAGATTAATCTGTATCTATGACATACAATGACTCAGCTTAACTTTTACTATATTCTAAAATCTATGTTCCAGTGATTGTATAGCGATTCCCTTCTTGAATACTTGTTGGTTAAACATGACATTTGAAATATGATATAAATTTCAATGTTAATAAATTTTTTAAAAAAGAGGCTAGAGGTAAATACCACTAATGTACTTGCTCTAAGTGGTACAGAAATTTTCTTAATGAATCAAGGGTTTTTATTACATCTTTATGCAATTATTTTAGTTCTGAGTGTTCTACACTCAATGATACTTCTGGAAAGATGATATAGCTGACTGTGTAGATGGTATGAAGACATACTGGCCTAAACGTAGAATAAAGCATTGGTAAGTGGCTGTTAGCTGTCCAGATTCTACTGGAATATGTGGAATGAATTTATTAAGCACAATGCAGGCTCTTAGTCAGATCAGGATCAAGATTATGTGGTTCCATGAGATGAATGAGGAAAGATCAGAAAAATCTACTAAGATATCCAGATATACTTTTGAAACTAAGGTATCTGTACTCCTTTTTTTCTTTCTCGGTGGGGAGCTTGAACTTTGGACCTGGGCAAGGTCTCTTAGATCTTTTTCCTCAAGGCTAATGCTGTACCAGTTTTAGCCACAACTCCACTTAGTTTTTGGGTGGATAAGTGGAGAGTAGAATCTTACAGTTTTTTTTTTTTGTTTTCGTTTTTTTTTGCTTGCAAAGGCTTTGATTCACCTTCTCCCTGGCTAGTAGAATGACAATTATGACCCTCCAGCGCCTGGCTAGTGATTCTTTGAAAATTGGACTTTCTTCCAAATCACATAACTGGTTCCTAGCAAAGTTTTGAAGCCTGACTTAAATGTGACAGATTTTTGTCACTTGGAGACACTCTGTGCTGAACGTTAGAAATCTACCAGCTGAGTCACAGTGGCACTTCCAGTTTTTTGTTTATGTGGTGCTGAGGAATGGAATCCAGGGTTTCATACATGCTAGGCAAGCTTAATTTTCAGCCCAAGGTTTTGTGTTTTGTTTTTTCAGTGTTGTTGATTCTAAGGTACTGTATGATGTTCTTTCATTTTCTTTGCTTTTTACCTCTTTTCTTCTTTTTCCCTTTAGTTTTATTCTCTGTAGTCACTGTGTTGAATTCGGGTACCCTGTGTCTTGTACATAGGTTTATGTGATTTGGGGAATGGAGAGGGTATAATAAAATGGTAAAAAAAAACAAAGGAAAAAGGGTGAACCATTTGAACAGTGATACTTGGAAGACACTAAACGGAAAAGAACTGAACAATCTGGGTGGAGAGGGGGCTGAGGGTAGGAAAACAGAGAAAAATGAGGGAGGGGATAACAATTTTCTTAAGAAATATGTTCATTACTTATGTAACCGTATGCCAACTATAAATTGACTTAACAAAATAAATTAACTTAAAAAATAATTTAGCCGGGTATGGTGGCTCACACTTGTAAATGTAGCTACTCAAGAGGCTGGGATCCAAGGATAGCAGTTCAAAGTCAGCCTGGGCACTGAAGTCCATGTGACTCTTATCTCCAATTAACCACCAGAAACCCAGAAGTGGCCCTATGGCTCAAGGGATAGGGCAGTAGTCTTGAGCTGAAAAGCTCAGTGACAAGACCCAGGTGCAGAATTGCAGTCCCATGACTTGAATGATGAATGATACTAGCCAGGCTCTGTGCGCTCACACTTGGAATCCTATCTACACAGAATCAGGTTTGAATCCAGCCCAAACAAATTGCATGATATTCTGATTTACAGTTCATTACCAAAAATCTGGAAGTGGAGCTGTGGATAAAGTGGTAGAACACTAGCCTGAAGCAAAAAAAAACTTTTCAGGACAGTTCCCAGGCCCTGGGTTCAAGTCCCAGGACTTGCATAAAACAAACAAAATGTGACGCTGAGTCCTCCATCATTTGGTGTTATAGTTCAATATTCTTGATATGCGTCTTAGAAATTAAGTCCCTAGCAAATACTCTCCCCTGAAATTCTGCTTCATAGCTGATTCATAGAATTTCAGCATCATTACTATCACCTACCAGTTAGCATAGCAGTCTACTACTGAAAATTTGAAGAAAACTTTTGAGTAATCCTAATAAATCTGTGTATCATCTGCACACACATCAAATCAGCAGGAGCTATGTTCTACTATTATATAAATGTATTTAATCCCTTTTTGACTTAATGAGCCTTAAAGAGTAAAACATATGAAGTAGTTATGAAACTAACACTCACCATTCTTCTACCTAATATTGTAATATAAGTTTATAAATGCAAGGACTATTCTGAAGTGTGCAGAAGATAGCTTCTAATTATAATATTCTCATGAAGTATAGTTTTTAAGAAACATGTTGCTTGCTTTGGGAAAGCAAAGGCAAGGAAAAATGATATAAGTAAGTTCCCTATTTATCAGAAGGAAAATACTATTGGGTTTAGATCAACTTCATTCATTCCGTGCTGATGAAAAAAATATTTGCAATTCCTGAGGCCAATCACTTCATTGTGATGCACAATCAGCCAGCTTAGATCAATCTTCCAAAAAAGGAAAGGAACAAATGAGAAGCAATTAAGGTTTCCAAAATGAACCAGGTGGTGGTGGCAGCTCACACTTGTAATTCTATCTACTCAAGGCCTGAAATCCAGGGATCTGGATTAAGTCTGTCTGGGATGAAGATATTACTGTCTGTAACATCATCTCTGTTATCACAGCCCAGCTGATACACTCTGCCCAACAGGTTCCAAACACCAAAGTCGATCTCCTATCTGAAATACTACCAAACGTACTCACAAATTATTTCCTCTTTGGGAGATAGTTGAAACATGTACCAGAAACATTTCCCTGGCTTCAGAGTGGAAGTGGAAATATATACTCACTACAATCCCATCTAGTAAATTACAGTCAATCATCGTTCCTCACATCTTGTTAGTTAAATTGAACAATGAGTGTTTGGATCAGAAGCAATGTGTATGAGCATACATGTTGTAAAAGTACTGTAATCCTAGCTACTCAAGATAAGCTGAGAACTGAGGATTCCAGTTTAAAATCAGCCACGCAATACATTCCATAAGATTTTTACCTCTAATTAACCAGCAAAAAACAGAGCGTTGAATTGTGCTTAAAATGCCACAGCCCAAAGCTTTGCATTAAAGTACTAGGGGGTAGCATTCAGGATGCCCACTCCCTCCACTCCGTTTTAACATAGTACTAGAATTCCTAGGCAGTGCAATAAGGCAAGAAGCAAGCATAAAGGGGATCCAAGTAGGGAAAGAGGAAATAAAACTATCCCTCTTTGCCGATGACATGATTCTGTATTTAAAGAATCCTATAGACTCTACTCCCAAGCTCCTTGAGCTGATTCAAAGATTTGGAAGGGTAACAGGCCATAAAATGAACCCTCACAAATCAACTACCTTACTTTATGCCAACACTGAGAGGAACGAGGCAATAATCAGGAAAGAAATTCCTTTCACAGTAGCCTCAAAGAAAATAAAGTACCTAGCAATTAGCTTAACTAAGAATGTAAAGGACCGTTTAGATGAAAACTTTAAAACCCTAGAAAAGGAAATTAAAGCAGAACTAAGGAAATGGAAAAACCTCCCATGCTCCTGGATTGGAAGAAGCAACATTGTGAAAATGACAATCTTGCCAAGGGCTATCTACAAATTCAATGTAATACCAATCAACGTCCCAATGTCATTCTTTAAAGAAATAGAAGAGGCAATTCAAAATTTCATATGGAATAATAAAAGACACCGTATAGCAAAAATACTTCTTAGCAGAAAGAACAGCGCTGGAGGAATTTCAATTCCAAACTTAAGACTCTATTACAGAGCTATAATTCTCAAAACAGCTTGGTACTGGCACAAGAACAGGCCTGAAGTCCATTGTAGTAGAACTGCGGACCCAGATATTAAACCACAGACCTATGGCCACATAATCTTTGACCAGGGAGCCAAAGAATAGAATGGAAGAAAGATAGCCTCTTCAACAAGTTGAGCTGGCAGAACTGGTTAAACACCTGCAGAAAAATAAGTTGGATCCTTCTTTGTCCCCTTGCACTAGAATTAACTCCAAATGGATCAAAGACGTGGAGGTAAAAGCTGACACACTGAAAAGTTTACAGGAAGGAATAGGAGATACACTAGGCCTCCTTGGCACAGGTCGAAACTTTCTTACTAAGGACCAAGAATCACAACAAATCAGAGAAAGGCTGGATAAGTGGGACTGCATTAAACTGCAGAGATTTTGTATGGCAACGGATATAGCTAGTAAACTAATCAGGAAGCCTACAGAGTGGGAGAAGATCTTCACCACCCAAACAACGGACAAAGGCCTCATATCTAAAATATATCAACAACTCAAAAAATTGAATCACTCCAAAACTCACCTCCAAAGTAACACCCATCCCATTAAAAATGGGCCAAAGACTTAAGAGAGTCTTCTCTGAAGAAGAAACAAAATTGCCTATAGACACATGAAGAAATGTTCAACATCTCTGGTCATAAAAGAAATGCAAATCAAAACAACTCCAAGATTACACCTCACTCCAGTTAGAATGGCCAGGATCAGGAAAATGAATGACAACAGATGCTGGAGGCGATGTGGCCAGGAGGGAGCACTACTACACTGTTGATGGGAGTGCAAACTCGTTCAACCACTATGGAAAGCAGTGTGGCAGTGCCTCAAAACGCTAAACATACAACTCCCCTATGGCCCACCAATTCCACTACTTGGCATTTACCCAACAATCCAGAAACAAGGGCCTACTAAACCCACTAGCACAACAATGTTCATTGCAGCACTATTCACCATAGCAAAGATATGGAACCAACCAAGATGTCCCTCAGTTGATGAGTGGATCAACAAGTTGTGGTATTTGTACACAATGGAATTCTATGCTGCTGTCAGAAAGAAAGACATCGCCCCATTTGTTAGGAAATGGAAAGACTTAGAACAAATCATATTAAGTGAAGTAAGCCAGACTCAAAGGAACTTAGTCTCAATAGTTTCCCTCATTCGTCATAATCAGTAGAAACCCTGGGCTCTACTAACAGAGATTGTCAATAGAGCAAAAGGCCATATATAAGGCCACATAATGTGAAGCTAATTGAAAGGACCTCCAGGATATTGACACAAAAGCCATATAATGAATGATTGTTGTCCTTAATGTACTATGTTGTCTCTCATCTCGTTTGCTGTCCCTTGGTTATCCCACATTGGTATAGTATCTCACTTTGTTATCCGATATATTGAATTTATTTGTACTTGGATATATGAAATTTGATAGGGAAGGGGGGAAAACCAAGACGGGTGGGGGGTGTGGGGTTGGAGGGAAATGGGTACCAAGACATGTGAAAGGGTATCAATGTATGTGAATTAATGCACCTTCTATCTGGCAAATATCATCTAACCCTTTTACTAATTACAATAAAAAACTGAAAAAAAAGAAAGTTGTAGTGTGTGGGTAGGATGATGGGGTCAAATACATTTCTTCTAAGAAATTTACCTCATCTGGTTGCCCTGGATTTTCCTGGCCTCCTTCTTAGAGAAAGTTCTGTTATACTGGATTTGTGGCTTGGCAATGATCTAGCATGTACATCTTCGAGTAAGACATCCACAACTTCCATGCCTGAGACTCGAGTTTCCTGACCTTTGGCAACAGCACAGCAACATCTTTCTTCCTCCTGAGCCATTGGCCAAGTGAGCTGGCTTGAGCTGTTTGTTAGTTACAGTGGCTTGGTTACCAGGGTTCCATATTCTGTTCCATTGTGAGGGAGGCAGGGTCACCTTTCAGGGCCCAATGACCAAAGATCCTTGCTCACAAAAGACCTCACCAAAGACATACTGGAGGCTGAATCTCTCCTCCAATATCACAATATACATGTGGATCTAGTAAACAGCACACCTTATTTGTCCAATCCCAATGTCTTCCACTAGGCCCAACTACAAGTCTGGTCTCATGCTCAAGGAGCCTTTCTTAGGTAAGATCCAGACTTAAGTGTCAATATTGCCCTCATCCTTTACAAAACATTTGCTTCACAGTGCCTTCTCTGCCTGCTTTTTGCCCCTTGTCGAATTTTTTTTTGTTTTTGCTAGACTTGGGACTTGACGTCAGAGTGTGAACATTGTTCTTGGGCTTTCTTTAGGCTTTAGCTGTCCCACAGAGCCACAGCACCACTTGCAGCGTTTTCTATGTATGTGGTAATGAGGAATCAAACCTGAGTCTTTTTGCTTGGTAGCCAGTACTCTACCACTACGTCAAACACACAGGGCATCTTGCACATATTTTTGACGTCAATCTACTAGGATATTATTAGGTTTCTGTATCCTAATCATTTTTTTCCTGATGATTAGCTTTGCTGTCAAGTGTAAAAAATGCAAGAGGGAAAAACACAGAAGAATTAGTGAAATTAAAAAAAGCATTAGACACAGTTAAGTGTTCATTCTTTGTAGTAGAAAAGATATTTGGATATGATGATTATGATGATGATGATGATGATGATGATGACTTTATAATTACTATGTCAGGGTTGAGAGTTTGGCATAGTGGTAGAGTGCTTGCCTAGCATCCATGAAGATCTGGGTTTGATTGCTCAGTACCACATAGATAGAAAATCTAGATGTGGCACTGTGGCTCAAGTGGCAGAGGGCTAGACTTGAGAAAACCCGAGGACAGTGCTCAGGCCCTGAATTCAAGCCCCAAGACTGGCAGAAAGATAAAAGAAAATAAAAATGCTTTTTATGATCTAATTCACTCACAGCATTTGCTTCTGAAATCTTCGCTTCTGCATCTTGTGAAATACCCCTTTCCCTCAACGTAGACAAGAAAAACAGATCCATCCCATGGTCCACTGTGAGGCCACTGGTTGGGCTAAGAGCTAGTCGTGCAGCAACACATAAGTTTTATTCTAATACTTTCCAAACTTTGTACTCAAATATGCTACCTACTTACCAACTTAGGTCAGTTATCCTTATGCTATAACTTTTGTTCATTACTACAATATTCTTACACTCCTACTATAATCCTCTTGCACCTCCCCTGACCTCTCTCATTCTTTTTTTCTATCTCTGGACCTCTGCTCGTCTTTCAACCCTTATACTGCACGGATCTACACTTGATGGCTGTTGAGCAATATTGTATATGTAGGTGGTTAATTATTCTCTAGGCTCAGAGGGACTTAAAGACAATAGAGATTGGATTGAGAGGCTTATTGTTTTGGGTATAAATCGCTTATCAGTGGTTGTATTAGGCTGGTCTGTAAGTGCACAAAAAGAAAGAGTGATAATACCAATCAAAACTTGTGAACATCTAGTGTCTGCCAGCTACAGAGGTCTAGGTTGGTTATATCTGAAAAACTATAATCGTATTTAGTAGTAATCTTGCTCCCATTTTCAAATGGGCAGAACAAGAAACTCAAGAAAAATGTCAAATCAAGAAACAACATCCCCCACCCAATGTAAACAGACAATGGAACAGTCACTGGCAAACCTAGAGGAGAGTCTTCCAATTGCTACACAAATGCAATTGATAAACATCATTAATGAAAAATGTGAAAATATAAAGAAAGAGATAATGGAGGAAGCCATACCTGAACAAGAGGAAAGCAAAAACAAGGTGATAAGTGAAAAAGAAGAAGCCATAAAGGAGGCCATAATAAAGGTTTTTCAAAGAAAGATGGATGAATTCAAAGAATCCACAAATAAAAACGTGACCAAACTCCAGCAAATGTCCAAAGAAAATAAAGCTACTGAGCTAACCACTCAAAAGGAAATCAAGGAGATAAAGAAATCCATACATGATCTAAAACAAGGGATGCAAGACATCAAAAGTGAGCAATTAGAAGCAAGGGAGATGAAAAATAAAGTAGATAGCTTTGATAGCAGGTTAGACATTGCAGAGGAGAGAATTTCCGTGGCTGAAGATAATTTAGGTATTATAAAGAACAGAAAATGAGTCAATCCAAATCTAGGAAATATGAGAGAGCGCTTCAGGAGGTCCAAGATACAATTAGGAAGCCTAATTTAAGGCTAGTTGGTATTGAGGAGGGCGTGGAGAAAGAGATCAATGGTATTGGAAATATACTTTTGGGAATCGTCTCAGAGAATTTCCCAAATATCCAGAAGGGCAGGCCCATCCAGATACGAGAAGCTTTTACAACCCCAAACAGACCTGACCAGAAAAGAACATCCCACCGCCACATTGTGATCCGAACTGGATCAATAGAAACGAAAGGAAAGATCCTAAAGGCAGCCAGGGAAAAGGGATCAGTAACCTACAAAGGCAAACCAATCAGAATAACCCCAGATTTCTCAGCAGAGACCATGCAAGCACGAAGTGACTGGAAGCATATATGTCATGCCCTTATATCAAATAACTACCAACCAAGAATACTGTAGCCAGCTAAGCTCTCATTCATAGCTGAGGGAAAAATAAAAACATTCCATTCCATGGAAAAGCTGCAACAATATGTCGAAACAAAACCAACACTACAGAGAATTCTCAAAGATGCTCTATACATAGAAAACCAAAATAAATGCAATATAGGGAAAGAAATGGCACCTAAACAGCATACCATCTAAGACCACAAGAACTGTCAAGACACAGGCCCTACTAAAAGCTTTTAAAAATGGTAGGAACTAATAAATATCTCTCAATCCTAACTCTCAATATCAATGGACTTAACTCTCCAATTAAACGGCATAGGTTGTCTAGTTGGATCAAAAAGCAAGAGCCATCGTTCTGCTGATTTCGAGAGACACATCTTACCCAAAAACAATCATCTTTTGAAAGGGAGAGGTTGGAATAAACTCTATCAAGCTAACTGCCCCCATAAACAGGCTAGAGTTGCCATCCTCATATCAGATACAATAGACTTCAAACTAAAATTAGTAAGAAAAGACAAAGAAGGTTACTACATACTACTAAAGGGATCTTTCCTCCCGGAAGACATAACAATCCTAAATATTTACACACCCAATCCCGGAGCTCCAAACTTCATCAAGCAAACTTTACTTACACTGAAACCATACATAGATCGAAACACAGTGATTGTTGGTGAGTTTAACACACCACTCTCACCTATGGACAGATCAACAAGGCAAAAACTCAACAGAGAAACCTTAGAACTGAACAACTATATAGACCAACTAGATCTAACAGACATCTGCAGAATATTCCACCCAGTAACACCACAATATACGTTTTTCTCAGCAGCACATGGAACATTTTCCAAAATAGACCACATCTTAGGCCATAAAGCAAACCTGGACAGATTCAGAAACACTGAAATTATTCCATGCTCACTCTCAGACCATAAAGGCATCAAATTGGAGCTGAACACACATCTCCACCAAAGAAAACCCTGTAACTCATGGAGACTGAACCACACATTGTTGAATCAAAAACAATGGGTCATCGAAGAGATCAGAACAGATATCCAACTCTTTATGAAATTTAACAATAAGGAGCACACAAATATCAAATCCTTAGGGACACAACAAAGGCAGTACTCAGAGGAAAATTTATAGCGTGGAGTGCCTACAACAGCAAGTTGGAAAAATGGCAAACCAACTAGTTAATGTCTCACCTTAACCTCCTGGAAAAAGAGCAACAAACCAACCCTAAACCCATTAGGAGAAAGCAAATTATTAAAATCAAAGCAGAATTAAATGATTTGGAATAAAGAAAAAACTATAGAAAGAATCAACAAAACAAGGAGTTGGTTCTTGAAAGAATTAACAAAATTGACAAGCCCTTAGCAAATCTTACCAAAAAAAGAAGAGAGCATATCGAAATAAACAAAATCGCAGATGAAAATGGTAATATCACGACAGAAATTACCAAGATCCAGAATATCATGAGGGAATACTTCTCAAACCTTTACGCCAACAAATTTGAGAATCTAGAAGAAATGGATGAATTCCTAGACAATATTAACATACACACACTGAACCAAGAAGAGCTAACCCAACTCAACAGGCCTATTTCAAGCTCTGAAATAGAAATGGAAATTAGACAACTTCCACTTAAAAAGAGCCCAGGGCCAGATGGATTCACAGCTGAATTCTATAAGGTCTTCAAAGCAGAGCTCACACCAATACTCCTCAAGCTCTTCAACGAAATTGAAAATGAAGGTTCTTTACTAAACTGATTCTGTGAAGCCAGTATATCCCTCATCCCCAAACCAGACAGAGATTCATCAAAGAAAGAGATCTATAGACCCATTTCTTTGATGAACATCGATGCAAAACTTCTCAACAAAATACTGGCCAACCGTCTACAACAACTCATCAAAAAAAATAAACACTATGATCAAACTGGATTCATCACAGGGAGGCAAACTGGTTCAACATACACAAATCAATTAATATAATTCAACACATCAACAGGAGCAGGGATAAAATCACATGATTGTCTCAATAGATGCGGAAAAGGCATTTGACAAGATCCAAAACCCCTTTATGTTAAAAGATGTGGAGAAACTAGGAATCCATGGAACATTTCTCAATGTAATAAAGGCTGTGTATGAGAAACCCACTGCTAGTATTATACTTAATGGTGAAAATCTAAAGCCATTCCCTCTAAAATCAGGAACGAGACAAGGATGCCCACTCTCTCCACTCCTTTTTAACATAGTACTAGAATTCCTAGGCAGTGCAATATGGCAGGAAGCAAGCATAAAGGGGATCCAAGTAGAGAAAGAGGAAATAAAACTATCCCTCTTAGCAGATGACATGATTCTGTATTTAAAGAATCCTATAGACTCTACTCCCAAGCTCCTTGAGCTGATTCACAGCTTTGGAAGGGTAGCAGGCCATAAAATCAACCCTCACAAATCAACTGCCTTACTTTACGCCAACACTGAGAGGAACGAGGCAATAATCAGGAAAGAAAATCCTTTCACAATAGCCTCAAAGAAAATAAAGTACCTAGCAATTAGCTTAACTAAGAATGTAAAGGACCGTTTAGATGAAAACATTAAAACCCTAAAAAAGGAAATTAAAGCAGAACTAAGGAAATGGAAAAACCTCCCATGCTCCTGGATTGGAAGAATCAACATTGTGAAAATGACAACCTTGCCAAGGGCTATCTACAAATTCAATGTAATACCCATCAACATCCCAATGTCATTCTTTAAAGACATAGAAGAGGCAATTCAAAATTTTATATGGAATAATAAAAGACCCCGTATAGCAAAAACACTTCTTAGCAGAAAGAACAGCGCTGGAGGAATTTCAATTCCAAACTTAAGACTCTATTACAGAGCTACAATTCTCAAAACAGCTTGGTACTGGCACAAGAACAGGCCTGAAGTCCAATGGAGTAGAACTGCGGACCCAGATATTAAACCACAGACCTATGGCCACCTAATCTTTGACCAGGGAGCCAAAAAAATAGAATGGAAGAAAGATAGCCTCTTCAACAAGTTGTGCGGGCAGAACTGGTTAAACACCTGCAGAAAACTAAAGTTGGATCCTTCTTTGTCACCTTGCACTAGAATTAACTCCAAATGGATCAAAGACGTGGAGGTAAAAGCTGACACACTGAAAAGTTTACAGGAAGGAATAGGAGATACACTAGGCCTCCTTGGTACAGGTCGAAACTTTCTTAATAAGGACCAAGAATCACAACAAATCAGAGAAAGGCTGGATAAGTGGGACTGCATTAAACTGCAGAGCTTTTGTATGGCAACGGATATAGCTAGTAAACTAATCAGGAAGCCTACAGAGTGGGAGAAGATCTTCACCACCCAAACAACGGAACAAGGCCTCATATCTAAAATATATCAACAACTCAAAAAATTGAATCACTCCAAAACTAACCTCCAAAGTAACACCCATCCCATTACAAAATGGGCCAAAGACTTAAAGAGAGTCTTCTCTGAAGAAGAAACAAAAATGGCCTATAGGCACATGAAGAAATGCTCAACATCTCTGGTCATAAAAGAAATGCAAATCAAAACAAGTCTAAGATTCCACCTAACTCCAGTTAGAATGGCCAGGATCAGGAAAACGAATGACAACAGATGCTGGAGGGGATGTGGTCAGGAGGGATCATTACTACACTGTTGCTGGGAGTGCAAACTCGTTCAACCACTATGGAAAGCAGTGCGGCAGTGCCTCAAAACGCTAAACATACAACTCCCCTATGACCCAGCAATTCCAGTACTTGGCATTTACCCAACAATCCAGAAACAAGGGCATACTAAACCCACTAGCACAACAATGTTCATTGCAGCACTATTCACCATAGCAAAGATATGGAACCAACCAAGATGTCCCTCAGTTGATGAGTGGATCAACAAGTTGTGGTATTTGTACACAATGGAATTCTATGCTGCTGTCAGAAAGAATGACATCGCCCCATTTGTTAGGAAATGGAAAGACTTAGAACAAATCATATTAAGTGAAGTAAGCCAGACTCAAAGGAACTTAGGCTCAGTGGTTTCCCTCATTCGTCATAATCATTAGAAACCTTGGGCTCTACTAGCAGAGATTGGCAATAGAGAAAAAGGCCATATATAAGGCCATATAATGTGAAGCTAATTGAAAGGACCTCCAGGATATTGACACAAAAGCCATATAATGAATGATTGTTGTCCTTAATGTACTATGTTGTCTCTCATCTCGTTTGCTGTCCCTTGGGTATCCCATATTGGTATAGTATCTCACTTTGTTATCTGATATATTGAATTTATTTGTATTTGGACATTTGAAATTTGGTAGGGAAGGGGGGAAAACCAAGACGGGTGGGGGGTGTGGGGTTGGAGGGAAATGGGTACCAAGACATGTGAAAGGGTATCAATGTATGTGAATTAATGCACCTTCTATCTGGCAAATGTCATCTAACCCTTTTACTAATTACAATAAAAAACTGAAAAAAAAGAAAGTTATAGTGTGTAGGGAGGATGATGGGTTCAAATATATTTCTTCTTAGAAATTTACCTCATCTGGTTGCCCTGGATTTTCCTGGCCTTCTTCTTAGAGAAAGTTCTGTTATACTGGATTTGTGGCTTGGCAATGATCTAGCATGTACATCTTCGAGTAAGACATCCACAACTTCCATGCCTGAGACTCGAGTTTCCTGACCTTTGGCAACAGCACAGCAACATCTTTCTTCCTCCTGAGCCACAGGCCAAGTGAGCTGGCTTGAGCTGTTTGTTAGTTACAGTGGCTTGGTTACCAGGGTTCCATATTCTGTTCCATTGTGAGGGAGGCAGGGTCACCTTTCAGGGCCCAATGACCAAAGGTCCTTGCTCACAAAAGACCTCACCAAAGACATACTGGAGGCTGAATCTCTCCTCCAGTCTCACAATATACATGTGGATGTAGTATACAGCACACCTTATTTGTCCAATCCCAATGTCTTCCACTAGGCCCAACTACCAGTCTGGTCTCAGGCTCAAGGAGCCTTTCTTAGGTAAGATCCAAACTTAAGGGTCAATATTGCCCTCATCCTTTACAAAACATTTGCTTCACAGTGCCTTCTCTGCCTGCATTTTGCCCCTTGTCGAATTTCTTTTGTTTTTGCTAGTCTTGGGAATTGACCTCAGAGTGTGAACATTGTTCTTGGGCTTTCTTTAGGCTTTAGCTCTCCCACCGAGCCACAGCAGCACTTGCAGCGTTTTCTATGTATGTGGTAATGAGGAATCAAACCTGAGGCTTACTGCTTGGTAGCCAAGGACTCTCCCACTAGGTCAAACACACAGGGCATCTTGCACATATTTTTGACGTCAATCTACTAGGATATTATTAGGTTCCTGTATCCTAATCAATTTTTTCCTGATGATTAGCTTTGCTGTCATGTGTAAAAAATGCAAGAGGGAAAAACACAGAAGAATTAGTGAAACTAAAAAAAAAGCATTAGACACAGTTAAGTGTTCATTCTTTGTAGGAGAAAGGATATTTGTATATGATGATGATGATGATGATGATGATGACTTTATAATTACTATGTCAGGGTTGAGAGTTTGGCATAGTGGTAGAGTGCTTGCCTAGCATCCATGAAGATCTGGGTTTGATTGCTCAGTACCACATAGATAGAAAATCTAGATGTGGCACTGTGGCTCAAGTGGCAGAGGGCTAGACTTGAGAAAACCCGAGGACAGTGCTCAGGCCCTGAATTCAAGCCCCAAGACTGGCAGAAAGGTAAAAGAGAATAAAAATGCTTTTTACGAGCTAATTCACTCACAGCATTTGCTTCTGAAATCTTCGCTTCTGCATCTTGTGAAATACTCCTTTCCCTCAACGTAGACAAGAAAAACAGATCCATCCCATGGTCCACTGTGAGGCCACTGGTTGGGCTAAGAGCTAGTCGTGCAGCAACACATAAGTTTTATTCTAATACTTTCCAAACTTTGTACTCAAATATGCTACCTACTTACCAACTTAGGTCAGTTATCCTTATGCTATAACTTTTCTTCATTACTACAATATTCTTACACTCCTACGTTAATCCTCTTGCACCTCCCCTGACCTCTCTCATTCTTTTTTTCTATCTCTGGACCTCTGCTCGTCTTTCAACCCTTATACTGCACGGATCTACACTTGATGGCTGTTGAGCAATATTGTATATGTAGGTGGTTAATTATTCTCTAGGCTCAGAGGGACTTAAAGACAATAGAGATTGGATTGAGAGGCTTATTGTTTGGGGTATAAATCGCTTATCAGTGGTTGTATTAGGCTGGTCTGTAAGTGCACAAAAAGAAAGAGTGATAATACCAATCAAAACTTGTGAACATCTAGTGTCTGCCAGCTACAGAGGTCTAGGTTGGTTATATCTGAAAAACTATAATCGTATTTAGTTGTAATCCTGCTCCCATTTTCAAATGGGCAGAACAAGAAACTCAAGAAAAATGTCAAATCAAGAAACAACATCCCCCACCCAATGTAAACAGACAATGGAACAGTCACTGGCAAACCTAGAGGAGAGTCTTCCAATTGCTACACAAATACAATTGATAAACATCATTAATGAAAAATGTGAAAATATAAAGAAAGAGATAATGGAGGAATCCATACCTGAACAAGAGGAAAGCAAAAACAAGGTGATAAGTGAAAAAGAAGAAGCCATAAAGAAGGCCATAATAAAGGTTTTTCAAAGAAAGATGGATGAATTCAAAGAATCCACAAATAAAAACGTGACCAAACTCCAGCAAATGTCCAAAGAAAATAAAGCTACTGAGCTAACCACTCAAAAGGAAATCAAGGAGATAAAGAAATCCATACATGATCTAAAACAAGGGATGCAAGGCATCAAAAGTGAGCAATTAGAAGCAAGGGAGACGAAAAATAAAGTAGATAGCTTTGATAGCAGGTTAGACATTGCAGAGGAGAGAATTTCCATGGTTGAAAATAATTTAGGTATTATAAAGAACAGAAAATGAGTCAATCCAAATCTAGGAAATATGAGAGAGCGCTTCAGGAGGTCCAAGATACAATTAGGAAGCCTAATTTAAGGCTAGTTGGTATTGAGGAGGGCGTGGAGAAAGAGGTCAATGGTATTGGAAATATACTTCAGGGAATCATCTCAGAGAATTTCCCAAATATCCAGAAGGGCAGGCCCATCCAGATACGAGAAGCTTTTAGAACCCCAAACAGACCTGACCAGAAAAGAACATCCCACCGCCACATTGTGATCCGAACTGGATCAATAGAAACGAAAGGAAAGATCCTAAAGGCAGCCAGGGAAAAGGGATCAGTAACCTACAAAGGCAAACCAATCAGAATAACCCCAGATTTCTCAGCAGAGACCATGCAAGCACGAAGTCACTGGAAGCATATATGTCATGCCCTTATATCAAATAACTACCAACCAAGAATACTGTAGCCAGCTAAGCTCTCATTCATAGCTGAGGGAAAAATAAAAACATTCCATTCCAGGGAAAAGCTGCAACAATATGTCGAAACAAAACCAACACTACAGAGAATTCTCAAAGATGCTCTATACATAGAAAACCAAAATAAATGCAATATAGGGAAAGAAATGGCACCTAAACAGCATACCATCTAAGACCACAAGAACTGTCAAGACACAGGCCCTACTAAAAGCTTTTAAAAATGGTAGGAACTAATAAATATCTCTCAATCCTAACTCTCAATATCAATGGACTTAACTCTCCAATTAAACGGCATAGGTTGTCTAGTTGGATCAAAAAGCAAGAGCCATCGTTCTGCTGACTTCGAGAGACACATCTTACCCAAAAACAATCATCTTTTGAAAGGGAGAGGTTGGAATAAACTCTATCAAGCTAACTGCCCCCATAAACAGGCTAGAGTTGCCATCCTCATAGCAGATACAATAGACTTCACACTAAAATTAGTAAGAAAAGACAAAGAAGGTTACTACATACTACTAAAGGGATCTTTCCTCCCGGAAGACATAACAATCCTAAATATTTACACACCCAATCCCGGAGCTCCAAACTTCATCAAGCAAACTTTACTTACATTGAAACCATACATAGATCGAAACACAGTGATTGTTGGTGAGTTTAACACACCACTCTCACCTATGGACAGATCAACAAGGCAAAAACTGAACAGAGAAACCTTAGAACTGAACAACTATATAGACCAACTAGATCTGACAGACATCTGCAGAATATTCCACCCAGTAACACCACAATATACGTTTTGTTCAGCAGCACATGGAACATTTTCCAAAATAGACCACATCTTAGGCCATAAAGCAAACCTGGACAGATTCAGAAACACTGAAATTATTCCATGCTCACTCTCAGACCATAAAGGCATCAAATTGGAGCTGAACACACATCTCCACCAAAGAAAACCCTGTAACTCATGGAGACTGAACCACACATTGTTGAATCAAAAACAATGGGTCATCGAAGAGATCAGAACAGATATCCAACTCTTTATGAAATTTAACAATAAGGAGCACACAAATATCAAATCCTTAGGGACACAACAAAGGCAGTACTCAGAGGAAAATTTATAGCGTGGAGTGCCTACAACAGCAAGTTGGAAAAATGGCAAACCAACTAGTTAATGTCTCACCTTAACCTCCTGGAAAAAGAGCAACAAACCAACCCTAAACCCATTAGGAGAAAGCAAATTATTAAAATCAAAGCAGAATTAAATGATTTGGAATAAAGAAAAAACTATAGAAAGAATCAACAAAACGAGGACTTGGTTCTTGAAAGAATTAACAAAATTGACAAGCCCTTAGCAAATCTTACCAAAAAAAGAAGAGAGCATATCGTAATGAACAAAATCGCAGATGAAAATGGTAATATCACGACAGAAATTACCAAGATCCAGAATATCATGAGGGAATACTTCTCAAACCTTTACGCCAACAAATTTGAGAATCTAGAAGAAATGGATGAATTCCTAGACAATATTAACATACACACACTGAACCAAGAAGAGCTAACCCAACTCAACAGGCCTATTTCAAGCTCTGAAATAGAAATGGAAATTAGACAACTTCCACTTAAAAAGAGCCCAGAGCCAGATGGATTCACAGCTGAATTCTATAAGGTCTTCAAAGCAGAGCTCACACCAATACTCCTCAAGCTCTTCAACGAAATTGAAAATGAAGGTTCTTTACTAAACTGATTCTGTGAAGCCAGTATATCCCTCATCCCCAAACCAGACAGAGATTCATCAAAGAAAGAGATCTATAGACCCATTTCTTTGATGAACATCGATGCAAAACTTCTCAACAAAATACTGGCCAACCGTCTACAACAACTCATCAAAAAAAATAAACACTGTGATCAAACTGGATTCATCACAGGGAGGCAAAGCTGGTTCAACATACACAAATCAATTAATATAATTCAACACATCAACAGGAGCAGGGATAAAATCACATGCTTGTCTCAATAGATGCGGAAAAGGTATTTGACAAGATCCAAAACCCCTTTATGTTAAAAGATGTGGAGAAACTAGGAATCCATGGAACATTTCTCAATGTAATAAAGGCTGTGTATGAGAAACCCACTGCTAGTATTATACTTAATGGTGAAAATCTAAAGCCATTCCCTCTAAAATCAGGAACAAGACAAGGATGCCCACTCTCTCCACTCCTTTTTAACATAGTACTAGAATTCCTAGGCAGTGCAATATGGCAGGAAGCAAGCATAAAGGGGATCCATGTAGGGAAAGAGGAAATAAAACTATCCCTCTTAGCAGATGACATGATTCTGTATTTAAAGAATCCTATAGACTCTACTCCCAAGCTCCTTGAGCTGATTCAAAGATTTGGAAGGGTAGCAGGTTATAAAATCAACCCTCACAAATCAACTGCCTTACTTTACGCCAACACTGAGAGGAACGAGGCAATAATCAGGAAAGAAAATCCTTTCACAATAGCCTCAAAGAAAATAAAGTACCTAGCAATTAGCTTAACTAAGAATGTAAAGGACCGTTTAGATGAAAACATTAAAACCCTAAAAAAGGAAATTAAAGCAGAACTAAGGATATGGAAAAACCTCCCATGCTCCTGGATTGGAAGAATCAACATTGTGAAAATGACAATCTTGCCAAGGGCTATCTACAAATTCAATGTAATACCCATCAACATCCCAATGTCATTCTTTAAAGACATAGAAGAGGCAATTCAAAATTTCATATGGAATAATAAGAGACCCCGTATAGCAAAAACACTTCTTAGAAGAAAGAACAGTGTTGGAGGAATTTCAATTCCAAACTTAAGACTCTATTACAGAGCTATAATTCTCAAAACAGCTTGGTACTGGCACAAGAACAGGCCTGAAGTCCAATGGAGTAGAACTGCGGACCCAGATATTAAACCACAGACCTATGGCCACCCAATCTTTGACCAGGGAGCCAAAAAAATAGAATGGAAGAAAGATAGCCTCTTCAACAAGTTGTGCTGGCAGAACTGGTTAAACACCTGCAGAAAACTAAAGTTGGATCCTTCTTTGTCACCTTGCACTAGAATTAACTCCAAATGGATCAAAGACCTGGAGGTAAAAGCTGACACACTGAAAAGTTTACAGGAAGGAATAGGAGATACACTAGGCCTTCTTGGTACAGGTCGAAACTTTCTTAATAAGGACCAAGAATCACAACAAATCAGAGAAAGGCTGGATAAGTGGGACTGCATTAAACTGCAGAGCTTTTGTATGGCAACGGATATAGCTAGTAAACTAATCAGGAATCCTACAGAGTGGGAGAAGATCTTCACCACCCAAACAACGGAACAAGGCCTCATATCTAAAATATATCAACAAGTCAAAAAATTGAATCACTCCAAAACTAACCTCCAAAGTAACACCCATCCCATTACAAAATGGGCCAAAGACTTAAAGAGAGTCTTCTCTGAAGAAGAAACAAAAATGGCCTATAGACACATAAAGAAATGCTCAACATCTCTGGTCATAAAAGAAATGCAAATCAAAACAAGTCTAAGATTCCACCTAACTCCAGTTAGAATGGCCAGGATCAGGAAAACGAATGATAACAGATGCTGGAGGGGATGTGCCCAGGAGGGATCACTACTACACTTTGGTGGGAGTGCAAACTCGTTCAACCACTATGGAAAGCAGTGTGGCAGTGCCTCAAAAGGCTAAACATAGAACTCCCCTATGACCCAGCAATTCCACTACTTGGCATTTACCCAACAATCCAGAAAAAAGGGCATATTAACCCACTAGCACAACAATGTTCATTGCAGCACTATTCCCCATAGCAAAGATATGGAACCAACCCAGATGTCCCTCAGTTGATGAGTGGATCAACAAGTTGTGGTATTTTTACACAATGGAATTCTAAGCTGCTGTCAGAAAGAATGACATCGCCCGATTTGTTAGGAAATGGAAAGCCTTAGAACAAATCATATTAAGTGAAGTAAGCCAGACTCAAAGGAACTTAGGCTCAGTGGTTTCCCTCATTCGTCATAATCAGTAGAAACCTTGGGCTCTACTAGCAGAGATTGTCAATAGAGCAAAAGGCCATATATAAGGCCATATAATGTGAAGCTAATTGAGAGGACCTCAAGGATATTGACACAAAAGCCATATAATGAATGATTGTTGTCCTTAATGTACTATGTTGTCTCTCATCTCGCTTGCTGTCCCTTGGTTATCCCATATTGGTATAGTATCTCACTTTGTTATCTGATATATTGAATTTATTTGTATTTGGATATTTGAAATTTGATAGGGAAGGGGGGAAAACCAAGACGGGTGGGGGGTGTGGGGTTGGAGGGAAATGGGTACCAAGACATGTGAAAGGGTATCAATGTATGTGAATTAATGCACCTTCTATCTGGCAAATATCATCTAACCCTTTTACTAATTACAATAAAAAAATGAAAAAAAAAGAAAGTTGTAGTGTGTGGGGAGGATGATGGGGTCAAATACATTTCTTCTTAGAAATTTACCTCATCTGGTTGCCCTGGATTTTCCTGGCCTTCTTCTTAGAGAAAGTTCTGTTATACTGGATTTGTGGCTTGGCAATGATCTAGCATGTACATCTTCGAGTAAGACATCCACAACTTCCATGCCTGAGACTCGAGTTGCCTGACCTTTGGCAACAACACAGCAACATCTTTCTTCCTCCTGAGCCACAGGCCAAGTGAGCTGGCTTGAGCTGGTTGTTAGTTACAGTGGCTTGGTTACCAGGGTTCCATATTCTGTTCCATTGTGAGGGAGGCAGGGTCACCTTTCAGGGCCCAATGACCAAAGATCCTTGCTCACAAAAGACCTCACCAAAGACATACTGGAGGCTGAATCTCTCCTCCAGTCTCACAATATACATGTGGATGTAGTATACAGCACACCTTATTTGTCCAATCCCAATGTCTTCCATTAGGCCCAACTAGCAGTCTGGTCTCAGGCTCAAGGAGCCTTTCTTAGGTAAGATCCAAACTTAAGGGTCAATATTGCCCTCATCCTTTACAAAACATTTGCTTCACAGTGCCTTCTCTGCCTGCATTTTGCCCCTTGTCGAATTTTTTTTTGTTTTTGCTAGTCTTGGGACTTGACCTCAGAGTGTGAACATCGTTCTTGGGCTTTCTTTTGGCTTTAGCTGTCCCACCGAGCCACAGCACCACTTGCAGCGTTTTCTATGTATGTGGTAATGAGGAATTAAACCTGAGGCTTACTGCTTGGTAGCCAAGGACTCTCCCACTAGGTCAAACACACAGGGCATCTTGCACATATTTTTGACGTCAATCTACTAGGATATTATTAGGTTTCTCTATCATAATCAATTTTTTCCTGATGATTAGCTTTGCTGTCATGTGTAAAAAATGCAAGAGGGAAAAACACAGAAGAATTAGTGAAATTAAAAAAAAAACATTAGACACAGTTAAGTGTTCATTCTTTGTAGGAGAAAGGATATTTGGATATGATGATGATGATGATGACTTTATAATTACTATGTGAGGGTTGAGAGTTTGGCATAGTGGTAGAGTGCTTGCCTAGCATCCATGAAGACCTGGGTTTGATTGCTCAGTACCACATAGATAGAACATCTAGATGTGGCACTGTGGCTCAAGTGGCAGAGGGCTAGACATGAGAAAACCCGAGGACAGTGCTCAGGCCCTGAATTCAAGCCCCAAGACTGGCAGAAAGATAAAAGAGAATAAAAATGCTTTTTACGAGCTAATTCACTCACAGCATTTGCTTCTGAAATCTTCGCTTCTGCATCTTGTGAAATACCCCTTTCCCTCAACGTAGACAAGAAAAACAGATCCATCCCATGGTCCACTGTGAGGCCACTGGTTGGGCTAAGAGCTAGTCGTGCAGCAACACATAAGTTTTATTCTAATACTTTCCAAACATTGTACTCAAATATGCTACCTACTTACCAACTTATGTCAGTTATCCTTATGCTATAACTTTTCTTCATTACTACAATATTCTTACACTCCTACGTTAATCCTCTTGCACCTCCCCTGACCTCTCTCATTCTTTTTTTCTATCTCTGGACCTCTGCTCGTCTTTCAACCCTTATACTGCACGGATCTACACTTGATGGCTGTTGAGCAATATTGTATATGTAGGTGGTTAATTATTCTCTAGGCTCAGAGGGACTTAAAGACAATAGAGATTGGATTGAGAGGCTTATTGTTTTGGGTATAAATCGCTTATCAGTGGTTGTATTAGGCTGGTCTGTAAGTGCACAAAAAGAAAGAGTGATAATACCAATCAAAACTTGTGAACATCTAGTGTCTGCCAGCGACAGAGGTCTAGGTTGGTTATATCTGAAAAACTATAATCGTATTTACTAGTAATCTTGCTCCCATTTTCAAATGGGCAGAAGAAGAAACTCAAGAAAAATGTCAAATCAAGAAACAGCATCCCCCACCCAATGTAAACAGACAATGGAACAGTCACTGGCAAACCTAGAGGAGAGTCTTCCAATTGCTGCACAAATGCAATTGATAAACATCATTAATGAAAAATGTGAAAATATAAAGAAAGAGATAATGGAGGAAGCCATACCTGAACAAGAGGAAAGCAAAAACAAGGTGATAAGTGAAAAAGAAGAAGCCATAAAGGAGGCCATAATAAAGGTTTTTCAAAGAAAGATGGATGAATTCATAGAATCCACAAATAAAAACGTGACCAAACTCCAGCAAATGTCCAAAGAAAATAAAGCTACTGAGCTAACCACTCAAAAGGAAATCAAGGAGATAAAGAAATTCATACATGATCTAAAACAAGGGATGCAAGGCATCAAAGGTGAGCAATTAGAAGCAAGGGAGATGAAAAATAAAGTAGATAGCTTTGATAGCAGGTTAGACATTGCAGAGGAGAGAATTTCCGTGGCTGAAGATAATTTAGGTATTATAAAGAACAGAAAATGAGTCAATCCAAATCTAGGATATATGAGAGAGCGCTTCAGGAGGTCCAAGATACAATTAGGAAGCCTAATTTAAGGCTAGTTGGTACTGAGGAGGGCGTGGAGAAAGAGGTCAATGGTATTGGAAATATACTTCAGGGAATCATCTCAGAGAATTTCCCAAATATCCAGAAGGGCAGACCCATCCAGATACGAGAAGCTTTTAGTTCTGACCAGAAAAGAACATCCCACCGCCACATTGTGATCCGAACTGGATCAATAGAAACGAAAGGAAAGATCCTAAAGGCAGCCAGGGAAAAGGGATCAGTAACCTACAAAGGCAAACCAATCAGAATAACCCCAGATTTCTCAGCAGAGACCATGCAAGCACGAAGTGACTGGAAGCATATATGTCATGCCCTTATATCAAATAACTACCAACCAAGAATACTGTAGCCAGCTAAGCTCTCATTCATAACTGAGGGAAAAATAAAAACATTCCATTCCAGGGAAAAGCTGCAACAATATGTCGAAACAAAACCAACACTACAGAGAATTCTCAAAGATGCTCTATACATAGAAAACCAAAATAAATGCAATTTAGGGAAAGAAATGGCACCTAAACAGCATACCATCTAAGGACCACAAGAACTGTCAAGACACAGGCCCTACTAAAAGCTTTTAAAAATGGTAGGAACTAATAAATATCTCTCAATCCTAACTCTCAATATCAATGGACTTAACTCTCCAATTAAACGGCATAGGTTGTCTAGTTGGATCAAAAAGCAAGAGCCATCGTTCTGCTGACTTCGAGAGACACATCTTACCCAAAAACAATCATCTTTTGAAAGGGAGAGGTTGGAATAAACTCTATCAAGCTAACTGCCCCCATAAACAGGCTAGAGTTGCCATCCTCATATCAGATACAATAGACTTCAAACTAAAATTAGTAAGAAAAGACAAAGAAGGTTACTTCCTCACGGAAGACATAACAATCCTAAATATTTACACACCCAATCCCGGAGCTCCAAACTTCATCAAGCAAACTTTACTTACACTGAAACCATACATAGATCGAAATACAGTGATTGTTGGTGAGTTTAACACACCACTCTCACCTATGGACAGATCAACAAGGCAAAAACTCAACAGAGAAACCTTAGAACTGAACAACTATATAGACCAACTAGATCTAACAGACATCTGCAGAATATTCCACCCAGTAACACCACAATATACGTGTTTCTCAGCAGCACATGGAACATTTTCCAAAATAGACCACATCTTAGGCCATAAAGCAAACCTGGACAGATTCAGAAACACTGAAATTATTCCATGCACACTCTCAGACCATAAAGGCATCAAATTGGAGCTGAACACACATCTCCACCAAAGAAAACCCTGTAACACCTGGAGACTGAACCACACATTGTTGAATCAAAAACAATGGGTAATCGAAGAGATCAGAACAGATATCCAACTGTTTATGAAATTTAACAATAAGGAGCACACAAATATCAACTCCTTAGGGACACAACAAAGGCAGTACTCAGAGGAAAATTTATAGCGCATAGTGCCTACAACAGCAAGTTGGAAAAATGGCAAACCAACTAGTTAATGTCTCACCTTAACCTCCTGGAAAAAGAGCAACAAACCAACCCTAAACCCATTAGGAGAAAGAAAATTATTAAAATCAAAGCAGAATTAAATGATTTGAAATAAAAAAATTATAGAAAGAATCAACAAAACAAGGAGTTGGTTCTTGAAAGAATTAACAAAATTGACAATCCCTTAGAAATCTTACCAAAAAAAGAAGAGAGCATATCGAAATAAACAAAATCGCAGATGAAAATGGTAATATCACGACAGAAATTACCAAGATCCAGAATATCATGAGGGAATACTTCTCAAACCTTTACGCCAACAAATTTGAGAATCTAGAAGAAATGGATGAATTCCTAGACAATATTAACATACACACACTGAACCAAGAAGAGCTAACCCAACTCAACAGGCCTATTTCAAGCTCTGAAATAGAAATGGAAATTAGACAACTTCCACTTAAAAAGAGCCCAGGGCCAGATGGATTCACAGCTGAATTCTATAATGTCTTCAAAGCAGAGCTCACACCAATACTCCTCAAGCTCTTCAACGAAATTGAAAATGAAGGTTCTTTACTAAACTGATTCTGTGAAGCCAGTATATCCCTCATCCCCAAACCAGACAGAGATTCATCAAAGAAAGAGATCTATAGACCCATTTCTTTGATGAACATCGATGCAAAACTTCTCAACAAAATACTGGCCAACCGTCTACAACAACTCATCAAAAAAAATAAACACTATGATCAAACTGGATTCATCACAGGGAGGCAAACTGGTTCAACATACACAAATCAATTAATATAATTCAACACATCAACAGGAGCAGGGATAAAATCACATGATTGTCTCAATAGATGCGGAAAAGGCATTTGACAAGATCCAAAACCCCTTTATGTTAAAAGATGTGGAGAAACTAGGAATCCATGGAACATTTCTCAATGTAATAAAGGCTGTGTATGAGAAACCCACTGCTAGTATTATACTTAATGGTGAAAATCTAAAGCCATTCCCTCTAAAATCAGGAACGAGACAAGGATGCCCACTCTCTCCACTCCTTTTTAACATAGTACTAGAATTCCTAGGCAGTGCAATATGGCAGGAAGCAAGCATAAAGGGGATCCAAGTAGAGAAAGAGGAAATAAAACTATCCCTCTTAGCAGATGACATGATTCTGTATTTAAAGAATCCTATAGACTCTACTCCCAAGCTCCTTGAGCTGATTCACAGCTTTGGAAGGGTAGCAGGCCATAAAATCAACCCTCACAAATCAACTGCCTTACTTTACGCCAACACTGAGAGGAACGAGGCAATAATCAGGAAAGAAAATCCTTTCACAATAGCCTCAAAGAAAATAAAGTACCTAGCAATTAGCTTAACTAAGAATGTAAAGGACCGTTTAGATGAAAACATTAAAACCCTAAAAAAGGAAATTAAAGCAGAACTAAGGAAATGGAAAAACCTCCCATGCTCCTGGATTGGAAGAATCAACATTGTGAAAATGACAACCTTGCCAAGGGCTATCTACAAATTCAATGTAATACCCATCAACATCCCAATGTCATTCTTTAAAGACATAGAAGAGGCAATTCAAAATTTCATATGGAATAATAAAAGACCCCGTATAGCAAAAACACTTCTTAGCAGAAATAACAGCGCTGGAGGAATTTCAATTCCAAACTTAAGGCTCTATTACAGAGCTATAATTCTCAAAACAGCTTGGTACTGGCACAAGAACAGGCCTGAAGTCCAATGGAGTAGAACTGCGGACCCAGATATTAAACCACAGACCTATGGCCACCTAATCTTTGACCAGGGAGCCAAAACAATAGAATGGAAGAAAGATAGCCTCTTCAACAAGTTGTGCTGGCAGAACTGGTTAAACACCTGCAGAAAACTAAAGTTGGATCCTTCTTTGTCACCTTGCACTAGAATTAACTCCAAATGGATCAAAGACGTGGAGGTAAAAGCTGACACACTGAAAAGTTTACAGGAAGGAATAGGAGATACACTAGGCCTCCTTGGTACAGGTCGAAACTTTCTTAATAAGGACCAAGAATCACAACAAATCAGAGAAAGGCTGGATAAGTGGGACTGCATTAAACTGCAGAGCTTTTGTATGGCAACGGATATAGCTAGTAAACTAATCAGGAAGCCTACAGAGTGGGAGAAGATCTTCACCACCCAAACAACGGAACAAGGCCTCATATCTAAAATATATCAACAACTCAAAAAATTGAATCACTCCAAAACTAACCTCCAAAGTAACACCCATCCCATTACAAAATGGGCCAAAGACTTAAAGAGAGTCTTCTCTGAAGAAGAAACAAAAATGGCCTATAGACACATGAAGAAATGCTCAACATCTCGGGTCATAAAAGAAATGCAAATCAAAAGAAGTCTAAGATTCCACCTAACTCCAGTTAGAATGGCCAGGATCAGGAAAACGAATGACAACAGATGCTGGAGGGGATGTGGTCAGGAGGGATCACTACTACACTGTTGGTGGGAGTGCAAACTCGTTCAACCACTATGGAAAGCAGTGCGGCAGTGCCTCAAAACGCTAAACATACAACTCCCCTATGACCCAGCAATTCCAGTACTTGGCATTTACCCAACAATCCAGAAACAAGGGCATACTAAACCCACTAGCACAACAATGTTCATTGCAGCACTTTTCACCATAGCAAAGATATGGAACCAACCCAGATGTCCCTCAGTTGATGAGTGGATCAACAAGTTGTGGTATTTGTACACAATGGAATTCTATGCTGCTGTCAGAAAGAATGACATCGCCCCATTTGTTAGGAAATGGAAAGACTTAGAACAAATCATATTAAGTGAAGTAAGCCAGACTCAAAGGAACTTAGGCTCAGTGGTTTCCCTCATTCGTCATAATCAGTAGAAACCTTGGGCTCTACGAGCAGAGATTGGCATTAGAGCAAAAGGCCATATATAAGGCCATATAATGTGAAGCTAATTGAAAGGACCTCCAGGATATTGACACAAAAGCCATATAATGAATGATTGTTGCCCTTAATGTACTATGTTGTCTCTCATCTCGCTTGCTGTCCCTTGGTTATCCCATATTGGTATAGTATCTCACTTTGTTATCAGATATATTGAATTTATTTGTATTTGGATATTTGAAATTTGATAGGGAAGGGGGAAAAACCAAGATGGGTGGGGGGTGTGGGGTTGGAGGGAAATGGGTACCAAGACATGTGAAAGGGTATCAATGTATGTGAATTAATGCACCTTCTATCTGGCAAATATCATCTAACCATTTTACTAATTACAATAAAAAAATGAAAAGAAAAGAAAGTTGTAGTGTGTGGGGAGGATGATGGGGTCAAATACATTTCTTCTTAGAAATTTACCTCATCTGGTTGCCCTGGATTTTCCTGGCCTTCTTCTTAGAGAAAGTTCTGTTATACTGGATTTGTGGCTTGGCAATGATCTAGCATGTACATCTTCGAGTAAGACATTCACAACTTCCATGCCTGAGACTCGAGTTTTCTGACCTTTGGCAACAGCACAGCAACATCTTTCTTCCTCCTGAGCCACAGGCCAAGTGAGCTGGCTTGAGCTGGTTGTTAGTTACAGTGGCTTGGTTACCAGGGTTCCATATTCTGTTCCATTGTGAGGGAGGCAGGGTCACCTTTCAGGGCCCAATGACCAAAGGTCCTTGCTCACAAAAGACCTCACCAAAGACATACTGGAGGCTGAATCTCTCCTCCAGTCTCACAATATACATGTGGATGTAGTATACAGCACACCTTATTTGTCCAATCCCAATGTCTTCCACTAGGCCCAACTACCAGTCTGGTCTCAGGATCAAGGAGACTTTCTTAGGTAAGATCCAAACTTAAGGGTCAATATTGCCCTCATCCTTTACAAAACATTTGCTTCACAGTGTATTCTCTGCCTGCATTTTGCCCCTTGTCGAATTATTTATGTTTTTGCTAGTCTTGGGACTTGACCTCAGAGTGTGAACATTGTTCTTGGGCTTTCTTTAGGCTTTAGCTGTCCCACCGAGCCACAGCACCACTTGCAGCGTTTTCTATGTATGTGGTAATGAGGAATCAAACCTGAGGCTTACTGCTTGGTAGCCAAGGACTCTCCCACTAGGTCAAACACACAGGGCATCTTGCACATATTTTTGACGTCAAACTACTAGGATATTATTAGGTTTCTGTATCCTAATCAATTTTTTCCTGATGATTAGCTTTGCTGTCATGTGTAAAAAATGCAAGAGGGAAAAACACAGAAGAATTAGTGAAATTAAAAAAAAGCATTAGACACAGTTAAGTGTTCATTCTTTGTAGGAGAAAGGATATTTGGATATGATGATGATGATGATGACTTTATAATTACTATGTCAGGGTTGAGAGTTTGGCATAGTGGTAGAGTGCTTGCCTAGCATCCATGAAGATCTGGGTTTGATTGCTCAGTACCACATAGATAGAAAATCTAGATGTGGCACTGTGGCTCAAGTGGCAGAGGGCTAGACTTGAGAAAACCCGAGGACAGTGCTCAGGCCCTGAATTCAAGCCCCAACACTGGCAGAAAGATAAAAGAAAATAAAAATGCTTTTTACGAGCTAATTCACTCACAGCATTTGCTTCTGAAATCTTCGCTTCTGCATCTTGTGAAATACCCCTTTCCCTCAACGTAGACAAGAAAAACAGATCCATCCCATGGTCCACTGTGAGGCCACTGGTTGGGCTAAGAGCTAGTCGTGCAGCAACACATAAGTTTTATTCTAATACTTTCCAAACTTTGTACTCAAATATGCTACCTACTTACCAACTTAGGTCAGTTATCCTTATGCTATAACTTTTCTTCATTACTACAATATTCTTACACACCTACTTTAATCCTCTTGCACCTCCCCTGACCTCTCTCATTCTTTTTTTCTATCTCTGGACCTCTGCTCGTCTTTCAACCCTTATACTGCACGGATCTACACTTGATGGCTGTTGAGCAATATTGTATATGTAGGTGGTTAATTATTCTCTAGGCTCAGAGGGACTTAAAGGCAATAGAGATTGGATTGAGAGGCTTATTGTTTTGGGTATAAATCGATTATCAGTGGTTGTATTAGGCTGGTCTGTAAGTGCACAAAAAGAAAGAGTGATAATACCAATCAAAACTTGTGAACATCTAGTGTCTGCCAGCGACAGAGGTCTAGGTTGGTTATATCTGAAAAACCATAATCGTATTTAGTAGTAATCTTGCTCCCATTTTCAAATGGGCAGAACAAGAAACTCAAGAAAAATGTCAAATCAAGAAACAACATCCCCCACCCAATGTAAACAGACAATGGAACAGTCACTGGCAAACCTAGAGGAGAGTCTTCCAATTGCTACACAAATGCAATTGATAAACATCATTAATGAAAAATGTGAAAATATAAAGAAAGAGATAATGGAGGAAGCCATACCTGAACAAGAGGAAAGCAAAAACAAGGTGATAATTGAAAAAGAAGAAGCCATAAAGGAGGCCATAATAAAGGTTTTTCAAAGAAAGATGGATGAATTCAAAGAATCCTCAAATAAAAACGTGACCAAACTCCAGCAAATGTCCAAAGAAAATAAAGCTACTGAGCTAACCACTCAAAAGGAAATCAAGGAGATAAAGAAATCCATACATGATCTAAAACAAGGGATGCAAGGCATCAAAAGTGAGCAATTAGAAGCAAGGGAGATGAAAAATAAAGTAGATAACTTTGATAGCAGG
Source organism: Megascapheus bottae (assembly GCA_024803745.1). Taxonomy (NCBI): domain Eukaryota; kingdom Metazoa; phylum Chordata; class Mammalia; order Rodentia; family Geomyidae; genus Megascapheus; species Megascapheus bottae. The sequence goes on along the minus strand of JANJXV010000163.1, from coordinate 1,080,112 downwards.
TTAGACATTGCAGAGGAGAGAATTTCCGTTGCTGAAGATAATTTAGGTATTATAAAGAACAGAAAATGAGTCAATCCAAATCTAGGAAATATGAGAGAGCGCTTCAGGAGGTCCAAGATACAATTAGGAAGCCTAATTTAAGGCTAGTTGGTATTGAGGAGGGCGTGGAGAAAGAGGTCAATGGTATTGGAAATATACTTCAGGGAATCATCTCAGAGAATTTCCCAAATATCCAGAAGGGCAGGCCCATCCAGATACGAGAAGCTTTTAGAACCCCAAGCAGACCTGACCAGAAAAGAACATCCCACCGCCACATTGTGATCCGAACTGGATCAATAGAAACGAAGGGAAAGATCCTAAAGGCAGCCAGGGAAAAGGGATCAGTAACCTACAAAAGCAAACCAATCAGAATAACCCCAGATTTCTCAGCAGAGACCATGCAAGCACGAAGTGACTGGAAGTATATATGTCATGCCCTTAAATCAAATAACTACCAACCAAGAATACTGTAGCCAGCTAAGCTCTCATTGATAACTGAGGGAACAATAAAAACATTCCATTCAAGGGAAAAGCTACAACAATATGTCGAAACAAAACCAACATTACAGAGAATTCTCAAAGATGCTCTATACATAGAAAACCAAAATAAATGCAATATAGGGAAAGAAAAGGCACCTAAACAGCATACCATCTAAGGACCACAAGAACTGTCAAGACACAGGCCCTACTAAAAGCTTTTAAAAATGGTAGGAACTAATAAACATCTCTCAATCCTAACTCTCAATATCAATGGACTTAACTCTCCAATTAAACGGCATAGGTTGTCTAGTTGGATCAAAAAGCAAGAGCCATCGTTCTGCTGTCTTCAAGAGACACATCTTACCCAAAAACAATCATCTTTTGAAAGTGAGAGGTTGGAATGAACTCTATCAAGCTAACTGCCCCCATAAACAGGCTAGAGTTGCCATCCTCCTATCAGATACAATAGACTTCAAACTAAAATTAGTAAGAAAAGACAAAGAAGGTTACTACATACTACTAAAGGGATCTTTCCTCCCGGAAGACATAACAATCCTAAATATTTACACACCCAATCCCGGAGCTCCAAACTTCATCAAGCAAACTTTACTTACACTGAAACCATACATAGATCGAAATACAGTAGTTGTTGGTGAGTTTAACACACCACTCTCACCTATGGACAGATCATCAAGGCAAAAACTCAAAAGAGAAACCTTAGAACTGAACGACTATATAGACCAACTAGATCTAACAGACATCTGCAGAATATTCCACCCAGTAACACCACAATATACGTTTTTCTCAGCAGCACATGGAACATTTTCCAAAATAGACCACATCTTAGGCCATAAAACAAACCTGGACAGATTCAGAAACACTGAAATTATTCCATGCACACTCTCAGACCATAAAGGCATCAAATTGGAGCTGAACACAAATCTCCACCAAAGAAAACCCTGTAACTCATGGAGACTGAACAACACATTGTTGAATCAAAAACAATGGGTAATCGAAGAGATCAGAACAGATATCCAACTGTTTATGAAATTTAACAATAAGGAGCACACAAATATCAACTCCTTAGGGACACAACAAAGGCAGTACTCACAGGAAAATTTATAGCGCTGAGTGCCTACAACAGCAAGTTGGAAAAATGGCAAACCAACTAGTTAATGTCTCACCTTAACCTCATGGAAAAAGAGCAACAAACCAACCCTAAACCCATTAGGAGAAAGAAAATTATTAAAATCAAAGCAGAATTAAATGATTTGGAATAAAAAAAATCTATAGAAAGAATCAACAAAACAAGGAGTTGGTTCTTTGAAAGAATTAACAAAATTGACAAGCCCTTAGCAAATCTTACCAAAAAAAGAAGAGAGCATATCAAAATAAACAAAATCGCAGATGAAAATGGTAATATCACGGCAGAAATTACCAAGATCCAGAATAACATGGGGGAATTCTTCTCAAACCTTTACGCCAACAAATTTGAGAATCTAGAAGAAATGGATGAATTCCTAGACAATATTAACATACCCACACTGAACCAAGAAGGGCTAACCCAACTCAAAAGACCTATTTCAAGCTCTGAAATAGAAATGGAAATTAGACAACTTCCACTTAAAAAGAGCCCAGGGCCAGATGGATTCACAGCTGAATTCTATAAGGTCTTCAAAGCAGAGCTCACACCAATACTCCTCAAGCTCTTCAACGAAATTGAAAATGAAGGTCCTTTACCAAACTCATTCTGTGAAGCCAGCATATCCCTCATCCCCAAACCAGACAGAGATTCATCAAAGAAAGAGATCTATAGACCCATTTCTTTGATGAACATCGATGCAAAACTTCTCAACAAAATACTGGCCAACCGTCTACAACAACTCATCAAAAAAATTATACACTATGATCAAACTGGATTCATCACAGGGAGGCAAAGCTGGTTCAACATACACAAATCAATTAATATAATTCAACACGTCAACAGGAGCAGGGATAAAATCACATGATTGTCTCAATAGATGCGGAAAAGGCATTTGAGAAGATCCAAAACCCCTTTAAGTTAAAAGATGTGGAGAAACTAGGAATCCATGGAACATTTCTCAATGTAATAAAGGCTGTGTATGAGAAACACACTGCTAGTATTATACTTAATGGTCAAAATCTAAAGCCATTCCCTCTAAAATCAGGAACGGGACAAGGATGCCCACTCTCTCCACTCCTTTTTAACATACTACTAGAATTCCTAGACAGTGCAATAAGGCATGAAGCAAGCATAAAGTGGATCCAAGTAGGGAAAGAGGAAATAACACTATCCCTCTTTGCAGATGACATGATTCTGTATTTAAAGAATCCTATAGACTCTACTCCCAAGCTCCTTGAGCTGATTCAAAGCTTTGGAAGGGTAGCAGGCCATAAAATCAACCCTCACAAATCAGCTGCCTTACTTTACGCCAACACTGAGAGGAACGAGGCAATAATCAGGAAAAAAATTACTTTCACAATAGCCTCAAAGAAAATAAAGTACCTAGCAATTAGCTTAACTAAGAATGTAAAGGACCGTTTAGGTGAAAACTTTAAAACGATAAAAAAGGAAATTAAAGCAGAACTAAGGAAATGGAAAAACCTCCCATGCTCCTGGATTGGAAGAATCAACATTGTGAAAATGACAATCTTGCCAAGGGCTATCTACAAATTCAATGTAATACCCATCAACATCCCAATGTCATTCTTTAAAGACATAGAAGAGGCAATTCAAAATTTCATATGGAATAATAAAAGACCCCGTATAGCAAAAACACTTCTTAGCAGAAAGAACAGCGCTGAAGGAATTTAAATTCCAAACTTAAGACTCTATTACAGAGCTATAATTCTCAAAACAGCTTGGTACTGGCACAAGAACAGGCCTGAAGTCCAATGGAGTAGAACTGCGGACCCAGATATTAAACCACAGACCTATGGCCACCTAATCTTTGACCAGGGAGCCAAAAAAATAGAATGGCAAAAAGATAGCCTCTTCAACAAGTTGTGCTGGCAGAACTGGTCAAACACCTGCAGAAAAATAAAGTTGGATCCTTCTTTGTCACCTTGCACTAGAATTAACTCCAAATGGATCAAAGACGTGGAGGTAAAAGCTGACACAATGAAAAGTTTACAGGAAGGAATAGGAGATACACTAGGCCTCCTTGGCACAGGTCGAAACTTTCTTAATAAGGACCAAGAATCACAACAAATCAGAGAAAGGCTGGATAAGTGGGACTGCATTAAACTGCAGAGCTTTTGTATGGCAACGGATATAGCTAGTAAACTAATCAGGAAGCCTACAGAGTGTGAGAAGATCTTCACCAACCAAACAACGGACCAAGGCCTCATATCTAAAATATATCAACAACTCAAAAAATTGAATCACTCCAAAACTAACCTCCAAAGTAACACCCATCCCATTAAAAATGGGCCAAAGGCTTAAAGAGAGTCTTCTCTGAAGAAGAAACAAAAATGGCCTATAGACACATGAAGAAATACTCAACATTTCTGGTCATAAAAGAAATGCAAATCAAAACAAGTCTAAGATTCCACCTAACTCCAGTTAGAATGGCCAGGATCAGGAAAACGAATGACAACAGATGCTGCAGGGGATGTGGCCAGAAGGGATCACGACTACATTGTTGATGGGAGTGCAAACTCGTTCAACCACTATGGAAAGCAGTGCGGCATTGCTTCAAAGGCTAAACATACAACTCCCCTATGACCCAGCAATTCCAGTACTTGGCATTTACCCAACAATCCAGAAACAAGGGCATACTAAACCCACTAGCACAACAATGTTCATTGCAGCACTATTCACCATAGCAAAGATATGGAACCAACCCAGATGTCCCTCAGTTGATGAGTGGATCAACAAGTTGTGGTATTTGTACACAATGGAATTCTATGCTGCTGCCAGAAAGAATGACATCGCCCCATTTGTTAGGAAATGGAAAGACTTAGAACAAATCATATTAAGTGAAGTAAGCCAGACTCAAAGGAACTTAGGCTCAATGGTTTCCCTCATTCGTCATAATCAGTAGAAACCTTGGGCTCTACTAGAGAGCTTGGCAATAGAGCAAAAGGCCATATATAAGGCCATATAATGTGAAGCTAATTGAAAGGACCTCCAGGTTATTGAAACAAAAGCCATATAATGAATGATTGTTGTCCTTAATGTACTATGTTATCTCTCATCTCGTTTGCTGTCCCTTGGTTATCCCATATTGGTATAGTATCTCACTTTGTTATCTGATATATTGAATTTATTTGTATTTGGATATTTGAAATTTGATAGGGAAGGGGGGAAAACCAAGACGGGTGGGGGGTGTGGGGTTGGAGGGAAATGGGTACCAAGACATGTGAAAGGGTATCAATGTATGTGAATTAATGCACCTTCTATCTGGCAAATATCATCTAACCCTTTTACTAATTACAATAAAAAATGAAAAAAAAGAAAGTTGTAGTGTGTGGGAAGGATGATGGGGTCAAATACATTTCTTCTTAGAAATTTACCTCATCTGGTTGCCCTGGATTTTCCTGGCCTTCTTCTTAGAGAAAGTTCTGTTATACTGGATTTGTGGCTTGGCAATGATCTAGCATGTACATCTTCGAGTAAGACATCCACAACTTCCATGCCTGAGACTCGAGTTTCCTGACCTTTGGCAACAGCACAGCAACATCTTTCTTCCTCCTGAGCCACAGGCCAAGTGAGCTGGCTTGAGCTGGTTGTTAGTTACAGTGGCATGGTTACCAGGGTTCCAAATTCTGTTCCATTGTGAGGGAGGCAGGGTCACCTTTCAGGGACCAATGACCAAAGATCCTTGCTCACAAAAGACCTCACCAAAGACATACTGGAGGCTGAATCTCTCCTCCAGTCTCACAATATACATGTGGATGTAGTATACAGCACACCTTATTTGTCCAATCCCAATGTCTTCCACTAGGCCCAACTACCAGTCTGGTCTCAGGCTCAAGGAGACTTTCTTAGGTAAGATCCAAACTTAAGGGTCAATATTGCCCTCATCCTTTACAAAACATTTGCTTCACAGTGCCTTCTCTGCCTGCATTTTGCCCCTTGTCGAATTTTTTTTGTTTTTGCTAGTCTTGGGAATTGACCTCAGAGTGTGAACATTGTTCTTGGGCTTTCTTTAGGCTTTAGCTGTCCCACCGAGCCACAGCACCACTTGCAGCGTTTTCTATGTATGTGGTAATGAGGAATCAAACCTGAGGCTTACTGCTTGGTAGCCAAGGACTCTCCCACTAGGTCAAACACACAGGGCATCTTGCACATATTTTTGACGTCAAACTACTAGGATATTATTAGGTTTCTGTATCCTAATCAATTTTTTCCTGATGATTAGCTTTGCTGTCATGTGTAAAAAATGCAAGAGGGAAAAACACAGAAGAATTAGTGAAATTAAAAAAAAGCATTAGACACAGTTAAGTGTTCATTCTTTGTAGGAGAAAGGATATTTGGATATGATGATGATGATGATGACTTTATAATTACTATGTCAGGGTTGAGAGTTTGGCATAGTGGTAGAGTGCTTGCCTAGCATCCATGAAGATCTGGGTTTGATTGCTCAGTACCACATAGATAGAAAATCTAGATGTGGCACTGTGGCTCAAGTGGCAGAGGGCTAGACTTGAGAAAACCCGAGGACAGTGCTCAGGCCCTGAATTCAAGCCCCAACACTGGCAGAAAGATAAAAGAAAATAAAAATGCTTTTTACGAGCTAATTCACTCACAGCATTTGCTTCTGAAATCTTCGCTTCTGCATCTTGTGAAATACCCCTTTCCCTCAACGTAGACAAGAAAAACAGATCCATCCCATGGTCCACTGTGAGGCCACTGGTTGGGCTAAGAGCTAGTCGTGCAGCAACACATAAGTTTTATTCTAATACTTTCCAAACTTTGTACTCAAATATGCTACCTACTTACCAACTTAGGTCAGTTATCCTTATGCTATAACTTTTCTTCATTACTACAATATTCTTACACACCTACTTTAATCCTCTTGCACCTCCCCTGACCTCTCTCATTCTTTTTTTCTATCTCTGGACCTCTGCTCGTCTTTCAACCCTTATACTGCACGGATCTACACTTGATGGCTGTTGAGCAATATTGTATATGTAGGTGGTTAATTATTCTCTAGGCTCAGAGGGACTTAAAGGCAATAGAGATTGGATTGAGAGGCTTATTGTTTTGGGTATAAATCGATTATCAGTGGTTGTATTAGGCTGGTCTGTAAGTGCACAAAAAGAAAGAGTGATAATACCAATCAAAACTTGTGAACATCTAGTGTCTGCCAGCGACAGAGGTCTAGGTTGGTTATATCTGAAAAACCATAATCGTATTTAGTAGTAATCTTGCTCCCATTTTCAAATGGGCAGAACAAGAAACTCAAGAAAAATGTCAAATCAAGAAACAACATCCCCCACCCAATGTAAACAGACAATGGAACAGTCACTGGCAAACCTAGAGGAGAGTCTTCCAATTGCTACACAAATGCAATTGATAAACATCATTAATGAAAAATGTGAAAATATAAAGAAAGAGATAATGGAGGAAGCCATACCTGAACAAGAGGAAAGCAAAAACAAGGTGATAATTGAAAAAGAAGAAGCCATAAAGGAGGCCATAATAAAGGTTTTTCAAAGAAAGATGGATGAATTCAAAGAATCCTCAAATAAAAACGTGACCAAACTCCAGCAAATGTCCAAAGAAAATAAAGCTACTGAGCTAACCACTCAAAAGGAAATCAAGGAGATAAAGAAATCCATACATGATCTAAAACAAGGGATGCAAGGCATCAAAAGTGAGCAATTAGAAGCAAGGGAGATGAAAAATAAAGTAGATAACTTTGATAGCAGGTTAGACATTGCAGAGGAGAGAATTTCCGTTGCTGAAGATAATTTAGGTATTATAAAGAACAGAAAATGAGTCAATCCAAATCTAGGAAATATGAGAGAGCGCTTCAGGAGGTCCAAGATACAATTAGGAAGCCTAATTTAAGGCTAGTTGGTATTGAGGAGGGCGTGGAGAAAGAGGTCAATGGTATTGGAAATATACTTCAGGGAATCATCTCAGAGAATTTCCCAAATATCCAGAAGGGCAGGCCCATCCAGATACGAGAAGCTTTTAGAACCCCAAGCAGACCTGACCAGAAAAGAACATCCCACCGCCACATTGTGATCCGAACTGGATCAATAGAAACGAAGGGAAAGATCCTAAAGGCAGCCAGGGAAAAGGGATCAGTAACCTACAAAAGCAAACCAATCAGAATAACCCCAGATTTCTCAGCAGAGACCATGCAAGCACGAAGTGACTGGAAGTATATATGTCATGCCCTTAAATCAAATAACTACCAACCAAGAATACTGTAGCCAGCTAAGCTCTCATTGATAACTGAGGGAACAATAAAAACATTCCATTCAAGGGAAAAGCTACAACAATATGTCGAAACAAAACCAACATTACAGAGAATTCTCAAAGATGCTCTATACATAGAAAACCAAAATAAATGCAATATAGGGAAAGAAAAGGCACCTAAACAGCATACCATCTAAGGACCACAAGAACTGTCAAGACACAGGCCCTACTAAAAGCTTTTAAAAATGGTAGGAACTAATAAACATCTCTCAATCCTAACTCTCAATATCAATGGACTTAACTCTCCAATTAAACGGCATAGGTTGTCTAGTTGGATCAAAAAGCAAGAGCCATCGTTCTGCTGTCTTCAAGAGACACATCTTACCCAAAAACAATCATCTTTTGAAAGTGAGAGGTTGGAATGAACTCTATCAAGCTAACTGCCCCCATAAACAGGCTAGAGTTGCCATCCTCCTATCAGATACAATAGACTTCAAACTAAAATTAGTAAGAAAAGACAAAGAAGGTTACTACATACTACTAAAGGGATCTTTCCTCCCGGAAGACATAACAATCCTAAATATTTACACACCCAATCCCGGAGCTCCAAACTTCATCAAGCAAACTTTACTTACACTGAAACCATACATAGATCGAAATACAGTAGTTGTTGGTGAGTTTAACACACCACTCTCACCTATGGACAGATCATCAAGGCAAAAACTCAAAAGAGAAACCTTAGAACTGAACGACTATATAGACCAACTAGATCTAACAGACATCTGCAGAATATTCCACCCAGTAACACCACAATATACGTTTTTCTCAGCAGCACATGGAACATTTTCCAAAATAGACCACATCTTAGGCCATAAAACAAACCTGGACAGATTCAGAAACACTGAAATTATTCCATGCACACTCTCAGACCATAAAGGCATCAAATTGGAGCTGAACACAAATCTCCACCAAAGAAAACCCTGTAACTCATGGAGACTGAACAACACATTGTTGAATCAAAAACAATGGGTAATCGAAGAGATCAGAACAGATATCCAACTGTTTATGAAATTTAACAATAAGGAGCACACAAATATCAACTCCTTAGGGACACAACAAAGGCAGTACTCACAGGAAAATTTATAGCGCTGAGTGCCTACAACAGCAAGTTGGAAAAATGGCAAACCAACTAGTTAATGTCTCACCTTAACCTCATGGAAAAAGAGCAACAAACCAACCCTAAACCCATTAGGAGAAAGAAAATTATTAAAATCAAAGCAGAATTAAATGATTTGGAATAAAAAAAATCTATAGAAAGAATCAACAAAACAAGGAGTTGGTTCTTTGAAAGAATTAACAAAATTGACAAGCCCTTAGCAAATCTTACCAAAAAAAGAAGAGAGCATATCAAAATAAACAAAATCGCAGATGAAAATGGTAATATCACGGCAGAAATTACCAAGATCCAGAATAACATGGGGGAATTCTTCTCAAACCTTTACGCCAACAAATTTGAGAATCTAGAAGAAATGGATGAATTCCTAGACAATATTAACATACCCACACTGAACCAAGAAGGGCTAACCCAACTCAAAAGACCTATTTCAAGCTCTGAAATAGAAATGGAAATTAGACAACTTCCACTTAAAAAGAGCCCAGGGCCAGATGGATTCACAGCTGAATTCTATAAGGTCTTCAAAGCAGAGCTCACACCAATACTCCTCAAGCTCTTCAACGAAATTGAAAATGAAGGTCCTTTACCAAACTCATTCTGTGAAGCCAGCATATCCCTCATCCCCAAACCAGACAGAGATTCATCAAAGAAAGAGATCTATAGACCCATTTCTTTGATGAACATCGATGCAAAACTTCTCAACAAAATACTGGCCAACCGTCTACAACAACTCATCAAAAAAATTATACACTATGATCAAACTGGATTCATCACAGGGAGGCAAAGCTGGTTCAACATACACAAATCAATTAATATAATTCAACACGTCAACAGGAGCAGGGATAAAATCACATGATTGTCTCAATAGATGCGGAAAAGGCATTTGAGAAGATCCAAAACCCCTTTAAGTTAAAAGATGTGGAGAAACTAGGAATCCATGGAACATTTCTCAATGTAATAAAGGCTGTGTATGAGAAACACACTGCTAGTATTATACTTAATGGTCAAAATCTAAAGCCATTCCCTCTAAAATCAGGAACGGGACAAGGATGCCCACTCTCTCCACTCCTTTTTAACATACTACTAGAATTCCTAGACAGTGCAATAAGGCATGAAGCAAGCATAAAGTGGATCCAAGTAGGGAAAGAGGAAATAACACTATCCCTCTTTGCAGATGACATGATTCTGTATTTAAAGAATCCTATAGACTCTACTCCCAAGCTCCTTGAGCTGATTCAAAGCTTTGGAAGGGTAGCAGGCCATAAAATCAACCCTCACAAATCAGCTGCCTTACTTTACGCCAACACTGAGAGGAACGAGGCAATAATCAGGAAAAAAATTACTTTCACAATAGCCTCAAAGAAAATAAAGTACCTAGCAATTAGCTTAACTAAGAATGTAAAGGACCGTTTAGGTGAAAACTTTAAAACGATAAAAAAGGAAATTAAAGCAGAACTAAGGAAATGGAAAAACCTCCCATGCTCCTGGATTGGAAGAATCAACATTGTGAAAATGACAATCTTGCCAAGGGCTATCTACAAATTCAATGTAATACCCATCAACATCCCAATGTCATTCTTTAAAGACATAGAAGAGGCAATTCAAAATTTCATATGGAATAATAAAAGACCCCGTATAGCAAAAACACTTCTTAGCAGAAAGAACAGCGCTGAAGGAATTTAAATTCCAAACTTAAGACTCTATTACAGAGCTATAATTCTCAAAACAGCTTGGTACTGGCACAAGAACAGGCCTGAAGTCCAATGGAGTAGAACTGCGGACCCAGATATTAAACCACAGACCTATGGCCACCTAATCTTTGACCAGGGAGCCAAAAAAATAGAATGGCAAAAAGATAGCCTCTTCAACAAGTTGTGCTGGCAGAACTGGTCAAACACCTGCAGAAAAATAAAGTTGGATCCTTCTTTGTCACCTTGCACTAGAATTAACTCCAAATGGATCAAAGACGTGGAGGTAAAAGCTGACACAATGAAAAGTTTACAGGAAGGAATAGGAGATACACTAGGCCTCCTTGGCACAGGTCGAAACTTTCTTAATAAGGACCAAGAATCACAACAAATCAGAGAAAGGCTGGATAAGTGGGACTGCATTAAACTGCAGAGCTTTTGTATGGCAACGGATATAGCTAGTAAACTAATCAGGAAGCCTACAGAGTGTGAGAAGATCTTCACCAACCAAACAACGGACCAAGGCCTCATATCTAAAATATATCAACAACTCAAAAAATTGAATCACTCCAAAACTAACCTCCAAAGTAACACCCATCCCATTAAAAATGGGCCAAAGGCTTAAAGAGAGTCTTCTCTGAAGAAGAAACAAAAATGGCCTATAGACACATGAAGAAATACTCAACATTTCTGGTCATAAAAGAAATGCAAATCAAAACAAGTCTAAGATTCCACCTAACTCCAGTTAGAATGGCCAGGATCAGGAAAACGAATGACAACAGATGCTGCAGGGGATGTGGCCAGAAGGGATCACGACTACATTGTTGATGGGAGTGCAAACTCGTTCAACCACTATGGAAAGCAGTGCGGCATTGCTTCAAAGGCTAAACATACAACTCCCCTATGACCCAGCAATTCCAGTACTTGGCATTTACCCAACAATCCAGAAACAAGGGCATACTAAACCCACTAGCACAACAATGTTCATTGCAGCACTATTCACCATAGCAAAGATATGGAACCAACCCAGATGTCCCTCAGTTGATGAGTGGATCAACAAGTTGTGGTATTTGTACACAATGGAATTCTATGCTGCTGCCAGAAAGAATGACATCGCCCCATTTGTTAGGAAATGGAAAGACTTAGAACAAATCATATTAAGTGAAGTAAGCCAGACTCAAAGGAACTTAGGCTCAATGGTTTCCCTCATTCGTCATAATCAGTAGAAACCTTGGGCTCTACTAGAGAGCTTGGCAATAGAGCAAAAGGCCATATATAAGGCCATATAATGTGAAGCTAATTGAAAGGACCTCCAGGTTATTGAAACAAAAGCCATATAATGAATGATTGTTGTCCTTAATGTACTATGTTATCTCTCATCTCGTTTGCTGTCCCTTGGTTATCCCATATTGGTATAGTATCTCACTTTGTTATCTGATATATTGAATTTATTTGTATTTGGATATTTGAAATTTGATAGGGAAGGGGGGAAAACCAAGACGGGTGGGGGGTGTGGGGTTGGAGGGAAATGGGTACCAAGACATGTGAAAGGGTATCAATGTATGTGAATTAATGCACCTTCTATCTGGCAAATATCATCTAACCCTTTTACTAATTACAATAAAAAATGAAAAAAAAGAAAGTTGTAGTGTGTGGGAAGGATGATGGGGTCAAATACATTTCTTCTTAGAAATTTACCTCATCTGGTTGCCCTGGATTTTCCTGGCCTTCTTCTTAGAGAAAGTTCTGTTATACTGGATTTGTGGCTTGGCAATGATCTAGCATGTACATCTTCGAGTAAGACATCCACAACTTCCATGCCTGAGACTCGAGTTTCCTGACCTTTGGCAACAGCACAGCAACATCTTTCTTCCTCCTGAGCCACAGGCCAAGTGAGCTGGCTTGAGCTGGTTGTTAGTTACAGTGGCATGGTTACCAGGGTTCCAAATTCTGTTCCATTGTGAGGGAGGCAGGGTCACCTTTCAGGGACCAATGACCAAAGATCCTTGCTCACAAAAGACCTCACCAAAGACATACTGGAGGCTGAATCTCTCCTCCAGTCTCACAATATACATGTGGATGTAGTATACAGCACACCTTATTTGTCCAATCCCAATGTCTTCCACTAGGCCCAACTACCAGTCTGGTCTCAGGCTCAAGGAGACTTTCTTAGGTAAGATCCAAACTTAAGGGTCAATATTGCCCTCATCCTTTACAAAACATTTGCTTCACAGTGCCTTCTCTGCCTGCATTTTGCCCCTTGTCGAATTTTTTTTGTTTTTGCTAGTCTTGGGAATTGACCTCAGAGTGTGAACATTGTTCTTGGGCTTTTTTTAGGCTTTAGCTGTCCCACCGAGCCACAGCACCACTTGCAGCGTTTTCTATGTATGTGGTAATGAGGAATCAATCCTGACGCTTACTGCTTGGTAGCCAAAGACTCTCCCACTAGGTCAAACACACAGGGCATCTTGCACATATTTTTGACGTCAATCTACTAGGATATTATTAGGTTTCTGTATCCTAATCAATTTTTTCCTGATGATTAGCTTTGCTGTCATGTGTAAAAAATGCAAGAGGGAAAAACACAGAAGAATTAGTGAAATTAAAAAAAAGCATTAGACACAGTTAAGTGTTCATTCTTTGTGGTGAAAGGATATTTGGATATGATGATGATGATGATGACTTTATATTTACTATGTCAGGGTTGAGAGTTTGGCATAGTGGTAGAGTGCTTACCTAGCATCCATGAAGGTCTGGGTTTGATTTCTCAGTATCACATAGATAGAAAATCTAGATGTGGCACTGTGGCTCAAGTGGCAGAGGGCTAGACTTGAGAAAACCCGAGGACAGTGCTCAGGCCCTGAATTCAAGCCCCAACACTGGCAGAAAGATAAAAGAAAATAAAAATGCTTTTTACGAGCTAATTCACTCACAGCATTTGCTTCTGAAATCTTCGCTTCTGCATCTTGTGAAATACCCCTTTCCCTCAACGTAGACAAGAAAAACAGATCCATCCCATGGTCAACTGTGAGGCCACTGGTTGGGCTAAGAGCTAGTCGTGCAGCAACACGTAAGTTTTATTCTAATACTTTCCAAACTTTGTACTCAAATATGCTACCTACTTACCAACTTAGGTCAGTTATCCTTATGCTATAACTTTTCTTCATTACTACAATATTCTTACACTCCTACGTTAATCCTCTTGCACCTCCCCTGATCTCTCTCATTCTTTTTTCTATAGCTGGACCTCTGCTCGTCTTTCAACCCTTATTCTACACGGATCTACACTTGATGGCTGTTGAGCAATATTGTATATGTAGGTGGTTAATTATTCTCTAGGCTCAGAGGGACTTAAAGACAGTAGAGATTGGATTGAGAGGCTTATTGTTTTGGGTATAAATCGCTTATCAGTGGTTGTATTAGGCTGGTCTGTAAGTGTACAAAAAGAAAGAGTGATAATACCAATCAAAACTTGTGAACATCTAGTGTCTGCCAGCGACAGAGGTCTAGGTTGGTTATATCTGAAAAACTATAATCGTATTTAGTAGTAATCTTGCTCCCATTTTCAAATGGGCAGAAGAAGAAACTCAAGAAAAATGTCAAATCAAGAAACAACATCCCCCACCCAATGTAAACAGACAATGGAACAGTCACTGGCAAACCTAGAGGAGAGTCTTCCAAGTGCTACACAAATGCAATTGATAAACATCATTACTGAAAAATGTGAAAATATAAAGAAAGAGATAATGGAGGAAGCCACACCTGAACACGAGGAAAGCAAAAACAAGGTGATAAGTGAAAAAGAAGAAGCCATAAAGGAGGCCATAATAAAGGTTTTTCAAAGAAAGATGGATGAATTCAAAGAATCCACAAGTAAAAACGTGACCAAACTCCAGCAAATGTCCAAAGAAAATAAAGCTACTGAGCTAACCACTCAAAAGGAAATCAAGGAGATAAAGAAATCCATACATGATCTAAAACAAGAGATGCAAGGCATCAAAAGTGAGCAATTAGAAGCAAGGGAGATGAAAAATAAAGTAGATAACTTTGATAGCAGGTTAGACATTGCAGAGGAGAGAATTTCTGTGGCTGAAGATAATTTAGGTATTATAAAGAACAGAAAATGAGTCAATCGAAATCTAGGAAATATGAGAGAGCGCTTCAGGAGGTCCAAGATACAATTAGGAAGCCTAATTTAAGGCTAGTTGGTATTGAGGAGGGCGTGGAGAAAGAGGTCAATGGTATTGGAAATATACTTCAGGGAATCATCTCAGAGAATTTCCCAAATATCCAGAAGGGCAGGCCCATCCACATACGAGAAGCTTTTAGAACCCCAAACAGACCTGACCAGAAAAGAACATCCCACCGCCACATTGTGATCCGAACTGGATCAATAGAAACGAAAGGAAAGATCCTAAAGGCAGCCAGGGAAAAGGGATCAGTAACCTACAAAGGCAAACCAATCAGAATAACCCCAGATTTCTCAGCAGAGACCATGCAAGCACGAAGTGACTGGAAGCATATATGTCATGCCCTTATATCAAATAACTACCAACCAAGAATACTGTAGCCACCTAAGCTCTCATTCATAACTGAGGGAAAAATAAAAACATTCCATTCCAGGGAAAAGCTGCAACAATATGTCGAAACAAAACCAACACTACAGAGAATTCTCAAAGATGCTCTATACATAGAAAACCAAAATAAATGCAATATAGGGAAAGAAATGGCACCTAAACAGCATACCATCTAAGGACCACATGAACTGTCAAGACACAGGCCCTACTAAAAGCTTTTAGAAATGGTAGGAACTAATAAATATCTCTCAATCATAACTCTCAATATCAATGGACTTAACTCTCCAATTAAACGGCATAGGTTGTCTAGTTGGATCAAAAAGCAAGAGCCATCGTTCTGCTGACTTCAAGAGACACATCTTACCCAAAAACAATCATCTTTTGAAAAGGAGAGGTTGGAATAAACTCTATCAAGCTAACTGCCCCCATAAAGAGGCTAGAGTTGCCATCATCCTATCAGATACAATAGACTTCAAACTAAAATTAGTAAGAAAAGACAAAGAAGGTTACTACATACTACTAAAGGGATCTTTCCTCCCGGAAGACATAACAAACCTAAATATTTACACACCCAATCCCGGAGCTCCAAACTTCATCAAGCAAAATTTACTTACACTGAAACCATACATAGATCGAAATACAGTGATTGTTGGTGAGTTTAACACACCACTCTCACCTATGGACAGATCATCAAGGCAAAAACTCAACAGAGAAACCTTAGAACTGAACAACTATATAGACCAACTAGATCTAACAGACATCTGCAGAATATTCCACCCAGTAACACCACAATATACGTTTTTCTCAGCAGCACATGGAACATTTTCCAAAAGAGACCACATCTTAGGCCATAAAGCAAACCTGGACAGATTCAGAAACACTGAAATTATTCCATGCACACTCTCAGACCATAAAGGCATCAAATTGGAGCTGAACACACATCTCCACCAAAGAAAACCCTGTAACTCATGGAGACTGAACCACACATTGTTGAATCAAAAACAATGGGTAATCGAAGTGATCAGAACAGATATACAACTGTTTATGAAATTTAACATTAAGGTGCACACAAATATCAACTCCTTAGGGACACAACAAAGGCAGTACTCACAGGAAAATTTATAGCGCTGAGTGCCTACAACAGCAAGTTGGAAAAATGGCAAACCAACTAGTTAATGTCTCACCTTAACCTCATGGAAAAAGAGCAACAAACCGACCCTAAACCCATTAGGAGAAAGCAAATTATTAAAATCAAAGCAGAATTAACTGATTTGGAATAAAAAAAACTATAGAAAGAATCAACAAAACAAGGAGTTGGTTCTTTGAAAGAATTAACAAAATTGACAAGCCCTTAGCAAATCTTACCAAAAAAAGAAGAGAGCATATCGAAATAAACAAAATCGCAGATGAAAATGGTAATATCACGACAGAAATTACCAAGATCCAGAATAACATGAGGGAATACTTCTCAAACCTTTACGCCAACAAATTTGAGAATCTAGAAGAAATGGTTGAATTCCTAGACAATATTAACATACCCACACTGAACCAAGAAGAGCTAACCCAACTCAACAGACCTATTTCAAGCTCTGAAATAGAAATGGAAATTAGACAACTTCCACTTAAAAAGAGCCCAGGGCCAGATGGATTCACAGCTGAATTCTATAAGGTCTTCAAAGCAGAGCTCACACCAATACTCCTCAAGCTCTTCAACGAAATTGAAAATGAAGGTCCTTTACTAAACTGATTCTGTGAAGCCAGCATATCCCTCATCCCCAAACCAGACAGAGATTCATCAAAGAAAGAGATCTATAGACCCATTTCTTTGATGAACCTCGATGCAAAACTTCTCAACAAAATACTGGCCAACCGTCTACAACAAGTCATCAAAAAAATTATACACTATGATCAAACTGGATTCATCACAGGGAGGCAAAGCTGGTTCAACATACACAAATCAATTAATATAATTCAACACGTCAACAGGAGCAGGGATAAAATCACATGATTGTCTCAATAGATGCGGAAAAGGCATTTGAGAAGATCCAAAACCCCTTTAAGTTAAAAGATGTGGAGAAACTAGGAATCCATGGAACATTTCTCAATGTAATAAAGGCTGTGTATGAGAAACCCACTGCTAGTATTATACTTAATGGTGAAAATCTAAAGCCATTCCCTCTAAAATCAGGAACGAGACAAGGATGCCCACTCTCTCCACTCCTTTTTAACATAGTACTAGAATTCCTAGGCAGTGCAATAAGGCAAGAAGCAAGCATAAAATGGATCCAAGTAGGGAAAGAGGAAATAACACTATCCCTCTTTGCAGATGACATGATTCTGTATTTAAAGAATCCTATAGACTCTACTCCCAAGCTCCTTGAGCTGATTCAAAGCTTTGGAAGGGTAGCAGGCCATAAAATCAACCCTCACAAACCAGCTGCCTTACTTTACGCCAACACTGAGAGGAACGAGGCAATAATCAGGAAAGAAAATACTTTCACAATAGCCTCAAAGAAAATAAAGTACCTAGCAATTAGCTTAACTAAGAATGTAAAGGACCGTTTAGATGAAAACTTGAAAACCCTAAAAAGGAAATTAAAGCAGAACTAAGGAAATGGAAAAACCTCCCATGCTCCTGGATTGGAAGAATCAACATTGTGAAAATGACAATCTTGCCAAGGGCTATCTACAAATTCAATGTAATACCCATCAACATCCCAATGTCATTCTTTAAAGACATAGAAGAGGCAATTCAAAATTTCATATGGAATAATAAAAGACCCCGTATAGCAAAAACACTTCTTAGCCGAAAGAACAGCGCTGAAGGAATTTCAATTCCAAACTTAAGACTCTATTACAGAGCTATAATTCTCAAAACAGCTTGGTACTGGCAAAAGAACAGGCCTGAAGTCCAATGGAGTAGAACTGCGGACCCAGATATTAAACCACAGACCTATGGCCACCTAATCTTTGACCAGGGAGCCAAAAAAACAGAATGGCAGAAGATAGCCATCCTCATATCAGATACAATAGACTTCAAACTAAAATTAGTAAGAAAAGACAAAGAAGGTTACTACTAAAGGGATCTTTCCTCCAGGAAGACATAACGATCCTAAATATTTACACACCCTTTTGAAGATTCTCAAAAGATTGAAGATTCTGCCAGTGTAAGTTAGATTCCGGCATTGATATTAAATAATGCAATAAGTAGGGATTTATATTTGAAATATCACTGTTGACAAAATCTAACACACATTTGCTTAGTATTTGCTTTTGATTTCCCAAGAAGTACAGTACAAGCTAACACTTGTGGCATATATCGACTGGGAGAAATGATTCAGAATATGTGACTCATTTGAAAAAGACTCAGTGAAAGATACAGAAACAGGATACCCATATTTTGATAATTTGTATCTTTTGCATATTTTGTGTTTGTTGTTAATTCCATTTGTAGTGTACATTTCTAGGTAAAAACTTTTTTCCAAACAATTTGTTATTTCAACCGTAAAAAAAGACATTTATATGCCTGATAAAATTCACAGAATCCAATTTTTTCCATCTTATTTTTTGTTTTTTGGGTTTTTTTTGGTTGGTCATAGATCTTGAACTCAGCCTGGGCACTATCCCTGAGCACTTCAGCTCCAGGCTACCACCTTACCCTGGAGCCAAGCCCCACTTCCCATTTTCTAAAGGTAAATTGGAGGTAAGTGTCTCAGGTCTTTTTGTGCTAGGATGGCTTTAAACCTTGATCCTCAGATCTCAGCCTCCTGAGTAGCTAGGATTATAGAAGTGAGCCACCACCCCATCATGCTCAGTTTCTGGGTTTTTTTTAAACTCGGTGTAAGCACCGTCCTTCAGCTTTCCTCAAGCCTAGTGATCTTCTACTTGAGCCACAGCACTACTTGTGGTTTTTTCTGTGTATGTGGTACTGCGGAATTGAACCTTCGTCTTCATACAAGCACTCTACAACTATGCCAAACTCCCAGCCCCTCCACATTAGTTTTTATGATAGATCTTTCCATGCATTCAGGATGGCTAGAAATCCTTCTTGAGTTTCCCAAGATCAGAGAGTATAGGTGTGTCCCATCCTGTGTGGCTACATAACCATTGTTTAGGGTACAGTTCTCTCTTCATTCTACCCATCTAGAGCAATTTTCATCTTCCATGTATAATCATTAAACATTCAGCTCCTGTTCCTCTCTACTCCATTCTCTGGAACCATCGTGCTTTTTGGCTCTAAGGGTTTGTTGATCCTTGGAAGCTCTGGAAGGGAAAACATACACTAGCTCTTCCTTTATGACTGCTGTATTTTTAGTTTACTGTAATCAAGATTCATCTGTAAAATATAGTAAAATGTTCTTCCTTTTCAATGCATTGTTTTGCATATTTCTATCTTTGGATTATTATTAATAGTTGTGAATGGATTCTCCACATATTTGTTCTAGTCTCTGCTTTCTCTTCCATTAGGTACAAATCTAGAAATAGAAGTGTTGGACCATATTTCTATGTAATTCTATATTTAGTACTTTTTTTAGCACTCTCCACGCAATTTTTGATTGTTTTATATTCCTTGCAGAACTATTCCAAAGTTCTACTTCTTCTCACTACCTTCCCAGTAATAGTTAGACTTTGAAAGTTGTTTTTTTGTATGCGTGTGTGTGTGTGTGTGTTTGTGTGTGTGTATGTGGATCTTTTTGTTTAAAACTATATTTATATTAATATACTTAAAGTAATGATTTCATTGTAATTTTAATTTCTCTCATGACTGTTAATATTGAACTTCTTTCTACATTTTGAACTACTATTTCTATATATTCTTTTTAGAAATTCCTCTCCAATCTCCAATTTTTTTCCCTTTTTTTGTGGGGTAGTGGGGAAAGTCTTGGGGCTTGGACCTTGGGCCGTGAGCTCTTTAGTTTAAGGCTATTGTCCTACCCTGAGTATTGCCCCTCAGTTGTTCTGCTCACAGCTCCCTACCCCTCTTCCCATTATATACAGAACAAAGGTCATCCTCAGTCTTTTTGAAAAAGTAAAACATACAGTAAATTTGTAGTAAAAAACAGCAAGAAATAAATTTCTTGCCAGGTGCAGTGAATTCTACCTGTAATCCTAGCTACTCAGATATCAGGCTGATATCTAAAGATTTGGTTCAAAGCCACCCTGGGCATTAGAAAGTCTATGAGACTCTCATCGACAGTTAACCACTAGAATATGGGAAATGGCACTGTGGCTTCATAGGTAGGGTGATAGCCTTGAGTTGAAGAGCTCAGGAACAGTGCCCAGGCCCAGAGTTCAAGCCTTACAAATCCCCCAGCCAAAAACAAAAGAAAAAATAGTTTCTTCCCCAAGTGATTATTATGCCAGACATAGAACATTAACATTCTGGGTGTACTTCACAGTATTATTACTTGATACCCTAAGATTTTGCAATATTCTCTCAGTATCAGCATATGTCATCATATAATGTAGTTCCTTTTCAATGGAATAATTCCATTTATAACCTAAATCTACTCCCTCGACTTATTTTTGTCGATACCACAATTGCTCTACCATGATATTCCACAAGCCATTAAACATTTTATGGTGGGTAATTGGAAAGGAGTCTCATGGAATTTTCTGCCAGGCTGGCTTTGAAACCATGGTCCTCAGATCTCAGTCTCCTGAGTAGCTAGGATGACAGGCGTGAGCCACCAACACGTGGCTTGCCTTTTTATTTTTTTGTGGGTCTTGGGACTTGAAGTCTGGGCCTAGGCACCATCCCTAAGCTTTTCAGGTCAATATTTCATGTAAGTCTAAAGATTTAAGTAAAGGAATACAATTCCAACAAAAAAAGAATTAAATTCCAGACATGGTGTGTTTATAACTCAGTGCTAATTACTTGATGAAAATGTGCCATTCCAGAAGCTGGTGTCATTTGATGATGTAGCTGTGGATTTCAGGTGGGAGGAGTGCCAGCATCTGGACAATGCTCAGAGGACCCTGTACAGAGATGTAATGCTGGAGACCTACAGCAACCTGGTGTCCTTAGGTGAGCAAAAGTCAAATTCACTTGCAAGGCCAAGTGCCTTGTTATTTTGCAGATACGTGAATGTTTATCAAACTTTCAATACTATTTAAATGAAAGATTCCAGGCCCTGAGAAATATCATTACTTTCTAAAGAAAACCTAAGGTAATTTTGTACTCATTCTTCAGGATACCTTCAGGATACTTTGACAACAGTTCTAAATTATGTTTCCTCTAATGGAGACGACATTCCAAACTTACACAGTAATTGTAAGTGGATAAACCATCCAGAATAGAATATATATCATTATTGGAAATAGGATCTACAAATCACTAAACAGTGAGTTTACAATGGAAACCTGGCACTAGGTGCAATGTTTCATGCCTGTAATCTTAAAATATTCAGGAGGAAGAAATCTAAGAATTCTAATTTGAAGCCAGCAATGGCATAAAAATTGCCATGAAACTCTATAACTCCAAGTAAACCCTCAAAAATGTTAGTGGAGTGTCAAGAGTTTGACTTTGTGGTTGAGTGCTTGCCTAGCATGCATGAAGACCTATGCATGTAAGTGGAGCTGGGACTCAAACTGGTATTTTTCTAGCCTTGAGCAAGACAGCTAAGTTTATGCCATAGAAAATGAATCCAGAGCTGGGGAAGAGTCAACCATGGAGCCAGTGAGAAATGAGAGAAAAGATTTAATAGATAACTTGTGAGTAGGATGTCTGCGAACTTAAAGCAATGATGACACAGCATAAGCAATAATTCTCTACTGTTTCTAATTTACAGGTCCCTGTGTTCCCAAACCTGTATTAATTGACAAGCTAGAGCACTGTGCAGAATTCTGGATAGGAAATTCCTCTGACAAGAATATCACAGGTGAGTGAATGCATCTTCATATTGATGTTGGAGCCTGAGCCCCATTGGTAAGTTCATGTTGTGATGTACTGAGCAATAATATTCTTAGTTACCCTAAATCCTGTGTGGAACCTATGGAATTCTTTGTGAATGAATCAAGAATCATTTTCTTTTCCCAAGACTATGCTTGGTCTCAGGGCCTGAGCATGGTCCTTGGGTTTTCTCAAGGCTAGCTCTCTACTTCTTGAGTCATAGCACCACTTCTGGCTTTTTCTTTGTATGTAGTACCAAGGAACTGAACCAGGTCTTTGTGCATGCTAGCGCAAACCCCCGGCACCAAGAATCATAGGGTGATATGATGAATTCTATGTGGCAGTAGAGTTAAAGTTAGATTTCTCTGTAGAAATCACTGTGAAACAAAATAAAATGAGAAAGCCATGAGCCCGTGGCTCATGCCTGTAATCCTAGCTACTTAGGAGGCTGAGATCTGAGGATCAAGGTTCAAAGACTGACCTATCACAAAAACACCTTAGACTCTTCTCTCCAATGAACCAATAGAAAATGAGAAGTAGGGTTGAGTCTAAAGACATAGGGCAGTAGCCTTGAGCTGAAGAGCTCAGGTAGAACTGCCAGGTCTAGAATTCAAGTCCCATGACCGCAAAACAAGAAAGAAAGAAAGAAAGAAAGAAAGAAAGAAAGAAAGAAAGAAAGAAAGAAAGAAAGAAAGAAAAAAGAAAGAAAGAAAGAAAGAAAGAAAGAAAGAAAGAAAGAAAGAAAGAGGGAAGAAAGAGGGAAGGAAGGAAAGGAAGAAAGAAAGAAAGAAAGAAAGAAAGAAAGAAAGAAAGAAAGAAAGAAAGAAAGAAATATCATTCTTTCATTTCTTTAAAACTAAGACTATAAATGATTGAGCAAACAAGGAATATGTCAGGGCATTATTCTCTGATAAGGATAATATCTTTATGCTGGTAGGAAGAGACTGGTATTCAAAACCAGACGTTTCCACCAGAAATTGAGCCTAGTGGTAGAGTGCTTGCCTAGCATGCACAAAGACACAGGTTTTATTCCTTATTACAACATACATAGAAAAAGCCAGAAGTAATGACTTCATTGGTAGGGTTCTAGTCTTGAGAAAACCCAAGGACAGTGGTTAGGTCCTAAGTTCAAACCCAGGAATGGAAGGAAAAAAAAACAACAAAGTTTCAATCAACATAAGAAAATTAACTAGACAATGAGCTGGGGATTTTCTGGTCTTCCATGGTTCTGAGGGACAGGAGTGTTAGAAAAGGAATTTTTATAAGACTTCAAATGGAAAGAAATAAATTTCAAAATTCCCACAAATACCTAAATTGAGACTTTAGTGAGAAGTTGTAACTGAAGGGATATAGGTGAAAGACCTTACTCTCAAGAATCGTTCTTGCTTGGATCAAAGGCAAACAGACATATAAACCAAACTTGTGGCCGCTGAATCTAGAAAAAATTCGTGTTCCTCACTTAATGGTTAATAAGCAAACAGCATTGAAACTGGCTAAGGTAATCCTATCTGGTACTCAGGATGTGAGACTCTTATCAGTAGTTAACTCTAGAAAACAGGAAGTGGGGCTGTAGCTCAAGGATAGGGGTTATAGTCTTCTGCTGAAGTGTTCAGGGATAGGGCCGAGGCCTATGAACTACAAAAAAAAAGAAAAGAAAAGAAAAGAAAGTTTTAAAAAGATGCAAAACAGCACAATACTTAGAGTATTTCTCAAAAATAAAAGAAAGGCAGCTATTCCTCAATGTATAAACAAAACAGTATTTGAAAAAAAACAGCTGCAGGTATGCTATAGATAGTACTCAGCTTAAAACTGTAGCAATACATAGATGGGTAATTTCAATAAATATTTCCTGTGATATAAAAAGAGAACTAAAACACAGAAAAACATTATTGGTCATTGTAAAATATCATTTTCTTAATAGGTTAGGGAGAAAAGCATATTTTTCTCACAAATCAATTTCCACTTTTATATTTTAAAATATCTAACACTTAGGATGGGAAAGTAAAGTCATTATCTTTACAGTAAGGAATATTTGTATCTCATGTATGTTTGTGTCTTTTTTTCTATGACTCATTTTAGATGTCCAGGTAATGGAAAATGTGTTCAAGACATGCCAGGAAAGTCCACATGAATGTCTTTGTGAAGTAGCAGTTGCAAGTAGTATCGAAGTGGAGGAAAACGTGAGATTTGCAACAACTTTAAATTTGAGCTCTACACATAATCCAGAGCTGATCAGTAATAACGGTAACAACTTAGGGGTGAGGACTGAGGAGTTCATAAAGTGTCAGAACATGCTTCTGTCTCCTAAGCCTGATGAGATGCATACTGCATATAGATCTCGTATGTTTCCTGTTCTTAAAAAATCCATCGGATATTCAGAGCATTTTATTCATGATTGTGACAGGCCAAAAGATCTGCAGTATCATAATTCTGTTCTCCCTGCCCAAGAAATTCTTCAGGGAGGGAGGAAAACTGCTAAATGTACTGTGTGATGAAAAATATTGTACTTAACACCGACCATCACTACACATCCGAAAATGTACACAGGAGAGACTCCTCATATATGTAGTGAATGTGAGAAATCTTTCAGTAATGAAATACGCCTTACAATACCTCAGAGCAAATATCCTGAGATATGTGATGCGTACGTCAAGTGTGAAAATTAATTTCTGAGAAGTCAGACCTGACGCTCCAACCTCGATCTCCAAGAGAAGACAAACCTTATGAATATGAGGAACGTAATAAAATTTCTGCCCAGAATTCAGCAATCAGCACACATCAGAGATCTCACACAGAAGAGAAATCTTATGAATGGGATAAATGTGGGAAGACTTTTAGACTGAAATCATACCTCACTTTGCACCAGAGAAGACACACAGAAGAGAAACCTTATGAATGTAACAAATGTGAAAAGTCTTTCACCCAGCAGATACACCTTCGAGTTCATCAAATAACACACACAGGAGAGAAATCTTATAAGTGTAATGAATGTGGAAAGTCTTTCCAAGGGAAGGGAAAACTTCGTGTTCATCAGAGAATACACACAGGAGTGAAACCTTATGAATGTAACCAATGTGTAAAGTCTTTCAGACAGAAATCTTCCCTCAAATTGCATCAAAGAACACACACAGGAGAGAAACCTTATGTGTGCAACAAATGTGGAAAGACCTTCAAGTGGAAGTCATATCTTGATGGGCATAATAGAACACACACAGGAGAGAAAACTTATGCATGTAGTGAATGCGGAAAGTCTTTCAAATGGAAGGTAAAACTCCATGTTCATCAGAGAATATACTCAGGAGAAACACCTAATGAGTGTAACATATGTGAAAAGTCCTTCACACAGAAGCCAAACCTCAACATGCATAAGACAATTCAAACAGGAGAAAAACCTTATGAAGGTAACCGATGTGGAATGTCTTTCAAATGGAAGTCTTCCCTCAAATTGCATCAGAGAACACACACAGGAGAGAAACTGTACGAGTGCATCAAATGTGGTAAGACCTTCAGATGGAAGTCACATTACAGGAGGCATAACAGAATTCACACATATTAGAAACCTTAGGAATATAACCAAAGTTGAAAGTCTTTCGTGCAGTATTCACCCTTCAGGAAGCGTAAGAGAGTTCACACATATGAGAAGCCTTAGCAATGTAATAAATAGGAAAGACTTTTTAGTCTGTGGAAGAAAACTCAGCTTGTGTCACAGAACCAACACAAGATAAAACCCTTAATGAATGTAGCAAATGTTCAGTCTTTTCCCCAGAAGGCACAAGTCAAGATTTATCACTAAACACCCACAGGATAGAATCCTATGAATAAAATGAAAGGGAAAGTTTTTTGATGAACTCATATTTGAGTTTGCATGATACCACACAGACACAGGATAAAAATCGTATGAATATAAGAATATGAAAAATCCATCATGAACGTATGACTAAGTATAAAATGCACATAGGAGAGAAAAACCTTATGAATATTACAAATGTGGAAAGTGTTTGACCTGGAAGGCATACTTCTGTGTTCATCACAAACCTGATTCCCATAGAAGAAAAGAAAACTAATGAATAGAACAAATGTGCAATGACTTTTAATCAGAAGTCAGTCTTCACTACATTACTCAGAGAATTTCTGAGTAATGAAAAACATTTAGCTATATATAGAATCTCTGTATATGGGAGCATTAGGGTAAGTCTTCTAAACAAAGTCAACCTTCAGCAAGCATTAAGAGCACTCAGAAGAAATAATAGCATGTAGGAAAACCTTTGTCAGGAACCTCTAAAAGCTGACTGTGTGGCTTAGTGGTAGAGTGCTAACCTATCAAGGATGAAGGCCTGGGTTAGATTCCTCAATACTACGTGAAAAGAGCAAGCCAGAAGCAGCACTGTGGTTCAAATGGTAGAGTGCTAACCTTGAGCAAAAGTAGCTCAGGCCCTGAGTTCAAGCCTAAGGATTGGAGAGAGAGAAAGAGAGAGAGAGAGAGAGAGACAGAGAGAGAGAGACTGAGAGAGACAGAGAGAGACAGAAAGAGAGAGACAGAAAGAGAGAGACAGAAAGAGAGAGAGAAAGAGAGAAAAGAGAGAGAAACGGGAACTTCTAAATTTTACAGAGATAGAGAAGGAGAGAGAGAAAGAGACAGAAACTAATTTCTAAACTGTACAGTCTTTCTATTTCCTTACAAATTCGTCTATGTCATTCTTTCTGACAGAAGCACAGAATTCCATTGTGTAAAAACACCATATTTGATCTACTCATCAACTGACGGGCATCTGGGTTGGTTACATACCTTTGTTATAGTAAATAGTGCTGTGATAAATGTTATTGTTCTAGTGAATTTAGTGTGTCCTATCTGGACGATTGTCAAGTAGTGAAATTGCTGGAACACAGGGGAGCTCTATGTTTAGTCTTTTTGGGATACTGCCATAGTGCTTTCCATAGTGGTTGAACGAGTTTGCAATCCCACCAGCAGTGTAGTAGTGATCCCTCCTGGCCACATCCCCTCCAGCATACGTTATTAGATTTCTGGATCTTGTCCATTCTAACTGGAGTGAGGAGGAAAAGGGAAAGAGGAACTGAAACTTTCTCTCCTTACAGATGACATGATTCTGTATTTAAAGAACCCTATAGACTCTACTCCGAAGCTGCTTGAGCTGATATAAAACTTTGGTAAGGTAGCAGGGTATAAAATTAACCCTCAATGTCAACTGCCTTCCTATATGCCAACAAATCAGAGGAATGAGGCAAGAATCAGGATAGCAACCCATTTTGCTATCAAAGAAAATAAAATACCTAGGAATTAACTTAGAATGTAAAGCACCTTTTTGATGGAACTATAAACTCTGGAGAAGGAAATTAACGCAGAACTGAGGAAATGCAAAAACCTATGCTCCTGGTTTGGAAAAAGTAATATTGTAAAAATGGCAATCTTGATAGGGACTATCTACAAATTCAGTGCAATATTCATCAATATCCCAATGTCATTCTTTAAAGAAACAGAAGAGGAAATCCAAAATTTCACTTGGAATAATAAAAGACCCCTTATAGTCTGTCTTCTGGCATGATACATAATGTTTAATCTCACCTTCTCCACCAAAATCTCATCTTTCTCATTGAGACATAGGTGGCCCTGTTTACTAGCAGCAAAGGCTCAAACGCGCAGTTTCAGGTGTCACCACTGCCTCTGTTACTGGGTAGATCCAACTCTGTCATCGATTCTGAGGTCTGCTCTGGGAGTCTTGGTCACAAGTTGTTCTGTGGCATCTGCTGCCAGCCTGTGCCTATTTGCTTCCTTTTCCTCCAGCAGCCTACAACAGGGAATGAAGTTCACTCACGGATGCTCTCCTTCATATGCAGGGCAGGATGAGCCCAACCCTCCCACATCTTCCTCTTCTAATTTTTGGGAAAAAATGTGCTGGCAAAAGTCCTCAGGTGTGGCGCATGGCTGATCCACACTTTTAATCCAGGCTGGTCACGAGGCTGAGATCTGAGTATGGAAGTTCCAAGTCACCTAGAACAGGAAAGTCTGATAGATTCTTACTACCAAAAATAAAAACAGCTGGGAATGGAATTTGGGCTCAAGTGGTAAAGGGCTAGTCTTGAGTACAAATGCTTAGTGCCCAGGCCCTGAGTTCAGGCTCCAGCACTGCCAACAACCTCACTTTAGTGAGATTTTAGCTTTATCCATGTAGGCACATCTCACTGGAATCTTTGCTGGTAGAGATAGTCTTCATAATTTTGTCTCAAGGTAAAGGTCCTCCTGGGGTAGTACACAAAAGATGTCATGGAGAGAGGAGCCCCACTTGCTCCAGGTTTGAAGATGGCATAGGTCAAGCCAGCATGGAGTTGGCACATCAGTCTTTTTCCTAGCACCACCTACCAGTGAATGTCAAATGACAGTGATTGTTGTGGGATTGTGTGATTGAAGTGCCCCATTAAGGGCAGTGTAAGCACATCCAAACTTGGATACCAGGAATGCTGAAATCTCAAAGCTAAGATTTCTGTTGGCTACAGAAATGCTGGTGTGTCTGTTATTCACTAAAAGTTCAGGTGCAAAGATTCTGAAGCTTGATGCCATGTGTTTATTCCATTTAGTAAAATTATTTTAATGCACTGTATAAGTTAAAACATTTGATAAGAGTCAGGGGTAGTGAAAACATTGTCCTTGAATTCAGGTGTCTGGCAGGGTAATGGGGGGGGTGTTGGTGGCTGGGACTATGAAGCTGGAGCTGCTATCAAACCATGGATCATGTTCCTCTTTGTCTGGGAGAAATGACTCCAAAGATGAAATTTGAATGGTGAGGAAAAGATGATGATGTACTCAGGAAATTTCTCCTAAACAAATGCTCATGTGGAAGTGGGATGGGGGCTGGGCATATCTGAGGCAGAGCTTAAGGGGGCTTCTCATGGCGTTGAGAACGTTCCTTGCGACTTCAGGCATGCAGCAGGGTTTTTTAGATGACCATTGTGAGATGGATGGAATAAGACTAGAGACAAGATGAATGCTGGGATCCTGCAATGCTCTTGCATGAGTGGCTGGTGGCTCACCTGAAAGAACTAATTATGTCTAAAAAAGAAATCAGGAATTTGTTTTGATTAGATAATACCTGTAATCCGAGGCATATTCAGGATGCTGATGTTAGTATTGTGGTTTAAAACCATCCCAGCAAAGGGAAAAATGCATGAGACTCATACTCCCAGTTTAGAGCAAGAACAAAGATTGAAGTAGAGCTGTGGCTCAAGAGCTAGAGTGCTACCTTGAGCAAAGAAAAGCTAAGAAAAAGCTCCAGGTCTTGAGTTCAAGGCCAGGAATGAAAGAAGGAAGGTAAAAAAAGGGAAGTATGTGAGGAAGGGAAATATATAAATGAAAGAGAGAAGGAACTAGAAATTTAAAACTAGAGAATATTTAAAAGTCATCAGTCCTTCTAAGAAAAGTGTTGGAGTATGGGTTCTATATGTGGTGAACTGGAAGCCCAGCAGTGACTTGTTAACCAAAGAGTCACCATGATGAGCAAAGGATAGAAATCTGCATGAGCCTCTTAGCGGATGGAGTCACAGAAGAGAACATCAGCTCCCATCCCATAGTTAGAAGTATATAGAGATGGGGAAGTTGGCATCACCTTGATGTCATTGTGTCCATGGAGACTGGAAGCCATGGCTCTGTGAAAGCACAATGTTCTGGTTACTGAGCTGGGAGACTGAGGAGAGCCAAGTCCTGGCCATGAAGAAATCAGTGTGGCAGCAGAGCAACTCTGCTGCAGTGTGTGCCTGCTTGGCTGTTCTTATTCTGTGGTGGATCAGGCTGGAGCGGGTGATAGTAACTGTTTTGTGGTCACAAGCCATTCACCAAGAGCTTCCTCTGGGATCCTCATAAGCTACAGGGTGGCTGGTGGTGGGATGTGTGTGGGGTGGATGTGACAGAGGGATGGATGCATGGCAAGGTGGGTGAAGAGATGAGAGGAATGATGAGAGCCCAGTTCATTGGTTTCCAAAGTTAATGGGTGGGAGGTAGAGAGGCATGATGGAGGAATGAGGGAGGCAGGGGAAGGTGGTGACAGATTGAGGCCATCTGTAGTGCCAGCCTGGCCATCATCTGAAGCCCATAGGCAGCTTCCTGATCCTTCACTTAGTCCTGCTCCTTGTGGAGGGAATGTCACGTGTACCCAGAGCTAGGGGTGGGGCAATGTTAGTAGCACCTGGAAAACCATTGGCCTCTACCTGGGTGAGGGGTGGTTATGGCTCCCATGCTGGGTGGACTGATAGCTATGGAACAGATCTCTCCTTAGCTACCACAGTCAGTGGCTGCTCTCCCACTAGGGTTAGGGCACCTGCTCAGCCATCAGGACACCCCATGTCAGGACAGAGGCCTACAATTCAGATGGCAGCACAGGGGTGAAGATGATCTCACCGTAGCCCTAGTTACATGGCTGCCCCAGCATAAAGGACAGGATGAGCTGGGGGAAGATGTTCTCTGTGTTTTTCCACAGCCTATCCCGGCCTCTTCTTGTGTCTGATTAGACCAAGAGAGTACCAGGTTCCCTCTCATAGTCCTGGTTCTTTTTCTTTTACAGTCATGAGGCTTGAACTCAGGTCCTGGGTACTGTCCCTGAGCTCTTTTGCTCAAGGTTGATGCTCTACCATTTGAACCATAGTGCCATTTCCAGCTTTTCCTTTTCATGTGGATCTCTGATATGTCCAGTACTGTGCCTGCAGGGAGGCACTCACCCCACAGACAGAGCCACCTCTGCCGTGACTGTGACTGCCCACAACCCTCACACCCACTCCTTGCACACCCCTCGACTCCAGTTTTAGCTCCTCTTGGACTGGGTGTCCAGCCTACCCCTTCCTACACTCACAAAGGGTCTACAATTGTCTTCCCAGGGTCCTTTCTTCTGCCAGCCAGAGTACAGACTGTGCACATCTTGACGATCACAGAGCTCAAACCCAAAGGCTGAGATGCAGAAGGGGGTGACCCAGTAGCTGCACAGGGCCCATGGATCATCCTGTGCATCCCCCAGCATGTGACCTCCCCCACCCCCTTGGCAGTTAACTGGAAATGAGAGTTTCATGGACTTTCCTTTCTGGACTGGCTTCAAACAGAAGCTATGCACAGTTTTCAAACCATACCCTACTGAAGAAGGGAAGCTTGATCTGGTGCTTAACCGGGTTGCACTTTGGCTCCATTTGCTATGCCTCACGGGAGGGGGCTCATCATTTGTAGACTAAGATCTCATGACCTTCAAAGCCAAATGCTACCTGAAAGTTCAGGGTCCCAGCCTATGTGTTGGGCCGGGGTGAATACATTCTCTGTTATGCTGGGTCATCAACCCATGTTTTAAGCTGGAAGTAGGCAGTGCCACATTTGATAAGAACATCTGCCAGAGATTGTCACCTCATGAAAGCAGATTCTAAATTTGTATTCCACTTCCTGTGGTGGAGAAATCCCCTCCAAGTTAGACAGGCTCACATCCACCTGCAGGTCACACTCCTAATGCACCCTTGAGTGTCCTCATGGTATTGGGATCTAAGTTTGTAGGGAATGCTGCTTTAGTCCATGAATTAGCTGGACAAGTGATGACAAACGTGTTGTGGATTAATATGAGAACAATTTAAGAAGCCCTGGAGGAGCATCAACCTGACCCTCTGTGGTGCTATAAATCTGATAGGATGTTCCAGACTGAGAAACAATCACATGGCTTTGTGTTTGGCATCCAGACAAGTGAGTGCATGTCTTAGCTGTCAGCCAATACAGAGCAGGACATGAATAAGTGGGTGGAAAGCATCTGTCAGACCCCTGTCTGGGGGCAGGTGGAGAGAACATAGGAAGGTAGATACCATGGCTGTGGTGGGGCCAAAAAAAGGGTAAAAGAGGCAAAGGAACCAGGTACTGGTAGCTCAAGACTGTCATCCTAGCTACTCAGGAGTTTGAGATCTGAGGATCAAAATTCAAAGCCAGCCCAGGACAGAAACTCCATGAAACTCTTATCTGCAATAAACTACTGAATGCAAGAAGCTCAAGCTCAGTGACAGCATCCAGGCCTAGCGTTCAAAACCCAGGACTGGCAGAAAAAAGTATCAAAGGACAAGAAGCTGGCCAAAAGTTAGAGGGACTCTATCTTGACAAACAATACAATGATAAGTTGCACTCAGAAGACTTGCACAAAATCTGGAAACGCGTGAGACCTATCTATGTATGTTTCCGTTTTGTCTAAATATATATGTTTATGCATTTATATATTAGTATAGAGAGACAGGTCAATACATATGACTATACATATATACATAGCCAGACACTTATGGGTGGGTGGTATACTGTGTGAGAGTTTGTGTTTGTGTTTTGTGGATGGCTATCCACAAAAGATAGAAAATATGTAAATATCTTTAAAAAAACTTGATAAAATACGGAGAGACCTAAGCTCTTGAGGGAATCGGAAATGACAAGATTATTCACAGGCACGTTTATCCTTATGGATTCCTCAGCAAGTTTTAATTTTTTTTCATTATTTTCTTTCTTTTTTTGAACCAGTGCTAAGGATTTCTCTCAGGGACCAGGTGCTGCCAATTACTAATTTTCTCATGGCTGGTACAAGAGGAACTGAGCCACAGTTCCACTTTTGCCTTATTTATTCGTGCTTAACTGAAGATAAAGATTTCTATCAGTGACTTTCTTTCAGGGGCTGGATTCTAACGAGGATCCCCAGACCTCAGGCTTCTCTATAGCTACAATTAACAATATGAGAACCCAGCACTGGGTTCCAATGCACAGGGCAAGAAATTGAGTGAATCTCTCAACTCCAATTAGCTATAATAAGCTACAAGTGAAAGGCCAATACCTTTGAGGAAAAGATGCTGAGGGTTATCACACAGGCCCTATGAGTAAGCCCTAAACCCTGTACACATGTGTGCATGCACACATTGGCAGATACACACACACATGCACACACACAATATCTCAGGCAATATTGTATTTTGAATTAATATCCAAAGATTGGACAAAGGATAGCAAGTAATAAAATCTGTTTTTCTTGTCTACATTGAGGGAAAGGGATAAGTCACAAGATGCAGAAGCGAAGAATTCAGAGGCAAATGCTGTGAGTGAATAACTTGTAAAAAGCACATTTCTTTTCTTTTCTTTTCTTTTCTTTTGTTTTTTCTGCCATTCCTGGGGCTTGAACTCAGGGCCTGAGCACTGCTCTTGGCTTTTCCCAAGTCTAGCCCACTGCCACTTGAGCCGCATTGCCATATGGATTTTTATATCTGTGTGATATTAAGGACTCAAACCTAGATCTTCATGGATGCTAGGCAAGCACTCTACCACTGGGCCAAACTCTAAACCCAGATAAAGTATTTATAAATAGTCATCATCATCATATCAAAATATCCTTTCTCCTACAAAGAATGAACACTTATCTATGTCTGTAAGACTTTTTTTTATGTCACCAATGCTTCTGTGATTTTCCCACTTGCATTTTTACAGATGACAGCACAGATATTCATCAGGAAGAAAAATTGATTACGATACAGAAACCTACGTCCTAGAAGATTGAAGTGAATACTATGTGCAAGATGGCCTGGGTGTTTCATCTATTTGTAGAGTGCTTGGCTACCACACAAAAAGAGTCCGGTTTGATTCTGGAGTACTATATACATAGAAAACGCTGAAAGTGGTGCTGTGGTTTGGTGGGACAGCTATAGCCTAAAGAAAGCCTAAGAACAATGGTCAGGCTCTGAGGTCAAGTCCCAGGACTAGCAAAGAAAATGTGCAAGAGGCAAAATGCAAGCTGAGAAGGCACTGTGAAGCAAAATGTCTTGTGAAGGGTAAGGGGAATAGTGACAGTTAAGTTTGGATCTTACCTAAGAAAGGCTCCTTGAGCCTGAGACCAGGCTAGCACTTACGCCTAGTTAATGACTTGGGATTTGAACAAAAAGCTGTGCTGTTTACTACATCCATATGTGAGGTGGGAAGGGAGATTCAGCCTCCAGTATGTCTTTGGGGAGGTCTTCTGTGAGCAAGGAGCTTTGGTCATTGGGCCTTGATAGGTGACCCTACCTACCTCACAATGGAACAGAATATGGAACCCTGGTAACCAAGCCACTGCATGTGACAACCAGCTCAAGCCAGCTCCCTTGGCCTGTGGCTCAGGAGGAAGAAAGATGTTGCTGTGCTGTTGCTAACGGTCAGGAGGCTCGGATCTCAGGCATGAGAGATATGGATCTCTCACTTGAAGAAGTAGATTCTGGACCAGTGCCAAGCCAAAATTCCCGTATATCAGGCTTTTCTCTAGGAAGAAAGCCAGGAAACTCCAAGGCAACTCAGATGAGGTATATTGAGAGGAAACCTATTTGAACCCATCATCCTGCCCACACAGTACAACCTTCTTGTGTACTTTCAAGTGACTATACTGAGATTAGAGTGTGTCATTTCCAATCTACTCTATTCCAATTCCTCAGTGTGAAATGTGGTCCCATTCCTACGTTTGAAATATCCACTGTTTTGCCAACATAATGTGATGGTAAGTCAGCTCAGACTCTGAATGAGCCTTGTAACGTATGGATCCTGGAGGAAGGCCTGTTGGAGATGCGGCTGACAAAGCTGATCGCTGCCTACCAGAAAGGTGATCTCTTTTAAGTGGGAAACTTCCTGCACAATTTCAAATAGTGGAGGACAATGTAGTAGTTGCTGGAAATTCTCTTGAAAAAGTGAGTGTTCCCACCCAACCCCAGGTTTGCTCACCCCTCCTGGACAAGCCTTGGAATACTTGGATCCTCTCTGAGCCTGTTTGGTTCACTGGGGTGTTCACAGTGGAGCTAAGCATGATACAAGTGCACAAACTACTTCATTATGACTGGGACACCATGCCATTTCATTTCCCTCACAAGCTACTGGAGTCTCAACAGTGTGCTTACTGAGAAGTTGGATTTCAGGCATGAGTAAGTGGCTCCCAACTGCAGCCCTCACCTAGGTGACATCCTAGGAAATCCCATTTCCCAGTAAGAAATGAGGTGTCAGTACTAATGGCGCAGGCCTGTGAAATACTGGCGTCAGAGGAAAAGCTGGGGGCTGAATCACTTTTGAGCCATCAGGGAGGGATTGTGATAGCTTTGCCTGTTAGAACCTGAAAGCCTTTACATTTTGGTGTGTGGTCCAGTGCTGCCACTTGAACCTGAACCCAGGTCTAAAAACCATTCCTTTGGTGTTCAAAAATTAGCACTGTACCATTTGAGTCATAGGTCAAGTTCTGGCTTTTTGCTGCCTAATTGAAGACAAGTGCCTTTAGAATTTTACTGACTAGACTGGCTTTCCACTGTGATCTTCAGAGCTCAGCCTGCTGGGTGGCTAAGATTAGAGGAATGAGCATTTAGTTCTTTATTTAGAGCATTCACTTATTGATTTATTTAGAGCATTTACTTAGTTAATTTAAGGTGCGTTTACTTTGGACACATGCATAGAGGCCTCTCTCAGAAGCTTCTGGAAGTGGGGTGTAAAAGTCATCCTGTTCTCGAGTGTCTCTTACCCCCCTCCCAGCACATAAGTGCACATCTCTGCAGGACAGCCACAGCATTAGAGTCCTTCTAGAAAGCGGCTTTGGTAAAAGGCTCAGGATGGAGAGAGAGGGCTCTCACTTTCCTTGTACCGAATGTGCCCACAGCATCATGTGTTCCATCTATACGATGTGAATGGACTTCTACCCGAGTGATTTCTACGAGTTCAAGAACTACCACACCCTGACACAACTCAAGCTCTATATGAGGCTCCACATGCCGGCTTTGGACCTGCTCTTCTAAACACATACTTTTTGACCAGCTGGAGGAATGTGCGACCAGTAAGATCAAGAAAAAGTAGAAGTCCTGGTGTGGGTGCCTCAGAGCCTGTGAGTAGAAAGCCCATGTGGTCTAGATATTGGTTGGCCCTTACTTCTACAGAGCTTGGCAAAATGCCCTTTATGGCTGGTGTCAGCCAGGTAATGTCTGTCCTCTGAAAGGACTCGGGAATAAGCACTCATTAGAAAGACCCTACACCTCCTCAGTGTTCAGTCCAAACTCCAGTTCTACAGGTTCCTCCATTAGATCCTCATGGAAGTTGAGTGACACTTCAACTTGCAGAGTCCACACTGTCCACTCTGTACCTATTTCCATTCTTAGGTTTGGGTCATCGTGGAAGAGCTTATCCTGAACTCCGGATGAAAAACCCACCAATGGAGCTGGTGAGTGATGGAGACTGAGAATCATCACTGCACTCCAGAAAGCATGGGCCTTCTGGAGAAATTACCAAACAGGTTTAGAGTCCTGTGGATATACCTTTTGCTCTGAACCCCATGTGTGACACAGTTGAACCTGCAGATACTATGGAGGAAGAAAAAGAGCAGCCAGATTTCCTTCCGTTTCCTTTCACACTCCACCCAGAGTCAGTCCATCTGAGTCAGAGTAACACTCCACTTATTGTGCAAGCTGAAGGGGCACACGCTGGGCTCATGGAAAATGTCCCCATGGGAAGCAGCAAGTGTACTCTCAATACTGGATTCATTGGAGGAAAATGAATCCATCCTCACAGAATATCCAGACCCATCCATCTCACTGAAAGAGACTCAATCTCCATTCGACAAACCAGAATCCATCCCCCTCTTAACTCAGGAAGGACATTCTGTTTCTCATGAGGAAGGAGACCCTTCTGAGGACTCTGAAGGAGAATTACTGTCTGAAGGCAACTTGGAGGCCAGTCTGGATTTAGAGCTTCCCTGTCCCCTTCCTAAAAAGACATCTCTTTATCTTGCTCTCATGATTCTTGTCAAGTATTCATTGTATTTACTTTGCTAACTATTAAACTCTCATTGTTAATATTATGGTGTGCAGTTCTTCAGTGCTTATTATACTGTGTTTTATTTTCCACTTATAATGTGAGACCTCAGACACATAGGTCCTGGGTGGGCCAAAAACCAGACAGGTCTGGTCCCATAGAAGACAACCTTACTGGATATACAGGGAACTATGAAATGCATGGAATCACCAGGAATCCAGGCCAGGCCTCCATGGAAAGACAAGTCAGCTACCAAAGCTTAAGGACAGAGCAGATGCCTGGAAATGTGTTTTGTCAATCGGGAGAAGTGCCAGAGTAACTGTAATATTATGTGGGACTCTGTTCTGTGAGTTCAAGTCTGTTTATATATCCATTGTGCTTTGTACAAATATTTAAGAAAATTAAAACTCCACAATAGCATCAAAAATCTACTTTGGCTTTGAATGTGGCCTAGTTGTAGAATGCTCGCCTAGTATACAAGAAGACCTTGATTCAATTCCTCGGCACTGCATACACAGAAAAAGCAGATGGGGCACTGTGGCTCAGGTGTCAGAGTGCCACCCTTGAACAAATGTGGCCAAGGACAGTTCCTGGTCCCTCAGTTCAAGCCCCAGGACTAGCGAAACAAGAAATCATACCATTTTCCACACATTTGGAAATAAATCTGTTTTATCTAACCCTACTTCTTTTTTGCCAGTCCAGGGTGTGTGCCACCAAGCCAAACTACTGGCCCCCAACCTTACTATTTTTAAACATTTAATTTTTTTACATAACCATATTTCATGCTCTCTGTATTAATACCATAAACAGTATGCTTAGTGTAATAATGTTAAAGGTAAAACATAAGAAATTAATAACTAAAATTCCTTTTTTATTATTTTTATAGCATGACTACAATTTTATGAGAAAAATTACCTAGAATGCCTAGAATGTTTATTTTAGAGTTCAAGTAATCCATTTTGATAAATATATCAACCTACATCATTTATTTGAACACATTTTAAACTATTTTTTTCAGGAATGAAAATACATACATATTTGTTGTAAATGAAATTTATGACTTGGGGGGAAGGGAAAAAGAAAAGGGGGAAGGGGGTAACAGTTTTTACAAGAAATGTACTCATTACATATATAACAGCAATCTCTTTGTATATCACCTTGACAACAAATTTTTTGAAAAGTACAATGAGTTTAAATGTCTACTTTGGGCAGAATTTTTTTTTGCCAGTACTGGGCTTAGACTCAGGACCTGAGCACGATCCTTGTTTTTGTTTTTTTTTATTCTTAAGGCGCAAGTTCTATCACATGTGCCACAGCACCACTTTTATCTTTTTTTATCTATGTTGTGCTGACGAATTGAACTTGGGTCTTCATTCATGCTCAGCAAGAACTCTTCCACTAGGCTTAACTTATGGCCCCAGTGGGAAGGAAGTTTTCCATAAAATATGTAGGAAATATGTACACTAAGGAAAAGCCATCAAAAATAGAAGAAAAATTATATACTTAGATAACGACATGCCAGTATTATGGCAGATCTCTGTAATTCTAGCTTCAAGAGTGGCCTATTTGGACCGGGAGTTGGCTGGCTGAAGTAAAGTGCTATCCTTGACCAAGCCCTAGGACAGTGCTCTGGCCATGAGTTGAAGCCATAGGACATGCAAAAAATAATAATTTAATGCCCGTGACTGGTGGCTCACCCTGGTAATCCTAGCTACCCTGGAGGATCGAGGTTCAAAGAGGGCCCAGGCATAAAAATCTGTGAGAATCTTATTTCCAAATAATCCAGAAAATTCAAAATGACAATGTGCCTCAAGTGGTAGAGCTCTTGCCTTGAGCTGAAGAGCTTAAGATAAACATCCAGGCCCAGAGTTCAAGCCCCATGAGTGAAAAAAAGAAAAAGAAAAAGAAAGCCCTTATCTAAGGCTGGAGTGCACACTAGTGGTAGTTTGCTTGCCTAGTATGCACAAAGCCCTGTGTTCAATTACTCTGTACCACTTACACCAAAAAAAAAAGCTGGAAATGATCTCAGAAGGTTGGGTTCTGAGGATCACAGTTCAAAGCCAGGCCAGACACTAAAGTCCATGAAACTGTTACTTCCACTTAAGCACCAGAAAACCAGAAGTGACCCTGTGGCTCAAGGTGTTTAAGGTTGTAGCCTTGAGCTGAAGAGCCCAGGGACACTGCCCAGGTGCACAATTAAAGTCTTACAACCAAGAGAGAGAGAGACAGAGAGAGAGAGAGAGAGAGAGAGAGAGAGAGAGAGAGAGAGAGAGAGAGAGAGAGAGACAGAGACAGAGACAGAGAGACAGAGACAGAGACAGAGAGAGACAGAGAGGCAGAGAGAGACAGAGAGACAGAGAGAGAGACAGATAGAGAGAGAGAGAGAGAGAGAGAGAGAGAGAGAGAGAGAGAGAGAGAGAGGCAGACCGACAGAGACAGGCAGAGACAGAGAGACAGAGACAGAGACATCAAACAGTCAGGCACTGCTGGCTGAAGCGTGTAATTGTACCTACTATGGAGGCTGAGATTGGAGGATCTTGGTTCAAAGCCCAAAGCCAGCCTGGACACATATGTTTGTGAGACTTACATCACCAAATAACTACCAGAAACCAAAAATGGAGCTGTAGAGGAAGAGCGCTAGCCTTGAGCTGAAGAGGTCAGGGACAGTCCAGGCCCAAAGTCCAAGCACCATGACGAATCAATAATAAAAAAGAAGATAGCTAATAGTAATGATGAATAATTTTGGGCAGGGAGTTTGGCCTAGTGGTAGAGTGCTTGCCTAGCATGCACGAAGACCTGGGTTCAATTCCTCAATATCACATTCATAGAAAAATGCTGGAAGTGGTGCTGAGGCTGAAGTGGTAGAGCCCTAGCCTTGAGAAAATATAAGGACAGTGCTCAGTCCCTGAGTTCAAGCCCAGGACTGGCCAAATCAAAAGTAGTAGAGCACTGGCATTGAACTGAAGATCTGAGGAACAGCCCAGGCACAGAGTTCAAGCACCACAAACAACAACAACAAAATCTATGAAATGGCAGTGGTGGTTTTAAGCTAAGCAAAAATAGAGTAGAAAGTGGTAAAATACATATTTGTGTGTAAGCAAAATAGCCAGACTTATGCATTAGAACAGGATAGCAACTTGAAAAAAAATTTGTTTTCCATCTCACTAGGTCCTGTCTCTTAATTTATTCAAGTAAGTAAAATGCTGGGTTTTATAATCGTTGCTCTGAATATTAGAAAACCATAATATCTCTCATTAACCAACAAAGACCAGGAACTGGGGCTTCGTTGAAATGGCAGAGTATCAGGCAAGAGAAGAAAAAATTGAAGTAAGAACTTGAAGTCCTTGATCCAGAACCTGAATAGTAACAGAGCAGCAGCCTGGTGATGGTACCTCACACCTATAATCTTAGCTACTCAGGAGGCTAAGATCTGAGAATCAAAGTTTAAAGCCAGCCAAAGTACCCAGTTAACTGCCAGAAAAACCAGAAGTGGCACTGTGGCTCACAGATTAAAGCACTAGCCTTGAGCTGAAGAGCTCAGGGACAGTGCCCAGGCCCAGCGTTCAATCCCCACAATTGACAAAAATCAAACAAGCAAACAAAACTCACAAAGAAGCCTGCAGACCACAGTGGTTCTGCTGAGTCTCTTCTCTATGGCGATCAGGAAACATTTCACTTTTTCTGTCTCTTCCCATCTCAACATTCATACTAAAATAAGACTGTGTTGAAAGTTTCAATTTATAAAAATGTTTTTCATGAAGCACCCTGAAATATTCATCGCTTATATCTCAATTGAAGATAGTTGATTTGAGGCTGCATTGGTACAGTGCTAGCCTTGAGCAGAAAAGGTCAGGGATAGAGCTGAAGCACTCAGTTGAAGACCCAGTGCCAACACACCAAAGAAATTATGCACTTTATACATATTTTCTAATTTCTTAATGAATTTTTCAGTCTGTATAAATATAGGGTACATTCCTTGTTACTTAAGTAAGATTGCTCTTTTTTTTTCTTTTGGCCAGTCCTACGGCTTGGACTCAGGGCCTAGACATTTTCATTGGACTCGCTTGCCCAAGGTGAGTGCTCTGCCTCTTGAGACACAGCGCCACTTCTAGCTTTTATTCTGAGTATGCGGTACCGGTGAATAGAACCTAGGTCTTCATGCATTCTAGGTGAGCACTCTACCATTAGGCTACATTCCCAGGCAGTGAGATTCCTCTTACAGTCATTGTATGTTCACAGAGTTTGATCTCACACACTGTAGGGCCCTGGTTGGCTTTGACCTGTGATCCTAAACCCTGAGCATCCTAAGTAGCTGAAATTAAATTGTGAGCCAGCATGATGACTTCCATTCTTTTTCTTTTTTCTACAAAAATATATGTAGTTATCTAAAATATATCTATAGCTGAAAGAAATGAATCTCTCCCAAACAAATCTTCAAAGAAACAACCATCCATTTAAAAGTTGGGTAAAGACTTAAAAGAGTATTCTCTGAAGAAAAAATTAAAATGGGCTTTAGACACATGAAGAAATGCTCCATATCTCTAGCAATAAGGGAAATGAAAATCAAAACAACTTTGAGATTCCTCCTGACTCCAGTCAGAATGGCCATTATCAAAAAATCTAATAAGAGATACTGGTGGGGAAGTGACCAGGGGGATCACACCTACACTGTTGGTGTGAGTGTAAACTTGTTCAACCACTAGGGAAAGCAGTGTGGTGGTTCCTCAAAAGACTGAACATAGAGCTCCCCTATGATCCAGCAAATCCACTACTTGGCATCTACCCAATTGTCCAGAAAAAAGGACATTCTAAAGCCACTAGCACAATGATGCTCATTGCAGCACTATTTACCATAGCAAAGATATGAAACCAACCCAGATGCCACTCAGTAGATGACTGAATCAAGAAGATGTGGTACTTATACACAATGGAATGCTATGCTGCCATCAGAAGGAAAGACATCGCCCCATTTGTAAGGAAATGGAAAGACTTGGAAAAATTCATATTAAGTGAAGCAAGCCAGACCCAAAGAAACATAAGCTCAATGGTTTCCCTCATTTGTAACAATTAGTTCACATCTAGGACTCTCCTAGCAGAGGATTACAATAACTCAAAAACCTAGGTATATAAGGTCATATAGGATGAGACTAAATGAAAGGATCTTTAGGATATGGGAACAAGAGCTATATCTTGTGTCATCGTTGCTCTTAATCTTGTGTGATTTTTGTCCTTAAACTACTATGTTATTTCTCATCTCTTATTTTGCCCTTTGGTTAATGTCAGATTGTTACTGTATCTGATTTTTTCCCTGGCATATTGTATATATGTTTATTTGTTTATGTCAAATAGGAAAGGGAAGGGGGGAAACAAGATGATTGGGAAGGGGAGGGGAGAGGGAACTGGGGACAAAAACATGTGGAGTGGAATAAATGTGTGAGAAGTAATGCAGTCCACTACCTGTAAATGTAATTGTAACCCCTCTATACATTACCCTGAAAATAAAAAAGAGACTATAAAAATATCTGTAGAAAATGAGTCTGGATGATGGAAACAACCAGATGCCCTACTACAAAAAATGTGATACACACACACACACACACACACACACACACACACACACACACAATGGAATGATACATAGCCAACCGACAAGATAAAATAATGGCATTCTCGGGGAAGTGGATGAAAAGGAAAAAAATCATATTAAGTGAAGTAAGCCAAACTCAAAGCAACATAGGCCCAAGAGTCTCCCTCATTTGTCAAATTCAGTAGAAACCTTGGGCTCTGCTACCAGAGATTTACAATAGAACAAAATCTAGAGACATCGTGACAAATGGTATGACACTAAATGTAAGGACCTCCAAGATAAAGAAACAAAACTCATATAATGAGTGATTGTTGTCCTTAATGAACTATGTGATCTCTTATCTCTTTTGCTATCCCTTGGTTATACCATATTGTTACAATATTTCACCTTGTTTTCTGATATATTTCATATGTGCCTAATTGGTTATTTGAAATTGGATAGGGAAGGGGGGAAATGAACATGAGTGGGGGTAGGGGAAGGGTAATGGGGACCATATCATTACATAGGGTATCAAAGTTTGAGAAGTAATGCACCTTCTATCTGGTGAATATAATGTAACCCTTCTATAAATTACAATAAAAATAAATACATAAAAAGAAGATCTGCACAGAAAAAAATAATAATGGCATTTTTGGGATAGTGGATGAAATTAGAGTGAATCCTGTTGAGTGAGATAAGTCAAGACCAAGGAACAAAAGGTACATGGTATCCTTAATATATAGATATTAGTTTCAAACAGTAGTAGAGCGATGATTGAATAGTTGATACCCAAAGTTCTGGACATAATTTTGGAGATATAAACATAACTACATAGACATAAAAATCTAGGATAGACTATACACTCTATAGACATGTGTTTTATTATAGATTAATCTGTATCTATGACATACAAAGACTCAGCTTAACTTTTACTATATTCTAAAATCTATGTGCCAGTGATTGTATAGCGATTCCCTTCTTGAATACTTGTTGGTTAAACATGACATTTGAAATATGATGTAAATTTCAATGTTAATAATTTTTTTAAAAAAGAGGCTAGAGGTAAATACCACTAATGTACTTGATCTAAGTGGTACAGAAATTTTCTTAATGAATCAAGGGGTTTTATTACATCTTTATGCAATTATTTTAGTTCTGAGTGTTCTACACTCAATGATACTTCTGGAAAGATGATATAGCTGACTGTGTAGATGGTATGAAGACATACTGGCCTAAACGTAGAATAAAGCATTGGTAAGTGGCTGTTAGCTGTCCAGATTCTACTGGAATATGTGGAATGAATTTAATAAGCACAATGCAGGCTCTTAGTCAGATCAGGATCAAGATTATGTGGTTCCATCAGATGAATGAGGAAAGATCAGAAAAATCTACTAAGATATCCAGATATACTTTTGAAACTAAGGTATCTGTACTCCTTTTTTTTGTTTCTTGGTGGGGAGGTTGAACTTTGGACCTGGGCAAGGTCTCTTAGATCTTTTTCCTCAAGGCTAATGCTGTACCAGTTTTAGCCACAACTCCACTTAGTTTTTGGGTGGATAAGTGGAGAGTAGAATCTTACAGTTTTTTTTTGTTTTCGTTTTTTTGCTTGCTAAGGCTTTGATTCACCTTCTCCCTGGCTAGTAGAATGACAATTATGACCCTCCAGCGCCTGGCTAGTGATTTTTTGAAAATTGGACTTTCTTCCAAATAATGTAACTGGTTCCTAGCAAAGTTTTGAAGCCTGACTTAAATGTGACCGATTTTTGTCACTTGGAGACACTCTGTGCTGAACGTTACAAATCTACCAGCTGAGTCACAGTGGCACTTCCAGTTTTTGTTTATGTGGTGCTGAGGAATGGAATCCAGGGTTTCATACATGCTAGGCAAGCTTCATTTTCAGCCCAAGGTTTTATGTTTTGTTTTTTCAGTGTTGTTGCTTCTAAGGTACTGTATGATGTTCTTTCATTTTCTTTGCTTTTTACCTCTTTTCTTCTTTTTCCCTTTAGTTTTATTCTCTGTAGTCACTGTGTTGAATTCGGCTACCCTGTGTCTTGTACATAGGTTTATGTGATTTTGGGAGTGGAGAGGGTATAATAAAATGGTAAAAAAAAAAAAACAAAGGAAAATGGG
Organism: Megascapheus bottae; assembly: GCA_024803745.1. Classification (NCBI taxonomy): domain Eukaryota; kingdom Metazoa; phylum Chordata; class Mammalia; order Rodentia; family Geomyidae; genus Megascapheus; species Megascapheus bottae. The sequence goes on along the minus strand of JANJXV010000163.1, from coordinate 1,035,376 downwards.
TGAACCAATTGAACAGTGATACTTGGAAGACACTAACCGGAAATGAACTGAACAATCTGGGTGGAGAGGGGGCTGAGGGTAGGAAAACAGAGAAAAAGGAGGGAGGGGATAACAATTTTCTTAAGAAATGTGTACATTACTTATGTAACCGTATGCCAACTATATATTGACTTAACAAAATAAATTAACTTAAAAAATAATTAGCCGGGTGTGGTGGCTCACACTTGTAAATGTAGCTACTCAAGAGGCTGGGATCCAAGGATAGCAGTTCAAAGTCAGCCTGGGCACTGAAGTCCATGTGACTCTTATCTCCAATTAACCACCAGAAACCCAGAAGTGGCCCTATGGCTCAAGGGATAGGGCAGTAGTCTTGAGCTGAAAAGCTCAGTGACAAGACCCAGGTGCAGAATTGCAGTCCCATGACTTGAATGATGAATGATACTAGCCAGGCTCTGTGCGCTCACACTTGGAATTCTATCTACACAGAATCAGGTTTGAATCCAGCCCAAACAAATTGCATGATATTCTTATTTACAGTTCATTACCAAAATCTGGAGGTGGAGCTGTGGATCAAGTGGTAGAACACTAGCCTGAAGCAAAAAAAAATAATTTAAGGACATTTCCAAGGCCCTGGGTTCAAGTCCCAGGACTTGCATAAAACAAACAAAATATGACGCTGAGTCCTCCATCATTTGGTGTTATAGTTCAATATTCTTGATATGCGTCTTAGAAATTAAGTCCCTAGCAAATACTCTCCCCTGAAATTCTGCTTCATAGCTGATTCATAGAATTTCAGCATCATTACTATCACCTTCCCGTTAGCATAGCAGTCTACTACTGAAAATTTGAACAAAACTTTTGAGTAATCCTAATAAATCTGTGTATCATCTCCTCACACATCAAATCAGAAGCAGCTATGATCTACTATTATCTAAATGTCTTTAATCCCTTCTTGAGTTAATGAGCCTTAAAGAGTAAAAAATATGAAATAGTTATGAAAGTAACAGTCACCATTCTTCTACCTAATATTGTAATATAAGTTTATAAATGCAAGGACTATTCTGAAGTGTGCAGAAGATAGATTCTAATTATAATATTCTCATGAAGTATAGTTTTTAAGAAACATGTTGCTTGCTTTGGGAAAGCAAAGGCAAGGAAAAATGATATAAGTAAGTTCCCTATTTATCAGAAAGAAAATACTATTGGGTTTAGATCAACTTTCATTCATTCCATGCTGATGAAACAAATATTTGCAATTCCTGAGGCCAATCACTTCATTGTGATGCACAATCAGCCAGCTTAGATCAATCTTCCAAAAAAGGAAAGGAACAAATGAGAAGCAATTAAGGTTTCCACAATGAACCAGGTGGTGGTGGCAGCTCACACTTGTAATTCTATCTTCTCAAGGCCTGAAATCCAAGGATGGATTAAGTCTGTCTGTTATGAAAATATTCCTGTCTGAAACATCATCTCTATTATCACAGCCCAGCTGATACACTCTGCTCAACAGGTTCCAAACACCAAAGTACATCTCCTATCTGAAATAGTAGCAAACGTACTCACTCATTATTTCCTCTTTGGGAGATAGTTGAAACATGTACCAGAAACATTTCCCTGGCTTCAGAGTGGACGTGGAAATATATACCCACTGGAAGCCCATCTAGTAAATTACAGTCAATCATCTTTCCTCACATCTTGTTAGTTAAATTGAACAATGAGTGTTTGGATCAGAAGCGATGTGTATGAGCATACAGGTTGTAAAAGTACTCTAATCATAGCTACTCAAGATAAGCTGTGACCTGAGGATTCCAGTTCAAAATCAGCCATGCAATAAATTCCATAAGATTTTTACCTCTAATTAACCAGCAAAAAACAGAGCGTTGAATTGTGCTTAAAATGCCACAGGCCTAAGCTTTGCATAAAAGGGGTAAGAGGTAGCATTCAGGATGCCCACTCTCTCCACTCCTTTTTAACATCCTACTAGAATTCCTAGGCAGTGCAATAAGGCAAGAAGCAAGCATAAAGGGGATCCAAGTAGGGAAAGAGGAAATAAAACTATCCCTCTTTGCAGATGATATGATTCTGTATTTAAAGAATCCTATAGACTCTACTCCCAAGCTCCTTGAGCTGATTCAAAGCTTTGGAAGGGTAGCAGGCCATAAAATTAACCCTCACAAATCAATTGCCTTTCTTTACGCCAACAGTGAGAGGAACGAGGCAATAATCAGGAAAGAAAATCCTTTCACAATAGCCTCAAAGAAAATAAAGTACCGAGGAATTAGCTTAACTAAGAATGTAAAGGACCATTTAGATGAAAATTTTAAATCCCTAAAAGAGGAAATTAAAGCAGAACTAAGGAAATGGAAAAACCTCCCATGCTCCTGGATTGGAAGAATCAACATTGTGAAAATGACAATCTTGCCAAGGGCTATCTACAAATTCAATGCAATACCCATCAACATCCCAATGTCATTCTTTAAAGAAATAGAAGAGGCAATTCAAAATTTCATATGGATTAATAAAAGAGCCATATAGCAAAAACACTTCTTAGCAGAAAAAACAGCGCTGGAAGAATTTCAATACCAAACTTTAGACTCTATAAAAGAGCAATAATTCTCAAAACAGCTTGGTATTGGCACAAGAACAGGCCTGAAGTCCAATGGAATAGAACGGGGACCCAGATATTAAACCACAGACCTATGGCCACCTAATCTTTGACCAGGGAGCCAAAAAAATAGAATGGAAGAAAGATACCCTCTTCAACAAGTGGTGCTGGCAGAACTGGTTAAGCACCTGCAGAAAATTAAAGTTGGATTCTTCTTTGTCACCTTGCACTAGAATTAACTCCAAATGAATCAAAGGCCTGGAGGTAAAAGCTGACACACTGAAAAGTTTACAGGAAGGAATAGGAGATACATTAGGTCTCCTTGGCACAGGTCGACACTAACTTAATAAGGACCAAGAATCACAACAAATCAGAGAAAGGCTAAACATAGAACTCCCCTATGACCCAGCAATTCCACTACTTGGCATTTACCCAACAATCCAGAAACAAGGGCATACTAAACCCACTAGCACAACAATGTTCATTGCAGCACTATTCACCATAGCAAAGATATGGAACCAACCCAGATTTCCCTCAGTTCATGAGTGGATCAACAAGTTGTCGTATTTGTACACAAAGGAATTCTATGCTGCTGTCAGAAAGAATGACATCGCCCCATTTGTTAGTAAATGGAAAGACTTAAAACAAATCATATTAAGTGAAGTAAGCCAGACTCAAAGGAACTTAGGCTCAGTGGTTTCCCTCATTCGTCATGATCAGTAGAAACCTTGGGCTCTACTAGCAGAGATTTGCAATAGAGCAAAAGGCCATATATAAGGCCATATAATGTGAAGCTAATTGAAAGGACCTCCAGGATATTGAACCAAAAGCCACATAATGAATGATTGTTGTCCTTCATGTACTATGTTTTCTCTCATCTCCATTGCTGTCCCTTGGTTCTCCCATATTGGTATAGTATCTCACTTTGTTATCTGATATATTGAATTTATTTGTATTTGGATATTTGAAATTTGATAGGGAAGGGGGAAAACCAAGAGGGGTGGGAGGTGTGGGGTTGGAGGGAAAAGGGTAACAAGACATGTGAAAGGGTATCAATGTATGTGAATTAATGCACTTTCTATCTGGCAAAAATCATGCAACCATTTTACTAATTACAGTAAAAAATTAAAAAAAGAATGTTGTAGTGTGTGGGGAGGATGATGGGGTCAAATACATTTCTTCTTAGAAATATACCTCATCTGCTTACCCTGGATTTTCCTGGCCTTCTTCTTAGAGAAAGGCCTGTTATACTGGATTTGTGGCTTGGCAATGATCTAGCATGTACATCTTCGAGTAAGACATCCACAACTTCCATGCCTGAGACTCGATTTTCCTGACCTTTGGCAACAGCACAGCAACATCTTTCTTCCTCCTGAGCCACAGGCCAAGTGAGCGTATGCTTGAGTTGGTTGTTAGTTACAGTGGCTTGGTTATCAGGGTTCCATATTCTGTTCCATTGTGAGGGAGGCAGGGTCACCTTTCAGGGCCCAATGACCAAAGATCCTTGCTCACAAAGATCTCACCAAAGACATACTGGAGGCTGAATCTCTCCTCCAATCTCACAATATACATGTGGATGTAGTAAACACCACACCTATTTGCCCAATCCCAATGTCTTCCACTAGGCCCAACTACCAGTCTGGTCTCAGGCTCAAGGAGCCTTTCTTAGGTAAGATCCAAACTTAAGGGTCGATATTGCCCTCATCCTTTACAAAACATTTGCTTCACAGTGCCTTCTCTGCCTGCATTTTGCCACTTGTCGAAATTTTTTTTCTTTTTGCTAGTCTTGGGGCTTGACCTCAGAGTGTGAACATTGTTCTTGGGCTTTCTTTAGGCTTTAGCTGTCCCACCGAGACACAGCACCACTTGCAGCGTTTTCTATGTATGTGTTAATGAGGAATCAAACCTGAGGCTTACTGCTTGGTAGCCAAGGACTCTACCACTAGGTCAAACACACAGGGCATCTTGCACATATTTTTCACGTCAATCTACTAGGATATTATTAGGTTTCTGTATCCTAATCAATTTTTTATGATGATTAGCTTTGCTGTCATGTGTAAAAATGCAAGAGAGAAAAACACAGAAGAATTAGTGAAATTTAAAAAAAAGCATTACACACACAGATAAGTGTTCATTCTTTGCAGGAGAAAGGATATTTGGATATGATGATGATGACTATATAATTTCTATGTCTGGCTTGAGAGTTTGGCATAGTGTTAGAGTGCTTGCCTAGCATCCATGAAGATCTAGGTTTGATTGCTCACAGAGATAGAAAATCTAGATGTGGCACCGTGGCTCAAGTGGCAGAGGGCTAGATTGAGAAAACCCGAGGACAGTGCTCAGGCCCTGAATTCAAGCCCCAAGACTGGCAGAAAGATAAAAGAAAATAAAAATGCTTTCTACAAGCTAATTCACTCACAGCATTTGCTTCTGAAATCTTCGCTTCTGCATCTTGTGAAATACCCCTTTCCCTCAACGTAGACAAGAAAACAGATCCATCCCATGGTCCACTGTGAGGCCACTGATTGGGCTAAGAAATACTCATGCAGCAACACATAAATTTTATTTTAATACTTTCCAAACTTTGTACTCAAATATGCTACCTACTTACCAACTTAGGTCAGTTATCCTTATGCTATACATTTTCTTCATGACTACAATATTCTTACACTCCTACGTTAATCCTCTTGTACCTCCCCTGACCTCTCTCATTCTTTTTTTCTATCTCTGGACCTCTGCTCGTCTTTCAACCCTTATACTGCACGGATCTACACTTGATGGCTGTTGAGCAATATTGATATGTAGGTGGTTAATTATTCTCTAGGCTCAGAGGGACTTAAAGACAATAGCGATTGGATTGAGAGGCTTATTGTTTTGGGTATAAATCGCTTATCAGTGGTTGTATTATACTGGTCTGTAAGTGCACAAAAAGAAAGAGTGATAATACCAATCAAAACTTGTGAACATCTAGTGTCTGCCAGCTACAGAGGTCTAGGTTGGTTATATCTGAAAAACTATAATCATATTTAGTAGTAATCTTGCTCCCATTTTCAAATTGGCAGAACAAGAAACTCAAGAAAAATGTCAAATCAAGAAACAACATCCCCCACCCAATGTAAACAGAAAGTGGAACAGTCACTGGCACACCTAGAGGAGAGTCTTCTAAGTGCTACACAAATGCAATTGATAAACATCATTAATGAAAAATGTGAAAATATAAAGAAAGAGATAATGGAGGAAGCCATAGCTGAACAAGAGGAAAGCATAAACAAGGTGATAAGTGAAAAAGAAGAAGCCATAAAGGAGGCCATAATAAAGGTTTTTCAAAGAAAGATGGATGAATTCATAGAATCCACAAATATAAACGGGACCAATCTCTAGCAAATGTCCAAAGAAAATAAAGCTACTGAGCTAACCACTCAAAAGGAAATCAAGGAGATAAAGAAATCCATACATGATCTAAAACAAGAGATGCAAGTCACCAAAAGTGAGCAATTAGAAGCAAGGGAGATGAAAAATAAAGTCGATAGTTTTGAAAGCAGGTTAGACAATGCAGAGGAGAAAATTTCCGGGGTTGAAGATAATTTAGGTATTATAGAGAAAAAACAGAAAATGAGCCAACCCAAATCTAGGAAATATGAGAGAGCACTTCAGGAGGTCCAAGATACAATTAGGAAGCCTAATTTAAGGCTAGTTGGTATTGAGGAGGGCGTGGAGAAAGAGGTCAATGGTATTGGAAATATACTTCAGGGAATCATCTGAGAGAATTTCCCAAATATCCAGAAGGGCAGGCCCATCCAGATACGAGAAGCTTTTAGAACCCCAAACAGACCTGACCAGAAAAGAATATCCCACCGCCACATTGTGATCCGAACTGGATCAATAGAAATGAAAGAAAAGATCCTAAAGGCAGCCAGGGAAAAGGGATCAGTAACCTATTAAGGAAAACCAATCAGAGTAACCCCAGATTTCTCAGCAGAGCCCATGCAAGCACGAAGTGACTGAAAGAATATATGTAATGCTCTTAAATCAAATACTACCAATCAATAATACCAGCTAAGCTCTCATTCATAACTGAGGGAACAATAAAAACATTCCATTCCAGGGAAAAGCTGCAACAATATGTCGAAACAAAACCAACACTACAGAGAATTCTCAAAGATGCTCTATACATAGAAAACCAAAATAAATGCAATATAGGGAAAGAAATGGCTCCTAAACAGCATACCATGTAAGTACCACAAGATCTGTCAAGACACAGGCCTTACTAAAAGCTTTTAAAAATGGTAGGAACTAATAAATATCTCTCAATCCTAACTCTCAATATCAATGGACTTAACTCTCCAATTAAACGGCATAGGCTGTCTAGTTGGATCAAAAAGCAAGAGCCATCGTTCTGCTGTCTTCAAGAGACACATCTTACCCAAAAACAATCATCTTTTGAAAGTGAGAGGTTGGAATAAACTCTATCAAGCTAACTGCCCCCATAAACAGGCTGGAGTTGCCATCCTCATATCACATACAATAGACTTCAAACTAAAATTAGTAAGAAAAGACAAAGAAGGTTACTACATACTACTAAAGGGATCATTCCTACAGGAAGACATAACGATCCTAAATATTTACACACCCAATCCCGGAGCTCCAAACTTCATCAAGCAAACTTTACTTACACTGAAACCATACATAGATCGAAATACACTGTTGGTGAGTTTAACACACCACTCTCACCTATGGACAGATCAACAAGGCAAAAACTCAAAAGAGAAACCTTAGAACTGAACAACTATATAGACCGACTACATGTAACAGACATGTGCAGAATATTCCACCCAGTAACACCAAAATATACATTTTTCTCAGCAGCACATGGAACATTTTCCAAAATAGACCACATCTTAGGCCATAAAGCAAACCTGGACAGATTCAGAAACACTGAAATTATTCCATGCACACTCTCAGACCATAAAGGCATCATATTGGAGCTGAACACACATCTCCACCAAAGAAAACCCTGTAACTCATGGAGACTGAACAACACATTGTTGAATCAAAAACAATGGGTAATCGAAGAGATCAGAACAAGTATCCAACTGTTTATGAAATTTAACAATAAGGAGCACACAAATATCAACTCCTTAGGGACACAACAAAGGCAGTACTCAGAGGAAAATTTATAGCGCTGAGTGCCTACAACAGGAAGTTGGAAAAATGGCAAACCAACTAGTTAATGTCTCACCTAAACCTCCTGGAAAAAGAGCAACAAACAACCCTAAACCCATTAGGAGAAAGCAAATTATTAAAATCAAAGCAGAATTAAATGATTTGGAATAAAAGAACTATAGAAAGAATCAACAAAACAAGGAGTTGGTTCTTTGAAAGAATTAACAAAATTGACAAGCCCTTACAAATGTTACCAAAAAAAGAAGAGAGCATATCGAAATAAACAAAATCGCAGATGAAAATGGTAATATCACGACAGAAATTACCAACATCCAGAATATCATGAGGAAATACTTCTCAAACCTTTACGCCAACAAATTTGAGAATCTAGAAGAAATGGATGAATTCCTAGACAATATTAACATACCCACACTGAACCAAGAAGAGCTAACCCAACTCAACAGGCCTATTTCAAGCTCTGAAATAGAAATGGAAATTAGACAACTTCCACTTAAAAAGAGCCCAGGGCCAGATGGATTCACAGCTGAATTCTATAAGGTCTTCAGAGCAGAGCTCACACCAATACTCCTCAAGCTCTTCAACGAAATTGAAAATGAAGGTTCTTTACCAAACTCATTCTGTGAATCCAGTATATCCCTCATCCCCAAACCAGACAGAGATTCATCAAAGAAAGAGATCTATAGACCCATTTCTTTGATGAACATCGATGCAAAACTTCTCAACAAAATACTGGCCAACCATCTACAACAACTCATCAAAAAAATTATACACTATGATCAAACTGGATTCATCACAGGGAGGCAAAGCTGGTTCAACATATACAAATCAATTAATATAATTCAATACATCAACAGGAGCAGGGATAAAATCACATGATTGTCTCAATAGATGCGGAAAAGGCATTTGACAAGATCCAAATCTCGTTTATGTTAAAAGATGTGGAGAAACTTGGAATCCATGGATCATTTCTGAATGTATTGAAGGCTGTGTATGAGAAACCCACTGCTAGCATTATACTTAATGGTGAAAATCTAAAGCCATTCCCTCTAAAATCAGGAACGAGACAAGGATGCCACTCTCTCCACTCCTTTTTAACATCCTACTAGAATTCCTAGGCATTGCAATAAGGAAAGAAGCAAGCATAAAGTGGATCCAAGTAGGGAAAGAGGAAATAAAACTATCCCTCTTTGCAGATGACATGATTCTGTATTTAAAGAATCCTATAGACTCTACTCCCAAGTTCCTTGAGCTGATTCACAGTTTTGGAAGTGTAGCAGGCCATAAAATCAACCCTCACAAATCAACTGCCTTACTTTACGCCAACACTGAGAGGAACGAGGCAATAATCAGGAAAGAAACTCCTTTCACAATAGCCTCAAAGAAAATAAAGTACCTAGCAATTAGCTTAACTAAGAATGTAAAGGACCGTTTAGATGAAAACTTTAAAACCCTAAAAAAGGAAATTAAAGCAGAACTAAGGAAATGGAAAAACCTCCCATGCTCCTGGATTGGAAGAATCAACATTGTGAAAATGACAATCTTGCCAAGGGCTATCTACAAATTCAATGTAATACCAATCAACATCCCAATGTCATTCTTTAAAGAAATAGAAGAGGCAATTCAAAATTTCATATGGAATAATAAAAGACCCCGTATAGCAAAAACACTACTTAGCAGAAAGAACAGCGCTGGAGGACTTTCAATTATAAACTTAAGACTCTATTACAGAGCTATAATTCTCAAAACAGCTTGGTACTGGCACAAGAACAGGCCTGAAGTCCAATGGAGTAGAACTGCGGACCCAGGTATTAAACCACAGACCTATGGCCACCTAATCTTTGAACAGGGAGCCAAAAAAATAGAATGGAAGAAAGATAGCCTCTTCAACAAGTTGTGCTGGCAGAACTGGTTAAACACCTGCAGAAAACTAAAGTTGGATCCTTCTTTGTCCCCTTGCACTAGAATTAACTCCAAATGGATCAAAGACGTGGAGGTAAAAGCTGACACACTGAAAAGTTTACAGGAAGGAATAGGAGATAAACTAGGCCTCCTTGGCACAGGTCGAAACTTTCTTAATAAGGACCAAGAATCACAACAAATCAGAGAAAGGCTGGATAAGTGGGACTGCATTACACTGCAGAGCTTTTGTATGGCAACGGATCTAGCTAGTAAACTAATCAGGAAGCCTACAGAGTGGGCTTCCAAACAACGGACAAAGGCCTCATATCTAAAATATATCAACAACTCAAAAAATTGAATCACTCCAAAACTAACCTCCAAAGTAACACCCATCCCATTAAAAATGGGCCAAAGACTTAAAGAGAGTCTTCTCTGAAGAAGAAACAAAAATGGCCTATAGACACATGAAGAAATGCTCCACATCTCTGGTCATAAAAGAAATGCAAATCAAAACAACTCTAAGATTCCACCTCACTTCAGTTAGAATGGCCAGGATCAGGAAAACGAATGACAACAGATGCTGGAGGGGATGTGGCCAGGAGGGATCACTACTACACTGTTGGTGGGAGTGCAAACTCGTTCAACCACTATGGAAAGCACTGTGGCAGTGCCTCAAAAGGCTACACATAGAACTCCCCTATGACCCAGCAATTCCACTACTTGGCATTTACCCAACAATCCAGAAACAAGGGCATACTAAACCCACTAGCACAACAATGTTCATAGCAGCACTATTCACCATAGCAAAGATATGGAAACAACCCAGATGTCCCTCAGTTGATGAGTGGACCAACAAGTTGTGGTATTTGTACACAATGGAATTCTATGCTGCTGTCAGAAAGAATGACATCGCCCCATTTGTTAGGAAATGGTAAGAATTAGAACAAATCATATTAAGTGAAGTAAGCCAGACTCAAAGGAACTTAGGCTCAGTGATTTCCCTCATTCGTCATAATCAGTAGAAACCGTGGGCTCTACTAGCAGAGATTGTCAATAGAGCAAAAGGCCATATATAAGGCCATATAATGTGAAGTTAATTGAAAGGACCTCCAGGATATTGACACAAAAGCCATATAATGAATGATTGTTGTCCTTAATGTACTATGTTGTCTCTCATCTCGTTTGCTGTCCCTTGGTTATCCCATATTGGTATAGTAGCTCACTTTATCTTATATATTGAATTTATTTGTATTTGGATATTTGAAATTTGATAGGGAAGGGGGGGAAACCAAGACGGGTGGGGGGTGTGGGGTTGGAGGGAAATGGGTACCAAGACATGTGAAAGGGTATCAATGTATGTGAATTAATGCACCTTCTATCTGGCAAATATCATCTAACCCTGTTACTAATTACAATAAAAAATGGAAAAAAAAGAAAGTTGTAGTGTGTGGGGAGGATGATGGGGTCAAATACATTTCTTCTTAGAAATTTACGTCATCTGGTTGCCCTGGATTTTCCTGGCCTTCTTCTTAGAGAAAGTTCTGTTATACTGGATTTGTGGCTTGGCAATGATCTAGCATGTACATCTTCGTGTAAGACATCCACAACTTCCATGCCTGAGACTCGAGTTTCCTGACCTTTGGCAACAGTACAGGAACATCTTTCTTCGTCCTGAGCCACAGGCCAAGTGAGCTGGCTTGAGCTGGTTGTTAGTTGCAGTGGCTTGGTTACCAGGGTTCCATATTTGTTCCATTGTGAGGGAGGCAGGGTCACCTTTCAGGGCCCAATGACCAAAGATCCTTGCTCACAAAAGATCTCACCAAAGACATACTGGAGGCTGAACATCTCCTCCAATCTCACAATATACAGTGGATGTAGTAAACAGCACACCTTATTTGTCCAATCCCAATGTCTTCCACTAGGCCCAACTACCAGTCTGGTATCAGGCTCAAGGAGCCTTTCTTAGGTAAGATCCAAACTTAAGGGTCAAAATTGCCCTCAACCTTTACAAAACATTTGCTTCACAGTGCCTTCCCTGATGCATTTTGCCCCTTGTCGAATTTTTTTTTGTTTTTGCTAGTCTTGGCACTTGACCTCAGAGTGTGAACATTGTTCTTGGGCTTTCTTTAGGCTTTAGCTGTCCTACCGAGCCACAGCACCACTTGCAGCGTTTTCTATGTATGTGGTAATGACGAATCAAACCTGAGACTTTTTGCTTGTTAGCCAAGTACTCTACCACTAGGTGAAACACACAGGGCATCTTGCACATATTTTGAGGTCAACCTACTAGGATATTATTAGGTTTCTGTATCCTAATCAATTTTTTCCTGATGATTAGCTTTGCTGTCAAGTGTAAAAAAATGCAAGAGGGAAAAACAAAGAAGACTAGTGAAATTAAAAAAAAAAGCATTAGACACAGTTAAGTGTTCATTCTTTGTAGGAGAAAAGATATTTGGATATGATGATGATGATGATGACTTTATAATTACTATGTCAGGGTTGAGATTTTGGCATAGTGGTAGAGTGCTTGCCTAGCATCCATGAAGATCTGGGTTTGATTGCTCAGTATCACATAGATAGAAAATCTAGATGTGGCACTGTGGCTCAAGTGGCAGAGGGCTAGACTTGAGAAAACCCGAGGACAGTGCTCAGGCCCTGAATTCAAGCCCCAAGACTGGCAGAAAGATAACAGAAAAGAAAAATGCTTTTTACGAGCTAATTCACTCACAGCATTTGCTTCTGAAATCTTCGCTTCTGCATCTTGTGAAATACCCCATTCCCTCAACGTAGAGAAGAAAAATAGATCCATCCCATGGTCCACTGTGAGGCCACTGGTTGGGCTAAGAGCTAGTCGTGCAGCAACACATATGTTTTATTCTAATAGTTTCCAAACTTTGTACTCAAATATGCTACCTACTTACCAACTTAGGTCAGTTATCCTTATGCTATACCTTTTCTTCATTACTACAATATTCTTACACTCCTACATTAATCCTCTTGTACCTCCCCTGACCTCTCTCATTCTTTTTTTCTATCTCTGGACCTCTGCTCGTCTTTCAACACTTATACTGCACGGATCTACACTTGATGGCTGTTGAGCAATATTGTATATGTAGGTGGTTAATTATTCTCTAGGCTCAGAGGGACTTAAAGACAGTAGAGATTGGATTGAGAGGCTTATTGTTTTGGGTATAAATCGCTTATCAGTGGTTGTATTAGACTGGTCTGTAAGTGCAGAAAAAGAAAGAGTGATAATACCAATCAAAACTTGTGAACATCTAGTGTCTGCCAGCTACAGAGGTCTAGGTTGGTTATATCTGAAAAACTATAATCGTATTTAGTAGTAATCTTGCTCCCATTTTCAAATGGGCAGAACAAGAAACTCAAGAAAAATGTCAAATCAAGAATCAACATCACCCACCCAATGCAAACAGACAATGGAACAGTCACTGGCAAACCTAGACCAGAGTCTTCCAAGTGCTACACAAATGCAATTGATAAACATCATTAATGGAAAACGGGAAAATATAAAGAAAGAGATAATGGAGGAAGCCATAGCTGAACAAGAGGAAAGCAAAAACAAGGTGATAAGTGAAAAAGAAGAAGCCATAAAGGAGGCAATAATAAAGGTTTTTCAAAGAAAGATGGATGAATTCAAAGAATCCACAAATAAAAACGGGACCAAACTCCAGCAAATGTCCAAAGAAAATAAAGCTACTGAGCTAACCACTCAAAAGGAAATCAAGGAGATAAAGAAATCCATACATGATCTAAAACAAGGGATGCAAGGCATCAAAAGTGAGCAATTAGAAGCAAGGGAGATGAAAAATAAAGTAGATAGCTTTGATAGCAGGTTAGACATTGCAGAGGAGAGAATTTCCGTGGCTGAAGATAATTTAGGTATTATAAAGAACAGAAAATGAGTCAATCCAAATCTAGGAAATATGAGAGAGCGCTTCAGGAGGTCCAAGATACAATTAGAAAGCCTAATTTAAGGCTGGTTGGTATTGAGGAGGGCATGGAGAAAGAGGTCAATGGTATTGGAAATATACTTCAGGGAATCATCTCAGAGAATTTCCCAAATATCCAGAAGGGCAGGCCCATCCACATACGAGAAGCTTTTAGAACCCCAAACAGACCTGACCAGAAAAGAACATGCCACCGCCACATTGTGATCCGTACTGGATCAAGAGAAACGAAAGGAAAGATCCTAAAGGCAGCCAGGGAAAAGGGATCAGTAACCTACAAAGGCAAACCAATCAGAATAACCCCAGATTTCTCAGCAGAGACCATGCAAGCACGAAGTGACTGGAAGCATATATGTCATGCCCTTAAATCAAATAACTACCAACCAAGAATACTGTAGCCAGCTAAGCTCTCATTCATAACTGAGGGAACAATAAAAACATTCCATTCCAGGGAAAAGCTGCAACAATATGTCGAAACAAAACCAACACTACAGAGAATTCTCAAAGATGCTCTATACATAGAAAACCAAAATAAATGCAATATAGGGAAAGAAATGGCACCTAAACAGCATACCATCTAAGGACCACAAGAACTGTCAAGAAGCAGGCCCTACTAAAAGCTTTTAAAAATGGTAGGAACTAATAAATATCTCTCAATCCTAACTCTCAATATCAATGGACTTAACTCTCATATTAAACGGCATAGGCTGTCTAGTTGGATGAAAAAGCAAGAGCCATCGTTCTGCTGTCTTCAAGAGACACATCTTACCCAAAAACAATCATCTTTTGAAAGTGAGAGGTTGGAATAAACTCTATCAAGCTAACTGCCCCCATAAACAGGCTGGAGTTGCCATCCTCATATCAGATAAAATAGACTTCAAACTAAAATTAGTAAGAAAAGACAAAGAAGGTTACTATATACCACTAACGGGATCTTTCCTCCAGGAAGACATAACGATCCTAAATATTTACACACCCTTTTGAAGATTCTCAAAAGATTGAAGATTCTGCCAGTGTAAGTTAGATTCCGGCATTGATATTAAATAATGCAATGAGTAGGGATTTATATTTGAAATATCACTGTTGACAAAAGCTAACACATATTTGCTTAGTAATTGCTTTTGATTTTCCAAGAAGTTCAGTACAAGCTAACATGTGTGGCATATATCGACTGGGAGAAATGATTCAGAATATGTGACTCATTTGAACAGGAGTCAGTGAAAGATACAGCAGCAGGATACACATATTGTGATAATTTGTATCTTTTTCATATTTTGTGTTTGTTATTAATTCCATTTGTAGTGTACATTTCTAGGTAAAAACTTTTAAAATATTTCCAAACAATTTATTTCAACAGCAAAAAAAACATTTATATGCCTGATAAAATTCACAGAATCCAAATTTTTCCATATTATTTTTTGTTTTTTGTTTTTTTTTTTGGTGGGTCATAGATCTTGAACTCAGCCTGGGCACTATCCCTGAGCTCTTCAGCTCCAGGCTACCACCTTACCCTGGAGCCAAGCCCCACTTCCAATTTTTTACAAGTAAATTGGAGATAAGAGTCTCAGGTCTTTTTGTGCCAGGATGGCTTTAAACCTTGATCCTCAGATCTCAGCCTCCTGAGTAGCTAGGATTATAGAAGTGAGCCACCACCCCATCATGCTCAGCTTTCTGGTTTTTTTTTAAACAAGCCCTTTGCCTGGAACTCGGTCTGAGCACTGTCCTTCAGCTTTCCTCAAGCCTAGTGATCTTCTACTTGAGCCACAGCACTACTTCTGGTTTTTTCTGTGTATGTGGTACTGCGGAATTGAACCTTCGTCTTCATACAAGCACTCTACAACTATGCCAAACTCCCAACCCCTCCACATTAGTTTTTATGATAGATCTTTCCATGCATCCAGGATGGCTAGAAATCCTTCTTGAGTTTCCCAAGATCAGGGAGTATAGGTGTGTCCCATACTGTGTGGCTACATAACCATTGTTTAGGGTAGAGTTCTCTCTTCATTCTACCCATCTAGAGCAATTTTCATGTTCCATGTATAATCATTAAACATTCAGCTCCTGTTCCTCTCTACTCCATTCTCTGGAACCATCCTGCTTTTTGGCTCTAAGGGTTTGTTGATCCTTGGAAGCTCTGGAAGGGAAAACATACGCTAGCTCTTCCTTTATGACTGCTGTATTTTTAGTTTACTGTAATCAAGATTCATCTGTAAAATATAGTAAAATGTTCTTCCTTTTCAATGCATTGTTTTGCATATTTCTATCTTTGGATTATTATTAATAGTTGTGAATGGATTCTCCACATATTTGTTCTAGTCTCTGCTTTCTCTTCCGTTAGGTACAAATCTAGAAATAGAAGTGTTGGACCGTATTTCTATGTAATTCTATATTTAGTACTTTTTTAGCACTCTCCACGCAATTTTTGATTGTTTTATATTCCTTGCTGAACTATTCCAAAGTTCTACTTCTTCTCACTACCTTCCCAGTAATAGTTAGACTTTGAAAGTTGTTTTTTTGTATGTGTGTATGTGTGTATGTGTGTGTGTTTGTGTGTGTGTATGTGGATCTTTTTGTTTAAAATTATATTTATATTAACATATTTAAAGTAATGATTTCATTGTAATTTTAATTTTTCTCATGACTGTTAATATTGAACTTCTTTCTACATTTTGAACTACTATTTCTATATATTCTTTTTAGAAAATCCTCTCCAATCTCCAATTTTTACCCCTTTTTTTGTGGGGTAGTGGGGAAAGTCATGGGGCTTGGACCTTGGGCAGTGAGCTCTTTCGTTTAAGGCTATTGTCCTACCCTGAGTATTGCCCCTCAGTTCTTCTCCTCACAGCTCCCTACCCCTCTTCTCATTATATACAGAACAAAGGTCATCCTCAGACTTTTTGAAAAAGTAAAACATACAGTAAATTTGTAGTATACAACAGCAAGAAATAATTTTCTTGCCAGGTGCAGTGACTTCTACCTGTAATCCTAGCAACTCAGATATCAGGCTGATATCTAAAGATTTGGTTCAAAGCCAGCCTGGGCATTAGAAAGTCTATGAGACTCTCATCTACAGTTAACCACTAGAATATGGGAAATGGCACTGTGGCTTCATAGGTAGGGTGATAGCCTTGAGTTGAAGAGCTCAGGACAGTGCCCAGGCCCAGAGTTCAAGCCTTACAAATCCCCCAGCCAAAAAAAAGAAAAAAAAGTTTCTTCCCCAAGTTATTATTATGCCAGCCATAGAACAGTAACATTCTGGGGGTACTTCACAGTATTATTACTTGATACCCTAAGATTTTGCAATATTCTCACAGTACCAGCATATGTCATCATATAATGTAGTTCCTTTTCAATGGAATAATTCCATTTATAACCTAAATCTACTCCCCCGACTTATTTTTGTCGATACCACAATTGCTCTACCATGATATGCCACAAGCCATTAAACATTTTATGGTGGGTAATTGGAAAGGAGTCTCATGGAATTTTGTGCTAGGCTGGCTTTGAACCATGGTCCTCAAATCTCAGTCTCCTGAGTAGCTAGGATGACAGGCGTGAGCCACCAACACCTGGCTTGCCTTTTTATTTTTTTGTGGGTCTTGGGACTTGAACTCTGGGCCTAGGCACCATCCCTAAGCTTTTCAGGTCAATATTTCATGTAAGTCTAAACATTTAAGTAAAGGAATACAATTCCAACAAAAAAAGAATAAAATTCCAGACATGGTGTGTTTATAACTCAGTGCTAATTACTTGATGAAAATGTGCCATTCCAGAAGCTAGTGTCATTTGATGATATAGCTGTGGATTTCACCTGGGAGGAGTGACAGCATCTGGACAATGCTCAGAGAACCCTGTACAGAGATGTAATGCTGGAGACCTACAGCAACCTGGTGTCCTTAGGTGAGCAAAAGTCAAATTCACTTGCAAGGCCAAGTGCCTTGTTATTTTGCAGATACGTGAATGTTTATCAAACTTTCAATACTATTTAAATGAAAGATTCCAGGCCCTGAGAAGTATCATTACTTTCTAAAGAAAACCTAAGGTAATTTTGTTCTCATTCTTCAGGATACCTTCAGGATACTTTGACAACAGTTCTAAATTATGTTTCCTCTAATGGAGACGACATTCCAAACTTACACTGTAATTGTAAGTGGATAAACCATCCAGAATAGAATATATATCATTATTGGAAATAGGATCTACAAATCCCTAAACAGTGAGTTTATAATGGAAACCTGGCACTAGGTGCAATGTTTCATGCCTGTAATCTTAAAATATTCAGGAGGAAGAAATCTAAGAATTCTAATTTGAAGCCAGCAATGGCATAAAAATTGTCATGAAACTCTATAACTCCAAGTAACCCCTCAAAAATGTTAGTGGAGTGTCAAGAGTTTGACTTAGTGGTTGAGTGCTTGCCTAGCATGCATGAAGACCTATGCATGTAAGTGGAGCTGGGACTCAAACTGGTAATTTTCTAGCCTTGAGCAAGACAGCTAAGTTTATGCCATACAAAATGAATCCAGAGCTGGGGAAAAATCAACCATGGAGCCAGTGAGAAATGAGAAAAAAGATTTAATAGGTAACTTGTGAGTAGGATGTCTGTGAACTTAAAGAAATGATGACACAGCATAAGCAATAATTCTCTACTGTTTCTAATTTACAGGGCCCTGTGTTCCCAAACCTGTGTTAATTGACAAGCTAGACCACTGTGCAGAACTCTGGATAGGAAATTCCTCTGGCAAGAATATCACAGGTGAGTGAATTCATCTTCATATTGATGTTGGAGCCTGAGCCCCATTGGTAAGTTCATGTTGTGATGTACTGAGCAATAATATTCTTAGTTACCCTAAATCCTGTGTGGAACCTATGGAATTCTTTGTGAATGAATCAAGAATCATTTTATTTTCCCAATCCTATGCTTGGTCCTTGGGTTTTCTCAAGGTTAGCTCTCTACTTCTTGAGTCATAGCACCACTTCTGGCTTTTTCTTTGTATGTAGTACCAAGGAACTGATCCAGGTCTTTGTGCATGCTAGCCCAAACCACCGGCACCAAGAATCATAGGGTGATATGATGAATTCTATGTGGCAGTAGAGTTAAAGTTAGATTTCTCTGTAGAAATCACTGTGAAACAAAATAAAATGAGAAAGCCATGAGCCCGTGGCTCATGCCTGTAATCCTAGCTACTTAGGAGGCTGAGATCTGAGGATCAAGGTTCAAAGACTGACCTATCACAAAAACACCTTAGACTCTTCTCTCCAATGAACAAATAGAAAATGGGAAGTGGGGTTGAGTCTAAAGACATAGGGCAGTAGCCTTGAGCTGAAGAGCTCAGGAAGAACAGCCAGGTCTAGAATTCAAGTCCCATGACTGCAAAACAAGAAAGAAAGAAAGAAAGAAAGAAAGAAAGAAAGAAAGAAAGAAAGAAAGAAAGAAAGAAAGAAAGAAAGAAAGAAGAAAGAGGGAAGAAAGAGGGAAGGAAGGAAAGAAAGAAAGAAAGAAAGAAAGAAAGAAAGAAAGAAAGAAAGAATGAATGATATTTCATTTCTTTAAAACTAAGACTATAAATGATTGAGCAAACAAGGAATAAGTCAGGGCATTATTCTCTAATAAGGATAATATCTTTTTGCTGGTAGGAAGAGACTGGTATTCAGAACCAGACCTTTCCACCAGAAATTGAGCCTAGTGGTAGAGTGCTTGCCTAGCATGCACAAAGACACAGGTTTGATTCCTTATTACCACATACATAGAAAAAGCCAGAAGTAATGACTTCATTGGTAGGGTTCTAGTCTTGAGAAAACCCAAGGAGAGTGGTTAGGTCCTAAGTTCAAACCCAGGAATGGAAGGGAAAAAAAACTACAAGTTTCAATCAACATAAGAAAATTAACTAGACAATGAGCTGGGGATTTTCTGGTCTTCCATGGTTCTAAGGGACAGGAGTGTTAGAAAAGGAATTTTTATAAGACTTCAAATGGAAAGAAATAAATTTCAAAATTCCCACAAATACCTAAATTGAGACTTTAGTGAGAAGTTGTAACTGAAGGGATATAGGTGTAAGTCCTTACTCTCAAGAATCATTCTTGCTTGGATCAAAGCCAACAGACATATACACCAAACTTGTGGCCGCTGAATCTAGAAAAATTTGTGTTCCTCACTTAATGGTTAATAAGCAAACAGCATTGAAACTGGGTAAGGTAATCCTATCTGCTACTCAGGACCTGAGACTCTTATCTGTAGTTAACTCTTGAAAAGAGGAAGTGGGGCTGTAGCTCAAGGATAGGGGTTATAGTCTTCTGCTGAAGTGTTCAGGGACAGGGCCGAGGCCTATGAACTACAAAAAAAAGAAAAGAAAGGAAAAGAAAGTTTTAAAAAGATGCAAAACAGCACAATATTTAGATTATTTCTCAAAAATAAAAGAAAGGCAGCTATACCTCAATGTATAAACAAAACAGTATTTGAAAAAAACAGCTGCAGGTATATTATAGGTAGTACTCAGCTTAAAACTGTAGCAATACATAGATGGGTAATTTCAATAAATATTTCCTGTGATATAAAAAGAGAACTATTATATAAGTACCGCGCTCTAACCGATTGCGCCACTGGAGCACTCCTTTGCTGTCCCTTGGTTATCTCATATTGGTATAGTATCTCACTTTGTCATCTGATTTATTGAATTTATTTGTATTTGGATATTTGAAATTTGATAGGGAAGGGGGGAAAATCAAGACGGGTGGGGGGTGTGGGGGGGGAGGGATACGGGTACCAAGACATGTGAAAGGGTATCAATGTATGTGAATTAATGCACCTTCTATCTGGCCAATATCATGTAACCCTTTTACTAATTACAATTAAAAAAATGCAAAAAAAAGAGAACTAAAACACAGAAAAACATTATTGGTCATTGTAAAATATCATTTTCTTAATATGTTAGGGAGAAAAGCATATATTTCTCACAAATCAATTTCCACTTTTATATTTTAAAATATCTAACACTTAGGATGGGAAAGTAAAGTCATTACCTTTACAGTAAGGAATATTTGTATCTCATGTATGTTTGTGTCTTTTTTTCTATGACTCATTTTAGATGTCCAGGTAATGGAAAATGTGTTCAAGACCTGCCAGGAAAGTCCACATGAATGTCTTTGTGAAGTAGCAGTTGCAAGTAGTATCGAAGTGGAGGAAAACGTGAGATTTGCAACAACTTTAAATTTGAGCTCTACACATAATCCAGAGCTGATTAGTAATAACGGTAACAACTTAGGGGTGAGGACTGAGGAGTTCATTAAGTGTCAGAACATGCTTCTGTCTCCTAAGCCTGATGAGATGCATGCTGCATATAGATCTCGTATGTCTCCTGTTCTTAAAAAATCCATCGGATATTCAGAGCATTTTATTCATGATTGTGACAGTCCAAAAGATCTGCAGTATCATAATTCTGTTCTCCCTGCCCAAGAAATTCTTCAGGGAGGGAGGAAAACTGCTAAATGTACTGTGTGATGAAAAATATTGTACTTAACACCGACCATCACTACACGTCCGAAAATGTACACAGGAGAGACTCCTCATATATGTAGTGAATGTGAGAAATCTTTCAGTAATGAAATACGCCTTACAATACCTCAGAGCAAATATCCTGAGATATGTGATGCGTACATCAAGTGTGAAAATTAATTTCTGAGAAGTCAGACCTGACGCTCCAACCTCGATCTCCAAGAGAAGACAAACCTTATGAATATGAGGAACGTAATAAAATTTCTGCCCAGAATTCAGCTCTCAGCACACATCAGAGATCTCACACAGAAGAGAAATCTTTAATGGGATAAATGTGGGAAGACTTTTAGACTGAAATCATACCTCACTTTGCACCAGAGAAGACACACAGAAGAGAAACCTTATGAATGTAACAAATGAGAAAAGTCTTTCACCCAGAAGATACACCTTCGGGTTCATCAAATAACACACACAGGAAAGAAATCTTATAAGTGTAATGAATGTGGAAAGTCTTTCCAAGGGAAGGGAAAACTTCGTGTTCATCAGAGAATACACACAGGACTGAAACCTTATGAATGTAACCAATGTGTAAAGTCTTTCACACAGAAATCTTCCCTCAAATTGCATCAAAGAACACACACAGGAGAGAAACCTGATGTGTGCAACAAATGTGGAAAGACCTTATAGTGGAAGTCATATCTTGATGGGCATAATAGAACACACACAGGAGAGAAAACCTATGCATGTAGTGAATGCGGAAAGTCTTTCAAATGGAAGGTAAAACTCCATGTTCATCAGAGAATATACTCAGGAGAAACACCTTATGTGTGTAACATATGTGGAAAGTCCTTCACACAGAAGCCAAACTCATAGTTGAGTTTGCATGATACCACACAGACACAGGATAAAAATCGTATGAATATAAGAATATGAAAAATCCATCATGAACGCATGACTAAGTATAAAATGCACATAGGAGAGAAAAACCTTATGAATATTACAAATGTGGAAAGTGTTTGACCTGGAAGGCATACTTCTGTGTTCATCACAAACCTGATTCCCATAGAAGAAAAGAAAACTAATGAATAGAACAAATGTGCAATGACTTTTAATCAGAAGTCAGTCTTCAGTACATTTCAGAACATACACAATAGAGAAATTCTGAGTAATGAAAAACATTTAGCTATATATAGAATCTCTGTATATGGGAGCATTAGGGTAAGTCTTCTAAACAAAGTCAACCTTCAGCAAGCATTAAGAGCACTCACAGAAGAAATAATAGCATGTAGGAAAACCTTTGTCAGAAACCTCTAAAAGCTGACTGTGTGGCTTAGTGGTAGAGTGCTAACCTATCAAGGATGAAGGCCTGGATTAGATTCCTCAATACTACGTGAAAAGAGCAAGCCAGAAGCAGCACTGTGGTTCAAATGGTAGAGTGCTAACCTTGAGCAAAAGTAGCTCAGGCCCTGAGTTCAAGCCTAAGGATGAGACAGAGAGAGAGAGAGAGAGAGAGAGAGAGAGAGAGAGAGAGAGAGAGAGAGAGAGAGAGAGAGAGAGAGAGAGAGAGAGACAGAAAGACAGACAGACAGAGACAGAAAGAGAGAGAGAAAGAGAGAAAAGAGAGAGAAACAGGAACTTCTAAATTTTACAGAGATAGAGAAGGAGAGAGAGAAGGAGACAGAAAGTAATTTCTAAACTTTACAGTCTTTCTATTTCTTTACAAATTCCTCTATGTCATTCTTTCTGATAGAAGCACAGAATTCCATTGTGTAAAAATACCATATTTGATCTACTCATCAACTGACGGGCATCTGGGTTGGTTCCATACCTTTGCCATAGTAAATAGTGCTGTGATAAATGTTATTGTTCTAGTGAATTTAGTATGTCCTACCTGGCCGATTGGCAAGTAGTGAAATTGCTGGATCACAGGGGAGCTCTATGTTTAGTCTTTTTGGGATACTGCCATAGTGCTTTCCATAGTGGTTGAACGAGTTTGCAATCCCACTAGCAGTGTAGTAGTGATCCCTCCTGGCCACATCCCCTCCAGCATACGTTATTAGATTTCTGGATCTTGGCCATTCTAACTGGAGTGAGGAGGAAAAGGGAAAGAGGAACTGAAACTTTCTCTCCTTACAGATGACATGATTCTGTATTTAAAGAACCCTATAGGCTATACTCCAAAGCTGCTTGAGCTGATATAAAACTTTGGTAAGGTAGCAGGGTATAAAATTAACCCTCAATGTCAACTGCCTTCCTATATGCCAACAAATGAGAGGAATGAGGCAAGAATCAGGATAGCAACTCATTTTGCTATCAAAGAAAATAAAATACCTAGGAATTAACTTAGAATGTAAAGCAGATTTTTGATGGAACTATAAAATCTAGAGAAGGAAATTAACGCAGAACTGAGGAAATGCAAAAACCTATGCTCCTGGTTTGGAAGAAGTAATATTGTAAAAATGGCAATCTTGATAAGGACTATCTACAAATTCAGTGCAATATTCATCAAGATCAGAATGTCATTCTTTAAAGAAACAGAAGAGGAAATCCAAAATTTCACTTGGAATAATAAAAGACCCCTTATAGTCTGTCTTCTTGCATGATACATAATTTTTAATCTCACCTTCTCCACCAAAATCTCACCTTTCTCATTGAGACATAGGTGGCCCTGTTTACTAGCAGCAAAGGCTCAAACGCGCAGTTTCAGGTGTCACCACTGCCTCTGTTACTGGGTAGATCCAACTCTGTCATCGATTCTGAGGTCTGCTCTGGGAGTCTTGGTCACAAGTTGTTCTGTGGCATCTGCTGCCAGCCTGTGCCTATTTGCTTCCTTTTCCTCCAGCAGCCTACAACAGGGAATGAAGTTCAGGCGCTGATGCTCTCCTTCATATGCAGGGCAGGATGAGCCCAACCCTCCGTCATCTTCCTCTTCCAATTTTTGGGAAAAAATGTGCTGGCTGAAGTCCTCAGGTGTGGCGCATGGCTGATCCACACTTTTAATCCAGGCTGGTCAGGAGGCTGAGATCTGAGTATGGAATTTCCAAGTCACCTAGAACAGGAAAGTCTGATAGATTCTTACTACCAAAAATAAAAACAGCTGGGAATGGAGTTTGTGCTCCAGTGGTAAAGGGCTAGTCTTGAGTACAAATGCTTAGTGCCCAGGCCCTGAGTTCAGGCTCCAGCACTGCCAACAACCTCACTTTAGTGAGATTTTAGCTTTATCCATGTAGGCACATCTCACTGGAATCTTTGCTGGTAGAGATAGTCTTCATAATTTTGTCTCAAGGTAAAGGTCCTCCTGGGGTAGTACACAAAAGGTGTCATGGAGAGAGGAGCCCCACTTGCTCCAGGTTTGAAGATGGCATAGGTCAAGCCAGCATGGAGTTGGCACATCAGTCTTTTTCCTAGCACCACCTACCAGTGAATGTCAAATGACATTGATTGTTGTGGGATTGTGTGATTGAAGTGCCCCATTAAGGGCAGTGTTAGCACATCCAAACTTGGATACCAGGAATGCTGAAATCTCAAAGCTAAGATTTCTGTTGGCTACAGAAATGCTGGTGTGTCTGTGATTCACTAAAAGTTCAGGTGCAAAGATTCTGAAGCTTGATGCCATGTGTTTATTCCATTTAGTAAAATTATTTTAATGCACTGTATAAGTTAAAACATTTGATAAGAGTCAGGGGTAGTGAAAACATTGTTCTTGAATTCAGGTGTCTGGCAGGGTAATGGGGGGGTGTTGGTGGCTGGGACTATGAAGCTGGAGCTGCTATCAATCCATGGATCATGTTCCTCTTTGTCTGGGAGAAATGACTCCAAAGATGAAATTTGAATGGTGAGGAAAAGATGATGATGTACTCAGGAAATTTCTCCTAAACAAATGCTCATGTGGAAGTGGGATGGGGGCTGGGCATGCCTGAGGCAGAGCTTTAGGGGGCTTCTCATGGCGTTGAGAACGTTCCTTGCGACTTCAGGCATGCAGCAGGGTGTTTTAGATGACCATTGTGAGATGG
Organism: Megascapheus bottae; assembly: GCA_024803745.1. Classification (NCBI taxonomy): domain Eukaryota; kingdom Metazoa; phylum Chordata; class Mammalia; order Rodentia; family Geomyidae; genus Megascapheus; species Megascapheus bottae. The sequence continues at coordinate 1,010,218 of JANJXV010000163.1, read as the reverse complement.
ATGGAATAAGACTGGAGACAAGATGAATGCGGGGATCCTGCAATGCTCTTGCATGAGTGGCTGGTGGCTCACCTGAAAGAACTAATTATGTCTAAAAAAGAAATCAGGAATTTGTTTTGATTAGATAATACCTGTAATCCGAGGCATATTCAGGATCGTGATCTTAGTATTGTGGTTTAAAACCAACCCAGCGAAGGGAAAAATGCATGAGACTCATACTCCCAGTTTAGAGCAAGAACAAAGATTGAAGTAGAGCTGTGGCTCAAGAGCTAGAGTGCTACCTTGAGCAAAGAAAAGCTAAGAAAAAGCTCCAGGTCTTGAGTTCAAGGCCAGGAATGAAAGAAGGAAGGTAAAAAAGGGAAGTATGTGAGGAAGGGAAATATATAAATGAAAGAGAGAAGGAACTAGAAATTTAAAACTAGAGAATATTTAAAAGTCATCAGTCCTTCTAAGAAAAGTGTTGGAGTATGGGTTCTATATGTGGTGAACTGGAAGCCCAGCAGTGACTTGTTAACCAAAGAGTCACCATGATGAGCAAAGGATAGAAATCTGCATGAGCCTCTTAGCGGATGGAGTCACAGAAGAGAACCTCAGCTCCCATCCCATAGTTAGAAGTATATAGAGATGGGGAAGTTGGCATCACCTTGATGTCATTGTGTCCATGGAGACTGGAAGCCATGGCTCTGTGAAAGCACAATGTTCTGGTTACTGAGCTGGGAGGCTGAGGAGAGCCAAGTCCTGGCCATGAAGAAATCAGGGTGGCAGCAGAGCAACTCTGCTGCAGTGTGTGCCTGCTTGGCTGTTCTTATTCTGTGGTGGATCAGGCCGGAACGGGTGATAGTAACTGTTTTGTTGTCACAAGCCCTTCACCAAGAGCTTCCTCTGGGATCCTCATAAGCTAGAGGGTGGCTGGTGGTGGGATGTGTGTGGGGTGGAAGTGACAGAGGGATGGACGCATGGGAAGGTGGGTGAAGAGATGAGAGGAATGATGAGAGCCCAGTTCATTGGTTTCCAAGGTTAATGGGTGGGAGGTAGAGACGCATGATGGAGGAATGATGGAGGCAGGGGAAGGTGGTGACAGAGTGAGGCCATCTGTAGTGCCAGCCTGGCCATCATCTGAAGCCCATAGGCAGCTTCCTGATCCTTCACTTAGTCCTGCTCCTTGTGGAGGGAATATCACGTGTACCCAGGGCTAGGGGTGGCGTAATGTCAGTAGCACCTTGAGAACCATTGGCCTCTACCTGGGTGAGGAGTGGTTATGGCTCCCATGCTGGGTGGCCTGATAGCTATGGAACAGATCTCTCCTTAGCTACCACAGTCAGTGGCTTCTCTCCATCTAGGGTTAGGGCACCTGCTCAGCCATCAGGACACCCCATGCCAGGACAGAGGCCTACAATTCAGATGGCAGCACAGGGGTGAAGATGATCTCACCGTAGCCCTAGTTACATGGCTGTCCCTGCATGTAGGACAGGATGAGCTGGGGGAAGATGTTCTCTGTGTTTTTCCACAGCCTATCCCGGCCTCTTCTTGTGTCTGATTAGAGCAAGAGAGTACCAGGTTCCCTCTCATAGTCCTGGTTCTTCTTCTTTTACAGTCATGAGGCTTGAACTCAGGTCCTGGGTACTGTCCCTGAGCTCTTTTGCTCAAGGTTGATGCTCTACCATTTGAGCCATAGTGCCATTTCCAGCTTTTCTTTTTCATGTGGATCTCTGATATCTCCAATGCTGTACCTGCAGGGAGGCACTCACCCCACAGACAGAGCCACCTCTGCCATGACTGTGACTGCCCACAACCCTCACACCCACTCCTTGCACACCCCTCGACTCCAGTTTTAGCTCCTCTTGGACTGGGTGTCCAGCCTACCCCTTCCTACACTCACAAAGGGTCTACAATTGTCTTCAAAGGGTCCTTTCTTCTGCCAGCCAGAGTACACACTGTGCACATCTTGACGATCACAGAGCTCAAAGCCAAAGGCTGAGATGCAGAAGGGGGTGACCCAGTAGCTGCACAGGGCCCATGGATCATCCTGTGCATCCCCCAGCCTGTGACTTCCCCCACCCCCTTGGCAGGGAAGCTCCATGCCCACATCCTGATCCCTGGTCCCCTCCAATTCCATTCTCCCTTGGATTTTGCAGACTGTCTACCATCAGGATCTAGAATTCTATTCATCACTTTATGTCCTTATCACTGATTTGCTACTTTGACAGGATCTCCCCGTGCCTGGAGAGTGGGCATGTCATGTACTCTCTGTGGAGAAGTTGCCCCAGGAGTAGAAATATGCACTTCATGTGAGTGTTGGACAGGGCAGGAGGGCTCCCTAGGATCAGAAGCCACAGGAGGGGTGCAGATGGGGGAATGCTAGGGGCCCCAGGGGACAGTGGGAGTAGGGCACAGTTGGTTCCTTCTGCAGGGTTGACACCGCTTCACAAACCCAACAGAATGAGGTTCACCTTACAGATATCAGAGACAGTGCAGATTGCCTATGGGCCCAGGGGTCACTGTCACCCCCAGATGCTGGCTGCATGCTGGGATGCACGCAGAGATGTTTTCAAGATCAGATAATGAGGATGTTGCAGGGTGTAACCATGCTTTTCAGATGGCTCTCTAGCTCTCTTGAGCTTCATCTCTATCTTTGGCTTTTTCTTGGCAGTTAACTGGAAATGAGAGTTTCATGGACTATCCTTTCTGGACTGGCTTCAAACAGAAGCTATGCACAGTTTTCAAACCATACCCTACTGAAGAAGGGAAGCTTGATCTGGTGCTTAACTGGGTTGCACTTTGGCTCCGTTTGCTATGCCTCAAGGGAGGGGGCTCATCATTTGTAGACTAAGATCTCATGACCTTCAAAGCAAATGCTACCTGAAAGTTCAGGGTCCCAGCCTATGTGTTGGGCCTGGGTGAATACATTCTCTGTTATGCTGGGTCATCAACCCATGTTTTAAGCTGGAAGTAGGCAGTGCCACATTTGATAAGAACATCTGCCAGAGATTGTCACCTCATGAAAGCAGATTCTAAATTTGTATTCCATTTCCTGTGGTGGAGAAATCCCCTCCAAGTTAGACAGGCTCACATCCACCTGCAGGTCACACTCCGAATGCACCCTTGAGTGTCCTCATGGTATTGGGATCTAATTTTGTAGGGAATGCTGGTTTAGTCCATGAATTAGCTGGACAAGTGATGACAAACGTGTTGTGGGTTAATATGAGAACAATTTAAGAAGCCCTGGAGGAGCATCAACCTGACCATCTGTGGTGCTATAAATCTGATAGGATGTTCCAGACTGAGAAACAATCACATGGCTTTGTGTTTGGCATCCAGACAAGTGAGTGCATGTCTTAGCTGTCAGCCAATACAGAGGAGGACATGAATAAGTGGGTGGAAAGCATCTGTCAGACCCCTGTCTGGGGGCAGGTGGAGAGAACATAGGAAGGTAGATACCATGGCTGTGGTGGGGCCAAAAAAAGGGTAAAAGAGGCAAAGGAACCAGGTACTGGTAGCTCAAGACTGTCATCCTAGCTACTCAGGAGTTTGAGATCTGAAGATCACAATTCAAAGCCAGCCCAGGACAGAAACTCCATGAGAGTCTTATCTGCAATAAACTACTGAATGCAAGAAGCTCAAGCTCAGGGACAGCATCTAGGCCTAGCGTTCAAAACCCAGGACTGCCAGAAAAAGTATCAAAGGACAAGAAGCTGGCCAAAAGTTAGAGGGACTCTATCATGACAAACAATACAATGGTAAGTTGCACTCAGAAGACTTGCACAAAATCTGGAAATGCCTGAGACCTATCTATGTATGTTTCCTGTTTGTCTAAATACATATGTTTATGCATTTATATATTAGCATAGAGAGACAGATCAATACATATGACTATACATATATACATAGCCAGACACTTATGGGTGGGTGGTATACTGTGTGAGAGTTTGTGTTTGTGTTTTGTGGATGGCTATCTCTGTTTAAGAAAGATAGAAAATATGTAAATATCTTTAAAAAAACTTGATAAAATATAGAGAGACATAAGCTCTTGAGGGAATCTGAAATGAGAAGATTATTCACAGGCACGTTTATCCTTATGGATTCCTCAGCAAGTTTTAATTTTTTTCATTATTTTCTTTCTTTTTTTGAACCAGTGCTAAGGATTTCTCTCAGGGACCAGGTGCTGCCAATTACTAATTTTCTCATGGCTGGTACAAGAGGAACTGAGCCACAGTTCCACTTTTGCCTTATTTATTCGTGCTTAACTGAAGATAAAGATTTCTATCAGTGACTTTCTTTCAGGGGCTGGATTCTTACGAGAATCCCCAGACCTCAGGCTTCTCTATAGCTACAATTAACAATATGAGAACCCAGCACTGAGTTCCAATGCACAGGGCAAGAAATTGAGTGAATCTCTCAACTCCAATTAGCTAAAATAAGCTAGACGTGAAAGACCAATACCTTTGAGGAAAAGATGCTGAGGGTTTTCACACAGGCCCTATGAGTAAGCCCTAAACCCTGTACACATGTGTGCATGCAGAGATAGGCAGATACACACACACACGCACACACACAATATCTCAGGCAATATTGTATTTTGAATGAATATCCAAAGATTGGACAACAGGATAGCAAGTAATAAAATCTGTTTTTCTTGTCTACATTGAGGGAAAGGGATAAGTCACAAGAGGCAGAAGCGAAGAATTCAGAGGCAAATGCTGTGAGTGAATAACTTGTAAAAAGCACATTTCTTTTCTTTTGTTTTTTTCTGCCATTCCTGGGGCTTGAACTCAGCGCCTGAGCACTGCTTTTGGCTTTTCCCAAGTCTAGCCCTCTGCCACTTGAGCCACATTGCCATATGGATTTTTATATCTCTGTGATATTAAGGACTCAAACCTAGATCTTCATGGATGCTAGGCAAGCACTCTACCACTGGGCCAAACTCTAAACCCCGATAAAGTATTTATAAATAGTCATCATCATCATATCAAAATATCCTGTCTCCTACAAAGAATGAACACTTATCTATGTCTGTAAGACTTTTTTTATGTCACCAACGCTTCTGTGATTTTCCCCCTTGCATTTTTACAGATGACAGCACAGATATTCATCAGGAAGAAAAATAGATTTCGATACAGAAACCTAACAACGTCCTAGTAGATTGAAGTGAAAAATATGTGCAAGATGGCCTGGGTGTTTCATCTATTTGTAGAGTGCTTGGCTACCACACAAAAAGACTCCGGTTTGATTCTGCAGTACCATATACATAGAAAACGCTGGAAGTGGTGCTGTGGCTTGGTGGGACAGCTATAGCCTAAAGAAAGCCTAAGAACAATGGTCAGGCTCTGAGGTCAAGTCCCAGGACTAGCGCGAAAAGGTGCAAGAGGCAAAATGCAAGCTGAGAAGGCACTGTGAAGCAAAATGTCTTGTGAAGGGTAAGGGGAATAGTGACAGTTAAGTTTGGATCTTACCTAAGAAAGGCTCCTTGAGCCTGAGACCAGGATAGCACTTACGCCTAGTTAATGACTTGGGATTTGAACAAAATGGTGTGCTGTTTACTACATCCATATGTGAGGTGGGAAGGGAGATTCAGCCTCCAGTATGTCTTTGGGGAGGTCTTCTGTGAGCAAGGAGCTTTGGTCATTGGGCCTTGAAAGGTGACCCTACCTCCCTCACAATGGAACAGAATATGGAACCCTGGTAACCAAGCCACTGTATGTGACAACCAGCTCAAGCCAGCTCCCTTGGCCTGTGGCTCAGGAGGAAGAAAGATGTTGCTGTGCTGTTGCCAAACGTCAGGAGGCTCGCATCTCAGGCATGAGAGATATGGATCTCTCACTTGAAGAAGTAGATGCTGGATCAGTGCCAAGCCAAAATTTCCGTATATCAGGCATTTCTCTAGGAAGAAAGCCAGGAAACTCCAGGGCAACTCAGATGAGGTATATTGAGAGGAAACCTATTTGAACCCATCATCCTGCCCACACACTACAACCTTCTTGTGTGCTTTCAAGTGACTCTACTGAGATTAGAGTGTGTCATTTCCAATCTACTCTATTCCAATTCCTCAGGGTGAAGAGTGGTCCCATTCCTACGTTTGAAATATCCACTGTTTTGCCAACATAGTGTGATGGTAAGTCAGCTCAGACTCTGAATGAGCCTTGTAACCTATGGATCCTGGAGGAAGGCCTGTTGGAGATGCTGCTGACAAAGCTGATCCCTGCCTACCAGAAAGGTGATCTCTTTTATGTGGGAAACTTCCTGCACAATTTCAAATAGTGGAGGACAATGTAGTAGTTGCTGGAAATTCTCTTGAAAAAGTGAGTGTTCCCCCTCCAAACCCAAGTTTGCTCACCCCTCCTGGCCAAGTCTTGGAATACTTGGCTCCTCTCTGAGCCTGTTTGGTTCACTGGGGTGTTCACAGGGGAGCTAAGCATGATACAAGTGCACAAACTACTTCATTAAGACTGGGACACCATGCCATTTCATTTCCCTCACAAGCTACTGGAGTCTCAACAGTGTGCTTACTGAGAAGTTGGATTTCAGGCATGAGTAAGTGGCTCCCAACTGCAGCCCTCACCTAGGTGACATCGTAGGAAATCCCATTTCCCAGTAAGAAATGAGGTGTCAGTACTAATGGCGGAGGCCTGTGAAATACTGGAGTCAGAGGAAAAGCTGGGGGCTGAATCACTTTTGAGCCATCAGGGAGGGATTGTGATAGCTTTGCCTGTTAGATCCTGAAAGCATTTACATTTTGGTGTGTGGTCCAGTGCTGCCACTTGAACCTGAACCCAGGGCTAAATGCCATCCCTTTGGTGTTCAAAAATTAGCACTGTACCATTTGAGTCATAGGTCAAGTTCTGGCTTTTTGCTGCCTAATTGAAGACAAGTGCCTTTAGATTTTACTGACTAGACTGGCTTTCCACTGTGATCTTCAGAGCTCAGCCTGCTGGGTGGCTAAGATTAGAGGAATGAGCATTTAGTTCTTTATTTAGAGCATTCACTTATTGATTTATTTAGAGCATTTACTTAGTTAAATTAAGGTGCGTTTACTTTGGACACATGCATAGAGGCCTCTCTCAGAAGCTTCTGGAAGTGGGGTGTAAAAGTCATCCTGTTCTCGAGTGTCTCTTACCCCCCTCCCAGCACATAAGTGCACATCTCTGCAGGACAGCCACAGCATTAGAGTCCTGCAAGAAAGGGGCTTTTGTAGAAGGCTCAGGATGGAGAGAGAAGGCTCTCACTTTCCTTGTACCGAATGTGCCCACAGCATCATGTGTTCCATCTATACGATGTGAATGGACTTCTACCCCAGTGATTTCTACGAGTTCAAGAACTGCCACACCCTGACACAACTCAAGCTCTATATGAGGCTCCACATGCCGGCTTTGGACCTGCTCTTCTAAACACATACTTTGTGACCAGCTGGAGGAATGTGCGAACACTAAGACCAAGAAAAAGTAGAAGTCCTGGTGTGGGTGCCTCAGAGCCTGTGAGTAGGAAGCCCATGTGGTCTAGATATTGGTTGGCCCTTACTTCTACAGAGCTTGGCAAAATGCCCTTTATGGGTGGTGTCAGCCAGGTAATGTCTGTCCTCTGAAAGGACTCGGGAATAAGCACTCATTAGAAAGACCCCATACCTCCTCAGTGTTCAGTCCAAACTCCAGTTCTACAGGTTCCTCCATTAGATCCTCATGGAAGTTGAGTGACACTTCAACTTGCAGAGTCCACTCTGTCCACTCTGTACCTATTTCCATTCTTAGGTTTGGGTCATTGTGGAAGAGCTTATCCTGAACTCCGGATGAAAAACCCACCAATGGAGCTGGTGACTGATGGAGACTGAGAATCATCACTGCACTCCAGAAAGCATGGGCCTTCTGTAGAAATTACCAAACAGGTATAGAGTCCTGTGGATATACCTTTTGCTCTGAACCCCATGTGTGACACAGTTGAACCTGCAGATACTATGGAGGAAGAAAAAGAGCAGCCAGATTTCCTTCCGTTTCCTTTCACACTCCACCCAGAGTCAGTCCATCTGAGTCAGAGTAACACTCCACTTATTGTGCAAGCTGAAGAGGCACACGCTGGGCTCATGGAAAATGTCCCCATGGGAAGCAGCAAGCGTACTCTCAATACTGGATTCATTGGAGGAAAATGAATCCATCCTCACAGAATATCCAGACCCATCCATCTCACTAAAAGAGACTCAATCTCCATTCGACAAACCAGAATCCATCCCCCTCTTACCTCAGGAAGGACATTCTGTTTCTCATGAGGAAGGAGACCCTTCTGAGGACTCTGAAGTAGAATTACTGTCTGAAGGCAACTTGGAGGCCAGTCTGGATTTAGAGCTTCCCTGTCCCCTTTCTAAAAAGACATCTCTTTACCTTGCTCTCATGATTCTTTTCAAGTATTCATTGTATTTACTTTGCTAACTATTAAACTCTCATTGTTAATATTATGGTGTGCAGTTCTTCAGTGCTTATTATACTGCGTTTTATTTTCCACTTATAATGTGAGACCTCAGACACATAGGTCCTGGGTGGGCCAAAAACCAGACAGGTCTGGTCCCATAGAAGACAACCTTACTGGATATACAGGGAACTATGAAATGCATGGAATCACCAGGAATCCAGGCCAGGCCTCCATGGAAAGACAAGTCAGCTACCAAAGCTTAAGGACAGAGCAGATGCCTGGAAATGTGTTTTGTCAATCGGGAGAAGTGCCAGAGTAACTGTAATATTATGTGGGACTCTGTTCTGTGAGTTCAAGTCTGTTTATATATCCATTGTGCTTTGTACAAATATTTAAGAAAATTAAAACTCCACAATAGCATCAAAAATCTACTTTGGCTTTGAATGTGGCCTAGTTGTAGAATGCTCGCCTAGTATACAAGAAGACCTTGATTCAATTCCTCGGCAGTGCATACACAGAAAAAGCAGATCGGGCACTGTGTCTCAGGTGTCAGAGTGCCACCCTTGAACAAATGTGGCCAAGGACAGTTCCTGGCCCTCAGTTCAAGCCCCAGGACTAGCCAAACAAGAAATCATACCATTTTCCACACATTTGGAAATAAATCTGTTTTATCTAACCCTACTTCTTTTTTGACAGTCCAGGCTGTGTGCCACCAAGCCAAACTACTGGCCCACAACCTTACTATTTTTAATCATTTAATTTTTTTACATAATCATATTTCATGCTGTCTGTAGTAATAGCATAAACAGTATGCTTAGTGTAATAATGTTAAAGGTAAAACATAAGAAATTAATAACTAAAATTCCTTTTTTATTAGTTTTATAGCATTCCTACAATTTTATGAGAAAAATTACCTAGAATGTTTATTTTAGAGTTCAAGTAATCCATTTTTTTAAATATATCAACCTACATCATTTATTTGAACACATTTTAAACTATTTTTTTCAGGAATGAAAATACATACATATTTTTTGTAAATGAAATTTATGACTTGGGGGTATGGGAAAGAGAAAAGGGGAAGGGGGTAACAGTGTTTACAAGAAATGTACTCATTCCATATGTAACAGCAATCTCTTTGTATATCACCTTGACAACAAATTTTTTGAAAAGTACAATAAGTTTAAATGTCTACTTTGGGCAGAATTTTTTTTGCCAGTACTGGGCTTAGACTCAGGACCTGAGCACGATCCTTGTTTTTGTTTTTGTTTATTCTTAAGGCGCAAGTTCTATCACATGTGCCACAGCACCACTTATATTTTTTTATCTATGTTGTGCTGAGGAATTGAACTTGGGTCTTCATTCATGCTCGGCAAGAATTCTTCCACTAGGCTTAACTTATGGCCCCAGTGGGAAGGAAGTTTTCCATAAAATATGTAGGAAATAGGTACACTAAGGAAAAGCCATCAAAAATAGAAGAAAATTTATATATTTAGATAACGACATGCCAGTATTATGGCAGATCTCTGTAATTCTAGCTTCAAGAGTGGCCTATTTGGACCGGGAGTTGGCTGGCTGAAGTAAAGTGCTATCCTTGAGCAAACCCTAGGACAGTGCTCTGGCCATGAGTTGAAGCCATAGGAAATGCAAGAAAAAGAAAAAGAAAGCCCTTATCTAAGGCTGGAGTGCACACTAGTGGTAGTTTGCTTGCCTAGTATGCACAAAGCCCTGTGTTCAATTACTCTGTACCACTTACACCAAAAAAAAAGACGGAAATGATCTCAGAAGGTTGGGTTCTGAGGATCACAGTTCAAAGCCAGGCCAGACACTAAAGTCCATGAAACTGTTACTTCCACTTGAGCACCAGAAAACAAGAAGTGACCCTGTGGCTCAAGGTGTTTAAGGTTGTAGCCTTGAGCTGAAGAGCCCAGGGACACTGCCCAGGTGCACAATTAAAGTCTTACAACCAAAAGAGAGAGAGAGAAAGAGAGAGACAGAGAGAGAGACACACACAGAGACAGAGAGAGAGACAGACAGACACGCAGACAGACAGAGACAGACAGAGACAGAGAGACAGAGACAGAGACATCAAACAGGCACTGCTGGCTGAAGCGTGTAATTCTAGCTACTATGGAGGCTGAGATTGGAGGATCTTGGTTTAAAGCCCAAAGCCAACCTGGACACATATGTTTGTGAGACTTACATCACCAATTAACTACCAGAAACCAAAAATGGAGCTGTTGAGGAAGAGCGCTAGCCTTGAGCTGAAGTGCTCAGGGACAGTGTCCAGGCCCAAAGTCCAAGCACCATGACGAATCAATAATAAAAAAGAAGATAGCTAATAGTAATGATGAATAATTTTGGGCTGGGAGTTTGGCCTAGTGGTAGAGTGCTTGCCTAGCATGCACGAAGACCTGGGTTCAATTCCTCAATACCACATACATAGAAAAATGCTGGAAGTGGTGCTGAGGCTGAAGTGGTAGAGCCCTAGCCTTGAGAACATATAAGGACAGTGCTCAGTCCCTGAGTTCAAGGCCAGGACTGGCCAAATCAAAAGTAGTAGAGCACTGGCATTGAACTGAAGATGTGAGGAACAGCCCAGGCACAGAGTTCAAGCACCGCAAACAACAACAACAAAATCTATGAAATGGCAGTGGTGGTTTTAAGATAAGCAAAAATAGAGTAGAAACTGGTAAAATACATATTTGTGTGTAAGCAAAATACCAGAATTATGCATTAGAACAGGATAGCAACTTGAAAAAAAATTTTGTTTTCCATCTCACTAGGTCCTTTCTCTTAGTTTATTCAAGTAATTGAAATGCTGGGTTTTATAATCGTTGCTCTGAATATTAGAAAATCATAATATCTCTCATTAGCCAACAAAGACCAGGAACTGGGGCTTCGTTCAAATGGCAGAGTATCAGGCAAGAGAAGAAAAAATTGAAGTAAGAACTTGAAGTTCTTGATCCAGAACCTGCATAGTAACAGAGCAGCAGCCTGGTGATGGTGCCTCACACCTATAATCTTAGCTAATCAGGAGGCTAAGATCTGAGAATCAAAGTTTAAAGCCAGCCAAAGTACCCAGTTAACTGCCAGAAAAACCAGAAGTGGCACTGTGGCTCACAGATTAAAGCACTAGCCTTGAGCTGAAGAGCTCAGGGACAGTGCCCAGGCCCAGAGTTCAAGCCCCACAATTGACAAAAATCAAACAAGCAAACAAAACTCACAAAGAAGCCTGCAGACCACAGTGGTTCTGCTGAGTCTCTTCTCTATGGGGATCAGGAAACATTTCATTTTTTCTGTCTCTTCCCATCTCAACATTCATATTAAAATAAGACTCTGTTGAAAGTTTCAATTTATAAAAATGTTTTTCATGAAGCACCCTGAAATATTCATCGCTTATATCTCAATTGAAGATATTTGATTTGGGGCTGCATTGGTACAGTGCTAGCCTTGAGCAGAAAAGGTCAGGGATAGAGCTGAAGCACTCAGTTGAAGACCCAGTGCCAACACACAAAAGAAATTATGCACTTTATACATATTTTCTAATTTCTTAATGAATTTTTCAGTCTGTATAAATACAGGGTACATTCCTTGTTTCTTAAGTAAGATTGCTCTTTTTTTCTTTTTGCCAGTCCTACGGCTTGGACTCAGGGTCTAGACATTTTCATTGGACTCGCTTGCCCAAGGTGAGTGCTCTGCCTCTTGAGACACAGCGCCACTTCTAGCTTTATTCTGTGTATGCGGTACCGATGAATAGAACCTAGGTCTTCATGCATTCTAGGTGAGCACTCTACCATTACGCTACATTCCCAGGCAGTGAGATTCCTCTTACAGTCATTGTATGTTCACAGAGTTTGATCTCACACACTGTAGGGCCCTGGTTGGCTTTGACATGTGATCCTAAGCCCTGAGCCTCCTAAGTAGCTGAAATTAAGTTGTGAGCCAGCATGATGGCTTCCATTCTTTTTTCTACAAAAATATATGTAGTTATCTAAAATATATCTATAGCTGAAAAAAATGAATCTCTCCCAAACAAATCTTCAAAGAAACAACCATCCTATTAAAAGGTGGGCTAAAGACTTAAAAGAGTATTCTCTGAAGAAAAAATTAAAATGGGCTTTAGACACATGAAGAAATGCTCCATATCTCTAACAATAAGGGAAATGAAAATCAAAACAACTTTGAGATTCCTCCTGACTCCAGTCAGAATGGCCATTATCAAAAAATCTAATAAGAGATACTGGTGGGGAAGTGACAAGGTGGGATCACACCTACACTGTTGGTGTGAGTGTAAACTCGTTCAACCACTAGGGAAAGCAGTGTGGTGGTTCCTCAAAAGACTGAACATAGAGTTCCCCTATGATCCAGCAAATCCACTACTTGGCATCTACCCAAATGTCCAGAAAAAAGGACATACTAAAGCCACTAGCACAATGATGCTCATTGCAGCACTATTTACCATAGCAAAGCTATGAAACCAACCCAGATGCCACTCAGTAGATGACTGAATCAAGAAGATGTGGTACTTATACACAATGGAATACTATGCTGCCATCAGAAGGAAAGACATCGCCCCATTTGTAAGGAAATGGAAAGACTTGGAAAAATTCATATTAAGTGAAGCAAGCCAGACCCAAAGAAACATAAGCTCAATGGTTTCCCTCATTTGTAATAATTAGTTCACATCTAGGACTCTCCTAGCAGAGGATTACAATAACTGAAAAACCTAGGTATATAAGGTCATATAGGTTGAGACTAAATGAAAGGATCTCTAGGATGTGGGAACAAGAGCTATATCTTGTGTCATCGTTGCTCTTAATCTTGTGTGATTTTTGTCCTTACTCTACTATGTTATTTCTCATCTCTTATTTTGCCCTTTGGTTAATGTCAGATTGTTACTGTATCTGATTTTTTCCCTGGCATATTGTATATATGTTTATTTGTTTATGTCAAATAGGAAAGGGAAGGGGGGAAACAAGATGATTGGGAAGGGGAGGGGAGAGGGAACTGGGGACAAAAACACATGGAGTGGAATAAATGTGTGAGAAGTAATGCAGTCCACTACCTGTAAATGTAATCGTAACCCCTCTATACATTACCCTGAAAATAAAAAAGAGACTATAAAAATATCTGTAGAAAATGAGTCTGGATGATGGAAACAACCAGATGCCCTACTACAAAAAATGTGATACACACACACACACACACACACACACACACACACACACACACAATGGAATGATACATAGCCAACCGACAAGATAAAATAATGGCATTCTCGGGGAAGTGGATGAAAAGGAAAAAAATCATATTTAGTGAAGTAAGCCAAACTCAAAGGAACATAGGCCCAAGAGTCTCCCTCATTTGTCAAATTCAGTAGAAACCTTGGGCTCTGCTACCAGAGATTTACAATAGAACAAAATCTAGAGACATCGTGACAAATAGTATGACACTAAATGTAAGGACCTCCAAGATAAAGAAACAAAACTCATATAATGAGTGATTGTTGTCCTTAATGAACTATGTGATCTCTTATCTCTTTTGCTATCCCTTGGTTATATCATATTGTTACAATATTTCACCTTGTTTTCTGATATATTTCATATGTGCCTAATTGGTTATTTGAAATTGGATAGGGAAGGGGGGAAATGAACATGAGTGGGGGTAGGGGAAGGGTAATGGGGACCATATCATTACATGGGGTATCAAAGTTTGAGAAGTAATGCACCTTCTATCTGGTGAATATAATGTAACCCTTCTATAAATTACAATAAAAATAAATACATAAAAAGAAGATCTGCACAGAAAAAAATAATAATGGCATTTTTGGGGTAGTGGATGAAATTAGAGTGAATCCTGTTGAGTGAGATAAGTCAAGACCAAGGAACAAAAGGTACATGGTATCCTTAATATATGGATATTAGTTTCAAACAGTAGTAGAGCGATGATTGAATAGTTGATACCCAAAGTTCTGGACATAATTTTGGAGATATAAACATAACTACATAGATATAAAAATCTAGGATAGACTATACACTCTATAGACATGTGTTTTATTATAGATTAATCTGTATCTATGACATACAAAGACTCAGTTTAATATTTACTGTATTCTAAAATCTGTGTGCCTGTGATTGTATAGCGATTCCCTTCTTGAATACTTGTTGGTTAAACATGACATTTGAAATATGATGTAAAATTCAATGTTAATAAATTTTTTTTAAAAAAGAGGCTAGAGGTAAATACCACTAATGTACTTGCTCTAAGTGGTACAGAAATTTTCTTAATGAATCAAAGGGTTTTATTACATCTTTATGCAATTATTTTAGATATGAGTGTTCTACACTCAATGATACTTCTGGAAAGATGATATAGCTGACTGTGTAGATGGTATGAAGACATAATAGCCTAAATGTAGAATAAAGCATTGGTAAGTGGCTGTTAGCTGTCAAGATTCTACTGGAATATGTGGAATGAATTTATTAAGCACAATTCAGGCTCTTAGTCAGATCAGGATCAAGATTATGTGGTTCCATCAGATGAATGAGGAAAGATCAGAAAAATCTACTAAGATATCCAGATATACTTTTGAAACTAAGGTACCTGTACTCCTTTTTTTTTCTTTCTTGGTGGGGAGCTTGAACTTTGGACCTGGGCAAGGTCTCTTAGTTCTTTTTCCTCAAGGCTAATGCTGTACCAGTTTTAGCCACAACTCCACTTAGTTTTTGGGTGGATAAGTGGAGAGTAGAATCTTACAGTTTTTTTTGTTTTCGTTTTTTTGCTTGCAAAGGCTGTGATTCACCTTCCCCCTGGCTAGTAGAATGACAATTATGACCCTCCAGCGCCTGGCTAGTGATTTTTTGGAAATTGGACTTTCTTCCAAATCACGTAACTGGTTCCTAGCAAAGTTTTGAAGCCTGACTTAAATGTGACCGATTTTTGTCACTTGGAGACACTCTGTGCTGAACGTTCGAAATCTACCAGCTGAGTCACAGTGGCACTTCCAGTTTTTGTTTATGTGGTGCTGAGGAATGGAATCCAGGGTTTCATACATGCTAGGCAAGCTTCATTTTCAGCCCAAGGTTTTATGTTTTGTTTTTTCAGTGTTGTTGCTTCTAAGGTACTGTATGATGTTCTTTCATTTTCTTTGCTTTTTACCTCTTTTCTTCTTTTTCCCTTTAGTTTTATTCTCTGTAGTTACTGTGTTGAATTCGGATACCCTGTGTCTTGTACATAGGTTTATGTGATTTGGAATGGAGAGGGTATAATAAAATGGTAAAAAAAAAAACAAAGGAAAAAGGGTGAACCAATTGAACAGTGATACTTGGAAGACACTAAACGGAAATGAACTGAACAATCTGGGTGGAGAGGGGGCTGAGGGCAGGAAAACAGAGAAAAAGGAGGGAGGGGATAACAATTTTCTTAAGAAATGTGTTCATTACTTATGTAACCCTATGCCAACTATATATTGACTTAACAAAAAAAAATAACTTAAAAAATAATTTAGCTGGGTATGGTGGCTCACACTTGTAAATGTAGCTACTCAAGAGGCAGTTCAAAGTCAGCCTGGGCACTGAAGTCCATGTGACTCTTATCTCCAATTAACCACCAGAAACCCAGAAGTGGCCCTATGGCTCAAGGGATAGGGCAGTAGTCTTGAGCTGAAAAGCTCAGTGACAAGACCCAGGTGCAGAATTGCAGTCCCATGACTTGAATGATGAATGATACTAGCCAGGCTCTGTGCGCTCACACTTGGAATCCTATCTACACAGAATCAGGTTTGAATCCAGCCCAAACAAATTGCATGATATTCTGATTTACAGTTCATTACCAAAAATCTGGAAGTGGAGCTGTGGATAAAGTGGTAGAACACTAGCCTGAAGCAAAAAAAACTTTTAAGGACAGTTCCCAGGCCCTGGGTTCAAGTCCCAGGACTTGCATAAAACAAACAAAATATGACGCTGAGTCCTCCATCATTTGGTGTTATAGTTCAATATTCTTGATATGCGTCTTAGAAATTAAGTTCCTAGCAAATACTCTCCCCTGAAATTCTGCTTCATAGCTGATTCATAGAATTTCAGCATCATTACTATCACCTTCCCGTTAGCATAGCAGTCTACTACTGAAAATTTGAACAAAACTTTTGAGTAATCCTAATAAATCTGTGTATCATCTGCTCACACATCAAATCAGAAGCAGCTATGATCTACTATTATCTAAATGTATTTAATCCCTTCTTGAGTTAATGAGCCTTAAAGAGTAAAACATATGAAATAGTTATGAAACTAACAGTCACCATTCTTCTACCTAATATTGTAATATAAGTTTATAAATGCAAGGACTATTCTGAAGTGTGCAGAAGATAGCTTCTAATTATAATATTCTCATGAAGTATAGTTTTTAAGAAACATGTTGCTTGCTTTGGGAAAGCAAAGGCAAGGAAAAATGATATAAGTAAGTTCCCTATTTATCAGAAGGAAAATACTATTGGGTTTAGATCAACTTTCATTCATTCCGTGCTGATGAAACAAATATTTGCAATTCCTGAGGCCAATCACTTCATTGTGATGCACAATCAGCCAGCTTAGATCAATCTTCCAAAAAAGGAAAGGAACAAATGAGAAGCAATTAAGGTTTCCACAATGAACCAGGTGGTGGTGGCAGCTCACACTTGTAATTCTATCTACTCAAGGCCTGAAATCCAAGGATCTGGACTAAGTCTGTCTGTTATGAAAATATTCCTGTCTGAAACATCATCTCTGTTATCACAGCCCAGCTGATAAACTCTGCCCAACAGGTTCCAAACACCAAAGTCCATCAATCTATCTGAAATACTAGCAAACGTACTCACACATTATTTCCTCTTTGGGAGATAGTTGAAACAAGTACCAGAAACATTTCCCTGGCTTCAGAGTGGAAGTGGAAATATATACTCACTAGAAGCCCATCTAGTAAATTACAGTCAATCATCTTTCCTCACATCTTGTTAGTTAAATTGAACAATGAGTGTTTGGATCAGAAGCGATGTGTATGAGCATACAGGTTGTAAAAGTACTGTAATCCTAGCTACTCAAGATAAGCTGAGACCTGAGGATTCCAGTTCAAAATCAGCCATGCAATAAATTCCATAAGATTTTTACCTTTAATTAACCAGCAAAAAACAGAGCGTTGAATTGTGCGTAAAATGCCACAGGCCTAAGCTTTGCATAAAAGTGGTAAGGGGTAGCATTGAGGATGTCCACTCTCTCCACTCCTTTTTAACATAGTACTAGAATTCCTAGGCAGTGCAATAAGGCAAGAAGCAAGCATAAAAGGGATCCAAGTGGAGAAAGAGAAAATAAAAATATCCCTCTTTGCAGATGACTTGATTCTGTATTTAAAGAATCCTATAGACTCTACTCCGAAGCTCCTTGAGCTGATTCAAAGCTTTGGAAGGGTAGCAGGCCATAAAATCATCCCTCAAAAATCAAGTGCCTTCCTTTACGCCAACAGTGAGAGGAACGAGGCAATAATCAGGAAAGAAACTCCTTTCACAATAGCCTCAAAGAAAATAAAGTACCTAGGAATTAGCTTAACTAAGAATGTAAAGGACCGTTTAGACGAAAATTTTAAAACCCTAAAAAAGGAAATTAAAGCAGAACTAAGGAAATGGAAAAAACCTCCCATGCTCCTGGATTGGAAGAATCAACATTGTGAAAATGACAATCTTGCCAAGGGCTATCTACAAATTCAATGCAATACCCATCAACATCCCAATGTCATTCTTTAAAGAAATAGAAGAGGCAATTCAAAATTTCACATGGCATAGTAAAAGAGCCGTATAGCAAAAACATTACTTAGCAGAAAGAACAGAGCTGGAGGAATTTCAATTCCAAACTTTAGACTCTATTACAGAGCTATAATTCTTAAAACAGCTTGGTACTTGCACAAGAACAGGCCTGAAGTCCAATGGAATAGAACTGCAGACCCAGATATTAACCACAGACCTAGGGCCACCTAATCTTTGACCAGGGAGCCAAAAAAATAGAATGGAAGAAAGATAGCCTCTTCAACAAGTTATGCTGGCAGAACAGGTTAAGCACCTGCAGAAAACTAAGGTTGGGTCCTTCTTTGTCACCTTGCACTAGAATTAACTCCAAATGGATCAAAGACCTGGAGGTAAAAGCTGACACACTGAAACGTTTACAGGAAGGAATAGGAGATACACTAGGCCTCCTTGGCACAGGTCGAAACTTTCTTAATAAGGACCAAGAATCACAACAAATCAGAGAAAGGCTGGATAAGTGGGACTGCATTAAACTGCAGAGCTTTTGTATGGCAACGAATATAGCTAGTAAACTAATCAGGAAGCCTACAGGGTAGGAGAAGATCTTCACCAACCAAACAACGGACAAAGGCCTCATATCTAAAATATATCAACAACTCAAAAAATTGAATCACTCCAAAACTAACCTCCAAAGTAACACTCATCCCATTAAAAAATGGGCCAAGGCTTAAAGAGAGTCTTCTCTGAAGAAGAAACAAAAATGGCTTATTGACACATGAAGAAATGCTCAACATCTCTGGTCATAAAAGAAATGCAAAGAAAAACATGTCTAAGATTCCACCTCACTCCAGTTAGAATGGCCAGTATCAGGAAAACGAATGACAGCAGGTGCTGGAGGGGATGTGGCCAGGAGGGATCACTACTACACTGTTGGTGGGAGTGCAAACTCGTTCAACCACTGTGGTAAGCAGTGTGGTAGTGCCTCAAAAGGCTAAACATAGAACTCCCCTATGACCCAGCAATTCCACTACTTGGCATTTACTCAACAATCCAGAAACAAGGGCATACTAAACCCACTAGCACAACAATGTTCATTGCAGCACTATTCACAATAGCAAAGATATGGAACCAACCCATATGTCCCTCAGTTGATGATTGGATCAACAAGTTGCGGTATTTGTACACAATAGAATTCTATGCTGCTGTCAGAAAGAATGACATCGCCCCATTTGTTAGGAAATGGAAAGACTTAGAACAAATCATATTAAGTGAAGTAAGCCAGACTCAAAGAACTTAGGCTCATTGGTTTCCCTCATTCGTCATAATCAGTAGAAACCTTGGGCTCTACTAGCAGAGATTTGCAATAGAACAAAAGGCCATATATAAGGCCATATAATGTGAAGCTAATTGAAAGGACCTCCAGGATATTGAAACAAAAGCCACATTATGAATGATTGTTGTCCTTAATGTACTATGTTGTCTCTTATCTCCTTTGCTGTCCCTTGGTTATCCCATACTGGTATAGTATCTCAATTTGTTATGTGATATATTGAATTTATTTGTATTTGAATATTTGAAATTTGATAGGGAAGGGGGCAAAACCAAGACGGGTGGGGGGTGTGGGGTTGGAGGGAAATGGGTACCAAGACATGTGAAAGGGTATCAATGTATGTGAATCAATGCACCTTCTATCTGGCAAATATCATGTAAGCCTTTTACTAATTACAATAAAGAAATTTAAAAAAAAAGAAAGTTGTAGTGTGTTGGGAGGATGATGGGGTCAAATACATTTCTTCTTAGAAATATAACTCGTCTGGTTGCCCTGGATTATCCTGGCCTTCTTCTTAGAGAAAAGCCTATTATACTGGATTTGTGGCTTGGCAATGATCTAGCATGTACATCTTCGAGTAAGACATCCACAACTTCCAGGCCTGAGACTCGAGTTTCCTGACCTTTGGCAACAGCACAGCAACATCTTTCTTCCTCCTGAGCCACAGGACAAGTGAGCTGGCTTGAGTTGGTTGTTAGTTACAGTGGCTTGGTTAGCAGGGTTCCATATTCTGTTCCATTGTGAGGGAGGCAGGGTCACCTTTCAGGCCCCAATGACCAAAGATCCTTGCTCACAGAAGACCTCACCAAAGACATACTGGAGGCTGAATCTCTCCTCCAATCTCACAATGTACATTTGGATGTAGTAAACAGCACACCTTATTTGTCCAATCCCAATGTCTTCCACTAGGCCCAACTACCAGTCTGGTCTCAGGCTCAAGGAGCCTTTCATAGGTAAGATCCAAACTTAAGGGTCAATATTGCCCTCATCCTTTACAAAACATTTGCTTCACAGTGCGTTCTCTGCCTGCATTTTGCCCCTTGTCTAAATTTTTTATTTTTGCTAGTCTTGGGACTTGACCTCAGAGTTTGAACATTGTTCTTGGACTTTCTTTGGGCTTTAGCTGTCCCACCGAGCCACAGCACCACTTGCAGCGTGTCCTATGTATGTGTTAATGAGGAATTAAACCTGAGGCTTTTTGCGTGGTAGCCAAGGACTCTACCACTAGGTCAAACACACAGGGCATCTTGCACATATTTTTGACGTCAATCTACTAGGATATTATTAGGTTTCTGTATCCTAATCAATTTTTTCCTGATGATTAGCTTTACTGTCATGTGTAAAAATGCAAGAGGGTAAAACACAGAAGAAGTAGTGAAATTTAAAAAAAAAACGTTACACACATAGATAAGTGTTCATTCTTTGTAAGAGAAAGGTTATTTTGATATGATGATGATGACTTTATAATTACTATGTCAGGGTTGAGAGTTTGGCATAGTGGTAGAGTGTTTGCCTAGCATCCATGAAGATCTGGGTTTGATTGCTCAGTACCATATAGATAGAAAATCTAGATGTGGCACTGGGGCGCAAGTGGCAGAGGGCTAGACTTGAGAAAACCCGAGGACAGTGCTCAGGCCCTGAATTCAAGCCCCAGGACTGGCAGAAAGATAAAAGAAAATAAAAATGCTTTTTACGAGCTAATTCACTCATAGCATTTGCTTCTGAAATTTTTGCTTTTGCATCTTGTGAAATACCCCTTTCCCTCAACGTAGACAAGAAAAACAGATCCATCCCATGGTCCACTGTGAGGCCACTGGTTGGGGTAAGAGCTAGTCGTGCAGCAACACACAAGTTTTATTCTAATACTTTCCAAACTTTGTACTCAAATATGTTACCTACTTACCAACTTAGGTCAGTTATCCTTATGCTATACCTTTTCTTTATTACTACAATATTCTTACACTCCTACGTTAATCCTCTTGTACCTCCCTGACCTCTCTCATTCTTTTTTTCTATCTCTGGACCTCTGCTGGTCTTTCAACCCTTATACTGCACGGATCTACACTTGATGGATGTTGAGCATTATTGTATATGTAGGTGGTTAATTATTCTCTAGGCTCAGAGGGACCTAAAGTCAATAGAGAATGGATTGAGAGGCTTATTGTTTTGGGTATAAATCGTTTATCAGTGGTTGTAATAGACTGGTCTGTAAGTGCACAAAAAGAAAATGTGATTATTCCAGTCAAAACTTGTGAACATCTAGTGTCTGCCAGCTACAGAAGTCTAGGTTGGTTATATCTGAAAAACTATAATCATATTTAGTAGTAATCTTGCTCCCATTTTCAAATGGGAAGAATAAGAAACTCAAGAAAACTGTCAAATCAAGAAACAACATCCCCCACCCAATGTAAACAGACAATGGAACAGTCACTGGCAAACCTATAGGAGAGTCTTCCAAGTGCTACACACATGCAATTGATAAACTTCATTAATGAAAAATGTGAAAATATAAAGAAAGAGATAATGGAGGAAGCCATAGCTGAACAAGAGTAAAGCAAAACAAGGTGATAAGTGAAAAAGAAGAAGCCATAAAGGAGGCCATAATAAAGGTTTTTCAAAGAAAGATGGATGAATTCATAGAATCCACATATAAAAACGTGACGAAACTCCACCAAATGTCCAAAGAAAATAAAGCTACTGAGCTAACCACTCAAAAGGAAATCAAGGAGATAAAGAAATCCATACATGATCTAAAACAAGAGATGCAAGGCACCAAAAGTGAGCAATTAGAAGCAAGGGAGATGAAAAATAAAGTAGGTAGCTTTGATAGCAGATTAGACAATGTAGAGGAGAGAAATTCCGGGGCTGAAGATAATTTAGTTATTATAGAGAAAGAACAGAAAATGAGTCAATCCAAATCTAGGAAATATGAGAGAGCGCTTCAGGAGGTCCAAGATGCAATTAGGAAGCCTAATTTAAGGCTAGTTGGTATTGAGGAGGGCGTGGAGAAAGAGGTCAATGGTATTGGAAATATACTTCAGGGAATCATCTCAGAGAATTTCCCAAATATCCAGAAGGGCAGGCCCATCCAGATACGAGAAGCTTTCAGAACCCCAAACAGACCTGACCAGAAAAGAACATACCACCGTCAAATTGTGGTTCGAACTGGATCAATAGAAACGAAAGAAAAGATCCTAAAGGCAGCCAGGGAAAATGGATCAGTAACCTATAAAGGCAAACCAATCAGAATAACCCCAGATTTCTCAGCAGAGACCATGAAAGCACGAAGTGACTGGAAGCATATATGTCATGCCCTTAAACCAAATAATTACCAACTAATAATACTGTAGCCAGGTAAGCTCTCATTCATAACTGAGGGGACAAGAAAAACATTCAATTCCAGGGAAAAGCTGCAACAATATGTCGAAACAAAACCAACACTACAGAGAATTCTCAAAGATGCTCTATACATAGAAAACCAAAATAAATGCAATATAGGGAAAGAAATGGAACCTAAATAGCATACCATCTAAGGACCACAAGAACTGTCAACACACAGGCCCTACTAAAAGCTTTTAAAAATGGTAGGAAGTAATAAATATCTCTCAATCCTAACTCTCAATATCAATGGACTTAACTCTCCAATTAAATGGCATAGGCTGTCTAGTTGGATCAAAAAGCAAAAGCCATCGTTCTGCTGTCTTCAAGAGACACATCTTACCCAAAAACAAACATGTTTTGAAAGGGAGGGGTTGGAATAAACTCTATCAGTCTAACTGCCCCAATAAACAGGCTGGAGTTGCCATCCTCCTATCAGATACAATAGACTTCAAACTAAAATTAGTAAGAAAAGACATAGAAGGTTACTACATACTACTAAAAGGATCTTTCCTCCTGGAAGACATAACGATCCTAAATATTTACACACCCAATCCCGGAGCTCCAGACTTCATCAAGCAAACTTTACTTACACTGAAACCATACATAGATCGAAATACAGTGATTGTTGGTGAGTTTAACACACCACTCTCACCTATGGACAGATCAACAAGGCAAAAACTCAACAGAGAAACCTTAGAACTTAACAACTATATAGACCAACTAAATCTAACAGACATCTGCAGAATATTCCACCCAGTAACAACACAATATACGTTTTTCTCAGCAGCACATGGAACATTTTCCAAAATAGACCACATCTTAGGCCATAAAGCAAACCTGGACAGATTCAGAAACACTGAAATTACTCCACGCACACTCTCAGACCATAAAGACATCAAATTGGGACTGAACACACATCTCCACCAACGAATGCCCTGTAAGTCATGGAGACTGAACAACACATTGTTGAATCAAAAACAATGGGTAACGAAGAGATCAGAACAGATATCCAACTGTTTATGAAATTTAACAATAAGGAGCACACAAATATCAACTCCTTAGGGACACAACTAAGGCAGTACTCAGAGGAAAATTTATAGCGCGGAGTGCCTACAACAGCAAGTTGGAAAAATGGCAAACCAACTAGTTAATGTCTCACCTTAACCTCCTGGAAAAAGAGCAACAAACCAAAACTAAACCCATTAGGAGAAAGCAAATTATTAAAATCAAAGCAGAATTAAATGATTTGGAATAAAAAAACTATAGAAAGAATCAACAAAACAAGGAGTTGGTTCTTTGAAAGAATTAGAAAAATTGACAAGCCCTGAGCAAATCTTACCAAAATAAGAAGAGAGCATATCAAAATAAACAAAATCGCAGATGAAAATGGTAATATCACGACAGAAATTACCAAGATCCAGAATATCATGAGGGAACACTTCTCAAACCTTTACGCCAACAAATTTGAGAATCTAGAAGAAATGGATGAATTCCTCGACAATATTAACATACCCACACTGAACCAAGAAGAGCTAACCCAACTCAACAGGCATATTTCAAGCTCTGAAATAGAAATGGAAATTAGACAACTTCCACTTAAAAAGAGCCCAGGGCCAGATGGATTCACAGCTGAATTCTATAAGGTCTTCAAAGCAGAGCTCACACCAATACTCCTCAAGCTCTTCAACGAAATTGAAAATGAAGGTTCTTTACCAAACTGATTCTGTGAAGCCAGCATATCCCTCATCCCCAAACCAGACAGAGATTCATCAAAGAAAGAGTTCTATAGACCCATTTCTTTGATGAACCTCGATGCAAAACTCCTCAACAATATACTGGCCAACCGTCTACAACAACTCATCAAAAAAATTATACACTATGATCAAACTGGATTCATCACAGGGAGGCAAAGCTGGTTCAACATACAGAAATCAATTAATATAATTCAACACATCAACAGGAGCAGGGATAAAATCACATGATTGTCTCAATAGATGCGGAAAAGGCATTTGACAAGATCCAAAACCCCTTTATGTTAAAAGATGTAGAGAAACTAGGAATCCATGGAACATTTCTCAATGTAATAAAGGCTGTGTATGAGAAACCCACTGCTAGTATTATACTTAGTGGTGAAAATCTAAAGCCATTCCCTCTAAAATCTGGAAGGAGACAAGGATGCCCACTCTCTCCACTCCTTTTTAACATAGTACGAGAATTCCTAGGCAGTGCAATAAGGCAAGAAGCAAGCATAAAGCGGATCCAAGTAGGGAAAGAGGAAATAAAACTCTCCCTCTTTGCAGATGACATGATTCTGTATTTAAAGAATCCTATAGACTCTACTCCCAAGCTCCTTGAGCTGATTCAAAGCTTTGGAAGGGTAGCAGGCCATAAAATCAACCCTCACAAATGAACTGCCTTACTTTACGCCAACACTGAGAAGAACGAGGCAATAATCAGGAGAGAAAATCCTTTCACAATAGCCTCAAAGAAAATAAAGTACCTAGCAATTAGCTTAACTAAGAATGTAAAGGACCATTTAGATGAAAAATTTAAAACGATAAAAAAGGAAATTAAAGCAGAACTAAGGAAATGGAAAAACCTCCCATGCTCCTGGATTGGAAGAATCAACATTGTGAAAATGACAATCTTGCCAAGGGCTATCTACAAATTCAATGTAATACCCATCAACATCCCAATGTCATTCTTTAAAGACATAGAAGAGGAAATTCAAAATTTCATATGGAATAATAAAAGACCCCGTATAGCAAAAACACTTCTTAGCAGAAAGAACAGCGCTGGAGGAATTTCAATTCCAAACTTAAGGCTCTATTACAGAGCTATAATTCTCAAAACAGCTTGGTACTGACACAAGGACAGGCCTGAAGTCCAATGGAGTAGAACTGCGGACCCAGATATTAAACCACAGTCCTATGGCCACCTAATCTTTGACCAGGGAGCCAAAAAAATAGAATGGAAGAAAGATAGCCTCTTCAGCAAGTTGTGCTGGCAGAACTGGTTAAACACCTGCAGAAAACTAAAGTTTGATCCTTCTTTGTCACCTTGCACGAGAATTAACTCCAAATGGATCAAAGACGTGGAGGTAAAAGCTGACACACTGAAAAGTTTACAGGAAGTAATAGGAGATACACAAGGCCTCCTTGGCACAGGTCGAAACTTTCTTAATAAGGACCAAGAATCACAACAAATCAGAGAAAGGCTGGATAAGTGGGACTGCATTAAACTGCAGAGCTTTTGTATGGCAACGGATATAGCTAGTAAACTAATCAGGAAGCCTACAGAGTGGGAGAAGATCCTCACCAACCAAACAATATGGCTTCAACTCATGGCCAGAGCACTGTCCTAGGGCTTGCTCAAGGATAGCACTTTACTTCAGCCAGCCAACTCCCGGTCCAAATAGGCCACTCTTGAAGCTAGAATTACAGAGATCTGCCATAATACTGGCATGTCGTTATCTAAGTATATAATTTTTCTTCTATTTTTGATGGCTTTTCCTTAGTGTACATATTTCCTACATATTTTATGGAAAACTTCCTTCCCACTGGGGCCATAAGTTAAGCCTAGTGGAAGAGTTCTTGCCGAGCATGAATGAGGACCCAAGTTCAATTCCTCAGCACAACATAGATAAAAAAAGATAAAAGTGGTGCTGTGGCACATGTGATAGAACTTGCGCCTTAAGAATAAACAAAAACAAAAACAAGGATCGTGCTCAGGTCCTGAGTCTAAGCCCAGTACTGGCAAGAAAAAATTCTGCCCAAAGTAGACATTTAAACTTATTGTACTTTTCAAAAAATTTGTTGTCAAGGTGATATACAAAGAGATTGCTGTTACATATGTAATGAGTACATTTCTTGTAAACACTGTTACCCCCTCCCCCTTTTTCACTTTCCCTTCCCCCAAGTCATAAATTTCATTTACAACAAATATATATGTATTTTCATTCCTGAAAAAAATAGTTTAAAATGTGTTCAAATAAATGATGTAGGTTGATATATTTAAAAAATGGATAACTTGAACTCTACAATAAACATTCTAGGTAATTTTTCTCATAAAATTGGAGTAATGTTATAAAACTAATAAAAAAGGAATTTTAGTTATTAATTCCTTATGTTTTACCTTTAACATTATTACACTAAGCATACTGTTTATGGTATTAATACAGACACCATGAAATATGATTATGTAAAAAAATTAAATGATTAAAAATAGTAAGGTTGGGGGCCAGTAGTTTGGCTTGGTGGCACACAGCCTGGACTGGCAAAAAAGAAGTAGGGTTAGATAAAACAGATTTATTTCTTGTTTGGCTAGTCCTGGGGCTTGAACTGAGGGACCAGGAACTGTCCTTGGCCACATTTGTTCAAGGGTGGCACTCTGACACCTGAGCCACAGTGCCCCATCTGCTTTTTCTGTGTATGCAGTGTCGAGGAATTGAATCAAGATCTTCTTGTATACTAGGCGAGCACTCTACAACTAGGCCACATTCAAAGCCTAAGTAGATTTTTGATGCTATTGTGGAGTTTTAATTTTCTTAAATATTTGTACAAAGCACAATGGTTATATAAACAGACTTGAACTCACAGAACAGAGTCCCACATAATATTACAGTTACTCTGGCACTTCTCCTGATTGACAAAACACATTTCCAGGCATCTGCTCTGTCCTTAAGCTTTGGTAGCTGACTTGTCTTTCCATGGAGGCCTGGCCTGGATTCCTGGTGATTCCATGCATTTCATAGTTCCCTGTATATCCAGTAAGGTTGTCTTCTGTGGGACCAGACCTGTCTGGTTTTTGGCCCACCCAGGACCTATGTGTCTGAGGTCTCACATTATAAGTGGAAAATAAAACACAGTATAATAAGCACTGAAGAACTGCACACCATAATATTAACAATGAGAGTTTAATAGTTAGCAATGTAAATACAATGAATACTTGACAAGAATCATGAGAGCAAGATAAAGTGATGTCTTTTTAGGAAGGGGACAGGGAAGCTCTAAATCCAGACTGGCCTCCAAGTTGCCTTCAGACAGTAATTCTACTTCAGAGTCTTCAGAAGGGTCTCCTTCCTCATGAGAAACAGAATGTCCTTCCTGAGTTAAGAGGGGGATGGATTCTGGTTTGTCGAATGGAGATTGAGTCTCTTTTAGTGAGATGGATGGGTCTGGATATTCTGTGAGGATGGATTCATTTTCCTCCAATGAATCCAGTATTGAGAGTACACTTGCTGCTTCCCATGGGGACATTTTCCATGAGCCCAGCGTGTGCCCCTTCAGCTTGCACAATAAGTGGAATTTTACTCTGACTCAGATGGACTGACTGACAATGGTCATCTAAAACACCCTGCTGCATGCCTGAAGTCGCAAGGAACGTTCTCAACGCCATGAGAAGCCCCCTTAAGCTCTGCCTCAGGCATGCCCAGCCCCCATCCCACTTCCACATGAGCATTTGTTTAGGAGAAATTTCCTGAGTACATCATCATCTTTTCCTCACCATTCAAATTTCATCTTTGGAGTCATTTCTCCCAGACAAAGAGGAACATGATCCATGGTTTGATAGCAGCTCCAGCTTCATAGTCCCAGCCACCAACACCCCCCCCCCCATTACCCTGCCAGACACCTGAATTCAAGAACAATGTTTTCACTACCCCTGACTCTTATCAAATGTTTTAACTTATACAGTGCATTAAAATAATTTTACTAAATGGAATAAACACATGGCATCAAGCTTCAGAATCTTTGCACCTGAACTTTTAGTGAATCACAGACACACCAGCATTTCTGTAGCCAACAGAAATCTTAGCTTTGAGATTTCAGCATTCCTGGTATCCAAGTTTGGATGTGCTAACACTGCCCTTAATGGGGCACTTCAATCACACAATCCCACAACAATCAATGTCATTTGACATTCACTGGTAGGTGGTGCTAGGAAAAAGACTGATGTGCCAACTCCATGCTGGCTTGACCTATGCCATCTTCAAACCTGGAGCAAGTGGGGCTCCTCTCTCCATGACACCTTTTGTGTACTACCCCAGGAGGACCTTTACCTTGAGACAAAATTATGAAGACTATCTCTACCAGCAAAGATTCCAGTGAGATGTGCCTACATGGATAAAGCTAAAATCTCACTAAAGTGAGGTTGTTGGCAGTGCTGGAGCCTGAACTCAGGGCCTGGCCACTAAGCATTTGTACTCAAGACTAGCCCTTTACCACTTGAGCACAAACTCCATTCCCAGCTGTTTTCATTTTTGGTAGTAAGAATCTATCAGACTTTCCTGTTCTAGGTGACTTGGAACTTCCATACTCAGATATCAGCCTCGTGACCAGCCTGGATTAAAAGTGTGGATCAGCCATGCGCCACATCTGAGGACTTCAGCCAGCACATTTTTTCCCAAAAATTGGAAGAGGAAGATGAGGGAGGGTTGGGCTCATCCTACCCTGCATATGAAGGAGAGCATCAGCGCCTGAACTTCATTCCCTGTTGTATGCTGCTGGAGGAAAAGGAAGCAAATAGGCACAGGCTGGCAGCAGATGCCACAGAACAACTTGTGACCAAGACTCCCAGAGCAGACCTCAGAATCGATGACAGAGTTGGATCTACCCAGTAACAGAGGCAGTGGTGACACCTGAAACTGCGTGTTTGAGCCTTTGCTGCTAGTAAACAGGGCCACCTATGTCTCAATGAGAAAGGTGAGATTTTGGTGGAGAAGGTGAGATTAAACATTATGTATCATGCAAGAAGACAGACTATAAGGGGTCTTTTATTATTCCAAGTGAAATTTTGGATTTCCTCTTCTGTTTCTTTAAAGAATGACATTGGGATATTGATGAATATTGCACTGAATTTGTAGATATTCCTTATCAAGATTGCCATTTTTACAATATTACTTCTTCCAAACCAGGGGCATAGGTTTTTGCATTTCCTCAGTTCTGCGTTAATTTCCTTCTCCAGGGTTTATAGTTCCATGAAAAAGGTGGTTTACTTTCTAAGTTAATTCCTAGGTATTTTATTTTCTTTGATAGCCAAATGAGTTGCTATCCTGATTCTTGCCTCATTCCTCTCATTTGTTGGCATATGGGAAGGCAGTTGACATTGACGGTTAATTTTATACCCTGCTACCTTACCAAAGTTTTATATCAGCTCAAGCAGCTTTGGAGTAGAGTCTATAGGGTTCTTTAAATACAGAATCATGTCATCTGTAAGGAGAGAAAGTTTCAGTTCCTCTTTCCCTTTTCCTCCTCACTCCAGTTAGAATGGCCAAGATCCAGAAATCTAATAACGTATGCTGGAGGGGATGTGGCCAGGAGGGATCACTACTACACTGCTGGTGGGATTGCAAACTCGTTCAACCACTATGGAAAGCACTATGGCAGTATCCCAAAAAGACTAAACATAGAGCTCCCCTGTGATCCATCAATTTCACTACTTGCCAATCGTCCAGATAGGACATACTAAATTCACTAGAACAATAACATTTATCACAGCACTATTTACTATGACAAAGGTATGGAACCAACCCAGATGCCCGTCAGTTGATGAGTAGATCAAATATGGTATTTTTACACAATGGAATTCTGTGCTTCTGTCAGAAAGAATGACAGACGAATTTGTAAGGAAATAGAAAGACTGTAAAGTTTAGAAATTAGTTTCTATCTCCTTCTCTGTCTCCTTCTCTATCTCTGTAAAATTTAGAAGTTCCTGTTTCTCTCTCTTTTCTCTCTCTCTTTCTCTCTCTCTCTCTCTCTCTCTCTCTCTCTCTCTCTCTCTCTCTCTCTCTCTCTCTCTCTCTCTCTCTCTCTCTCTCTCTCTCTCTCCTATCCTTAGGCTTGAACTCAGGGCCTGAGCTACTTTTGCTCAAGGTTAGCACTCTAACATTTGAACCACAGTGCTGCTTCTGGCTTGCTCTTTTCACGTAGTATTGAGGAATCTAACCCAGGCATTCATCCTTGATAGGTTAGCACTCTACCACTAAGCCACACAGTCAGCTTTTAGAGGTTTCTGACAAAGGTTTTCCTACATGCTATTATTTCTTCTGTGACTGCTCTTAATGCTTGCTGAAGGTTGACTTTGTTTAGAAGACTTACCCTAATGCTCCCATATACAGAGATTCTATATATAGCTAAATGTTTTTCATTACTCAGAATTTCTCTGAGTAATGTACTGAAGACTGACTTCTGATTAAAAGTCACTGCACATTTGTTCTATTCATTAGTTTTCTTTTCTTCTATGGGAATCAGGTTTGTGATGAACACAGAAGTATGCCTTCCAGGTCAAACACTTTCCACATTTGTAATATTCATAAGGTTTTTCTCTCCTATGTGCATTTTATACTTAGTCATACGTTCATGATGGATTTTTCATATTCTTATATTCATACGATTTTTATCCTGTGTCTGTGTGGTATCATGCAAATTCAACTATGAGTTCTTCAAAAAAAATTTCCCTTTCATTTTTTTCATAGGATTCTATCCTGTGGGTGTTTAGTGATAAATCTTGACTTGTGCCTTCTGGGGAAAAGACTGAACATTTGCTACATTCATTAAGGGTTTGATCTTGTGTTGGTTCTGTGACACAAGCTGAGTTTTCTTCCACAGACTAAAAAGTCTTTCCTATTTATTACATTGCTAAGGCTTCTCATATGTGTGAACTCTCTTACGCTTCCTGAAGGGTGAATACTGCACGAAAGACTTTCAACTTTGGTTATATTCCAAAGGTTTCTAATATGTGTGAATTCTGTTATGCCTCGTGTAATTTGACTTCCATCTGAAGGTCTTACCACATTTGATGCACTCGTACAGTTTCTCTCCTGTGTGTATTCTCTGATGCAATTTGAGGGAAGACTTCCATTTGAAAGACATCCCACCTCGGTTACTTTCATAAGGCTTTTCTCCTGTTTGAATTGTCTTATGCATGTTGAGGTTTGGCTTCTGTGTGAAGGACTTTCCACATATGTTACACTCATAAGGTGTTTCTCCTGAGTATATTCTCTGATGAACATGGAGTTTTACCTTCCATTTGAAAGACTTTCCGCATTCACTACATGCATAGGTTTTCTCTCCTGTGTGTGTTCTATTATGCCCATCAAGATATGACTTCCACTTGAAGGTCTTTCCACATTTGTTGCACACATAAGGTTTCTCTCCTGTGTGTGTTCTTTGATGAAATTTGAGGGAAGATTTCTGTCGGAAAGACTTTACTCATTGGTTACATTCTTAAGGTTTCACTCCTGTATGTATTCTCTGATGAACACGAAGTTTTCCCTTCCCTTGGAAAGACTTTCCACATTCATTACACTTATAAGATTTCTCTCCTGTGTGTGTTATTTGATGAACTCGAAAGTGTATCTTCTGGGTGAAAGACTTTTCACATTTGTTACATTCATAAGGTTTCTCTTCTGTGTGTCTTCCCTGGTGCAAAGTGAGGTATGATTTCAGTCTAAAAGTCTTCCCACATTTATCCCATTAAAGATTTCTCTTCTGTGTGAGATCTCTGATGTGTGCTGAGAGCTTAATTCTGGGCAGAAATTTTATTACATTCCTCATATTCATAAGGTTTGTCTTCTCTTGGTGATCGAGGTTGGAGCGTCAGGTCTGACTTCTCAGAAATTAATATTCACACTTGATGTACGCATCGCATATCTCAGGATATTTGCTCTGAGGTATTGTAAGGCGTATTTCATTACTGAAAGATTTCTCACATTCACTACATGTATGAGGAGTCTCTCCTGTGTACATTTTCGGACGTGTAGTGATGGTCGGTGTTAAGTACAATATTTTTCATCATACAGTACATTTAGCAGTTTTTCTCCCTCCCTGAAGAATTTCTTGGGCAGGGAGAACAGAATTATGATACTGCAGATCTTTTGGACTGTCACAAGCATGAATAAAATGCTCTGAATATCCGATGGATTTTTTAAGAACAGGAGACATACGAGATCTATATGCAGCATGCATCTCATCAGGCTTAGGAAACAGAAGCATGTTCTGACACTTAATGAACTCCTCAGTCCTCACCCCTAAGTTGTTACCGTTATTCCTAATCAGCTCTGGATTGTGTGTAGAGCTCAAATTTAAAATTGTTGCTAATCTCACGTTTTCCTCCACTTCGATACTACTTGCAACTGCTACTTCACAAAGACATTCATGTGGACTTTCCTGGCAGGTCTTGAACACATTTTCCATTAGCTGGACATCTAAAATGAGTCATAGAAAAAAAGACACAAACATACATGAGATACAAATATTCCTTACTGTAAAGTTAATGACTTTACTTTCCCATCCTAAGTGTTAGATATTTTGAAATATAAAAGTGGAAATTGATTTGTGAGAAATATATGCTTTTCTCCCTAACTTATTAAGAAAATGATATTTTACAATGACCAATAATGTTTTTCTGTGTTTTAGTTCTCTTTTTATATCACAGGAAATATTTATTGAAATTACCTAACTATGTATTCCTACCGTTTTAAGCTGAGTACTACCTATACTATACCTGCAGCTGTTTTTTTTCAAATACTGTTTTGTTTATACATTGAGGAATAGCTGCCTTTCTTTTATTTTTGAGAAATAATCTAAATACTGTGCTGTTTTGCATCTTTTTAAAACTTTCTTTTCTTTTCTTTTCTTTTTTTTTGTAGTTCATAGGCCTCGGCCCTGTCCCTGAACACTTCAGAAGAAGACTATAACCCCTATCCTTGAGCTACAGCCCCACTTCCTGTTTTCTAGAGTTAACTACAGATAAGAGTCTCAGGTCCTGAGTAGCAGATAGGATTACCTTACCCAGTTTCAATGCTGTTTGCTTATTAACAATTAAGTGAGGAACACGAATTTTTTCTAGATTCAGCGGCCACAAGTTTGGTTTATATGTCTGTTTGCCTTTGATCCAAGCAGGAACGATTCTTGAGAGTAAGGCCTTACACCTATATCCCTTCAGTTACAACTTCTCACTAAAGTCTCAATTTAGGTATTTGTGGGAATTTTGAAATTTGTTTCTTTCCATTTGAAGTCTTATAAAAATTCCTTTTCTAACACTCCTGTGCCTCAGAACCATGGAAGACCAGAAAATCCCCAGCTCATTGTCTAGTTAATTTTCTTATATGATTGAAACTTTGTTGTTATTTTTTTTCCTTCCTTTCCTGGGTTTGAACTTAGGACCTAACCACTGTCCTTGGGTTTTCTCAAGACTAGAACCCTACCAATGAATTCATTACTTCTGGCTTTTTCTATGTATGTGGTAATAAGGAATCAAACCTGTGTCTTTGTGCATGCTAGGCAAGCACTCTACCACTAGGCTCAATTTCTGGTGGAAAGGTCTGGTTCTGAATACCAGTCTCTTCCTACCAGCAAAAAGATATTATCCTTATCAGAGAATAATGCCCTGACTTATTCCTTGTTTACTCAATCATTTATAGTCTTAGTTTTAAAGAAATGAAATATCATTCATTCTTTCTTTCTTCCTTTCCTTCCTTCCCTCTTTCTTCCCTCTTTCTTCTTTCTTTCTTTCTTTCTTTCTTTCTTTCTTTCTTTCTTTCTTTCTTTCTTTCTTTCTTTCTTTCTTTCTTGTTTTGCAGTCATGGGACTTGAATTCTAGACCTGGCTGTTCTTCCTGAGCTCTTCAGCTCAAGGCTACTGCCCTATGACTATAGCCTCAACCCCACTTCTCATTTTCTATTGGTTCATTGGAGAGAAGAGTCTAAGGTGTTTTTGTGATAGGTCAGTCTTTGAACCTTGATCCTCAGATCTCAGCCTCCTAAGTAGCTAGGATTACAGGCATGAGCCACGGGCTCATGGCGTTCTCATTTTATTTTGTTTCACAGTGATTTCTACAGAGAAATCTAACTTTAACTCTACTGCCACATAGAATTCGTCATATCACCCTATGATTCTTGGTGCCGGGGGTTTGGGCTAGCATGCACAAAGACCTGGTTCAGTTCCTTGGTACTACATACAAAGAAAAAGCCAGAAGTGGTGCTATGACTCAAGAAGTAGAGAGCTAGCCTTGAGAAAACCCAAGGAACATGCTCAGGCCCTGAGACCAGGCATAGGATTGGGAAAAGAAAATGATTCTTGATTCATTCACAAAGAATTCCATAGGTTCCACACAGGATTTAGGGTAACTAAGAATATTATTGCTCAGTACATCACAACATGAACTTACCAATGGGGCTCAGGCTCCAACATCAATATGAAGATGCATTCACTCACCTGTGATATTCTTGTCAGAGGAATTTCCTATCCAGAGTTCTGCACAGTGCTCTAGCTTGTCAATTAATACAGGTTTGGGAACACAGGGCCCTGTAAATTAGAAACAGTAGAGAATTATTGCTTATGCTGTGTCATCATTGCTTTAAGTTCGCAGACAGCCTACTCACAAGTTATCTATTAAATCTTTTTTCTCATTTCTCACTGGCTCCATGGTTGACTTTTCCCCAGCTCTGGATTCATTTTGTATGGCATACACTTAGCTATCTTGCTCAAGGCTAGAAAAATATCAGTTTGAGTCCCAGCTCCACTTACATGCATAGGTCTTCATGCATGCTAAGCAAGCACTCAACCACAAAGTCAAACTCTTGACACTCCACTAACATTTTTGAGGGGTTACTTGGAGTAATAGAGTTTCATGGCAATTTTTATGCCATTGCTAGCTTCAAATTAGCATTCTTAGATTTCTTCCTCCTGAATATTTTAAGATTACAGGCATGAAACATTGCACCTAGTGCCAGGTTTCCATTATAAACTCACTGTTTATTGATTTGTAGATCCTATTTCCAATAATGATATATATTCTATTCTGGATGGTTTATCCACTTACAATTACTGTGTAAGTTTGGAATGTCGTCTCCATTAGAGGAAACATAATTTAGAACTGTTGTCAAAGTATCCTGAAGGTATCCTGAAGAATGAGTACAAAATTACCTTAGGTTTTCTTTAGAAAGTAATGATAATTCTCAGGGCCTGGAATCTTTCATTTAAATAGTATTGAAAGTTTGATAAACATTCACGTATCTGCAAAATAACAAGGCACTTGGCCTTGCAAGTGAATTTGACTTTTGCTCACCTAAGGACACCAGGTTGCTGTAGGTCTCCAGCATTACATCTCTGTACAGGGTCCTCTGAGCATTGTCCAGATGCTGCCACTCCTTCCATCTGAAATCCACAGCTACATCATCAAATGACACCAGCTTCTGGAATGCCACATTTTCATCAAGTAATTAGCACTGAGTTATAAACACACCATGTCGGAATTTTATTCTTTTTTTGTTGGAATTGTATTCCTTTAATTAACTGTTTAGACTTACATGAAATATTGACCTGAAAAGCTTAGGGATGGTGCCTAGGCCCAGACTTCAAGTCCTAAGACCCACAAAAAAATAACAAGGCAAGCCAGGTGTTGGTGGCTCACGCCTGTCATCCTAGCTCCTCAGGAGACTGAGATCAGAGGACCATGGTTCAAAGCCAGCCTAGCACAAAATTCCATGAGACTCCTTTCCAATTACCCACCATAAAATGTTTAATGGCTTGTGGCATATCATGGTAGAGCAATTGTGGTATCGACAAAAATAAGTCGGGGAAGTAGATTTAGGTTATAAATGGAATTATTCCATTGAAAAGGAACTACATTATATGATGACATATGCTGGTACTGTGAGAATATTGCAAAATCTTAGGGTATCATGTAATAATACTGTGAAGTACACCCAGAATGTTAATGTTCTATGGCTGGCATAATAATCACTTGGGGAAGAAACTTTTTTTTCTTTTTTTTGGCTGGGGGATTTGTAAGGCTTGAACTCTGGGCCTGGGCACTGTTCCTGAGCTCTTCAACTCAAGGCTATCACCCTACCTATGAAGCCACAGTGCCATTTCCCATATTCTAGTGGTTAACTGTAGATGAGAGTCTCATAGATTTTCTAATGCCCAGGCTGGCTTTGAACCAAATCTTTAGATATCAGCCTGATATCTGAGTAGCTAGGATTACAGGTAGAAGTCACTGCACCTGGCAAGAAATTTATTTCTTGCTGTTTTATACTACAAATTTACTGTATGTTTTACTTTTTCAAAAAGACTGAGGATGACCTTTGTTCTGTATATAATGGGAAGAGTGGTAGGGAGCTGTGAGAAGAAGAACTGAGGGGCAATACTCAGGGTAGGACAATAGCCTTAAACGAAAGAGCTCACTGCCCAAGGTCCAAGCCCCATGACTTTCCCCACTACCCCACAAAAAAAGGGAAAAATAATGGAGATTTGAAAGGATTTTCTAAAAAGAATATATAGAAATAGTAGTTCAAAATGTAGAAAAAAGTTCAATATTAACAGTCATGAGAAAAATTAAAATTACAATGAAATCATTACTTTAAATATGTTAATATAAATATAGTTTTAAATAAAAAGATCCACATACACACACACAAACACACACACACACACACGCATACAATAAAACAACTTTCAAAGTCTATTACTGGGAAGGTAGTGAGAAGAAGTAGAACTTTGGAATAGTTATGCGAGGAATATAAAACAATCAAAAATTGCGTGGAGAGTGCTAAAAAAGTACTAAATATGGAATTACATAGAAATATGGTCCAACAATTCTATTTCTAGATTTGTACCTAACGGAAGAGAAAGCAGATACTAGAACAAATATGTGGAGAATCCATTTCCAACTATTAATAATAATCAAAATATATAAATATGCAAAACAATGCATTGAAAAGGAAGAACATTTTACTATATTTTACAGATGAATCTTTATTAGAGTAAACTAAAAATACAGCAGTCATAAAGGAAGAGCTAGGGTATGTTTTGCCTTCCAGAGCTTACAAGGATCAACAAACCCTTAGAGCCAAAAAGCACGATGGTTCCAGAGAATGGAGTAGAGAGGAACAGGAGTTGAATGTTTAATGATTATACATGGAAGATGAAAATTGCTCTAGATGGGTAGAATGAAGAGAGAACTGTACCCTAAACAATGGTTATGTAGCCACACAGGATGGGACACACCTATACTCCCTGATCTTGGGAAACTCAAGAAGGATTTCTAGCCATCCTGGATGCATGGAAAGATCTATCATAAAAACTAATGTGGAGGGGCTGGGAGTTTGGCATAGTTGTAGAGTGCTTGTATGAAGACGAAGGTTCAATTCCGCAGTACCACATACACAGAAAAAACCATAAGTAGTGCTGTGGCTCAAGTAGAAGATCACTAGGCTTGAGGAAAGCTGAAGGACAGTGCTCAGACCGAGTTCCAGCCAAAGGGCTTGTTTAAAAATAAAACCAGAAAGCTGAGCATGATGGGGTGGTGGCTCACTTCTATAATCCTAGCTACTCAGGAGGCTGAGATCTGAGGATCAAGGTTTAAAGCCATCCTGGCACAAAAGACCTGAGACTCTTATCTCCAATTTACCTTTAGAAAATGGGAAGTGGGGCTTGGCTCCAGGGTAAGGTGGTAGCCTGGAGCTGAAGAGCTCAGGGTTAGTACCCAGGCTGAGTCCAAGGTCCATGACCCACCAAAAAAAACCCCAAAAAACAAAAAATAATATGGAAAAATTTGGATTCTGTGAATTTTATCAGGCATATAAATGTTTTTTTTGCTGTTGAAACAACAAATTCTTTGGAAATATTTTAAAAGTTTTTACCTAGAAATGTACACTACAAATGGAATTAATAAAAACACAAAATATGAAAAAGATACAAATTTTCACAATATGGGTATCCTGCTTCCGTATCTTTCACCTGACTCCTGTTCAAATGAGTCACATATTCTGAATCATTTCTCCCAGTCGATATATGCCACACATGTTAGTTGTACTGAACTTCTTGGGAAATCATAAGCAAATACTAAGCAAATGTGTGTTAGCTTTTGTCAACAGTGATATTTCAAATATAAATCCCTACTCATTGCATTATTTAATATGAATGCCGGAATGTAACTTACACTGGCAGTATCTTCAATCTTTTGAGAAACTTCAAAAGGGTGTGTAAATATTTAGGATCGTTATGTCTTCCTGGAGGAAAGATCCCTTTAGTAGTATGTAGTAACCTTCTTTGTCTTTTCGTACTAATTTTAGTTTGAAGTCTAATGTATCTGATATGAGGATGGCAACTCCAGCCTGTTTATGGGGGCAGTTAGCTTCATAGAGTTTATTCCAAACTCTCACTTTCAAAAGATGACAGTTTTGGGGTAAGATGTGTCTCTTGAAGACAGCAGAACCATGCCTCTTCCTTTTTGATCCAACTAGACAGCCTATGCCGTTTAATTGGAGAGTTAAGTCCATTGATATTGAGAGTTAGGATTGAGAGATATTTATTAGTTCCTACCATTTTTAAACGCTTTTAGTAGGGCCTGTGTCTTGACAGTTCTTGTGGTCCTTAGATGGTATGCTGTTTAGGTGCCATTTCTTTCCCTATATTGCATTTATTTTGGTTTTCTATGTATAGAGCACCTTTGAGAATTCCCTGAAGTATATTTCCAATACCATTGACCTATTTCTCCACGCCCTTCTCAATACCAACTAGCCATAAATTAGGCTTCCTAATTGTATCTTGGACCTCCTGAAGCGCTCTCTCATATTTCCTAGATTTGCATTGACTCATATTCTGTTCTTTCTCTATAATAACTAAATTATCTTCAGCCCCGGAAATTCTCTCCTCTACATTGTCTAACCTGCTATCAAAACTATTTACTTTATTTTTCATCTCCCTTGCTTCTAATTGCTCATTTTTGATGGCTTGCATGTCTTGTTTTAGATCATGTATGGATTTCTTTATCTCCTTGATTTCCTTTTGAGTGGTTAGCTCAGTACCTTTATTTTTTTGGACATTTGCTGGAGTTTGGTCACGTTTTTATTTGTGGATTCTATGAATTCATCCATCTTTCTTTGAAAAACCTTTATTATGGCCTCCTTTATGGCTTCTTCTTTTTCACTTATCACCTTGTTTATGCTTTCCTCTTGTTCAGCCATGGCTTCCTCCATTATCTCTTTATTTATATTTTCACATTTTCCATTAAGGATGTTTATCAATTGCATTTGTGTAGCACTTGGAAGACTCTCCTCTAGGTTTGCCAGTGACTGTTCCATTGTCTGTTTACAATGGGTGGGGGATGTTGTTTATTGATTTGACATTTTTCTTGAGTTTCTTGTTCTGCCCATTTGACAATGGGAGCAAGATTACTACTAAATACGATTATAATATTTCAGATATAACCAACCTAGACCTCTGTAGCTGGCAGACACTAGATGTTCGCAAGTTTTGATTGGTATTATCACTCTTTCTTTTTGTGCGCTTATACACCAGTCTAATACAACCACTGTTAAGCGATTTATACCCAAATCAATAAGCCTCTCAATCCAGTCTCTATTGTCTTTAAGTCCCTCTGAGCATAGAGAATAATTAACCACCTACATATACAATATTGCTCAACAGCCATCAAGTGTAGATCCGTGCAGTATAAGGGTTGAAAGACGAGCAGAGGTCCAGAGATAGATAAAAAGAACGAGAGAGGTCAGGGGAGGTACAAAAGGATTAACGTAGGAGTGTAAGAATATTGTAGTAATGAAGAACAGATATAGCATAAGGATAACTGACCTAAGTTGGTAAGTAGGTAGCATATTTGAGTACAAAGTTTGGAAAGTATTAGAATAAAACTTATGTGTTGCTGCACGACTAGCTCTTAGCCCAACCAGTGGCCTCACAGTTGACCATGGGATGGATCTGTTTTTCTTGTCTACGTTGAGTGAAAGGGGTATTTCACAAGATGCAGAAGCAAAGATTTCAGAAGCAAATGCTGTGAGTGAATTAGCTTGTAAAAAGCATTTTTATTTTCTTTTATTTTCTGCCAGTTTTGGGGCTTGAATTCAGGGCCTGAGCACTGTCCTCGGGTTTTCTCGAGTCTAGCCCTCTGCCACTTGAGCCACAGTGCCACATCAAGATTTTCTATCTATGTGATACTGAGCAATCAATCCCAGATCTGCATGGATGCTAGGCAAGCACTCTACCACTATGCCAAACTCTCAACCTTGACATAATAATTATAAAGTCATCATCATCATATCAAAATATCCTTTCTCCTACAAAGAATGAACACTTATCTATGTGTGTAATGGTTTTTTTTTAAATTTCACTAATTCTTCTGTGTTTTTCCCTCTTGCATTTTTTACACATGACAGCAAAGCTAATTATCAGGAAAAAAGTGATTAGGATACAGAAACCTAATAATATCCTAGTAGATTGACGTCAAAAATATGTGCAAGATGCCCTGTGTGTTTGACCTAGTGGTAGAGTCCTTGACTACCACGCAAAAAGACTCAGGTTTGATTCCTCATTACCACATACATAGAAAACACTGCAAGTGGTGCTGTGGCTCGGTGGGACAGCTAAAGCCTAAAGAAAGCCCAAGAACAATGTTCACACTCTGAGGTCAAGTCCCAAGACTAGCAAAAACAAAAAAAATTCGACAAGGGGCAAAATGCAGGCAGAGAAGGCACTGTGAAGCAAATGTTTTGTAAAGGATGAGGGCAATATTGACCCTTAAGTTTGGATCTTACCTAAGAAAGGCTCCTTGAGCCTGAGACCAGACTGGTAGTTGGGCCTAGTGGAAGACATTGGGATTGGACAAATAAGGTGTGCTGTTTACTACATCCACATGTATATTGTGAGATTGGAGGAGAGATTCAGCCTCCAGTATGTCTTTGGTGAAGTCTTCTCTGAGCAAGGATCTTTGGTCATTAGGCCCTGAAAGGTGACCCTGCCTCCCTCACAATGGAACAGAATATGGAACCCTGGTAACCAAGCCACTGTAACTAACAACCAACTCAAGCCAGCTCACTTGGCCTGTGGCTCAGGAGGAAGAAAGATGTTGCTGTGCTGTTGCCAAAGTTCTGGAAACTCGAGTCTCAGGCATGGAAGTTGTGGATGTCTTACTCGAAGATGTACATGCTAGATCATTACCAAGCCACAAATCCAGTATAACAGACCTTTCTCTAAGAAGAAGGCCACGAAAATCCAGGACAACCAGATGAGGTATATTTCTAAGAGGAAATGTATTTGACCCCATCATCCTCCCCCCACACTACAACTTTCTTTTTTTTCATTTTTTTCTTGTAATTAGTAAAAGGGTTACATGGTATTTGCCAGATAGAAGGTGCATTAATTCACATACATTGATACCCTTTCACATGTCTTGGTACCCATTTCCCTCCAACCCCACAACCCCCACCCATCTTGGTTTTCCCCCCTTCCCTATCAAATTTCAAATATCCAAATACAAATAAATTCAATATATCAGATAACTAAGTGAGATACTGTACCAATATGTGATAACCAAGGGACAGCAAACGAGATGAGAGACAACATAGTACATTAAGGACAACAATCATTCATTATATGAATTTTGTTTCAATATCCTGGAGGTCCTTTCAATTAGCTTCACATTATATGGCCTTATATATGGCCTTTTGCTCTATTGACAATCTCTGCAAGTAGGCCCAAGGTTTCTACTGATTATGATGAATGAGGGAAACCACTGAGCCTAAGTTCCTTTGAGTCTGGCTTACTTCACTTAATATGATTTGTTCTAAGTCTTTCCATTTCCTAACAAATGGGGCGATGTCATTCTTTCTGACAGCAACATAGAATTCCATTGTGTACAAATATCACAACTTGTTGATCCACTCATCAACTGAGGGACATCTGGGTTGGTTCCATATCTTTACTATGGTGAATAGTGCTGCAATGAACATTGTTGTGCTAGTGGGTTTAGTATGCCCTTGTTTCTGCATTGTTGGGTAAACGCCAAGTAGTGGAATTCCTGGGTCATAGGGGAGTTCTATGTTTAGCCTTTTGAGGCACTGCCACACTGCTTTCCATAGTGGTTGAACGAGTTTGCACTCCCACCAACAGTGTAGTAGTGATCCCTCCTGGCCACATCCCCTCCAGCATCTGTTGTCATTCGTTTTCCTGATCCTGGCCATTCTAACTGGAGTGAGGTGGAATCTTAGAATTGTTTTGATTTGCATTTCTTTTATGACCAGAGATGTGGAGCATTTCTTCATGTGTCTATAGGCCATTTTTGTTTCTTCTTCAGAGAAGACTCTCTTTAAGGCTTTGGCCCATTTTTAATGGGATGGGTGTTACTTTGGAGGTTAGTTTTGGAGTGATTCAATTTTTTGAGTTGTTGATATATTTTAGATATGAGGCCTTTGTCCGTTGTTTGGTTGGTGAAGATCTTCTCCCACTCTGTAGGCTTCCTGATTAATTTACTAGCTATAGCCGTTGCCATACAAAAGCTCTGCAGTTTAATGCAGTCCCACTTATCCAGCCTTTCTCTGATTTGTTGTGATTCTTGGTCCTTATTAAGAAAGTTTCGACCTGTGCCAAGGAGGCCTAGTGTATCTCCTATTCCTTCCTGTAAACTTTTCAGTGTGTCAGCTTTTACCTCCAGGTCTTTGATCCATTTGGAGTTAATTCTAGTGCAAGGTGACAAAG
Organism: Megascapheus bottae; assembly: GCA_024803745.1. Lineage (NCBI taxonomy): Eukaryota > Metazoa > Chordata > Mammalia > Rodentia > Geomyidae > Megascapheus > Megascapheus bottae. The sequence goes on along the minus strand of JANJXV010000163.1, from coordinate 966,855 downwards.
AAGGATCCAACTTTAGTTTTGTGCAGGTGTTTAACCATTTCTGCCAGCACAACTTGTTGAAGAGGCTATCTTTCTTCCATTCTATATATTTGGCTCCCTGGTCAAAGATTAGGTGCCCATAGGACTGTGGTTTAATATCTGGGTACGCAGTTCTACTCCATTGGACTTCAGGCCTGTTCTTGTGCCAATACCAAGCTGTTTTGAGAATTATAGCTCTGTAATAGAGTCTAAAGTTTGGAATTGAAATTCCTCCAGCGCTGTTCTTTCTGCTAAGAAGTGTTTTTGCTATACGGGGTCTTTTATTATTCCATATGAAATTTTGAATTGCCTCTTCTTTTTCTTCAAAGAATGACATTGGGATGTTGATTGGTATTACATTCAATTTGTAGATAGCCCTTGGCAAGATTGTCATTTTCACAATGTTGATTCTTCCAATCCAGGAGCATGGGAGGTCTTTCCATTTCCTTAGTTCTGCTTTAATTTCCTTTTTTATGGTTTTAAAGTTTTCATCTAAACGGTCCTTTACATTCTTAGTTAAGCTAATTCCTAGGTACTTTATTTTCTTTGAAGCTATTGTGAAAGGAGTTTCTTTCCTGATTATTGCCTCGTTCCTCAAAGTGTTGGCGTAAAGTAAGGCAGTTGATTTGTGAGGGTTGATTTTATGGCCTGCTACACTTCCAAAGCTTTGAATCAGATCAAGGAGCTTGGGAGTAGAGTCTATAGGATTCTTTAAATACAGAATCATGTCATCTGCAAAGAGGGATAGTTTTATTTCCTCTTTCCCTACTTGGATCCCCTTTATGCTTGTTTCTTGCCTTATTGCACTGCCTAGGCATTCTAGTACTATGTTAAAAAGGCGTGGAGAGAGTGGGCATCCTTGTCTCGTTCCTGATTTTAGAGGGAATGGCTTCAGACTTTCACCATTAAGTATAATACTAGCAGTGGGTTTCTCATACACAGCCTTTATTACATTGAAAAATGTTCCATGGATTCCTAGTTTCTACACATCTTTTAACATAAAAGTGTTTTGGATCTTGTCAAATGCTTTTTCCGCATCTATTGAGACAATCACGTGATTTTATCCCTGCTCCTGTTGATGTGTTGAATTATATTAACTGATTTCTGTATGTTGAACCAGCTTTTCCTCCCTGTGATGAATCCAGTTTGATCATAGTGTATAATTTTTTTGATGAGTTGTTGTAGAAGGTTGGCCAGTATTTTGTTGAGAAGTTTTGCATCGATATTCATCAAAGAAATGGGTCTATATATCTCTTTATTTGTTGAATCTCTGTCTGGTTTGGGGATGAGGGATATGCTGGCTTCACAGAATGAGTTTGGTAAAGAACCTTCATTTTCAATTTCGTTGAAGAGCTTGAGGAATATTCGTGTGAGCTCTGTTTTGAAGACCTTATAGAATTCAGCTGTGAATCCATCTGGCCCTAGGCTCTTTTTAAGTGGAAGTTGTCTAATTTCCATTTCTATTTCAGAGCTTGAAATAGTCCCGTTGAATTGGGTTAGCTCTTCTTGGTTCAGTGTGGGTATGTTAATATTGTCTAGGAATTCATCCATTTCTTCTAGATTCTCAAATTTGTTGGCGTAAAGTTTTGAGAAGTATTCCCTCATGATATTCTGGATCTTGGTAAATTCTGTCGTGATATTACCATTTTCATCTGCGATTTTGTTTATTTCGATATGCTCTCTTCTTTTTTTGGTAAGATTTGCTAAGGGCTTGTCAATTTTGTTAATTCTTTCAAAGAACCAACTCCTTGTTTTGTTGACTCTTTCTATAGTTTTTTATTCCAAATCATTTAATTCTGCTTTGATTTTAATAATTTTCTTTCTCCTAATGGGTTTAGGGTTGGTTTGTTGCTCTTTTTCCAGGAGGTTAAGGTGAAACATTAACTAGTTGGTTTGCCATTTTTCCAACTTGCTGTTGTAGGCACTCAGCGCTATAAATTTTCCTCTGAGTACTGCCTTTGTTGTGTCCCTAAGTAGTTGATATTTGTGTGCTCCTTATTGTTAAATTTCATAAACAGTTGGATATCTGTTCTGATCTCTTTGATTACCCATTGTTTTTGATTCAACAATGTGTTGTTCATTCTCCATGAGTTACAGGGTTTTCTTTGGTGGAGATGTGTGTTCAGCTCCAATTTGATGCCTTTATGGTCTGAGAGTGTGCATGGAATAATTTCAGTGTTTCTGAATCTGTCCAGGTTTGCTTTATGGCCTAAGATGTGGTCTATTTTGGAAAATGTTCCATGTGCTGCTGAGAAAAATGTATATTTTGGTGTTACTGGGTGGAATATTCTGCACATGTCTGTTACATCTAGTCGGTCTATATAGTTGTTCAGTTCTAAGGTTTCGCTTTTGAGTTTTTGCCTTGTTGATCTGTCCATAGGTGAGAGTGGTGTGTTAAACTCACCAACAATCACTGTATTTCGATCTATGTATGGTTTCAGTGTAAGTAAAGTTTGCTTGATGAAGTTTGGAGCTCCGGGATTGGGTGTGTAAATATTTAGGATCGTTATGTCTTCCTGTAGGAAAGATCCCTTTAGTAGTATGTTGTAACCTTCTTTGTCTTTTCTTACTAATTTTAGTTTGAAGTATTGTAGCTGATATGAGGATGGCAACTCCAGCCTGTTTATGGGGGCAGTTAGCTTGATAGAGTTTATTCCAACCTCTCATTTTCAACAGATGATTGTTTTGGTTAAGATGTGTCTCTTGAAGACAGCAGAACCATGCCTCTTCCTTTTTGATCCAACTAGACAGCCTATGCCGTTTAATTGGAGAGTTAAGTCCATTGATATTGAGAGTTAGGATTGAGAGATATTTATTAGTTCCTACCATTTTTAAAAGCTTTTAGTAGGGCCTGTGTCTTGACAGTTCTTGTGGTCCTTAGATGGTATGCTGTTTAGGTGCCATTTCTTTCCCTATAATGCATTTATTTTGGTTTTGTATGTATAGAGCATCGTTGAGAATTCTCTGTAGTGTTGGTTTTGTTTCGACATATTGTTGCATCTTTTCCATGGAATGGAATGTTTTATTGTTCCCTCAGTTTGAATGAGAGCTTAGCTGGCTACAGTATTCTTGGTTGGTAGTTATTTGATTTAAGGGCATGACATATATGCTTCCAGTCACTTCGTGCTTGCATGGTCTCTGCTGAGAAATCTGGGGTTATTCTGATTGGTTTGCCTTTATAGGTTACTGATCCCTTTTCCCTGGCTGCCTTTAGGATCTTTCCTTTCGTTTCTATTGATCCAGTTCGGATCACAATGTGGCGGTGGGATGTTCTTTTCTGGTCAGGTCTGTTTGGGGTTCTAAAAGCTTCTCGTATCCGGATGGGCCTGCCCTTCTGGATATCTGGGAAATTCTCTGAGATGATTCCCTGAAGTATATTTCCAATACCATTGACCTCTTTCTCCACGCCCTCCTCAATACCAACTAGCCTTAAATTAGGCTTCCTAATTGTATCTTGGACCTCCTGAAGCGCTCTCTCATATTTCCTAGATTTGGATTGACTCATTTTCTGTTCTTTATAATACCTAAATTATCTTCAGCCCCGGAAATTCTCTCCTCTGCATTGTCTAACCTGCTATCAAAGCTATCTACTTTATTTTTCATCTCCCTTGCTTCTAATTGCTCACTTTTTATGCCTTGTGTCTCTTGTTTTACATTATGTATGGATTTCTTTATCTCCTTGATTTCCTTTTGAGTGGTTAGCTCAGTAGCTTTATTTTCTTTGGACATTTGCTGGAGTTTGGTCACGTTTTTATTTGTGGATTCTATGAATTCATCCATCTTTCTTTGAAAAACCTTTATTATGGCCTCCTTTATGGCTTCTTCTTTTTCACTTATCACCTTGTTTTTGCTTTCCTCTTGTTCAGCTATGGCTTCCTCCATTATCTCTTTCTTTATATTTTCACATTTTCCATTAATGATGTTTATCAATTGCATTCGTGTAGCACTTGGAAGACTGTCCTCTAGGTTTGCCAGTGACTGTTCCATTGTCTATTTTCATTGGGTGGGGGATGTTGTTTCTTGATTTCACATTTTTCTTGAGTTTCTTGTTCTGCCCATTTGAAAATGGGAGCAAGATTACTTCTAAATACGATTATAGTTTTTCAGATATAACCAACCTAGACCTCTGTAGCTGGAAGACACTAGATGTTCACAAGTTTTGATTGGTATTATCACTCTTTCTTTTTGTGCACTTACAGACCAGTCTAATACAACCATTGATAAGCGATTTATACCCAAAACAATAAGCCTCTCAATCCAATCTCTATTGTCTTTAAGTCCCTCTGAGCATAGAGAATAATTAACCACCTACATATACAATATTGCTCAACAGCCATCAACTGTAGATCCGTGCAATATAAGGGTTGAAAGACGAGCAGAGGTCCAGAGATAGAAAAAAGAACGAGAGAGGTCAGGGGAGGTACAAAAGGATTAACGTAGGAGTGTACGAATATTGTAGTCATGAAGAAAAGGTATAGCATAAGGATAACTGACCTAAGTTGGTAAGTAGGTAGCATATTTGAGTACAAAGTTTGGAAAGAATTAGAATAAAACTTATGTGTTGCTGCACGACTAGCTCTTAGCCCAACCAGTGGCCTCACAGTGGACCATGGGATGGATCTGTTTTTCTTGTCTACGTTGAGGGAAAGGGGTATTTCACAAGATGCAGAAGCGAAGATTTCAGAAGCAAATGCTTTGAGTGAATTAGCTCGTGAAAAGCATTTTTATTTTCTTTTATCTTTCTGCCAGTCTTGGGGCTTGAATTCAGGGCCTGAGCACTGTCCTCGGGTTTTCTCAAGTCTAGCCCTCTGACACTTGAGCCACAGTGCCACATCAAGATTTTCTATCTATGTGATACTGAGCAATCAAACCCAGACTTCATGGATTCTAGGCAAGCACTCTACCACTATGCCAAACTCTCAACCCTGACATAGTAATTATAAAGTCATCATCATCATCATCATATCCAAATATCTTTTCTCCTACAAAGAATGAAACACTTAACTGTGTCTAATGCTTTTTTTTTAATTTCACTAATTCTTCTGTGTTTTTCCCTCTTGCATTTTTTACACTTGAAAGCAAAGCTAATCATCAGGAAAAAATTGATTAGGATATATAAACCTAATAATATCCTAGTAGATTGACCTCAAAAATATGTGCAGGATGCCCTGTGTGTTTCATCTAGTGGTAGAGTACTTGGCTAACAAGCAAAAAGACTCAGGTTTCATTCCTCATTACCACATACATAGAAAACGCTGTAAGTGGTGCTGTGGCTCGGTGGGACAGCTAAAGCCTAAAGAAAGCCAAAGAGCAATGTTCACACTCTGAGGTCAAGTCCCAAGACTAGCAAAAACAAAAAAAATTCGACAAGGGGCAAAATGCAGGCAGAGAAGGCACTGTGAAGCAAATGTTTTGTAAAGGATGAGGGCAATATTGACCCTTAAGTTTGGATCTTACCTAAGAAAGGCTCCTTGAGCCTGAGACCAGACTGGTAGTTGGGCCTAGTGGAAGACATTGGGATTGGACAAATAAGGTGTGCTGTTTACTACATCCACATATATATTGTGAGATTGGAGGAGAGATTCAGCCTCCAGTATGTATTTGGTGAGGTCTTTTGTGAGCAAGGATCTTTGGTCATTGGGCCCTGAAAGGTGACCCTGCCTCCCTTCCAATGGAACAGAATATGGAACCCTGGTAACCAAGCCACTGTAACTAACAACCAGCTCAAGCCAGCTCACTTGGCCTGTGGCTCAGGAGGAAGAAAGATGTTGCTGTGCTGTTGCCAAAGGTCAGGAAACTCGAGTCTCAGGCATGGAAGTTGTGGATGTCTTACTCGAAGATGTACATGCTAGATCATTGCCAAGCCACAAATCCAGTATAACACAACTTTCTCTAAGAAGAAGGCCAGGAAAATCCAGGGCAACCAGATGAGGTAAATTTATAAGAAGAAATGTATTTGACCCCATCATCCTCCCCACACACTACAACTTTCTTTTTTTTCCTTTTTTTATTGTAATTAGTAAAAGGGTTAGATGATATTTGCCAGATAGAAGGTGCATTAATTCACATACATTGATACCCTTTCCCATGTCTTGGTACCCACTTCCCACCAACCCCACACCCCCCACCCGTCTTGGTTTTCCACCCTTTCCTATCACATTTCAAATATCCAAATACAAATAAATTCAATATATAAGATAAAGTGAAATACTATACCAATATGGGATAACCAAGGGACAGCAAACGAGATGAGAGACAACATAGTACATTAAGGACAACAATCATTCATTATATGGCTTTTGTGTCAATATCCTGGAGGTCCTTTCAATTAGCTTCACATTATATGGCCTTATATATGGCCTTTTGCTCTATTGCCAATCTCTGCTAGTAGAGCCCAAGGTTTCTACTGATTATGACGAATGAGGGAAACCACTGAGCCTAAGTTCCTTTGAGTCTGGCTTACTTCACTTAATATGATTTGTTCTAAGTCTTTCCATTTCCTAACAAATGGGGCGATGTCATTCTTTCTGACAGCAGCATAGAATTCCATTGTGTACAAATACCACAACTTGTTGATCCACTCATCCACTGAGGGACATCTGGGTTGGTTCCATATCTTTGCTATGGTGAATAGTGCTGCAATGAACATTGTTGTTCTAGTGGGTTTAGTATGCCCTTGTTTCTGGATTGTTGGGTAAATGCCAAGTAGTGGAATTCCTGGGTCATAGGGGAGTTCTATGTTTAGCCTTTTGAGGCACTGCCACACTGCTTTCCATAGTGGTTGACGAGTTTGCACCCCCACCAACAGTGTAGTAGTGATCCCTCTTGGCCACATCCCCTCCGGCATCTGTTGTCATTCGTTTTCCTGATCCTGGCCATTCTAACTGGAGTGAGGTGGAATCTTAGAGTTGTTTTGATTTGCATTTCTTTTATGACCAGAGTTTTTGAGCATTTCTTCATGTGTCTATAGGCCATTTTTGTTTCTTCTTCAGAGAAGACTCTCTTTAAGTCTTTGGCCCATTTTGTAATGGGATGGGTGTTACTTTGGAGGTTAGTTTTGGAGTGATTCAATTTTTTGAGTTGTTGATATATTTTAGATATGAGGCCTTGTTCCGTTGTTTGGGTGGTGAAGATCTTCTCCCACTCTGTAGGCTTCCTGATTAGTTTACTAGCTATATCCGTTGCCATACAAAAGCTCTGCAGTTTAATGCAGTGCCACTTATCCAGCCTTTCTCTGATTTGTTGTGATTCTTGGTCCTTATTAAGAAAGTTTCGACCTGTACCAAGGAGGCCTAGTGTATCTCCTATTCCTTCCTGTAAACTTTTCAGTGTGTCAGCTTTTACCTCCACGTCTTTGATCCATTTGCAGTTAATTCTAGTGCAAGGGGACAAAGAAGGATCCAACTTTAGTTTTCTGAATGTGTTTAACCAGTTCTGCCAGCACAACTTGTTGAAGAGGCTATCTTTCTTCCATTCTATTTTTTTGGCTCCCTGGTCAAAGATTAGGTGGCCATAGGTCTGTGGTTTAATATCTGGGTCCGCAGTTCTACTCCATTGGACTTCAGGCCTGTTCTTGTGCCAGTACCAAGCTGTTTTGAGAATTATAGCTCTGTAATAGAGCCTTAAGTTTGGAATTGAAATTCCTCCAGCGCTGTTCTTTCTGCTAAGAAGTGTTTTTGCTATACGGGGTCTTTTATTATTCCATATGAAATTTTGAATTGCCTCTTCTATGTCTTTAAAGAATGACATTGGGATGTTGATGGGTATTACATTGAATTTGTAGATAGCCCTTGGCAAGATTGTCATTTTCACAATGTTGATTCTTCCAATCCAGGAGCATGGGAGGTTTTTCCATTTCCCTTACTTCTGCTTTAATTTCCTTTTTTATCGTTTTAAAGTTTTCATCTAAACGGTCCTTTACATTCTTAGTTAAGCTAATTGCTAGGTACTTTATTTTCTTTGAGGCTATTGTGAAAGGAGTTTCTTTCCTGATTATTGCCTCGTTCCTCTCAGTGTTGGCGTAAAGTAAGGCAGTTGATTTGTGACGGTTGATTTTATGGCCTGCTACCCTTCCAAAGCTTTGAATCGCTCAAGGAGCTTGGGAGTAGAGTCTATAGGATTCTTTAAATACAGAATCATGTCATCTGCAAAGAGGGATAGTTTTATTTCCTCTTTCCCTACTTGGATCCCCTTCATGCTTGCTTCTTGCCTTATTGCACTGCCTAGGAATTCTAATACTATGTTAAAAGTACTAGTGGAGAGAGTGGGCATCCTTGTCTCGTTCCTGATTTTAGAGGGAATGGCTTTAGATTTTCACCATTAAGAATAATACTAGCAGTGGGTTTCTCATACACAGCCTTTATTACATTGAGAAATGTTCCATGGATTCCTAGTTTCTCCACATCTTTTAACATAAAGGGGTTTTGGATCTTGTCAAATGCCTTTTCCGCATCTATTGAGACAATCATGTGATTTTTGTCATTGCTCCTGTTGATGTGTTGAATTATATTAATTGATTTGTGTATGTTGAACCAGCTTTACCTCCCTGTGATGAATCCAGTTTGATCATAGTGTATATTTTTTTGATGAGTTGTTGTAGACGGTTGGCCAGTATTTTGTTGAGAAGTTTTGCATCGAGGTTCATCAAAGAAATGGGTCTATAGATCTCTTTCTTTGATGAATCTCTGTCTGGTTTGGGGATGAGGGCTATGCTGGCTTCACAGAATCAGTTTAGTAAAGAACCTTCATTTTCAATTTCGTTGAAGAGCTTGAGGAGTATTGGTGTGAGCTCTGCTTTGAAGACCTTATAGAATTCAGCTGTGAATCCATCTGGCCCTGGGCTCTTTTTAAGTTGAAGTTGTCTAATTTCCATTTCTATTTCAGAGCTTGAAATAGGCCTGTTGAGTTGGGTTAGCTCTTCTTGGTTCAGTGTGTGTATGTTAATATTGTCTAGGAATGCATCCATTTCTTCTAGATTCTCAAATTTGTTGGCGTAAAGGTTTGAGAAGTACTCCCTCATGATATTATGGATCTTGGTAATTTCTGTCGTGATATTACCATTTTCATCTGCGATTTTGTTTATTTCGATATGCTCTCTTCTTTTTTTGGTAAGATTTGCTAAGGGCTTGTCAATTTTGTTAATTCTTTCAAGAACCAACTCCTTGTTTTGTTGATTCTTTCTATAGTTTTTTTTATTCCAAATCATTTAATTCTGCTTTGATTTTAATAATTTGCTTTCTCCTAATGGATTTAGGGTTTGTTTGTTGCTCTTTTTCCAGGAGGTTAAGGTGAGACATTAACTAGTTGGTTTGCCATTTTTCCAACTTGCTGTTGTAGGCACTCCGCGCTATAAATTTTCCTCTGGGTACTGCCTTTGTTGTGTCCCTAAGGAGTTGATATTTGTGTGCTCCTTATTGTTAAATTTCATAAACAGTTGGATATCTGTTCTGATCTCTTCGATTACCCATTGTTTTTGATTCAACAATGTGTGGTTCAGTCTCCATGAGTTACAGGGTTGTCTTTGGTGGAGATGTGTGTTCAGCTCCAATTTGATGCCTTTATGGTCTGAGAGTGTGCATGGAATAATTTCAGTGTTTCTGAATCTGTCCAGGTTTGCTTTATGGCCTAAGATGTGGTCTGTTTTGGAAAATGTTCCATGTACTGCTGAGAAAAACGTATATTGTCGTGTTATTGGGTGGAATATTCTGCAGATGTCTGCTACATCTAGTCGGTCTATATAGTTGTTCAGTTCTAAGGATTGTTATGTCTTCCGGGAGGAAAGATCCCTTTAGTAGTATGTAGTAACCTTCTTTGTCTTTTCTTACTAATTTTAGTTTGAAGTCTATTGTATCTGATATGAGGATGGAAACTCCAGCCTGTTTATGGGGGCAGTTAGCTTGATAGAGTTTATTCCAACCTCTCACTTTCAAAAGAGGATTGTTTTTGGGTAAGATGTGTCTCTTGAAGTCAGCAGAACGATGGCTCTTGCTTTTTGATCCAACTAGACAACCTATGCCGTTTAATTGGAGAGTTAAGTCCATTGATATTGAGAGTTAGGATTGAGAGATATTTATTAGTTCCTACCATTTTTAAAAGCTTTTAGTAGGGCCTGCTTCTTGACAGTTCTTGTGGTCCTTAGATGGTATGCTGTTTAGGTGCCATTTCTTTCCCTATATTGCATTTATTTTGGTTTTCTATGTATAGAGCATCTTTGAGAATTCTCTGTAGTGTTGGTTTTGTTTCGACATATTGTTGCAGCTTTTCCCTGGAATGGAATGTTTTTATTTTTCCCTCAGTTATGAATGAGAGCTTAGCTGGCTACAGTATTCTTGGTTGGTAGTTATTTGATATAAGGGCATGACATATATGCTTCCAGTCACTTCGTGCTTGCATGGTCTCTGCTGAGAAATCTGGGGTTATTCTGATTGGTTTGCCTTTGTAGGTTACTGATCCCTTTTCCCTGGCTGCCTTTAGGATCTTTCCTTTCGTTTCTATTGATCCAGTTCGGATCACAATGTGGCAGTGGGATGTTCTTTTCTGGTCAGGTCTGTTTGGGGTTCTAAAAGCTTCTCGTATCTGGATGGGCCTGCCCTTCTGGATATTTGGGAAATTCTCTGAGATGATTCCCTGAAGTATATTTCCAATACCATTGACCTCTTTCTCCACGACCTCCTCAATACCAACTAGCCTTAAATTAGGCTTCCTAATTGTATCTTGGACCTCCTGAAGCGCTCTCTCATATTTCCTAGATTTGGATTGACTCATTTTCTGTTCTTTATAATACCTAAATTATCTTCAGCCACGGAAATTCTCTCCTCTGCAATGTCTAACCTGCTATCAAAGCTATCTACTTTATTTTTCATCTCCCTTGCTTCTATTTGCTCACTTTTGATGCCTTGCGTCTCTTGTTTTACATTATGTATGGATTTCTTTATCTCCTTGATTTCCTTTTGAGTGGTTAGCTCAGTAGCTTTATTTTCTTTGGACATTTGCTGGAGTTTGGTCCCGTTTTTATTTGTGGATTTTTTGAATTCATCAATCTTTCTTTGAAAAACCTTTATTATGTCCTCCTTTATGGCTTCTTCTTTTTCACTTATCACATTGTTTTTGCTTTCCTCTTGTTCAGCTATGGCTTCCTCCATTATCTCTTTCTTTATATTTTCACATTTTTCATTAATGATGTTTATCAATTGCATTTGTGTAGCAATTGGAAGACTCTCCTCTAGGTTTGCCAGTGACTGTTCCATTGTCTGTTTACATTGGGTGGGGGATGTTGTTTCTTGATTTGACATTTTTCTTGAGTTTCTTGTTCTGCCCATTTGAAAATGGGAGCAAGATTACTACTAAATACGATTATAGTTTTTCAGATATAACCAACCTAGACCTCTGTAGCTGGCAGACACTAGATGTTCACAAGCTTTGATTGGTATTATCACTCTTTCTTTTTGTGCACTTACAGACCAGCCTAATACAACCACTGATAAGCGATTTATACCCAAAACAATAAGCCTCTCAATCCAATCTCTATTGTCTTTAAATCCCTCTGAGCCTAGAGAATAATTAACCACCTACATATACAATATTGCTCAATAGACATCAAGTGTAGATCCGTGCAGTATAAGGGTTGAAAGACGAGCAGAGGTCCAGAGATAGAAAAAAAGAATGAGAGAGGTCAGGGGAGGTGCAAGAGGATTAACGTAGGAGTGTAAGAATATTGTAGTAATGAAGAAAAGTTATAGCATAAGGATAACTGACATAAGTTGGTAAGTAGGTAGCATATTTGAGTACAAAGTTTGGAAAGTGTTAGAATAAAACTTATGTGTTGCTGCACGACTAGCTCTTAGCCCAACCAGTGGCCTCACAGTGGACCATGGGATGGATCTGATTTTCTTGTCTACGTTGACGGAAAGGGGTATTTCACAAGATGCAGAAGCGAAGATTTCAGAAGCAAATGGTGTGAGTGAATTAGCTCGCGAAAAGCATTTTTATTTTCTTTTATCTTTCTGCCAGTCTTGGGGCTTGAATTCAGGGCCTGAGCACTGTCCTCGGGTTTTCTCAAGTCTAGCCCTCTGACACTTGAGCCACAGTGCCACATCAAGATTTTCTATCTATGTGATACTGAGCAATCAAACCCAGATCTTCATGGATGCTAGGCAAGCACTCTACCACTATGCCAAACTCTCAACCCTGACATAGTAATTATAAAGTCATCATCATCATCATCATATCCAAATATCTTTTCTCCTACAAAGAATGAAACACTTAACTGTGTCTAATGCTTTTTTTTAATTTCACTAATTCTTCTGTGTTTTTCCCTCTTGCATTTTGTACACTTGAAAGCAAAGCTAATCATCAGGAAAAAATTGATTAGGATATATAAACCTAATAATATCCTAGTAGATTGACCTCAAAAATATGTGCAAGATGCCCTGTGTGTTTCACCTAGTGGTAGAGTACTTGGCTAACAAGCAAAAAGACTCAGGTTTCATTCCTCATTACCACATACATAGAAAACGCTGCAAGTGGTGCTGTGGCTCGGTGGGACAGCTAAAGCCTAAAGAAAGCCCAAGAACAATGTTCACACTCTGAGGTCAAGTCCCAAGACTAGCAAAAACAAAAAAAATTCGACAAGGGGCAAAATGCAGTCAGAGAAGGCACTGTGAAGCAAATGTTTTGTAAAGGATCAGGGCAATATTGACCCTTAAATTTGGATCTTACCGAAGAAAGGCTCCTTTCACATGTCTTGGTACACATTTCCCTCCAAAACCACACTCCCACCCGTCTGATTTTTGCACTGCCTAGGAATTCTAGTAGGATGTTAAAAAGGAGTGGAGAGAGTGGGCATCCTGAATGCTACCCCTTACCCCTTTCATGCAAAGCTTAGGCCTGTGGCATATTAATCACAATTCAACGCTCTGTTTTTTGCTCTTTAATTAGAGGTAAAAATCTTATGGAATTTGTTGCATGGCTGATTTTGAACTGGAATCCTCAGGTCTCAGCTTATCTTGAGTAGCTATGATTACAGGACTTTTACAACCTGTATGCTCATACACATCGCTTCTGATCCAAACACTCATTGTTCAATTTAACTAACAAGATGTGAGGAAAGATGATTGACTGTAATTTACTAGATGGGCTTACAGTGAGTGTATATTTCCACTTCCACTCTGAAGCCAGGGAAATGTTTCTGGTACATGTTTCAACTATCTCCCAAAGAGGAAATAATGTGTGAGTACGTATGCTAGTATTTCAGATAGGAGATGGACTTTGGTGTTTGGAACCTGTTGAGCAGTGTGTATCAGCTGGGGTGTGATAACCGAGATGATGTTTCAGACAGGAATATTTTCATAACAGACAGACTTAATCCAGATCCTTGGATTTCAGGCCTTGAGAAGATAGAATTACAAGTGTGAGCTGCCACCATCACCTGGTTCATTTTGGAAACCTTAATTGCTTCACATTTGTTCCTTTCCCTTTTTGGAAGATTGATCTAAGCTGGCTGATTGTGCATCACAATGAAGTGATTGGCCTCAGGAATTGCAAATATTTGTTTCATCAGCACGGAATGAATGAAAGTTGATCTAAACCCAATAGTATTTTCCTTCTGATAAATAGGGAACTTACTTATATCATTTTCCTTGCCTTTGCTTTCCCAAAGCAAGCAACATGTTTCTTAAAAACTATACTTCATGAGAATATTATAATTAGAAGCTATCTTCTGCACACTTCAGAATAGTCCTTGCATTTATAAACTTATATTACAATATTAGGTAGAAGAATGGTGACTGTTACTTTCATAACTATTTCATATTTTTTACTCTTTAAGGCTCATTAACTCAAGAAGGGATTAAAGACATTTAGATAATAGTAGATCATAGCTGCTGCTGATTTGATGTGTGTGCAGATGATACACAGATTTATTACGATTACTCAAAAGTTTTGTTCAAATTTTCAGTAGTAGACTGCTATGCTAACGGGAAGGTGATAGTAATGACGCTGAAATTCTATGAATCAGCTATGAAGCTGAATTTCAGGGGAGAGTATTTGCTAGGGACTTAATTTCTAAGACGCATATCAAGAATATTGAACTATAGCACCAAATGATGGAGGACTCAACGTCACATTTTGTTTGTTTTATGCAAGTCCTGGGACTTGAACCCAGGGCCTGGCAACTGTCCTTAAATTTTTTTTTGCTTCAGGCTAGTGTTCTACCACTTGATCCACAGCTCCACCTCCAGATTTTTGGTAATGAACTGTAAATAAGAATATCATGCAATTTGTTTGGGCTGGATTCAAACCTGATTCTCTGTAGATAGGATTCCAAGTGTGAGCGCACAGAGCCTGGCTAGTATCATTCATCATTCAAGTCATGGGACTGCAATTCTGCACCTGGGTCTTGTCACTGAGCTTTTCATCTCAAGACTACTGCCCTATCCCTTGAGCCATAGGGCCACTTCTGGGTTTCTGGTGGTTAATTGGAGATAAGAGTCACATGGACTTCAGTGCCCAGGCTGACTTTGAACTGCTATCCTTGGATCCCAGCCTCTTGAGTAGCTACATTTACAAGTGTGAGCCACCATACCCGGCTAAATTATTTTTAAGTTAATTTTTTTTGTTAAGTCAATATATAGTTGGCATACGGTTACATAAGTAATGAACACATTTCTTAAGAAAATTGTTATCCCCTCCCTCCTTTTTCTCTGTTTTCCTACCCTCAGCCCCCTCTCCACCCAGATTGTTCAGTTCATTTCCGTTTAGTGTCTTCCAAGTATCACTGTTCAATTGGTTCACCCTTTTTCCTTTGTTTTTTTTTTTTTACCATTTTATTATACCCTCTCCATTCCCCAAATCACCTAAACCTATGTACAAGACACAGGGTACCCGAATTCAACACAGTGACTACAGAGAATAAAACTAAAGGGAAAAAGAAGAAAAGAGGTAAAAAGCAAAGAAAATGAAAGAACATCATACAGTACCTTAGAAGCAACAACACTGAAAAAACAAAACATAAAACCTTGGGCTGAAAATGAAGCTTGCCTAGCATGTATGAAACCCTGGATTCCATTCCTCAGCACCACATAAACAAAAACTGGAACTGCCACTGTGACTCAGCTGGTAGATTTCTAACGTTCAGCACAGAGTGTCTCCAAGTGACAAAAATCTGTCACATTTAAGTCAGGCTTCAAAACTTTGCTAGGAACCAGTTACGTGATTTGGAAGAAAGACCAATTTTCAAAAAATCACTAGCCAGGCGCTGGAGGGTCATAATTGTCATTCTACTAGCCAGGGAGAAGGTGATTCAAAGCCTTTGCAAGCAAAAAAACGAAAACAAAAAAACTGTAAGATTCTACTCTCCACTTATCCACCCAAAAACTAAGTGGAGTTGTGGCTAAAACTGGTACAGCATTAGCCTTGAGGAAAAAGAACTAAGAGACCTTGCCCAGGTCCAAAGTTCAAGCTCCCCACCAAGATAGAAAAAAAAGGAGTCCAGATACCTTAGTTTAAAAAGTATATCTGGATATCTTAGATTTTTCTGATCTTTCCTCATTCATCTCATGGAACCACATAATCTTGATCCTGATCTGACTAAGAGCCTGAATTGTGCTTAATAAATTCATTCCACATATTCCAGTAGAATTTGGACAGCTAACAGCCACTTACCAATGCTTTATTCTACGTTTAGGCCAGTATGTCTTCATACCATCTACACAGTCAGCTATATCATCTTTCCAGAAGTATCATTGAGTGTAGAACACTCAGAACTAAAATAATTGCATAAAGATCTAATAAAACCCCTTGATTCATTAAGAAAATTTCTGTACCACTTAGAGCAAGTACATTAGTGGTATTTACCTCTAGCCTCTTTTTAAAAAAATTTATAAACATTGAATTTTACATCATATTTCAAATGTCATGTTTAACCAACAAGTATTCAAGAAGGGAATCGCTATACAATCACTGGCACATAGATTTTAGAATATAGTAAAAATTAAGCTGAGTCATTGTATGTCATAGGTACAGATTAATCTATAATAAAACACATGTCTATAGAGTGTATAGTCTATCCTAGATTTTTATGTCTATGTAGTTATGTTTATATCTCCAAAATTATGTCCAGAACTTTGGGTATCAACTATTCAATCATCGCTCTACTACTGTTTGAAACTAATATCCATATATTAAGGATACCATGTACCTTTTGTTCCTTGGTCTTGACTTATCTCACTCAACAGGATTCACTCTAATTTCATCCACTACCCCAAAAATGCCATTATTATTTTTTTCTGTGCAGATCTTCTTTTTATGTATTTATTTTTATTGTAATTTATAGAAGGGTTACATTATATTCACCAGATAGAAGGTGCATTACTTCTCAAACTTTGATACCCCATGTAATGATATGGTCCCCATTTCCCTTCCCCTACCCCCACTCATGTTCATTGCCCCCCTTCCCTATCCAATTTCAAATAACCAATTAGGCCCATATGAAATATATCAGAAAACAAGGTGAAATATTGTAACAACATGATATAACCAAGGGATAGCTAAAGAGATAAGAGATCACATAGTTCATTAAGGACAACAATCACTCATTATATGAGTTTTGTTTCTTTATCTTGGAGGTCCTTACATTTAGTGTCATACTATTTGTCACGATGTCTCTAGATTTTGTTCTATTGTAAATCTCTGGTAGCAGAGCCCAAGGTTTCTACTGAATTTGACAAATGTGGGAGACTCTTGGGCCTATGTTCCTTTGAGTTTGGCTTACTTCACTTAATATGATTTTTTTTCTTTTCATCCATTTCCCCGAGAATGCCATTATTTTATCTTGTCGGTTGGCTATGTATCATTCCATTGTGTGTGTGTGTGTGTGTGTGTGTGTGTGTGTGTGTGTGTGTGTGCGTGCGTGTATCACATTTTTTGTAGTAGGGCATCTGGTTGTTTCCATCATCCAGCCTCATTTTCTACAGATATTTTTATAGTCTCTTTTTTATTTTCAGGGTAATGTATAGAGGGGTTACGATTACATTTACAGGTAGTGGACTGCATTACTTCTCACACATTTATTCCACTCCACATGTTTTTGTCCCCAGTTCCCTCTCCCCTCCCCTTCCCAATCATCTTGTTTCCCCCCTTCCCTTTCATATTTGACATAAACAAATAAACATATATACAATATGCCAGGGAAAAAATCAGATACAGTAACAATCTGACATTAACCAAAGGGCAAAATAAGAGATGAGAAATAAAATAGTAGTTTAAGGACAAAAATCACACAAGATTAAGAGCAACGATGACACAAGATATAGCTCTTCTTCCCATATCCTAGAGATCCTTTCATTTAGTCTCATCCTATATGACCTTATATACCTAGGTTTTTGAGTTATTGTAATCCTCTGCTTGGAGAGTCCTAGATGTGAACTAATTGTTACAAATGAGGGAAACCATTGAACTTATGTTTCTTTGGGTCTGGCTTGCTTCACTTAATATGAATTTTTCCAAGTCTTTCCATTTCCTTACAAATGGGGCGATGTCTTTCTTTCTGATGGCAGCATAGCATTCCATTGTGTGTAAGTACCACATCTTCTTGATTCAGTCATCTACTGAGTGGCATCTGGGTTGGTTTCATAGGTTTGCTATGGTAAATAGTGCTGCAATGAGCATCATTGTGCTAGTGGATTTAGTATGTCCTTTTTTCTGGACAATTGGGTAGATGCCAAGTAGTGGATTTGCTGGATCATAGGGGAGCTCTATGTTTAGTCTTTTGAGGAACCACCACACTGCTTTCCCTAGTGGTTGAACGAGTTTACACTCACACCAACAGTGTAGGTGTGATCCCCCCTGGTCACTTCCCCACCAGTATCTCTTATTAGATTTTTTGATAATGGCCATTCTGACTGGAGTCAGGAGGAATCTCAAAGTTGTTTTGATTTTCATTTCCCTTATTGCTAGAGATATGGAGCATTTCTTCATGTGTCTAAAGCCCATTTTAATTTTTTCTTCAGAGAATACTCTTTTAAGTCTTTAGCCCACCTTTTAATAGGATGGTTGTTTCTTTGAAGATTTGTTTGGGAGAGATTCATTTTTTTCAGCTATAGATATATTTTAGATAACTACATATATTTTTGTAGGAAAAAGAATGGAAGCCATCATGCTGGCTCACAACTTAATTTCAGCTACTTAGGAGGCTCAGGGCTTTGGATCACAGGTCAAAGCCAACCAGGGCCCTACAGTGTGTGAGATCAAACTCTGTGAACATACAATGACTGTAAGAGGAATCTCCCTGCCTGGGAATGTAGCCTAATGATAGAGTGCTCACCTAGAATGCATGAAGACCTAGGTTCTATTCACCGGTACCGCAAACTCAGAAAAAAAGCTAGAAGTGGCGCTGTGTCTCAAGAGGCAGAGCACTCACCTTGGGCAAGCGAGTCCAATGAAAATGTCTAGGCCCTGAGTCCAAGCCGTAGGACTGGCAAAAAGAAAAAAAAGAGCAATCTTACTTAAGTAACAAGGAATGTACCCTATATTTATACAGACTGAAAAATTCATTAAGAAATTAGAAAATATGTATAAAGTGCATAATTTCTTTGGTGTGTTGGCACTGGGTCTTCAACTGAGTGCTTCAGCTCTATCCCTGACCTTTTCTGCTCAAGGCTAGCACTGTACCAATGCAGCCCCAAATCATCTATCTTCAATTGAGATATAAGCGATGAATATTTCAGGGTGCTTCATGAAAAACATTTTTATAAATTGAAACTTTCAACACAGTCTTATTTTAGTATGAATGTTGAGATGGGAAGAGACAGAAAAAGTGAAATGTTTCCTGATCCCCATAGAGAAGAGACTCAGCAGAACCACTGTGGTCTGCAGGCTTCTTTGTGAGTTTTGTTTGCTTGTTTGATTTTTGTCAATTGTGGGGCTTGAACTCTGGGCCTGGGCACTGTCCCTGAGCTCTTCAGCTCAAGGCTAGTGCTTTAATCTGTGAGCCACAGTGCCACTTCTGGTTTTTCTGGCAGTTAACTGGGTACTTTGGCTGGCTTTAAACTTTGATTCTCAGATCTTAGCCTCCTGAGTAGCTAAGATTATAGGTGTGAGGTACCATCACCAGGCTGCTGCTCTGTTACTATGCAGGTTCTGGATCAAGAACTTCAAGTTCTTACTTCAATTTTTTCTTCTCTTGCCTGATACTCTGCCATTTGAACAGCCCCATTTCCTGGTCTTTGTTGGTTAATGAGAGATATTATGATTTTCTAATATTCAGAGCAATGATTATAAAACCCAGCATTTTACTTACTTGAATAAATTAAGAGACAGGACCTAGTGAGATGGAAAACAAAATTTTTTTTCAAGTTGCTATCCTGTTCTAATGCATAAGTCTGGCTATTTTGCTTACACACAAATATGTATTTTACCAATTTCTACTCTATTTTTCCTTAGCTTAAAACCACCACTGCCATTTCATAGATTTTGTTGTTGTTGTTTGCGGTGCTTGAACTCTGTGCCTGGGCTGTTCCTCAGATCTTCAGTTCAATGCCAGTGCTCTACTACTTTTGATTTGGCCAGTCCTGGGCTTGAACTCAGGGACTGAGCACTGTCCTTATATTTTCTCAAGGCTAGGGCTCTACCACTTCAGCCTCAGCACCACTTCCAGCATTTTTCTATGTATGTGATATTGAGGAATTGAACCCAGGTCTTCGTGCATGTTAGGCAAGCACTCTACCACTAGGCCAAACTCCCAGCCCAAAATTATTCATCATTACTATTAGCTATCTTCTTTTTTTTATTATTGATTCGTCATGGTGCTTGGACTTTGGGCCTGGACACTGTCCCTGACCTCTTCAGCTCAAGGCTAGCGCTCTTCCTCTACAGCTCCATTTTTGGTTTCTGGTAGTTAATTGGTGATGTAAGTCTCACAAACATATGTGTCCAGGCTGGCTTTGGGCTTTGAACCAAGATCCTCCAATCTCAGCCTCCATAGTAGGTAGAATTACACGCTTCAGCCAGCAGTGCCTGACTGTTTGATGCCTCTGTCTCTGTCTCTCTTTCTCTGTCTGTCTCTGTCGGTCTGCCTCTCTCTCTCTCTCTCTCTATCTGTCTCTCTCTCTCTGTCTCACTCTCTCTCTCTCTGCCTCTCTCTCTGTCTCTCTCTCTGTCTCTCTGCCTCTCTCTCTGTCTCTCTCTCTTTCTATCTCTCTCTCTCTCTCTCTCTCTTTCTCTCTCTCTCTCTCTCTTTCTCTCTCTCTTTTGGTTGTAAGACTTTAATTGTGCACATGGGCAGTGTCCCTGGGCTCTTCAGCTCAAGGCTACAACCTTAAACACCTTGAGCCACAGTGTCACTTCTGGTTTTCTGGTGCTTAAGTGGAAGTTAGAGTTTCATGGACTTTAGTGTCTGGCCTGGCTTTGAACTGTGATCCTCAGAACCCAACCTTCTGAGATCATTTCCAGCTTTTTTTGGTGTAAGTTTTACAGAGTAATTGAACAGAAGGCTTTGTGCATACTAGGCAAGCAAACTGCCACTAGTGTGCACTCCAGCCTTAGATAAGGGCTTTCTTTTTCTTTTTTTCACACATGGGGCTTGAACTCTGGGCCTGGCTGTTTACCTTAAGCTCTTCAGCTCAAGGCAAGAGCTCTACCACTTGAGGCACATTGTCATTTTGAATTTTCTGGATTATTTGGAAATAAGATTCTCACAGATTTTTATGCCTGGGCCGTCTTTGAACCTCGATCCTCCAGGGTAGCTAGGATTACCAGGGTGAGGCACCAGTCACGGGCATTAAAATATTATTTTTTGCATGTCCTATGGCTTCAACTCATGGCCAGAGCACTGTCCTAGGGCTTGCTCAAGGATAGCACTTTACTTCAGCCAGCCAACTCCCGGTCCAAATAGGCCACTCTTGAAGCTAGAATTACAGAGATCTGCCATAATACTGGCATGTTGTTATCTAAGTATATAATTTTTCTTCTATTTTTGATGGCTTTTCATTAGTGTACATATTTCCTACATATTTTATGGAAAACTTCCTTCCCACTGGGGCCATAAGTTAAGCCTAGTGGAAGAGTTCTTGCCGAGCATGAATGAAGACCCAAGTTCAATTCCTCAGCAGGACATAGATAAAAAAAATAAAAGTGGTGCTGTGGCACATGTGATAGAACTTGCGCCTTAAGAATAAACAAAAACAAAAACAAGGATCGTGCTCAGGTCCTGAGTCTAAGCCCAGTACTGGCAAGAAAAAATTCTGCCCAAAGTGGACATTTAAACTTATTGTACTTTTCAAAAAATTTGTTGTCAAGGTGATATACAAAGAGATTGCTGTTACATATGTAATGAGTACATTTCTTGTAAACACTGTTACCCCCTCCCCCTTTTTCACTTTCCCTTGCCCCAAGTCATAAATTTCATTTACAACAAATATATATGTATTTTCATTCCTGAAAAAAATAGTTTAAAATGTGTTCAAATAAATGATGTAGGTTGATATATTTATCAAAATGGATTACTTGAACTCTAAAATAAACATTCTAGGTAATTTTTCTCATAAAATTGTAGTAATGCTATATAACTAATAAAAAAGGAATTTTAGTTATTAATTTCTTATGTTTTACCTTTAACATTATTACACCAAGCATACTGTTTATGCTATTAATACAGACAGCATGAAATATGATTATGTAAAAAAATTAAATGATTAAAAATAGTAAGGTTGGGGGCCAGTAGTTTGGGTTGGTGGCACACAGCCTGGACTGGCAAAAAAGAAGTAGGGTTAGATAAAACAGATTTATTTCCAAATGTGTGGAAAATGGTATGATTTCTTGTTTGGCTAGTCCTGGGGCTTGAACTGAGGGACCAGGAATTGTCCTTGGCCACATTTGTTCAAGGGTGGCACTCTGACACCTGAGCCACAGTGCCCCATCTGCTTTTTCTGTGTATGCAGGGTCGAGGAATTGAATCAAGGTCTTCTTGTATACTAGGCGAGCACTCTACAACTAGGCCACATTCAAAGCCAAAGTAGATTTTTGATGCTATTGTGGAGTTTTAATTTTCTTAAATATTTGTACAAAGCACAATGGATATATAAACAGACTTGAACTCACAGAACAGAGTCCCACATAATATTACAGTTACTCTGGCACTTCTCCCGATTGACAAAACACATTTCCAGGCATCTGCTCTGTCCTTAAGCTTTGGTAGCTGACTTGTCTTTCCATGGAGGCCTGGCCTGGATTCCTGGTGATTCCATGCATTTCATAGTTCCCTGTATATCCAGTAAGGTTGTCTTCTATGGGACCAGACCTGTCTGGTTTTTGGCCCACCCAGGACCTATGTGTCTGAGGTCTCACATTATAAGTGGAAAATAAAACACAGTATAATAAGCACTGAAGAACTGCACACCATAATATTAACAATGAGAGTTTAATAGTTAGCAAAGTAAATACAATGAATACTTGACAAGAATCATGAGAGCAAGATAAAGAGATGTCTTTTTAGGAAGGGGACAGGGAAGCTCTAAATCCAGACTGGCCTCCAAGTTGCCTTCAGACAGTAATTCTACTTCAGAGTCTTCAGAAGGGTCTCCTTCCTCATGAGAAACAGAATGTCCTTCCTGAGTTAAGAGGGGGATGGATTCTGGTTTGTCGAATGGAGATTGAGTCTCTTTTAGTGAGATGGATGGGTCTGGATATTCTGTGAGGATGGATTCATTTTCCTCCAATGAATCCAGTATTGAGAGTACACTTGCTGCTTCCCATGGGGACATTTTCCATGAGCCCAGCGTGTGCCCCTTCAGCTTGCACAATAAGTGGAGTGTTACTCTGACTCAGATGGACTGACTCTGGGTGGAGTGTGAAAGGAAACGGAAGGAAATCTGGCTGCTCTTTTTCTTCCTCCATAGTATCTGCAGGTTCAACTGTGTCACACATGGGGTTCAGAGCAAAAGGTATATCCACAGGACTCTAAACCTGTTTGGTAATTTCTACAGAAGGCCCATGCTTTCTGGAGTGCAGTGATGATTCTCAGTCTCCATCAGTCACCAGCTCCATTGGTGGGTATTTCATCCGGAGTTCAGGATAAGCTCTTCCACGATGACCCAAACCTAAGAATGGAAATAGGTACAGAGTGGACAGAGTGGACTCTGCAAGTTGAAGTGTCACTCAACTTCCATGAGGATCTAATGGAGGAACCTGTAGAACTGGAGTTTGGACTGAACACTGAGGAGGTGTAGGGTCTTTCTAATGAGTGCTAATTCCCGAGTCCTTTCAGAGGACAGACATTACCTGGCTGACACCACCCATAAAGGGCATTTTGCCAAGCTCTGTAGAAGTAAGGGCCAACCAATATCTAGACCACATGGGCTTCCTACTCACAGGCTCTGAGGCACCCACACCAGGACTTCTACTTCTTCTTGATCTTACTGGTCGCACATTCCTCCAGCTGGTCAAAAAGTATGTGTTTAGAAGAGCAGGTCCAAAGCCGGCATGTGGAACCTCATATAGAGCTTGAGTTGTGTCAGGGTGTGGCAGTTCTTGAACTCGTAGAAATCACTGGGGTAGAAGTCCATTCACATCGTATAGATGGAACACATGATGCTGTGGGCACATTCGGTACAAGGAAAGTGAGAACCTTCTCTCTCCATCCTGAGCCTTCTACAAAAGCCCCTTTCTTGCCGGACTCCAATGCTGTGGCTGTCCTGCAGAGATGTGCACTTATGTGCTGGGAGGGGGGTAAGAGACACTCGAGAACAGGATGACTTTTACACCCCACTTCCAGAAGCTTCTGAGAGAGGCCTCTATGCATGTGTCCAAAGTAAACGCACCTTAAATTAACTAAGTAAATGCTCTAAATAAATCAATAGGTGAATGCTCTAAATAAAGAACTAAATGCTCATTCCTCTAATCTTAGCCACCCAGCAGGCTGAGCTCTGAAGATCACAGTGGAAAGCCAGTTTAGTCAGTAAAAGTCTAAAGGCACTTGTCTTCAATTAGGCAGCAAAAAGCCAGAACTTGACCTATGACTCAAATGGTACAGTGCTAATTTTTGAACACCAAAGGGATGGCATTTAGCCCTGGGTTCAGGTTCAAGTGGCAGCACTGGACCACACACCAAAATGTAAATGCTTTCAGGATCTAACAGGCAAAGCTATCACAATCCCTCCCTGATGGCTCAAAAGTGATTCAGCCCCCAGCTTTTCCTCTGACTCCAGTATTTCACAGGCCTCCGCCATTAGTACTGACACCTCATTTCTTACTGGGAAATGGGATTTCCTAGGATGTCACTTAGGTGAGGGCTGCAGTTGGGAGCCACTTACTCATGCCTGAAATCCAACTTCTCAGTAAGCACACTGTTGAGACTCCAGTAGCTTGTGAGGGAAATGAAATGGCATGGTGTCCCAGTCATAATAAAGTAGTTTGCGCAATTATATCATGCTTAGCTCCCCTATGAACACCCCAGTGAAACAAACAGGCTCAGAGAGGAGCAAAGTATTCCAAGACTTGGCCAGGAGGGGTGAGCAAACCTGGGTTTGGAGGGGGAACACTCACTTTTTCAAGAGAATTTCCAGCAACTACTACATTGTCCTCCACTATTTGAAATTGTGCAGAAAGTTTCCCACATAAAAGAGATCACCTTTCTGGTAGGCAGGGATCAGCTTTCTCAGCAGCATCTCCAACAGGCATTCCTCCAGGATCCATAGGTTACAAGGCTCATTCAGAGTCTGAGCTGACTTACCATCACACTATGTTGGCAAAACAGTGGATATTTCAAACGTAGGAATGGGACCACACTTCATACAGAGGAACTGGAATAGAGTAGATGGAAATGACACACTCTAATCTCAGTAGAGTCACTTGAAAGCACACAAGAAGGTTGTAGTGTGTGGGCAGGATGATGGGTTCAAATAGTTTTCCTCTCAATATACCTCATCTGAGTTGCCCTGGAGTTTCCTGGCTTTCTTCCTAGGGAAATGCCTGATATACTGGAATTTTGGCTTGGCACTGATCCAGCATCTACTTCTTCAAGTGAGACATCCATATCTCCCATGCCTGAGATCCGAGCCTCCTGACCTTTGGCAACAGCACAGCAACATCTTTCTGGTTCCTGAGCCACAGGCCAAGGGAGCTGGCTTGAGCTGGTTGTCACATACAGTGTCTTGGTTACCAGGTTTCCATATTCTGTTCCATTGTGAGGGAGGTAGGGTCACCTTTCAAGGCCCAATGACCAAAGCTCCTTGCTCACAGAAGACCTCCCCAAAGACATACTGGAGGCTGAATCTCCCTTCCCACCTCACATATGGATGTAGTAAACAGCACAGCTTTTTGTTCAAATCCCAAGTCATTAACTAGGCGTAAGTGCTAGCTTGGTCTCAGACTCAAGGAGCCTTTCTTAGGTAAGATCCAAACTTAACTGTCACTATTCCCCTTACACTTCACAAGACATTTTGCTTCACAGTGCCTTCTCAGCTTGCATTTTGCCTCATGCACATTTTTTTGCCAGTCCTGGGACTTGATCTCAGAGCCTGACCATTGTTCTTAGGCTTTCTTTAGGCTATAGCTGTCCCACCAAGCCACAGCACCACTTCCAGCGTTTTCTATGTATATGGTACTGCAGAATCAAACCGGAGTCTTTTTGTGTGGTAGCCCAGCACTCTACAAATAGATGAAACACCCAAGCCTTCTTGCACATATTTTTCACCTCAATCTACTAGGACGTTGTTAGGTTTCTGTATCCTAATTTATTTTTCTTCCTGATGAATATCTGTGCTGTCATCTGTAAAAATGCAAGTGGGAAAATCACAGAAGCATTGGTGACATAAAAAAAGTCTTACAGACATAGATAAGTGTTCATTCTTTGTAGGAGAAAGGATATTTTGATATGATGATGATGACTATTTATAAATACTTTATCGGGGTTTAGAGTTTGGCCCAGTGGTAGAGTGCTTCCCTAGCATCCATGAAGATCTAGGTTTGAGTCCTTAATATCACACAGATATAAAAATCCATATGGCAATGTGGCTCAAGTGGCAGAGGGCTAGACTTGGGAAAAGCCAAGAGCAGTGCTCAGGCGCTGAGTTCAAGCCCCAGGAATGGCAGAAAAAACAAAAGAAAAGAAAAGAAAAGAAATGTGCTTTTTACAAGTTATTCACTCACAGCATTTGCCTCTGAATTCTTCGCTTCTGCATCTTGTGACTTATCCCTTTCCCTCCATGTAGACAAGAAAAACAGATTTTATTACTTGTTATCCTGTTGTCCAATCTTTGGATATTAATTCAAAATACAATATTGCCTGAGATATTGTGTGTGTCCATGTGTGTGTGTATCTGCCTCTGTGTGCATGCACACATGTGTACAGGGTTTAGGACTTACTCATAGGGCCTGTGTGATAACCCTCAGAATCTTTTACTCAAAGGTATTGGTCTTTCACTTCTAGCTTATTATAGCTAATTGGAGTTGAGAGATTCACTCAATTTCTTGCCCTGTGCATGGGAACCCAGTGCTGGGTTCTCATATTGTTAATTGTAGCTATAGAGAAGGCTGAGGTCTGGGGATCCTCGTTAGAATCCAGCCCCTGAAAGAAAGTCACTGATAGAAATCTTTATCTTCAGTTAAGCACGAATAAATAAGGCAAAAGTGGAACTGTGGCTCAGTTCCTCTTGTACCAGCCATGAGAAAATTAGTAATTGGCAGCACCTGGTCCCTGAGAGAAATCCTTAGCACTGGTTCAAAAAAAGAAAGAAAATAATGAAAAAAATTAAAACTTGCTGAGGAATCCATAAGGATAAACGTGCCTGTGAATAATCTTGTCATTTCAGATTCCCTCAAGAGCTTAGGTCTCTCTATATTTTTTTCAAGTTTTTTTTAAAGATATTTACATATTTTCTATCTTTCTTAAACAGAGATAGCCATCCACAAAACACAAACACAAACTCTCACACAGTATACCACCCACCCATAAGTGTCTGGCTATGTATATATGTATAGTCATATGTATTGATCTGTCTCTCTATACTAATATATAAATGCATAAACATATGTATTTAGACAAACAGGAAACATACATAGATAGGTCTCAGGCATTTCCAGATTTTGTGCAAGTCTTCGGAGTGCAACTTACCATTGTATTGTTTGTCAAGATAGAGTCCCTCTAACTTTTGGCCAGCTTCTTGTCCTTTGAAACTTTTTTCTGCCAGTCCTGGGTTTTGAACGCTAGGCCTGGATGCTGTCACTGAGCTTGAGCTTCTTGCATTCAGTAGTTTATTGCAGATAAGACTCTCATGGAGTTTCTGTCCTGGGCTGGCTTTGAATTGTGATCCTCAGATCTCAAACTCCTGAGTAGCTAGGATGACAGTCTTGAGCTACCAGTACCTGGTTCCTTTGCCTCTTTTACCCTTTTTTTGACCCCACCACAGCCATGGTATCTACCTTCCTATGTTCTCTCCACCTGCCCCCAGACAGGGGTCTGACAGATGCTTTCCACCCACTTATTCATGTCCTCCTCTGTATTGGCTGACAGCTAAGACATGCACTCACTTGTCTGGATGCCAAACACAAAGCCATGTGATTGTTTCTCAGTCTGGAACATCCTATCAGATTTATAGCACCACAGAGGGCCAGGTTGATGCTCCTCCAGGGCTTCTTAAATTGTTCTCATATTAATCCACAACACGTTTGTCATCACTTGTCCAGCTAATTCATGGACTAAAGCAGCATTCCCTACAAACTTAGATCCCAATACCATGAGGACACTCAAGGGTGCATTCGGAGTGTGACCTGCAGGTGGATGTGAGCCTGTCTAACTTGGAGGGGATATCTCCACCACAGGAAATGGAATACAAATTTAGAATCTGCTTTCATGAGGTGACAATCCCTGGCAGATGTTCTTATCAAATGTGGCACTGCCTACTTCCAGCTTAAAACATGGGTTGATGACCCAGCATAACAGAGAATGTATTCACCCCGGCCCAACACATAGGCTGGGACCCTGAACTTTCAGGTAGCATTTGGCTTTGAAGGTCATGAGATCTTAGTCTACAAATGATGAGCCCCCTCCCGTGAGGCATAGCAAACGGAGCAAAAGTGCAACCCAGTTAAGCACCAGATCAAGCTTCCCTTCTTCAGTAGGGTATGGTTTGAAAAGTGTGCATAGCTTCTGTTTGAAGCCAGTCCAGAAAGGAATGTCCATGAAACTCTCATTTCCAGTTAACTGCCAAGAAAAAGCCAAAGATAAAGATGAAGCTCAAGAGAGCTAGTGAGCCATCTGAAAAGAATGGTTACACCCTGCAACATCCTCATTACCTGATCTTGAAAACATCTCTGCGTGCATCCCAGCATGCAGCCAGCATCTGGGGGTGACAGTGACCCCTGCGCCCATTGGCAATCTGCAATGTCTCTGACATCTGTAATGTGAACCTCATTCTGTTGGGTTTGTGAAGCGGTGTCAACCCTGCAGAAGGAACCAACTGTGCCCTAACTCCCTCTGTCCCCTGGGGCACCTAGCATTCCCCCATCTGCACCCCTCCTGTACCTTCTGATCCTAGGGAGCCCTCCTGCCCTGTCCAACACTCACATGAAGTGCATATTTCTTCTCCTGGGGCAACTTCTCCACAGAGAGTACATGACATGCCCACTCTCCAGGCACGGGGAGATCCTGCCAAAGTAGCAAATCAGTGATAAGGACATAAAGTGATGAATAGAATTTTAGATCCTGATGGTAGACAGTCTGCAAAATCCAAGGGAGAATGGAATTGGAGGGGACCAGGGATCAGGATGTGGGCATGGAGCTTCCCTGCCAAGGGGGTGGGGGAAGTCACAGGCTGGGGGATGCACAGGATGATCCATGGGCCCTGTGCAGCTACTGGGTCACCCCCTTCTGCATCTCAGCCTTTGGCTTTGAGCTCTGTGACGTCAAGATGTGCACAGTCTGTACTCTGGCTGGCAGAAGAAAGGTCCCTGGGAAGACAATTTTAGACCCTTTGTGAGTGTAGGAAGGGGTAGGCTGGACACCCAGTCCAAGAGGAGCTAAAACTGGAGTCGAGGGGTGTGCAAGGATTGGGTGTGAGGGTTGTGGGCAGTCACAGTCACGGCAGAGGTGGCTCTGTCTGTGGGGTGAGTGCCTCCCTGCAGGCACAGCACTGGACATATCAGAGATCCACATGAAAAGGAAAAGCTGGAAATGGCACTATGGTTCAAATGGTAGAGCATCAACCTTGAGCAAAAGAGCTCAGGGACAGTACCCAGGACCTGAGTTCAAGCCTCATGACTGTAAAAGAAAAAGAGCCAGGACTATGAGAGGGAACCTGGTACTCTCTTGGTCTAATCAGACACAAGAAGAGACCGGGATAGGCTGTGGAAAAACACAGAGAACATCTTCCCCCAGCTCATCCTGTCCAGCATGCAGGGACAGCCATGTAACTAGGGCTATGGTGAGATCATCTTCACCCCTGTGCTGCCATCTGAATTGTAGGCCTCTGTCCTGGCATGGGGTGTCCTGATTGCTGTGCAGGTGCCCTAACCCTAGATGGAGAGGAGCCACTGACTGTGGTAGCTAAGGAGAGATCTGTTCCATATTTATCAGGCCACCCAGCATGGGAGCCATAACCACCCCTCACCCAGGTAGAGGCCAATGGTTCTCCAGGTGCTACTAACATTGCCCCACCCCTAGCTCTGTGTACACGTGACATTCCCTCCACAAGGAGCAGGACTAAGTGAAGGATCAGGAAGCTGCCTATGGGCTTCAGATGATGGCCAGGCTGGCACTACAGATGGCCTCACTCTGTCACCACCTTCCCCTGCCTCCATCATTCCTCCATCATGCCTCTCTACCTCCCACCCATTAACCTTGGAAACCAATGAACTGGGCTCTCATCATTCCTCTCATCTTTTCACCCACCTTGCCATGCGTCCATCCCTCTGTCACTTCCACCCCACACACATCCCACCACCAGCCACCCTGTAGCTTATGAGGATCCCAGAGGAAGCTCTTGGTGAAGGGCTTGTGACCACAAAACAGTTACTATCACCCGTTCCGGCCTGATCCACCACAGAATAAGAACAGCCAAGCAGGCACACACCGCAGCAGAGTTGCTCTGCTGCCACCCTGATTTCTTCATGGCCAGGACTTGGCTCTCCTCAGCCTCCCAGCTCAGGAACCAGAACATTGTGCTTTCACAGAGCCATGGCTTCCAGTCTCCATGGACACAATGACATCAAGGTGATGCCAACTTCCCCATCTCTATATACTTCTAACTATGGGATGGGAGCTGAGGTTCTCTTCTGTGACTCCATCCGCTAAGAGGCTCATGCAGATTTCTATCCTTTGCTCATCATGATGACTCTTTGGTTAACAAGTCACTGCTGGGCTTCCAGTTTACCACATATAGAACCCATACTCCAACACTTTTCTTAGAAGGACTGATGACTTATAAATATTCTCTAGTTTTAAATTTCTAGTTCCTTCTCTCTTTCATTTATATATTTCCCTTCCTCACATACTTCCCTTTTTTTTACCTTCCTTCTTTCATTCCTGGCCTTGAACTCAAGACCTGGAGCTTTTTCTTAGCTTTTCTTTGCTCAAGGTAGCACTCCAGTTCTTGAGCCACAGCTCTACTTCAATCTATGTTCTTGCTCTAAACTGGGAGTATGAGTCTCATGCATTTTTCCCTTTGCTGGGTTGGTTTTAAACCACAATACTAAGATCACGATCCTGAATATGCCTCGGATTACAGGTATTATCTAATCAAAACAAATTCCTGATTTCTTTTTTAGACATAAGTAGTTCTTTCAGGTGATCCACCAGCCACTCATGCAAGAGCATTGCAGGATCCCAGCATTCATCTTGTCTCCAGTCTTATTCCATCCATCTCACAATGGTCATCTAAAACACCCTGCTGCATGCCTGAAGTCGCAAGGAACGTTCTCAACGCCATGAGAAGCCCCCTTAAGCTCTGCCTCAGACATGCCCAGCCCCCATCCCACTTCCACATGAGCATTTGTTTAGGAGAAATTTCCTGAGTACATCATCATCTTTTCCTCACCATTCAAATTTCATCTTTGGAGTCATTTCTCCCAGACAAAGAGGAACATAATCCATAGTTTGATAGCAGCTCCAGCTTCATAGTCCCAGCCACCAACACCCCCCATTACCCTCCCAGACACCTGAATTCAAGAACAATGTTTTCACTACCCCTGACGCTTATCAAATGTTTTAACTTATACAGTGCATTAAAATAATTTTACTAAATGGAATAAACACATGGCATCAAGCTTCAGAATCTTTGCACCTGAACTTTTAATGAATCACAGACACACCAGCATTTCTGTAGCCAACAGAAATCTTAGCTTTGAGATTTCAGCATTCCTGGTATCCAAGTTTGGATGTGCTAACACTGCCCTTAATGGGGCACTTCAATCACACAATCCCACAACAATCAATGTCATTTGACATTCACTGGTAGGTGGTGCTAGGAAAAAGACTGATGTGCCAACTCCATGCTGGCTTGACCTATGCCATCTTCAAACCTGGAGCAAGTGGGGCTCCTCTCTCCATGACACCTTTTGTGTACTACCCCAGGAGGACCTTTACCTTGAGACAAAATTATGAAGACTATCTCTACCAGCAAAGATTCCAGTGAGATGTGCCTACATGGATAAAGCTAAAATCTCACTAAAGTGAGGTTGTTGGCAGTGCTGGAGCCTGAACTCAGGGCCTGGGCACTAAGCATTTGTACTCAAGACTAGCCCTTTACCACTGGAGCCCAAACTCCATTCCCAGCTGTTTTTATTTTTGGTAGTAAGAATCTATCAGACTTTCCTTTTCTAGGTGACTTGGAACTTCCATACTCAGATCTCAGCCTCCTGACCAGCCTGGATTAAAAGTGTGGATCAGCCATGCGCCACACCTGAGGACTTCTGCCAGCACATTTTTTCCCAAAAATTGGAAGCGGAAGGTAAGGGAGGGTTGGGCTCATCCTGCCCTGCATATGAAGGAGAGCATCAGCGCCTGAACTTCATTCCCTGTTGTAGGCTGCTGGAGGAAAAGGAAGCAAATAGGCACAGGCTGGCAGCTGAAGCCACAGAACAACTTGTGACCAAGACTCCCAGAGCAGACCTCAGAATCGATGACAGAGTTGGATCTACCCAGTAACAGAGGCAGTGGTGACACCTGAAACTGCGCGTTTGAGCCTTTGCTGCTAGTAAACAGGGCCACCTATGTCTCAATGAGAAAGGTGAGATTTTGGTGGAGAAGGTGAGATTAAACATTATGTATCATGCAAGAAGACAGACTATAAGGGGTCTTTTATTATTCCAAGTGAAATTTTGGATTTCCTCTTCTGTTTCTTTAAAGAATGACATTGGGATATTGATGAATATTGCACTGAATTTGTAGATAGTCCTTATCAAGATTGCCATTTTTACAATATTACTTCTTCCAAACCAGGAGCATAGGTTTTTGCATTTCCTCAGTTCTGCGTTAATTTCCTTCTCCAGAGTTTATAGTTCCATCAAAAAGGTGCTTTACATTCTAAGTTAATTCCTAGGTATTTATTTTCTTTGATAGCAAAATGAGTTGCTATCCTGATTCTTGCCTCATTCCTCTCATTTGTTGGCATATGGGAAGGCAGTTGACATTGAGGGTTAATTTTATACCCTGCTACCTTACCAAAGTTTTATATCAGCTCAAGCAGCTTAGGTGTAGAGTCTATAGGGTTCTTTAAATACAGAATCATGTCATCTGTAAGGAGAGAAAGTTTCAGTTCCTCTTTCCCTTTTCCTCCTCACTCCAGTTAGAATGGCCAAGATCCAGAAATCTAATAACGTATGCTGGAGGGGATGTGGCCAGGAGGGATCACTACTACACTGCTGGTGGGATTGCAAACTCGTTCAACCACTATGGAAAGCACTATGGCAGTATCCCAAAAATACTAAACATAGAGCTCCCCTGTGATCCAGCAATTTCACTACTTGCCAATCGTCCAGATAGGACATACTAAATTCACTAGAACAATAACATTTATCACAGCACTATTTACTATGACAAAGGTATGGAACCAACCCAGATGCCCGTCAGTTGATGAGTAGATCAAATATGGTATTTTTACACAATGGAATTCTGTGCTTCTGTCAGAAAGAATGACATAGACGAATTTGTAAGGAAACAGAAAGACTGTAAAGTTTAGAAATTAGTTTCTGTCTCCTTCTCTATCTCTGTAAAATTTAGAAGTTCCTGTTTCTCTCTCTTTCTGTCTCTTTTCTCTCTCTCTCTCTCTCTCTCTCTCTCTCTCTCTCTCTCTCTCTCTCTCTTTCTCTCTCTCTCTCTCTCTCTCTCTCTCTCTCTCTCTCTCTCTCTCTCTCTCTCTCTCTCTCTCTCTCTCATCCTTAGGCTTGAACTCAGGGCCTGAGCTACTTTTGCTCAAGGTTAGCACTCTACCATTTGAACCACAGTGCTGCTTCTGGCTTGCTCTTTTCACGTAGTATTGAGGAATCTAACCCAGGCCTTCATCCTTGATAGGTTAGCACTCTACCACTAAGCCACACAGTCAGCTTTTAGAGGTTTCTGACAAAGGTTTTCCTACATGCTATTATTTCTTCTGTGAGTGCTCTTAATGCTTGCTGAAGGTTGACTTTGTTTAGAAGACTTACCCTAATGCTCCCATATACAGAGATTCTATATATAGCTAAATGTTTTTCATTACTCAGAATTTCTCTATTGTGTATGTTGTGAAATGTACTGAAGACTGACTTCTGATTAAAAGTCATTGCACATTTTTTCTATTCATTAGTTTTCTTTTCTTCTATGGGAATCAGGTTTGTGATGAACACAGAAGTATGCCTTCCAGGTCAAACACTTTCCACATTTGTAATATTCATAAGGTTTTTCTCTCCTATGTGCATTTTATACTTAGTCATGCGTTCATGATGGATTTTTCATATTCTTATATTCATACGATTTTTATCCTGTGTCTGTGTGGTATCATGCAAACTCAACTATGAGTTCTTCAAAAAAATTTCCCTTTCATTTTATTCATAGGATTCTATCCTGTGGGTGTTTAGTGATACATCTTGACTTGTGCCTTCTGGGGAAAAGACTGAACATTTGCTACATTCATTAAGGGTTTGATCTTGTGTTGGTTCTGTGACACAAGCTGAGTTTTCTTCCACAGACTAAAAAGTCTTTCCTATTTATTACATTGCTAAGGCTTCTCATATGTGTGAACTCTCTTACGCTTCCTGAAGGGTGAATACTGCACGAAAGACTTTCAACTTTGGTTATATTCCTAAGGTTTCTAATATGTGTGAATTCTGTTATGCCTCCTGTAATGTGACTTCCATCTGAAGGTCTTACCACATTTGATGCACTCGTACAGTTTCTCTCCTGTGTGTATTCTCAGATGCCATTTGAGGGAAGACTTCCATTTGAAAGACATTCCACATCGGTTACATTCATAAGGTTTTTCTCCTGTTTGAATTGTCTTATGCATGTTGAGTTTTGGCTTCTGTGTGAAGGACTTTCCACATATGTTACACTCATAAGGTGTTTCTCCTGAGTATATTCTCTGATGAACATGGAGTTTTACCTTCCATTTGAAAGACTTTCCGCATTCACTACATGCATAAGTTTTCTCTCCTGTGTGTGTTCTATTATGCCCATCAAGATATGACTTCCACTTGAAGGTCTTTCCACATTTGTTGCACACATAAGGTTTCTCTCCTGTGTGTGTTCTTTGATGCAATTTGAGGGAAGATTTCTGTCTGAAAGACTTTACACATTGGTTACATTCATAAGGTTTCAGTCCTGTGTGTATTCTCTGATGAACACGAAGTTTTCCCTTCCCTTGGAAAGACTTTCCACATTCATTACACTTATAAGATTTCTCTCCTGTGTGTGTTATTTGATGAACTCGAAGGTGTATCTTCTGGGTGAAAGACTTTTCACATTTGTTACATTCATAAGGTTTCTCTTCTGTGTGTCTTCTCTGATGCAAAGTGAGGTATGATTTCAGTCTAAAAGTCTTCCCACATTTATTGCATTCATAAGATTTCTCTTCTGTGTGAGATCTCTGATGTGTGCTGAGAGCTGAATTTTGGGCAGAAATTTTATTACGTTCCTCAAATTCATAAGGTTTGTCTTCTCTTGGAAATCGAGGTTGGAGCGTCAGGTCTGACTTCTCAGAAATTAATTTTCACACTTGATGTACGCATCACATATCTCAGGATATTTGCTCTGAGGTATTGTAAGGCGTATTTCATTACTGAAAGATTTCTCACATTCACTACATGTATGAGGAGTCTCTCCTGTGTACATTTTCAGATGTGTAGTGATGGTCGGTGTTAAGTACAATATTTTTCATCACACAGTACATTTAGCAGTTTTCCTCCCTACCTGAAGAATTTCTTGGGCAGGGAGAACAGAATTATGATACTGCAGATCTTTTGGACTGTCACAATCATGAATAAAATGCTCTGAATATCCGATGGATTTTTTAAGAACAGGAGACATACGAGATCTATATGCAGCATGCATCTCATCAGGCTTAGGAGACAGAAGCATGTTCTGACACTTAATGAACTCCTCAGTCCTCACCCCTAAGTTGTTGCCGTTATTACTAATCAGCTCTGGATTATGTGTAGAGCTCAAATTTAAAGTTGTTGCTAATCTCACGTTTTCCTCCACTTTGATACTACTTGCAACTGCTACTTCACAAAGACATTCATGTGGACTTTCCTGGCAGGTCTTGAACACATTTTCCATTACCTGGACATCTAAAATGAGTCCTAGAAAAAAAGACACAAACATACATGAGATACAAATATTCCTTACTGTAAAGGTAATGACTTTACTTTCCCATCCTAAGTGTTAGATATTTTAAAATATAAAAGTGGAAATTGATTTGTGAGAAATACATGCTTTTCTCCGTAACATATTAAGAAAATGATATTTTACAATGACCAATAATGTTTTTCTGTGTTTTAGTTCTCTTTTTATATCACAGGAAATATTTATTGAAATTACCCAACTATGTATTGCTACAGTTTTAAGCTGAGTACTACCTATACTATACCTGCAGCTGTTTTTTTTCAAATACTGTTTTGTTTATACATTGAGGAACAGCTGCCTTTCTTTTATTTTTGAGAAATAATCTAAATTCTGTGCTGTTTTGCATCTTTTTAAAACTTTCTTTTCTTTTCTTTTGTAGTTCATAGGCCTCGGCCCTGTCCCTGAACACTTCAGCAGAAGACTATGACCCCTATCCTTGAGCTACAGAACCCACTTCCTCTTTTCTAGAGTTAACTACAGATAAGAGTCTCAGGTCCTGAGTAGCAGATAGGATTACCTTACCCAGTTTTAATGCTGTTTGCTTATTAACCATTAAGTGAGGAACACGAATTTTTTCTAGATTCAGCGGCCACAAGTTTGGTTTATATGTCTGTTTGCCTTTGATCCAAGCAAGAACGATTCTTGAGAGTAAGGACTTACACCTATATCCCTTCAGTTACAACTTCTCACTAAAGTTTCAATTTAGGTATTTGTGGGAGTTTTGAAATTTGTTTCTTTCCATTTGAAGTCTTATACAAATTCCTTTTCTAACACTCCTGTCCCTCAGAACCATGGAAGACCAGAAAATCCCCAGCTCATTGTCTAGTTAATTTTCTTATGTTGATTGAAACTTTGTTGTTTTTTTTTCCTTCCATTCCTGGGTTTGAACTTAGGACCTAACCACTATCCTTGGGTTTTCTCAAGACTAGAACCCTACCAATGAAGTCATTACTTCTGGCTTTTTCTATGTATGTGGTAATAAGGAATCAAACCTGTGTCTTTGTGCATGCTAGGCAAGCACTCTACCACTAGGCTCAATTTCTGGTGGAAAGGTCTGGTTCTGAATACCAGTCTCTTCCTACCAGCAAAAAGATATTATCCTTATCAGAGAATAATGCCCTGACTTATTCCTTGTTTGCTCAATCATTTATAGTCTTAGTTTTGAAGAAATGAAATATCATTCTTTCTTTCTTTCTTTCTTTCTTTCTTTCTTTCTTTCTTTCTTCCTTTCTTTCTTTCTTTTCTCTTCCTTTCCTTCCGTCCCTCTTTCTTCCCTCTTTCTTCCCTCTTTCTTTCTTTCTTTCTTTCTTTCTTTCTTTCTTTCTTTCTTTCTTTCTTTCTTTCTTTCTTTCTTGTTTTGCAGTCATGGGACTTGAATTCTAGACCTGGCTGTTCTTCCTGAGCTCTTCAGCTCAAGGCTACTGCCCTATGTCTTTAGCCTCAACCCCACTTCTCATTTTCTATTGGTTCATTGGAGAGAAGAGTCTAAGGTGTTTTTGTGATAGGTCAGTCTTTGAACCTTGATCCTCAGATCTCAGCCTCCTAAGTAGCTACGATTACAGGCATGAGCCACGGGCTCATGGCTTTCTCATTTTATTTTGTTTCACAGTGATTTCTACAGAGAAATCTAACTTTAACTCTACTGCCACATAGAATTCATCATATCACCCTATGATTCTTGGTGCCGGGGGTTTGGGCTAGCATGCACAAAGACCTGGTTCAGTTCCTTGGTACTACATACAAAGAAAAAGCCAGAAGTGGTGCTATGACTCAAGAAGTAGAGAGCTAGCCTTGAGAAAACCCAAGGACCATGCTCAGTCCCTGAGACCAGGCATAGGATTGGGAAAAGAAAATGATTCTTGATTCATTCACAAAGAATTCCATAGGTTCCACACAGGATTTAGGGTAACTAAGAATATTATTGCTCAGTACATCACAAAATGAACTTACCAATGGGGCTCAGGCTCCAACATCAATATGAAGATGCATTCACTCACCTGTGATATTCTTGTCAGAGGAATTTCCTATCGAGAGTTCTGCACAGTGCTCTAGCTTGTCAATTAATACAGGTTTGGGAACACAGGACCCTGTAAATTAGAAACAGTAGAGAATTATTGCTTATGCTGTGTCATCATTGCTTTCAGTTCGCAGACATCCGACTCACAAGTTATCTATTAAATCTTTTTTCTCATTTCTCACTGGCTCCATGGTTGACTTTTCCCCAGCTCTGGATTCATTTTGTATGGCATAAACTTAGCTGTCTTGCTAGAAAAATACCAGTTTGAGTCCCAGCTCCACTTACATGCATAGGTCTTCGTGCATGCTAGGCAAGCACTCAACCACAAAGTCAAACTCTTGACACTCCACTAAAATTTTTGAGGAGTTACTTGGAGTTATAGAGTTTCATGGCAATTTTTATGCCATTGCTGGCTTCAAATTAGAATTCTTAGATTTCTTCCTCCTGAATATTTTAAAATTACAGGCATGAAACATTGCACCTAGTGCCAGGTTTCCATTATAAACTCACTGTTTAGTGATTTGTAGATCCTATTTCCAATAATGCTATATATTCTATTCTGGATGGTTTATCCACTTACAATTACTGTGTAAGTTTGGAATGTCGTCTCCATTAGAGGAAACATAATTTAGAACTGTTGTCAAAGTATCCTGAAGGTATCCTGAAGAATGAGTACAAAATCACCTTAGGTTTTCTTTAGAAAGTGATGATACTTCTCAGGGCCTGGAATCTTTCATTTAAATAGTATTGAAAGTTTGATAAACATTCACGTATCTGCAAAATAACAAGGCACTTGGCCTTGCAAGTGAATTTGACTTTTGCTCACCAAAGGTCACCAGGTTGCTGTAGGTCTCCAGCATTACATCTCTGTACAGGGTCCTCTGAGCATTGTCCAGATGCTGCCACTCCTCCCAGCTGAAATCCACAGCTACATCATCAAATGACACCACCTTCTGGAATGGCACATTTTCATCAAGTAATTAGCACTGAGTTATAAACACAGCATGTCTGGAATTTTATTCTTTTTTTTGTTGGAATTGTATTCCTTTACTTAAATGTTTATACTTACATGAAATATTGACCTGAAAAGCTTAGGGATGGTGCCTAGGCCCAGAGTTCAAGTCCCAAGACCCACAAAAAAATAAAAAGGCAAGCCAGGTGTTGGTGGCTCACGCCTGTCATCCTACCTACTCAGGAGACTGAGATCTGAGGACCATGGTTCAAAGCCAGCCTGGCACAAAATTCCATGAGACTCCTTTCCAATTACCCACCATAAAATGTTTAATGGCTTGTGGCATATCATGGTAGAGCAATTGTGGTATCGACAAAAATTAGTCGGGGGAGTAGATTTAGGTTATAAATGGAATTATTCCATTGAAAAGGAACTACATTATATGATGACATATGCTGGTACTGTGAGAATATTGCAAAATCTTAGGGTATCAAGTAATAATACTGTGAAGTACACCCAGAATGTTAATGTTCTATGGCTGGCATAATAATCACTTGGGGAAGAAACTTTTTTTTCTTTTCTTTGGCTGGGGGATTTGTAATGCTTGAACTCTGGGCCTGGGCACTGTTCCTGAGCTCTTCAACTCAAGGCTATCACCCTACCTATGAAGCCACAGTGTCATTTCCCATATTCTAGTGGTTAACTGTAGATGAGAGTCTTATAAATTTTCTAATGCCCAGTCTGGCTTTGAACCAAATCTTTAGATATCAGCCTGATATCTGAGTAGCTAGGATTACAGGTAGAAGTCACTGCACCTGGCAAGAAATTTATTTCTTGCTGTTTCATACTACAAATTTACTGTATGTTTTACTTTTTCAAAAAGACTGAGGATGACCTTTGTTCTGTATATAATGGAGAGAGGGGTAGGGAGCTGTGAGCAGAAGAACTGAGGGGCAATACTCAGGGTAGGACAATAGCCTTAAACTAAAGAGCTCATGGCCCAGGGTCCAAGCCCCATGACTTTCCCCACTACCCCACAAAAAAATGGAAAAAAATTGGACATTGGAGAGGATTTTCTAAAAAGAATATCTAGAAATAGTAGTTCAAAATGTAGAAAGAAGTTCAATATTAACAGTCATGAGAAAAATTAAAATTACAATGAAATCATTACTTTAAATATGTTAATATAAATATAGTTTTAAATAAAAAGATCCACATACACACACACAAACACACACACACACACACATACAAAAAACAACTTTCAAAGTCTAACTATTACTGGGAAGGTAGTGAGAAGAAGTAGAACTTTGGAATAGTTCTGCAAGGAATATAAAACAATCAAAAATTGCGTGGAGAGTGCTAAAAAAGTACTAAATATAGAATTACATAGAAATATGGTCCAACACTTCTATTTCTAGATTTGTACCTAACGGAAGAGAAAGCAGAGACTAGAACAAATATGTGGAGAATCCATTCACAACTATTAATAATAATCCAAAGATAGAAATATGCAAAACAATGCATTGAAAAGGAAGAACATTTTACTATATTTTACAGATGAATCTTGATTACAGTAAACTAAAAATACAGCAGTCATAAAGGAAGAGCTAGGGTATGTTTTCCCTTCCAGAGCTTCCAAGGATCAACAAATCCTTAGAGCCAAAAAGCACGATGGTTCCAGAGAATGGAGTAGAGAGGAACAGGAGTTGAATGTTTAATTATTATACATGGAAGATGAAAATTGCTCTAGATGGGTAGAATGAAGAGAGAACTGTACCCTAAACAATGGTTATGTAGCCACACAGGATGGGACACACCTATACTCCCTGATCTTGGGAAACTCAAGAAGGATTTCTAGCCATCCTGGATGCATGGAAAGATCTATCATAAAAACTAATGTGGAGGGGCTGGGAGTTTGGCATAGTTGTAGAGTGCATGTATGAAGACGAAGGTTCAATTCCGCAGTACCACATACACAGAAAAAACCATAAGTAGTGCTGTGGCTCAAGTAGAAGATCACTAGGCTTGAGGAAAGCTGAAGGACAGTGCTCAGACCGAGTTCCAGAAAAAGGGCTTGTTTAAAAAAAAACCAGAAAGCTGAGCATGATGGGGTGGTGGCTCACTTCTATAATCCTAGCTACTCAGGAGGCTGAGATCTGAGGATCAAGGTTTAAAGCCATCCTGGCACAAAAAGACCTGAGAATCTTATCTCCAATTTACCTTTAGAAAATGGGAAGTGGGGCTTGGCTCCAGGGTAAGGTGGTAGCCTGGAGTTGAAGAGCTCAGGGATAGTACCCAGGCTGAGTTCAAAATCTATGACCCACCAAAAAAAACCAAAAAACAAAAATAATATGGAAAAATTTGGATTCTGTGAATTTTATCAGGCATTTAAATGTTTTTTGCTGTTGAAATAACAAATTGTTTGGAAATATTTTAAAAGTTTTTACCTAGAAATGTACACTACAAATGGAATTAATAACAAACACAAAATATGAAAAAGATACAAATTATAACAATATGGGTATCCTGCTTCTGTATCTTTCATTGACTCCTGTTCAAATGAGTCACATATTCTGAATCATTTCTCCCAGTCGATATATGCCACACATGTTAGCTTCTACTGAACTTCTTGGGAAATCAAAAGCAAATACTAAGCAAATGTGTGTTAGATTTTGTCAACAGTGATATTTCAAATATAAATCCCTACTCATTGCATTATTTAATATGAATGGCGGAATCTAACTTACACTGGCAGTATCTTCAATCTTTTGAGAATCTTCAAAAGGGTGTGTAAATATTTAGGATCGTTATGTCTTCCTGGAGGAAAGACCCCTTTAGTGGTATGTAGTAACCTTCTTTGTCTTTTCTTACTAATTTTAGTTCGAAGTCTATTGTATCTGATATGAGGATGGCAACTCCAGCCTGTTTATGGGGGCAGTTAGCTTGATAGAGTTTATTCCAACCTCTCACTTTCAAAAGATGATTGTTTTTGGGTAAGATGTGTCTCTTCAAGACAGCAGAACGATGGCTCTTGCTTTTTGATCCAACTAGACAGCCTATGCCATTTAATTGGAGAGTTAAGTCCATTGATATTGAGAGTTAGGATT
Source organism: Megascapheus bottae (assembly GCA_024803745.1). Taxonomy (NCBI): domain Eukaryota; kingdom Metazoa; phylum Chordata; class Mammalia; order Rodentia; family Geomyidae; genus Megascapheus; species Megascapheus bottae. The sequence continues at coordinate 924,955 of JANJXV010000163.1, read as the reverse complement.
GAGAGATATTTATTACTTCCTACCATTTTTAAAAGCTTTTAGTAGGGCCTGTGTCTTGACAGTTCTTGTGGTCCTTAGATGGTATGCTGTTTAGGTACCTTTTCTTTCCCTATATTGCATTTATTTTGGTTTTCTATGTATAGAGCATCTTTGAGAATTCTCTGTAGTGTTGGTTTTGTTTCGACATATTGTTGCAGCTTTTCCCTGGAATGGAATGTTTTTCTTGTTCCCTCAGTTATGAATGAGAGCTTAGCTGGCTACAGTATTCTTGGTTGGTAGTTATTTGATTTAAGGTTATGACATACATGCTTCCAGTCACTTCGTGCTTGCATGGTCTCTGCTGAGAAATCTGGGGTTATTCTGATTGGTTTGCCTTTATAGGTTACTGATCCCTTTTCCCTGGCTGCCTTTAGGATCTTTCCTTTCGTTTCTATTGATCCAGTTTGGATCACAATGTGGCGGTGGGATGTTCTTTTCTGTTCAGATCTGTTTGGGGTTCTAAAAGCTTCTCGTATCTGGCTGTGTCTGCCCTTCTGGATATTTGGGAAATTATCTGAGATGATTCCCTGAAGTATATTTCCAATACCATTGACCTCTTTCTCCACGCCCTCCTCAATACCAACTAGCCTTAAATTAGGCTTTCTAATTGCATCTTGGACCTCCTGAAGCGCTCTCTCATATTTCCTAGATTTGGATTGACTTATTTTCTGTTCTTTCTCTATAATACCTAAATTATCTTCAGCCCCGGAAATTCTCTCCTCTGCATTGTCTAACCTGATATCAAAGCTATCTACTTTATTTTTCATCTCCCTTGCTTCTAATTGCTCACTTTTGATGCTTTGCATCTCTTTTTTTAGATCATGTGTGGATTTCTTTATCTCCTTGATTTCCTTTTGAGTGGTTAGCTCAGTAGCTTTATTTTCTTTGGACATTTGCTGGAGTTTGGTCACGTTTTTATTTGTGGATTCTATGAATTCATCCATCTTTCTTTGAAAAACCTTTATTATGGCCTCGTTTATGGCTTCTCCTTTTCACTTATCACCTTGTTTTTGCTTTCCTCTTGTTCAGCTATGGCTTCTTCCATTATCTCTTCGTATATATTTTCACATTTTCCATTAATGATGTTTATCAATTGCATTTGTGTAGCAATTGGAAGACTCTCCTCCAGGTTTGCCAGTGACTGTTCCATTGTCTGTTTACAATGGGTGGGGGATGATGTTTCTTGATTTGACATTTTTCTTGAGTTTCTTGTTCTGCCCACTTAAAAATGGGAGCAAGATTACTACTAAATACGATTATAGTTTTTCAGATATAACCAACCTAGACCTCTGTAGCTGGCAGACACTAGATGTTCACAAGTTTTGATTGGTATTATCACTCTTTCTTTTTGTGCACTTACACACCAGTCTAATACAACCACGGATAAGCGATTTATACCCAAAACAATAAGCCTCTCAATCCAATCTCTATTGTCTTTAAGTCCCTCTGAGCCTAGAGAATAATTAACCACCTACATATATAATATTGCTGAACAGCCATCAAGTGTAGATCCGTGTACTATAAGGGTTGAAAGACGAGCAGAGGTCCAGAGATAGAAAAAAAGAATGAGAGAGGTCAGGGGAGGTACAAGAGGATTAACGTAGGAGGGCAAAAATATTGCAGTAAAGAAAAAAAGGAATAGCATAAGGATAACTGACCTAAGTTGGTAAGTAGGTAGCATATTTGAGTACACAGTTTGGAAAGTATTTGAATAAAACTTATGTGTTGCTGCACGACTAGCTCTTAGCCCAACCAGTGGCCTCACAGTGGACCATGGGATGGACCTGTTTTTCTTGTCTACGTTGAGGGAAAGGGGTATTTCACAAGATGCAGAAGGGAAGATTTCAGAAGCAAATGCTGTGAGTGATTTAGCTAGAAAAAAGCATTTTTATTTTCTTTTATCTTTCTGCCAGTCTTGGAACTTGAATTCAGGGCCTGAGCACTGTTTTCTCCAGTATAGCCCTCTGCCACTTGAGCCACAGTGCCACATCTAGATTTTCTATCTATGTGATACTGAGCAATCAAACCCAGATCTTCATGAATGCTAGGCAAGCACTCTACCACTATGCCAAACTCTCAACCATGACATAGTAATTATAAAGTCATCATCACTAATTCTTCTGTGTTTTTCCCTCTTGTATTCTTTACACATGACAGCAAAGCTAATTATCAGGAAAAAAATTTATTAGGATACAGAAACCTAATAATATCCTAGTATATTGACGTCAAAAATATGTGCAAGATGCCTTGTGTGTTTGACCTAGTGGTAGAGTCCTTGGCTACCCCGCAAAAAGACACAGGTTTGATTCCTCATTACCACATACATAGAAAACACTGCAAGTGGTGCTGTGGCTCGGTGGGACAGCAAAAGCCCGAAGAAAGCCCAAGAACCATGTTCACACTCTAAGGTCAAGTCCCAAGACTAGCAAAAACAAAAAAAAATTCGACAATGGGCAAAATGCAGGCAGAGAAGGCACTGTGAAGCAAATGTTTTGTAAAGGATGAGGGCAATATTGAACCTTAAGTTTGGATCTTACCGAAGAAAGGCTCCTTGAGCCTGAGACCAGACTGGTAGTTGGGCCTAGTGGAAGACATTGGGATTGGACCAATAAGGTGTGCTGTTTACTACATCCACATGTATATTGTGAGATTGGAAGAGAGATTCAGCCTCCAGTATGTCTTTGGTGAGGTCTTCTGTGAGCAAGGATCTTTGGTCATTGGGCCCTGAAAGGTGACCCTGCCTCCCTCACAATGGAACAGAATATGGAACCCTGGTAACCAAGCCACTGTAACTAACAACCAACTCAAGCCAGCTCATTTGGCCTGTGGCTCAGGAGGAAGAAAGATGTTGCTGTGCTGTTGCCAAAGGTCAGGAAACTCGAGTCTCAGGCATGGAAGTTGTGGATGTTTTACTCGAAGATGTACATGCTAGATCATTGCCAAGCCACAAATCCAATATAACAGGCCTTTCTCTAAGAAGAAGCCCAGGAAATTCCAGGGCAACCAGATGAGGTATATTTCTAAAAAAATGTATTTGACCCCATCATCCTCCCCACACACTACACCTTTCTTTTTTTAATTTTTTTTATTGTAATTAGTAAAAGGGTTAGATTATATTTGCCAGATAGAAGGTGCATTAATTCAAATACATTGATACCCTTTCACATGTCTTGGTACCCATTTCCCTCCAACCCCACACCCCCCACCCGTCTTGGTTTTCCCCCCTTCCCTATCAAATTTCAAATATCCAAATACAAATAAATTCAATATATCAGATAAAAAAGTGAGATACTATACCAATATGGAATACCCAAGGGACAGCAAAGGAGATGAGAGACAACATAGTACATTAAGGACAACAATCATTCATTGTGTGGCTTTTGTTTCAATATCCTGGAGGTCCTTTCAATCAGCTTCACATTATATGGCCTTATATATGGCCTTTTGCTCTATTGCAAAACTCTGCTAGTAGAGCCCAAGGTTTCTACTGAGTATGACGAATGAGGGAAACCACTGAACCTAAGTTCCTTTGAGTCTGGCTTACTTCACTTAATATGATTTGTTCTAAGTCTTTCCATTTCCTAACAAATGGGGCTATGTCATTCTTTCTGACAGCAGCATAGAATTAAATTGTGTACAAATACCATAACTTGTTGATCCACTCATCAACTGAGGGACATCTGGGCTGGTTCCATATCTTTGCTATGGTGAATAGTGCTGCAATGAACATTGTTGTGCTAGTGGGTTTAGTATGCCCTTGTTTCTGGATTGTTGGGTAAATGCCAAGTAGTGGAATTGCTGGGTCATAGGGGAGTTCTATGTTTAGCCTTTTGAGGCACTGCCACACTGCTTTCCATAGTGGTTGAACGAGTTTGCACTCCCATCAGCAGTGTAGTAGTGATCCCTCCTGGCCACATCGCCTCCAGCATCTGTTGTCATTCGTTTTCCTGATCCTGGCCATTCTAACTGGAGTGAGGTGGAATCTTAGAGTTGTTTTGATTTGCATTTCTTTTATGACCAGATATGTTGAGCATTTCTTCATGTGTCTATAGGGCATTTTTGTTTCTTCTTCAGAGAAGACTCTCTTAAGTCTTTGGCCCATTTTTAGTGGGATGGGTGTTCCTTTGGAGGTTAGTTTTGGAGTGATTCAATTTTTTGAGTTGTTGATATATTTTAGATATGAGACCTTTGTCCGTTGTTTGGTTGGTGAAGATCTTCTCACACTCTGTAGGCTTCCTGATTAGTTTACTAGCTATATCCGTTGCCATACAAAAGCTCTGCAGTTTATTGCAGTCCCACTTATCCAGCCTTTTTCTGATTTGTTGTGATTCTTGGTCCTTATTAAGAAAGTTTCAACCTGTGCCAAGGAGGCTTAGTGTATCTCCTATTCCTTCCTGTAAAATTTTCAATGTGTCAGCTTTTACCTCCAGGTCTTTGATCCATTTGGAGTTAATTCTAGTGCATGGTGACAAAGAAGGATCCAACTTAATTTTCTGCAGATGTTTAACCAGTTCTGCGAGCACAACTTGTTGAAGAGGCTATCTTTCTTCCATTCTATTTTTTTGGCTCCCTTGTCAAAGATTAGGTGGCCATAGGTCTGTGGTTTAATATCTGGGTCCGCAGTTCTATTCCATTGGGCTTCAGGCCTGTGCTTGTGCCAGTACCAAGCTGTTTTGAGAATTATAACTCTGTAATAGAGTCTAAAGTTTGGAATTGAAATTCCTCCAGCACTGTTCTTACTGCTAAGAAGTGTTTTAATATACGGGGTCTTTTATTATTCCATATGAAATTTTGAATTGCCTCTTCTATTTCTTTAAAGAATGACATTGGGATGTTGATAGGTATTGCATTGAATTTGTAGATAGCCCTTGGAAGATTGTCATTTTCACAATGTTGATTCTTCCAATCCAGGAGCATGGGATGTTTTTCCATTTCCTTAGTTCTGCTTTAAGTTCCTCTTTTAGGGTTTTAAAATTTTCATTTAACGGTCCTTTACATTCTTAGTTAAGCTAATTCCTAGGTACTTTATTTTCTTTGAGGCTATTGTGAAAGGAGTTTCTTTCCTGATTATTGCCTCGTTCCTCTCAGTGTTGGCGTAAAGGAAGGCAGTTGATTTGTGAGGGTTGATTTTATGGCCTGCTACCCTTCCAAAGCTTTGAATCAGCTCAAGGAGCTTGGGAGTAGAGTCTATAGGATTCTTTAAATACAGAATCATGTCATCTGCAAATAGGGATAGTTTTATTTCCTCTTTCCCTATTTGGATCCCCTTTATGCTTGCTTCTTGCCTTATTGCACTGCCTAGGAATTCTCGTACTATGTTAAAAAGGAGTGGAGAGAGTGGGCATCCTTGTCTCCTTCCAGATTTTAGAGGGAATGGCTTTAGATTTTCACCATTAAGTATAATACTAGCAGTGGGTTTCTCAAACACAGCCTTTATTACATTGAGAAATGTTCCATGAATTCCTAGTTTCTCCACATCTTTTTACATAAAGGGGTTTTGGATCTTGTCAAATGCCTATTCCGCATCTATTGAGAAAATCATGTGATTTTTGTCCTTGCTCCTCTTGATGTGTTGAATTATATTAATTGATTTGTGTATGTTGAACCAGCTTTGCCTCCATGTGATGAATCCAGTTTGATCATAGTGTATAATTTTTTGATAAGTTCTTGTAGACGGTTGGCCAGTATTTTGTTGAGAAGTTTTGCATCGATGTTCATCAAAGAAATGGGTCTATAGTTTTCTTTCTTTGATGAATCTCTGTCTGGTTTGGGGATGAGGGATATACTGGCTTCACAGAATGAGTTTTTAAAGAACCTTCATTTTCAATTTCGTTGAAGAGCTTGAGGAGTATTGGTGTGAGTTCTGCTTTGAAGACCTTATACAATTCAGCTGTGAATCCATCTGGCCCTGGACTCTTTTTAAGTGGAAGTTGTCTAATTTCCATTTCTATTTCCGAGCTTGAAATAGGCCTGTTGAGTTGGGTTAGCTCTTCTTGGTTCAGTGTGGGTATGTTAATATTGTCTAGGAATTCATCCATTTCTTCTAGATTCTCAAATTTGTTGGCGTAAAGGTTTGAGAAGTATTCCCTCATGATATTCTGGATCTTGGTAATTTCTGTCGTGATATTACCATTTTCATCTGCGATTTTGTTCATTTCGATATGCTCTCTTCTTTTCTTGGTAAGATTTTCTAAGGGCTTGTCAATTTTGTTAATTCTTTCAAAGAACCAACTCCTTGTTTTGTTGATTCTTTCTATAGATTTTTTTATTCAAAATCATTTAATTCTGCTTTGATTTTAATAATTTGCTTTCTCCTAATGGGTTTAGGGTTGGTTTGTTGCTCTTTTTCCAGGAGGTTAAGGTGAGACATTAACTAGTTGGTTTGCCATTTTTCCAACTTGCTGTTGTAGGCACTCCGCGCTATAAATTTTCCTCTGAGTACTGCCTTTGTTGTGTCCCTAAGGAGTTGATATTTGTGTGCTCCTTATTGTTAAATTTCATAAACAGTTGGATATCTGTTCTAATCTCTTCGATTACCCATTGTTTTTGATTCAACAATGTGTGGTTCAGTCTCCATGAATTACAGGGTTTTCTTTGGTGGAGATGTGTGTTCAGCTCCAATTTGATGCCTTTATGGTCTGAGAGTGTGCATGGAATAATTTCAGTGTTTCTGAATCTGTCCAGGTTTGCTTTATGGCCTAAGATGTGGTCTATTTTGGAAAATGTTCCATGTGCTGCTGAGAAAAACGTATATTGTGGTGTTACTGGGTGGAATATTCTGCAGATGTCTGTTAGATCTAGTTGGTCTATATAGTTGTTCAGTTCTAAGGTTTCTCTGTTGAGTTTTTGCCTTGTTGATCTGTCCATAGGTGAGAGTGGTGTGTTAAACTCACCAACAATCACTGTATTTCGATCTATGTATGGTTTCAGTGTAAGTAAAGTTTGCTTGATGAAGTTTGGAGCTCCGGGATTGGGGGTATAATATTTAGGATCGTTATGTCTTCCGGGAGGAAAGATCCCTTTAGTAGTATGTAGTAACCTTCTTTGTCTTTTCTTACTAATTTTAGTTTGAAGTCTATTGTATCTGATATGAGCATGGCAACTCCAGCCTGTTTATGGGGGCAGTTAGCTTGATAGAGTTTATTCCAACCTCTCACTTTCAAAAGATGATTGTTTTTGGGTAAGATGTGTCTCTTGAAGACAGCAGAACGATGGCTCTTGCTTTTTGATCCAACTAGACAACCTATGCCGTTTAATTGGAGAGTTAAGTCCATTGGTATTGAGAGTTAGGATTGAGAGATATTTATTAGTTCCTACCATTTTTAAAAGCTTTTAGTAGGGCCTGTGTTTTGACAGTTCATGTGGTCCTTAGATGGTATGCTGTTTAGGTGCCTTTTCTTTCCCTATATTGCATTTATTTTCTTTTTCTATGTATAGAGCATCTTTGAGAATTCTCTGTAGTGTTGGTTTTGTTTCGACATATTGTTGCAGCTTTTCCCTGGAATGGAATGTTTTAATTGTTCCCTCAGTTATGAATGAGAGCTTAGCTGGCTACAGTATTCTTGGTTGGTAGTTATTTGATTTAAGGGCATGACATATATGCTTCCAGTCACTTCGTGCTTGCATGCTCTCTGCTGAGAAATCTGGGGTTATTCTGATTGGTTTGCCTTTGTAGGTTACTGATCCCTTTTCCCTGGCTGCCTTTAGGATCTTTCCTTTCGTTTCTATTGATCCAGTTCGGATCACAATGTGGCGGTGGGATGTTCTTTTCTGGTCAGGTCTGTTTGGGGTTCTAAAAGCTTCTCGTATGTGGATGGGCCTGCCCTTCTGGATATTTGGGAAATTCTCTGAGATGATTCCCTGAAGTATATTTCCAATACCATTGACCTCTTTCTCCACGCCCTCCTCAATAACAACTAGCCTTAAATTAGGCTTCCTAATTGAATCTTGGACCTCCTGAAGCGCTCTCTCATATTTCCTAGATTTGGATTGACTCATTTTCTGTTCTTTATAATACCTACATTATCTTCAGCCACGGAAATTCTCTCCTCTGCAATGTCTAACCTGCTATCAAAGCTATCTACTTTATTTTTCATCTCCCTTGCTTCTAATTGCTCACTTTTGATGCCTTGCATCTCTTGTTTTAGATCATGTATGGATTTCTTTATCTCCTTGATTTCCTTTTGAGTGGTTAGCTCAGTAGCTTTATTTTCTTTGGACATTTGCTGGAGTTTGGTCACGTTTTTATTTGTGGATTCTATGAATTCATCCATCTTTCTTTGTAAAACCTTTATTATGGCCTCCTTTATGGCTTCTTCTTTTTCACTTATCACCTTGTTTTTGCTTTCCTCTTGTTCAGGTATAGCTTCCTCCATTATCTCTTTCTTTATATTTTCACATTTTTCATTAATGCTGTTTACCAATTGCATTTGTGTAGCACTTGGAAGACTCTCCTCTAGGTTTGCCAGTGACTGTTCCATTGTCTGTTTACATTGGGTGGGGGATGTTGTTTCTTGATTTGACATTTTTCTTGAGTTTCTTGTTCTGCCCATTTGAAAATGGGAGCAAGATTACTACTAAATACGATGATAGTTTTTCAGATATAACCAACCTAGACCTCTGTAGCTAGCAGACACTAGATGTTCATAAGTTTTGATTTGTATTATCACTCTTTCTTTTTGTGCACTTACAGACCAGTCTAATACAACCACTGATAAGCGATTTATACCCAAAACAATAAGCCTCTCAATCCAATCTCTATTGTCTTTAAGTCCCTCTGAGCCTAGAGAATAATTAACCACCTACATATACAATATTGCTCAACAGCCATCAAGTGTAGATTCGTGCAGTATAAGGGTTGAAAGACGAGCAGAGGTCCAGAGATAGAAAAAGAGAATGAGAGAGGTCAGGGGAGGTGCAAGAGGATTAACGTAGGAGTGTAAGAATATTGTAGTAATGAAGAAAAGGTATAGCATAAGGATAACTGACCTAAGTTGGTATGTAGGTAGCATATTTGAGTACAAAGTTTGGAAAGTATTAGAATAAAACTTATGTGTTGCTGCACGACTAGCTCTTAGCCCAACTAGTGGCCTCACAGTGGACCATGGGATGGACCTGTTTTTCTTGTCTACATTGAGGGAAAAGTGTATTTCACAAGATGCAGAAGCTAAGATTTCAGAAGCAAATGCTGTGAGTGAATTAGCTCGTAAAAAGCATTTTTATTTTCTTTTATCTTTCTGCCAGTCTTGGGGCTTGAATTCAGGGCCTGAGCACTGTCCTCGGGTTTTCTCAAGTCTAGCCCTCTGCCACTTGAGCCACAGTGCCACATCTAGATTATCTATCTAAGTGATACTGAGCAAACCCAGATCTTCATGGATGCTAGGCAAGTACTCTACCACTATGCCAAACTCTCAACCCTGACATAGTAATTATAATGTCATCATCATCATCATCATCATCATCATCATCATATCCAAATATCCTTTCTCCTACAAAGAATGAACACTTATCTGTGTCTAATGCTTTTTTTTTAATTTCACTAATTCTTCTCTGTTTTTCCCTCTTGCATTTTTTACACATGACAGCAAAGCTAATCATCAGGAAAAAATTGATTAGGATACAGAACCCTAATAATATCCTAGTAGATTTACCTCAAAAATATGTGCAAGATGCCCTGTGTGTTTCACCTAGTGGTAGAGTACTTGGCTACCAAGCAATAAGCCTCAGGTTTCATTCCTCATTACTACATACATAGAAAACGCTGCAAGTGTTGCTGTGGCTCGGTGGGATAGCTAAAGCCTAAAGAAAGCCCAAGAACAATGTTCACACTCTGAGGTCAAGTCCCAAGACAAGCAAAAACAAAAAAAATTCGACAAGGGGCAAAATGCAGGCAGAGAAGGCACTGTGAAGCAAATGTTTTGTAAAGGATGAGGGCAATATTGATCCTTAAGTTTGGATCTTACCTAAGAAAGGCTCCTTGACCCTGAGACCAGACTGGTAGTTGGGCCTAGTGGAAGATATTGGGATTGGACAAATAAGGTGTGCTGTATACTACATCCACATGTATATTGTGAGATTGGAGGAGAGATTCAGCCTCCAGTATGTCTTTGGTGAGGTCTTTTGTGAGCAAGGATCTTTGGTCATTGGGCCCTGAAAGGTGACCCTGCCTCCCTCACAATGGAACAGAATATGGAACCCTGGTAACCAAGCCACTGTAACTAACAACCAGCTCAAGCCAGCTCACTTGGCCTGTGGCTCAGGAGGAAGAAAGATGTTGCTGTACTGTTGCCAAAGGTCAGGAAACTCGAGTCTCAGGCATGGAAGTTGTGGATGTCTTACTCGAAGATGTACATGCTAGATCATTGCTAAGCCACAAATCCAGTATAACAGAACTTTCTCTAAGAAGAAGGCCAGGAAAATCCAGGGCAACCAGATGAGGTAAATTTCTAAGAAGAAATGTATTTGACCCCATCATCCTCCCCACACACTACACCTTTCTTTTTTTTCATTTTTTTACTGGAATTAGTAAAAGGGTTAGATGATATTTGCCAGATAGAAGGTGCATTAATTCACATACATTGATACCCTTTCACAAGTCTTTGTACCCATTTCCCTCCCACCCCACACCCCCCACCCGTCGTGGTTTTCCCCCCTTCCCTATCAAATTTCAAATATCCAAATACAAATAAATTCAATATATCAGATAACAAAGTGAGATACTATACCAATATGGGATAACCAAGGGACAGCAAACGAGATGAGAGAAAACGTAGTACATTAAGGACAACAATCATTCATTATATGCCTTTTGTTTCAATATCCTGGAGGTCCTTTCAATTAGCTTCACATTATATGGCCTTATATATGGCCTTTTGCTCTATTGCCAATCTCTGCTAGTAGAGACCAAGGTTTCTACTGATTATGACGAATGAGGGAAACCACTGAGCCTAAGTTCCTTTGAGTCTGGCTTACTTCACTTAATATGATTTGTTCTAAGTCTTTCCATTTCCTAACAAATGGGGCGATGTCATTCTTTCTGACAGCAGGATAGAATTCCCTTGTGTACAAATATCACAACTTGTTGATCCACTCATCAACTGAGGGACATCTGTGTTGGTTCCATATATTTGCTATGGTGAATAGTGCTGCAATGAACATTGTTGTGCTAGTGGGTTTAGTATGCCTTGTTTCTGGATTGTTGGGTAAATGCCAAGTACTGGAATTGCTGGGTCATAGGGGAGTTGTATGTTTAGCCTTTTGAGGCACTGCCGCACTGCTTTCCATAGTGGTTGAACGAGTTTGCACTCCCACCAACAGTGTAGTAGTGAATCTCCTATTCCTTCCTGTAAACTTTTCAGTGTGTCAGCTTTTACCTCCAGGTCTTTGATCCATTTGGAGTTAATTCTAGTGCAAGGTGAAAAAGAAGGATCCAAATTTAGTTTTCTGCAGGTGCTTAACCAGTTCTGCGAGCACAACTTGTTGAAGAGGCTATCTTTCTTCCATTCTATTTTTTTGGCTCCCTTGTCAAAGATTAGGTGGCCATAGGTCTGTGGTTTAATATCTGGGTCCGCAGTTCTATTCCATTAGACTTCAGGCCTGTTCTTGTGCCAGAACCAAGCTGTTTTGAGAATTATAGCACTGTAATAGTGTCTAAAGTTTGGAATTGAAATTCCTCCAGCGCTGTTCTTCTGCTAAGAAGTGTTTTTGCTATACGAGGTCTTTTATTATTCCATATGAAATTTTGAATTGCCCCTTCTATTTCTTTAAAGAATGACATTGGGATGTTGATGGGTATTGCATTGAATTTGTAGATAGCCCATGGCAAGATTGTCATTTTCACAATGTTGATTCTTCCATCCAGGAGCATGGGAGGTTTTTCCTTAGTTCTGCTTTAATTTCCTTTTTTAGGTTTTTAAAGTTTTCATCTAAACAGTCATTTACATTCCTAGTTAAGCTAATTGCTAGGTACTTTATTTTCTTTGAGGCTATTGTGAAAGGATTTTCTTTCCTGATTATTGCCTCGTTCCTCTCACTGTTTGCGTAAAGGTAGGCAGTTGATTTGTGAGGGTTGATTTTATGGCCTGGTACCCTTCCAAAGCTTTGAATCAGCTCAAGGAGCTTCGGAGTAGAGTCTATATGATTCTTTAAATACAGAATCATGTCATCTGCAAAGAGGCATAGTTTTATTTCCTCTTTCCCTACTTGGATCCCCTTTATGCTTGCTTCTTGCCTTATTGCACTGCCTAGGAATTCTAGTACTATGTTAAAAAGGAGTGGAGAGAGTGGGCATCCTGAATGCTAACCCTTAGCACTTTTATGCAATGATTAGGCCTGTGGTATTTTAAGCACAATTCAACGCTCTGTTTTTTGCTGGTTAATTAGAGGTAAATGTCTTATGGAATTTATTGCATGGATGATTTTGAACTGGAATCCTCAGGTCTCAGCGTATCTTGAGTAGCTAGGATTACAGTACTTTTACAAACTGTATGCTCATACACATCGCTTCTGATGCAAACACTCATTGTTCAATTTAACTAACAAGATGTGAGGAAAGATGATTGACTGTAATTTACTAGATGGGCTTCTAGTGAGTATATATTTCCACTTCCACTCTGAAGCCAGGGAAATATTTCTGGTACATGTTTCAACTATCTCCCAAAGAGGAAATAATGTGTGAGTACGTTTGCTAGTATTTCAGATAGGCGATGTACTTTGGTGTTTGGAACCTGTTTGGCAGAGTGTAACAGCTGGGCTGTGATAACAGAGATGATGTTTCAGACAGGATTATTTTCATAACAGACAGACTTAATCCAGATCCTTGGATTTCAGGCCTTGAGTAAATAGAATTACAAGTGTGAGCTGCCACCACCACCTGGTTCATTTTGGAAACCTTAATTGCTTCTCATTTGTTCTTTTCCTTTTTTGGGAGATTGATCTAAGCTGGCTGATTGTGCATCACAATGAAGTGATTGGCCTCAGGAATTGCAAATATTTGTTTCATCAGCACGGAATGAATGAAGTTGATCTAAACCCCATAGTATTTTCCTTCTGATAAATAGGGAACTTACTTATATCATTTTTCCTTGCCTTTGCTTTCCCAAAGCAAGCAACATGTTTCTTAAAAACTATACTTCATGAGAATATTATAATTAGAAGGTATCTTCTGCACACTTCAGAATAGTCCTTGCATTTATAAACTTATATTACAATATTAGGTAGAAGAATGGTGACTGTTAGTTTCATAACTATTTCATATGTTTTACTCTTTAAGGCTCATTAACTCAAGAAGGGATTAAATACATTTAGATAATAGTAAAACATAGCTGCTGCTGATTTGCTGTGTGTGCAGATGATACACAGATTTATTAGGATTGCTCAAAAGTTTTCTTCAAATTTTTAATAGTAGACTGCTATGCTAACTGGAAGGTGATAGTAATGATGCTGAAATTCTATGAATCAGCTATGAAGCAGAATTTCAGGGGAGAGTATTTGCTAGGGACTTAATTTCTAAGACGCATATCAAGAATATTGAACTATAACACCAAATGATGGAGGACTCAGCGTCACATTTTGTTTGTTTTATGCAAGTCCTGGGACTTGAACACAGGGCCTGGGAACTGTCCTTAAATATTTTTTTTGCTTCAGGCTAGTGTTCTACCACTTGATCCACAGCTCCACTTCCAGATTTTTGGTAATGAACTGTAAATCAGAATATCATGCAATTTGTTTGGGCTGGATTCAAACCTGATTCTGTGTAGATAGGATTCCAAGTGTGAGCGCACAGAGCCTGGCTAGTATCATTCATCATTCAAGTCATGGGACTGCAATTCTGCACCTGGGTCTTGTCACTGAGCTTTTCAGCTCAAGACTACTGCCCTATCCCTTGAGCCATAGGGCCACTTCTGGGTTTCTGGTGGTTAATTGGAGATAAGAGTCACATGGACTTCAGTGCCCAGGCTGACTTTGAACAGCTATCCTTGGATCCCAGCCTCTTGAGTAGCTACATTTACAAGTGTGAGCCACCATACCCGGCTAAATTATTTTTTAAGTTAATTTTTTTTGTTAAGTCAATATATAGTTGGCATATGGTTACATAAGTAATGAACACATTTCTTAAGAAAATTGTTATCCCCTCCCTCATTTATCTCTCTTTTCCTACCCTCAGGCCCCTCTCCACCCAGATTGTTCAGTTCATTTCCATTTAGTGTCTTCCAAGTATCACTGTTCAATTGGTTCACCCTTTTTCCTTTGTTTTTTTTTTTACCATTTTATTATACCCTCTCCATTCCCCAAATCACATAAACCTATGTTCAAGACACAAAGTACCCGAATTCAACACAGTGACTACAGAGAATAAAATTAAAGGGAAAAAGAAGAAAAGAGGTAAAAAGCAAAGAAAATGAAAGAACATCATACAGTACCTTAGAAGCAACAACACTGAAAAAACAAAACATAAAACCTTGGGCTGAGAATGAAGCATGCCTAGCATGTATGAAACCCTGGATTCCATTCCTCAGCACCACATAAACAAAAACTGGAACTGCCACTGTGACTCAGCTGGTAGATTTCTAACGTTCAGCACAGAGTGTCTTCAACTGACAAAAATCTGTCACATTTAAGTTAGGCTTCAAAACTTTGCTAGGAACCAGTTACGTGATTTGGAAGAAAGTCCAATTTTCAAAAAAATCACTAGCCAGGCGCTGGAGGGTCATAACTGTCATTCTACTAGCCAGGGAGACGGTGATTCAAAGCCTTTGCAAGCAAAAAAACGAAAACAAAAAAACTGTAAGATTCTTCTCTCCACTTATCCACCCAAAAAGTAAGTGGAGTTGTGGCTAAAATTGGTACAGCATTAGCCTTGAGGAAAAAGAACTAAGAGACCTTGCCCAGGTCCAAAGTTCAACCTCCCCACCACGAAAGAAAAAAAAAGGAGTCCAGATACCTTAGTGTCAAAAGTATATCTGGATATCTTAGTAGATTTTTCTGATCTTTCCTCATTCATCTCATGGAACAACATAATCTTGAACCTGAACTGACTAAGAGCCTGCATTGTGCTTAATAAATTCATTCCACATATTCCAGTAGAATCTGGACAGCTAACAGCCACTTACCAATGCTTTATTCTACGTTTAGGCCAGTATGTCTTCATACCATCTACACAGTCAGCTATATCATCTTTCCAGAAGTATCATTGAGTGTAGAACACTCAGAACTAAAATAATTGCATAAAGATGTAATAAAGCCCCTTGATTCATTAAGAAAATTTCTGTACCGCTTAGAGCAAGTACATTAGTGGTATTTACCTCTAGCCTCTTTTTTAAAAAAATTTATTAACATTGAATTTTACATCATATTTCAAATGTCATGTTTAACCAACAAGTATTCAAGAAGGGAATCGCTATACAATCACTGGCACATAAATTTTAGAATATAGTAAAAATTAAGCTGAGTCTTTGTATGTCATAGATACAGATTAATCTATAATAAAACACATGTCTATAGAGTGTATAGTCTATCCTAGATTTTTATGTCTATGTAGTTATGTTTATATCTCCAAAATTATGTCCAGAACTTTGGGTATCAACTATTCAATCATCGCTCTACTACTGTTTGAAACTAATATCCATATATTAAGGATACCATGTACCTTTTGTTCCTTGGTCTTGACTTATCTCACTCAACAGGATTCACTCTAATTTCATCCACTACCCCAAAAATGCCATTATTATTTTTTCTGTGCAGATCTTCTTTTTATGCATTTATTTTTATTGTAATTTATAGAAGGGTTACATTATATTCACCAGATAGAAGGTGCATTACTTCTCAAACTTTGATACCCCATGTAATGATATGGTCCCCATTTCGCTTCCCCTACCCCCACTCATGTTCATTTCCCCCTTCCCTATCCAATTTCAAATAACCAATTAGGCACATATGAAATATATCAGAAAACAAGGTGAAATATTGTAACAATATGATATAACCAAGGGATAGCAAAAGAGATAAGAGATCACATAGTTCATTAAGGACAACAATCACTCATTATATGAGTTTTGTTTCTTTATCTTGGAGGTCCTTACATTTAGTGTCATACTATTTGTCACGATGTCTCTAGATTTTGTTCTATTGTAAATCTCTGGTAGCAGAGCCCAAGGTTTCTACTGAATTTGACAAATGAGGGAGACACTTGGGCCTATGTTCCTTTGAGTTTGGCTTACTTCACTTAATATGATTTTTTTCCTTTTCATCCACTTCCCCGAGAATGCCATTATTTTATCTTGTCGGTTGGCTATGTATCATTCCATTGTGTGTGTGTGTGTGTGGTGTGTGTGCGTGTATCACATTTTTTGTAGTAGGGCATCTGGTTGTTTCCATCATCCAGCCTCATTTTCTACAGATATTTTTATAGTCTCTTTTTTATTTTCAGGGTAATGTATAGAGGGGCTACGATTACATTTACAGGTAGTGGACTGCATTACTTCTCACACATTTATTCCACTCCACATGTTTTTGTCCCCAGTTCCCTCTCCCCTCCCCTTCCCAATCATCTTGTTTCCCCCCTTCCCTTTCCTATTTGACATAAACAAATAAACATATATACATTATGCCAGGGAAAAAATCAGATACAGTAACAATCTGACATTAACCAAAGGGCAAAATAAGAGATGAGAAATAACATAGTATATCAAGGACAAAAATCACACAAGATTAAGAGCAACGATGACAGAAGATATAGCTCTTGTTCCCATACCCTAGAGATCCTTTCATTTAGTCTCATCCTATATGACCTTATATACCTAGGTTTTTGAGTTATTGTAATCTTCTGCTAGGAGAGTCCTAGATGTGAACTAATTATTACAAATGAGGGAAACCATTGAGCTTATGTTTCTTTGGGTCTGGCTTGCTTCACTTAATATGATTTTTTCCAAGTCTTTCCATTTCCTTACAAATGGGGCAATGTCATTCCTTCTGATGGCAGCATAGCATTCCATTGTGTATAAGTACCACATCTTCTTGATTCAGTCATCTACTGAGTGGCATCTGGGTTGGTTTCATCGCTTTGCTATGGTAAATAGTGCTGCAATGAGCATCATTGTGCTAGTGGCTTTAGAATGTCCTTTTTTCTGGACAATTGGGTAGATGCCAAGTAGTGGATTTGCTGGATCATAGGGGAGCTCTATGTTCAGTCTTTTGAGGAACCACCACACTGCTTTCCCTAGTGGTTGAACGAGTTTACACTCACACCAACAGTGTAGGTGTTATCCCCCCTGGTCACTTCCCCACCATACTGTTTATGGTATTAATACAGACAGCATGAAATATGATTATGTAAAAAAAATAAATGATTAAAAATAGTAAGGTTGGGGGCCAGTAGTTTGGCTTGGTGGCACACACCCTGGACTGGCAAAAAAGAAGTAGGGTTAGATAAAACAGATTTATTGCCAAATGTGTGGAAAATGGTATGATTTTTTGTTTGGCTAGTCCTGGGGCTTGAACTGAGGGACCAGGAACTGTCCTTGGCCACATTTGTTCAAGGGTGGCACTCTGACACCTGAGCCACAGTGCCCCATCTGCTTTTTCTGTGTATGCAGTGCCGAGGAATTGAATCAAGGTCTTCTTGTATACTAGGCGAGCACTCTACAACTAGGCCACATTCAAAGCCAAAGTAGATTTTTGATATTATTGTGGAGTTTTAATTTTCTTAAATATTTGTACAAAGCACAATGGATATATAAACAGACTTGAACTCACAGAACAGAGTCCCACATAATATTACAGTTACTCTGGCACTTCTCCCGATTGACAAAACACATTTCCAGGCATCTGCTCTGTCCTTAAGCTTTGGTAGCTGACTTGTCTTTCCATGGAGCCCTGGCCTGGATTCCTGGTAATTCCATGTATTTCATAGTTCCCTGTATATCCAGTAAGGTTGTCTTCTATGGGACCAGACCTGTCTGGTTTTTGGCCCACCCAGGACCTATGTGTCTGAGGTCTCACATTATAAGTGGAAAATAAAACACAGTATAATAAGCACTGAAGAACTGCACACCATAATATTAACAATGAGAGTTTAATAGTTAGCAAAGTAAATACAATGAATACTTGACAAGAATCATGAGAGCAAGATAAAGAGATGTCTTTTTAGGAAGGGGACAGGGAAGCTCTAAATCCAGACTGGCCTCCAAGTTGCCTTCAGACAGTAATTCTACTTCAGAGTCTTCAGAAGGGTCACCTTCCTCATGAGAAACAGAATGTCCTTCCTGAGTTAAGAGGGGGATGGATTCTGGTTTGTCGAATGGAGATTGAGTCTCTTTTAGTGAGATGGATGGGTCTGGATATTCTGTGAGGATGGATTCATTTTCCTCCAATGAATCCAGTATTGAGAGTACAGTTGCTGCTTCCCATGGGGACATTTTCCATGAGCCCAGCGCGTGCCCCTTCAGCTTGCACAATAAGTGGAGTGTTACTCTGACTCAGATGGACTGACTCTGGGTGGAGTGTGAAAGGAAACGGAAGGAAATCTGGCTGCTCTTTTGCTTCCTCCATAGTATCTGCAGGTTCAACTGTGTCACACATGGGGTTCAGAGCAAAAGGTATATCCACAGGACTCTAAACCTGTTTGGTAATTTCTACAGAAGGCCCATGCTTTCTGGAGTGCAGTGATGATTCTCAGTCTCCATCACTCACCAGCTCCATTGGTGGGTTTTTCATCCGGAGTTCAGGATAAGCTCTTCCACGATGACCCAAACCTAAGAATGGAAATAGGAACAGAGTGGACAGAGTGGACTCTGCAAGTTGAAGTGTCACTCAACTTCCATGAGGATCTAATGGAGGAACCTGTAGAACTGGAGTTTGGACTGAACACTGAGGAGGTGTAGGGTCTTTCTAATGAGAGCTTATTCCCAAGTCCTTTCAGAGGACAGACATTACCTGGGGGACACCACCCATAAAGGGCATTTTGCCAAGCTCTGTAGAAGTAAGGGCCAACCAATATCTAGACCACATGGGCTTCCTACTCACAGGTTCTGAGGCACCCACACCAGCACTTCTATTTTTCTTGGTCTTACTGGTCACAAATTCCTCCAGCTGGTCAAAAAGTATGTGTTTAGAAGAGCAGGTCCAAAGCCGGCATGTGGAGCCTCATATAGAGCTTGAGTTGTGTCAGGGTGTGGCAGTTCTTGAACTCGTAGAAATCACTGGGGTAGAATTCCATTCACATCGTATAGATGGAACACATGATGCTGTGGGCACATTCGGTACAAGGAAAGTGAGAGCCTTCTCTCTCCATCCTGAGCCTTCTACCAAAGCCCCTTTCTTGCAGGACTCTAATGCTGTGGCTGTCCTGCAGAGATGTGCACTTATGTGCTGGGAGGGGGGTAAGAGACACTCGAGAACAGGATGACTTTTACACCCCACTTCCAGAAGCTTCTGAGAGAGGCCTCTATGCATGTGTCCAAAGTAAACGCACCTTAATTTAACTAAGTAAATGCTCTAAATAAATCAATAAGTGAATGCTCTAAATAAAGAACTAAATGCTCATTCCTCTAATCTTAGCCACCCAGCAGGCTGAGCTCTGAAGATCACAGTGGAAAGCCAGTCTAGTCAGTAAAATCTAAAGGCACTTGTCTTCAATTAGGCAGCAAAAAGCCAGAACTTGACCTATGACTCAAATGGTACAGTGCTAATTTTTGAACACCAAAGGGATGGCATTTAGACCTGGGTTCAGGTTCAAGTGGCAGCACTGGACCACACACCAAAATGTAAATGCTTTCAGGTTCTAACAGGCAAAGCTATCACAATCCCTCCCTGATGGCTCAAAAGTGATTCAGCCCCCAGCTTTTCCTCTGACTCCAGTATTTCACAGGCCTCCGCCATTAGTACTGACACCTCATTTCTTACTGGGAAATGGGATTTCCTAGGATGTCACCTAGGTGAGGGCTGAAGTTGGTAGCCACTTACTCATGCCTGAAATCCAACTTCTCAGTAAGCACACTGTTGAGACTCCAGTAGCTTGTGAGGGAAATGAAATGGCATGGTGTCCCAGTCATAATAAAGTAGTTTGTGCACTTTTATCATGCTTAGCTCCCCTGTGAACACCCCAGTGAACCAAACAGGCTCAGAGAGGAGCCAAGTATTCCAAGACTTGGCCAGGAGAGGTGAGCAAACCTGGGTTTGGAGGGGGAACACTCACTTTTTCAAGAGAATTTCCAGCAACTACTACATTGTCCTCCACTATTTGAAATTGTGCAGGAGGTTTCCCACATAAAAGAGATCACCTTTCTGGTAGGCAGGGATCAGCTTTGTCAGCAGCATCTCCAACAGGCCTTCCTCCAGGATCCATAGGTTACAAGGCTCATTCAGAGTCTGAGCTGACTTACCATCACACTATGTTGGCAAAACAGTGGATATTTCAAACGTAGGAATGGGACCACACTTCACACTGAGGAATTGGAATAGAGTAGATTGGAAAGGACACACTCTAATTTCAGTATAGTCACTTGAAAGCACACAAGAAGGTTGTAGTGTGTGGGCAGGATGATGGGTTCAAATAGGTTTCCTCTCAATATACCTCATCTGAGTTGCCCTGGAGTTTCCTGGCTTTCTTCCTAGAGAAATGCCTGATATACTGGAATTTGGGCTTGGCACTGATCCAGCATCTACTTCTTCAAGTGAGACATCCATATCTCCCATGCCTGAGATCCGAGCCTCCTGACCTTTGGCAACAGCACAGCAACATCTTTCTTCCTCCTGAGCCACAGGCCAAGGGAGCTGGCTTGAGCTGGTTGTCACATACAGTGTCTTGGTTACCAGGTTTCCATATTCTGTTCCATTGTGAGGGAGGTAGGGTCACCTTTCAAGGCCCAATGACCAAAGCTCTTTGCTCACAAAAGACCTCCCCAAAGACATACTGGAGGCTGAATCTCCCTTCCCACCTCACATATGGATGTAGTAAACAGCACACCTTTTTGTTCAAATCCCAAGTCATTAACTAGGTGTAAGTGCTAGCCTGGTCTCAGGCTCAAGGAGCCTTTCTTAGGTAATATCCAAACTTACCTGTCACTATTCCCCTTACCCTTCACAAGACATTTTGCTTCACAGTGCCTTCTCAGCTTGCATTTTGCCTCTTGCACATTTTTTTTGCTAGTCCTGGGACTTGACCACAGAGCCTGACCATTCTTCTTAGGCTTTCTTTAGGATATAGCTGTCCCACCAAGCCACAGCAGCACTTCCAGCGTTTTCTATGTATATGGTACTGCAGAATCAAACCGGAGTCTTTTTGTGTGGTAGCCAAGCACTCTACAAATAGATGAAACACCCAGGCCATTTTGCACATATTTTTCACTTCAATCTACTAGGACGTTGTTAGGTTTCTGTATCCTAATCTATTTTCTTCCTGATGAATATCTGTGCTGTCATCTGTAAAAATGCAAGTGGGAAAATCACAGAAGCATTGGTGACATAAAAAAAGTCTTACAGACATAGATAAGTGTTCATTCTTTGTAGGAGAAAGGATATTTTGATATGATGATGATGACTATTTATAAATACTTTATCGGGGTTTAGAGTTTGGCCCAGTGGTAGAGTGCTTGCCTAGCATCCATGAAGATCTAGGTTTGAGTCCTTAATATCACACAGATATAAAAATCCATACGGCAATGTGGCTCAAGTGGCAGAGGGCTAAACTTGGGAAAAGCCAAGAGCAGTGCTCAGGCCCTGAGTTCAAGCCCCAGGAATGGCAGAAAAAACAAAAGAAAAGAAAAGAAAAGAAATGTGCTTTTTACAAGTTATTCACTCACAGCATTTGCCTCTGAATTCTTCGCTTCTGCATCTTGTGACTTATCCTTTTCCCTCAATGTAGACAAGAAAAACAGATTTTATTACTTGCTATCCTGTTGTCCAATCTTTGGATAATAATTCAAAATACAATACTGCCTGAGATATTGTGTGTGTGCATGTGTGTGTGTATCTGCCAAAGTGTGCATGCACACATGTGTACAGGGTTTAGGGCTTACTCATAGGGCCTGTGTGATAACCCTCAGCATCTTTTCCTCAAAGGTATTGGTCTTTCACTTGTAGCTTATTATAGCTAATTGGAGTTGAGAGATTCACTCAATTTCTTGCCCTGTGCATGGGAACCCAGTGCTGGGTTCTCATATTGTTAATTGTAGCTATAGAGAAGGCTGAGGTCTGGGGATCCTCGTTAGAATCCAGCCCCTGAAAGAAAGTCACTGATAGAAATCTTTATCTTCAGTTAAGCACGAATAAATAAGGCAAAAGTGGAACTGTGGCTCCGTTCCTCTTGTACCAGCCATGAGAAAATTAGTAATTGGCAGCACCTGGTCCCTGAGAGAAATCCTTAGCACTGGTTCAAAAAAAGAAAGAAAATAATGAAAAAAATTAAAACTTGCTGAGGAATCCATAAGGATAAACGTGCCTGTGAATAATTTTGTCATTTCAGATTCCCTCAAGAGCTTAGGTCTCTCTATATTTTATCAAGTTTTTTAAATATATTTACATATTTTCTATCTTTCTTAAACAGAGACAGCCATCCACAAAACACAAACACAAACTCTCACACAGTATACCACCCACCCATAAGTGTCTGGCTATGTATATATGTATAGTCATATGTATTGATCTGTCTCTCTATACTAATATATAAATGCATAAACATATGTATTTAGACAAACAGGAAACATACATAGATAGGTCTCAGGCATTTCCAGATTTTGTGCAAGTCTTCTGAGTGCAACTTACCATTGTATTGTTTGTCAAGATAGAGTCCCTCTGATTTTGGCCAGCTTCTTGTCCTTTGATACTTTTTTCTGCCAGTCCTGGGTTTTGAAGGCTAGGCCTGGATGCTGTCACTGAGCTTGAGCTTCTTGCATTCAGTAGTTTATTGCAGATATGAGTTTCATGGAGTTTCTGTCCTGGGCTGGCTTTGAATTGTGATCCTCAGATCTCAAACTCCTGAGTAGCTAGGATGACAGTCTTGAGCTACCAGTACCTGGTTCCTTTGCCTCTTTTACCCTTTTTTTGGCCCCACCATAGCCATGGTATCTACCTTCCTATGTTCTCTCCACCTGCCCCCAGACAGGGGTCGGACAGATGCTTTCCACCCACTTATTCATGTCCTCCCCTGTATTGGCTGACAACTAAGACATGCACTCACTTGTCTGGATGCCGAACACAAAGCCATGTGATTGTTTCTCAGTCTGGAACATCCTTTCAGATTTATAGCACCACAGAGGGTCAGGTTGATGCTCCTCCAGGGCTTCTTAAATTGTTCTCATATTAATCCACAACATGTTTGTCATCACTTGTCCAGCTAATTCATGTACTAAACCAGCATTCCCTACAAACTTAGATCCCAATACCATGAGGACACTCAAGGGTGCATTCGGAGTGTGACCTGCAGGTGGATGTGAGCCTGTCTAACTTGGAGGGGATTTCTCCACCACAGGAAATGGAATACAAATTTAGAATCTGCTTTCATGAGGTGACAATCTCTGGCAGATATTCTTATCAAATGTGGCACTGCCTACTTCCAGCTTAAAACATGGGTTGATGACCCAGCATAACAGAGAATGTATTCACCCCGGCCCAACACATAGGCTGGGACCCTGAACTTTCAGGTAGCATTTGGCTTTGAAGGTCATGAGATCTTAGTCTACAAATGACGAGCCCCCTCCCGTGAGGCATAGCAAACGGAGCCAAAGTGCAACCCAGTTAAGCAGCAGATCAAGCTTCCCTTCTTCAGTAGGGTATGGTTTGAAAACTGTGCATAGCTTCTGTTTGAAGCCAGTCCAGTAAGGAAAGTCCATGAAACTCTCATTTCCAGTTAACTGCCAAGAAAAAGCCAAAGATAGAGATGAAGCTCAAGAGAGCTAGAGAGCCATCTGAAAAGAATGGTTACACCCTGCAACATCCTCATTATCTGATCTTGAAAACATCTCTACGTGCATCCCAGCATGCAGCCAGCATCTGGGGGTGACAGTGACCCCTGCGCCCATTGGCAATCTGCAATGTCTCTGACATCTGTAATGTGATCCTCATTCTGTTGGGTTTGTGAAGCGGTGTCAACCCTGCAGAGGGAACCAACTGTGCCCTAACTCCCACTGTCCCCTGGGGCCCCTAGCATTCCCCCATCTGCACCCCTCCTGTGGCTTCTGATCCTAGGGAGCCCTCCTGCCCTGTCCAACACTCACATGAAGTGCATATTTCTTCTCCGGGGGCAACTTCTCCACAGAGAGTACATGACATGCCCACTCTCCAGGCACGGGGAGATCCTGCCAAAGTAGCAAGTCAGTGATAAGGACATAAAGTGATGAATAGAATTTTAGATCCTGATGGTAGACAGTCTGCAAAATCCAAGGGAGAATGGAATTGGAGGGGACCAGGTATCAGGATGTGGGCACGGAGCTTCCCTGCCAAGGGGGTGGGGGAAGTCACAGGCTGGGGGATGCACAGGATGATCCATGGGCCCTGTGCAGCTACTGGGTCACCCCCTTCTGCACCTCAGCCTTTGGCTTTGAGCTCTGTGATCCTCAAAATGTGCACAGTCTGTACTCGGGCTGGTAGAAGAAAGGACCCTGGGAAGACAATTGTAGACCCTTTGTGAGTGTAGGAAGGGGTAGGCTGGACACCCAGTCCAAGAGGAGCTAAAACTGGAGTCGAGGGTTGTGCAAGGAGTGGGTGCGAGGGTTGTGGGCAGTCACAGTCACGGCAGAGGTGGCTCTGTCTGTGGGGTGAGTGCCTCCCTGCAGGCACAGCACTGGACATATCAGAGATCCACATGAAAAGGAAAAGCTGGAAATGGCACTATGGTTCAAATGGTAGAGCATCAACCTTGAGCAAAAGAGCTCAGGGACAGTACCCAGGACCTGAGTTCAAGCCTCATGACTGTAAAAGAAAAAGAACCAGGACTATGAGAGGGAACCTGGTACTCTCTTGGTCTAATCAGACACAGGAAGAGGCCGGGATAGGCTGTGGAAAAACACAGAAAACATCTTCCCCCAGCTCATCCTGTCCTGCATGCAGGGACAGCCATGTAACTAGGGCTACGGTGAGATCATCTTCACCCCTGTGCTGCCATCTGAATTGTAGGCCTCTGTCCTGGCATGGGGTGTCCTGATGGCTGAGCAGGTGCCCTAACCCTAGATGGAGAGCAGCCACTGACTGTGGTAGCTAAGGAGAGATCTGTTCCATAGCTATCAGGCCAACCAGCATGGGAGCCATAACCGCCCCTCACCCAGGTAGAGACCAATGGTTCTCCAGGTGCTACTAACATTGCCCCACCCCTAGCTCTGGGTACACGTGACATTCCCTCCACAAGGAGCAGGACAAAGTGAGGGATCAGGAAGCTGCCTATGGGCTTCAGATGATGACCAGGCTGGCACTACAGATGGCCTCACTCTGTCACTACCTTCCCCTGCCTCCATCTTTCCTCCCTCATGCCTCTCTACCGCCCACCCATTAACCTTGGAAACCAATGAACTGGGCTCTCATCATTCCTCTCATCTCTTCACCCACCTTGCCATGCGTCCATCCCTCTGTCACTTCCACCCCACACACATCCCACCACCAGCCACCCTGTAGCTTATGAGGATCCCAGAGGAAGCTCTTGGTGAAGGGCTTGTGACCACAAAACAGTTACTATCACCCACTCAGGCCTGATCCACCACAGAATAAGAACAGCCAAGCAGGCACACACTGCAGCAGAGTTGCTCTGCTGCCACCCTGATTTCTTCATGGCCAGGACTTGGCTCTCTTCAGCCTCCCAGCTCAGTAACCAGAACATTGTGCTTTCACAGGGCCATGGCTTCCAGTCTCCATGGACACAATGACATCAAGGTGATGCCAACTTCCCCATTTCTATATACTGAGGAGCTGAGGTTCTCTTCTGTGACTCCATCCACTAAGAGGCTCATGCAGATTTCTTTCCTTTGCTCATCATGGTGACTCTTTGGTTAACAAGTCACTGCTGGGCTTCCAGTTCACCACATATAGAACCCATACCCCAACACTTTTCTTAGAAGGACTGATGACTTTTAAATACTCTCTAGTTTTAAATTTCTAGTTCCTTCTCTCTTTCATTTATATATTTCCCTTCCTCACATCCTTCCCTTTTTTTACCTTCCTTCTTTCATTCCTGGCCTTGAACTCAAGACCTGGAGCTTTTTCTTAGCTTTTCTTTGCTCAAGGTAGCACTCTAGCTCTTGAGCCACAGCTCTACTTCAATCTTTGTTCTTGCTCTAAACTGGGAGTAAGAGTCTCATGCATTTTTCCCTTTGCTGGGTTGGTTTTAAACCACAATACTAAGATCAGGATCCTGAATATGCCTCGGATTACAGGTATTATCTAATCAAAACAAATTCCTGATTTCTTTTTTAGACATAATTAGTTCTTTCAGGTGAGCCACCAGCCACTCATGCAAGAGCATTGCAGGATCCCAGCATTCATCTTGTCTCCAGTCTTATTCCATCCATCTCACAATGGCCATCTAAAACACCCTGCTGCATGCCTGAAGTCGCAAGGAACGTTCTCAACGCCATGAGAAGCCCCCTTAAGCTCTGCCTCAGATATGCCCAGGCCCCATCCCACTTCCACATGAGCATTTGTTTAGGAGAAATTTCCTGAGTACATCATCATCTTTTCCTCACCATTCAAATTTCATCTTTGGAGTCATTTCTCCCAGACAAAGAGGAACATGATCCATGGTTTGATAGCAGCTCCCGCTTCATAGTCCCAGCCACCAACACCCCCCCATTACCCTGCCAGACACCTGAATTCAAGAACAATGTTTTCACTACCCCTGACTCTTATCAAATGTTTTAACTTATACAGTGCATTAAAATAATTTTACTAAATGGAATAAACACATGGCATCAAGCTTCAGAATCTTTGCACCTGAAATTTTGGTGAATAACAGAGACACCAGCATTTCTGTAGCCAACAGAAATCTTAGCTTTGAGATTTCAGCATTCCTGGTATCCAAGTTTGGATGTGCTAACACTGCCCTTAATGGGGCACTTCAATCACACAATCCCACAACTATCAATGTCATTGGACATTCACTGGTAGGTGGTGCTAGGAAAAAGACTGATGTGCCAACTCCATGCTGGCTTGACCTATGCCATCTTCAAACTTGGAGCAAGTGGGGCTCCTCTCTCCATGACACCTTTTGTGTATTACCCAAGGAGGACCTTTACCTTGAGACAAAATTATGGAGACTATCTCTACCAGCAAAGATTCCAGTGAGATGTGCCTACATGGATAAAGCTAAAATCTCACTAAAGTGAGGTTGTTGGCAGTGCTGGAGCCTGAACTCAGGGCCTGGGCACTAAGCATTTGTACTCAAGACTAGCCCTTTACCACTTGAGCACAAACTTCATTCCCAGCTGTTTTTATTTTTGGTAGTAAGAATCTATCAGACTTTCCTGTTCTAGGTGACTTGGAACTTCCATACTCAGATCTCAGCCTCCTGACGAGCCTGGATTAAAAGCGTATATCAGCCATGCCCCACACCTGAGAACTTCTGCCAGCACATTTTTTCCCAAAAATTGGAAGAGGAAGATGAGGGAGGGTTGGGCTCATCCTGCCCTGCATATGAAGGAGAGTATCAGCGCCTGAACTTCATTCCCTGTTGTAGGCTGCGGGAGGAAAAGGAAGCAAATGGGCACAGGCTGGCAGCAGAAGCCACAGAACAACTTGTGACCAAGACTCCCAGAGCAGACCTCAGAATCGATGGCAGAGTTGGATCTACCCAGTAACAGAGGCAGTGGTGACACCTGAAACTGCGCGTTTGAGCCTTTGCTGCTAGTAAACAGGGCCACCTATGTCTCAATGAGAAAGGTGAGATTTTGGTGGAGAAGGTGAGATTAAACATTATGTATCATGCAAGAAGACAGACTATAAGGGGTCTTTTATTATTCCAAGTGAAATTTTGGATTTCCTTTTCCTCTTGCACTGAATTTGTAGATAGTCCTTATCAAGATTGCCATTTTTACAATATTACTTCTTCCAAACCATGAGCATAGGTTTTTGCATTTCCTCAGTTCTGCGTTAATTTCCTTCTCCAGGGTTTATAGTTCCATCAAAAAGGTGCTTTACATTCTAAGTTAATTCCTAGGTATTTTATTTTCTTTGATAGCAAAATGAGTTGCTATCCTGATTCTTGCCTCATTACTCTCATTTGTTGGCATATAGGAAGGCAGTTGACATTGAGGGTTCATTTTATACCCTGCTACCTTACCAAACTTTTATATCAGCTCAAGCAGCGTCGGAGTACGGTCTATAGGGTTCTTTAAATACAGAATCATGTCATCTGTAAGGAGAGAAATTTTCAGTTCCTCTTTCCCTTTTCCTCCTCACTCCAGTTAGAATGGCCAAGATCCAGAAATCTAATAACTTATGCTGGAGGGGATGTGGCCAGGAGGGATCACTACTACATTGCTGGTGGGATTGCAAACTCGTTCAACCACTATGGAAAGCACTATGGCAGTATCCCAAAAAGACTAAACATAGAGCTCCCCTGTGATCCAGCAATTTCACTACTTGCCAATCGTCCAGATAGGACATACTAAATTCACTAGAACAATAACATTTATCACAGCACTATTTACTATAGCAAAGGTATGGAACCAACCCAGATGCCCGTCAGTTGATGAGTAGATCAAATATGGTATTTTTACACAATGGAATTCTGTGCTTCTGTCAGAAAGAATGACATAGATGAATTTGTAAGCAAATAGAAAGACTGTAAAGTTCAGAAATTAGTTTCTGTCTCCCTGTTTCTCTCTCTTTCTCTCTTTTCTCTCTCTCTCTCTCTCTCTCTCTCTCTCTCTCTCTCTCTCTCTCTCTCTCTCTCTCTCTCTCTCTCTCCAATCTTTAGGCTTGAACTCAGGGCCTGAGCTACTTTTGCTCAAGGTTAGCACTCTACCATTTGAACCACAGTGCTGCTTCTGACTTGCTCTTTTCACGTAGTATTGAGGAATCTAACCCAGGCCTTCATCCTTGATAGGTTAGCACTCTACCACTAAGCCACACAGTCAGCTTTTAGAGGTTTCTGACAAAGGTTTTCCTACATGCTATTATTTCTTCTGTGAGTGCTCTTAAAGCTTGCTGAAGGCTGACTTTGTTTAGAAGAGTTACCCTAATGCTCCCATATACAGAGATTCTATATATAGCTAAATGTTTTTCATTACTCAGAATTTCTCTATTGTGTATGTTCTGAAATGTACTGAAGACTGACTTCTGATTAAAAGTCATTGCACATTTGTTCTATTCATTAGTTTTCTTTTCTTCTATGGGAATCAGGTTTGTGATGAACACAGAAGTATGCCTTCCAGGTCAAACACTTTCCACATTTGTAATATTCATAAGGTTTTTCTCTCCTATGTGCATTTTATACTTAGTCATACGTTCATGATGGATTTTTCATATTCTTATATTCATACGATTTTTATCCTGTGTCTGTGTGGTATCATGCAAACTCAACTATGAGTTCTTCAAAAAAATTTCCCTTTCATTTTATTCATAGGATTCTATCCTGTGGGTGTTTAGTGATAAATCTTGACTTGTGCCTTCTGGGGAAAAGACTGAACATTTGCTACATTCATTAAGGGTTTGATCTTGTGTTGGTTCTGTGACACAAGCTGAGTTTTCTTCCACAGACTAAAAAGTCTTTCCTATTTATTACATTGCTAAGGCTTCTCATATGTGTGAACTCTCTTACGCTTCCTGAAGGGTGAATACTGCACGAAAGACTTTCAACTTTGGTTATATTCCTAAGGTTTCTAATATGTGTGAATTCTGTTATGCCTCCTGTAATGTGACTTCCATCTGAAGGTCTTACCACATTTGATGCACTCGTACAGTTTCTCTCCTGTGTGTATTCTCTGATGCCATTTGAGGGAAGACTTCCATTTGAAAGACATTCCACATCGGTTACATTCATAAGGTTTTTCTCCTGTTTGAATTGTCTTATGCATGTTGAGGTTTGGCTTCTGTGTGAAGGACTTTCCCCATATGTTACACTCATAAGGTGTTTCTCCTGAGTATATTCTCTGATGAACATGGAGTTTTACTTTCCATTTGAAAGACTTTCCGCATTCACTACATGCATAAGTTTTCTCTCCTGTGTGTGTTCTATTATGCCCATCAAGATATGACTTCCACTTGAAGGTCTTTCCACATTTGTTGCACACATAAGGTTTCTCTCCTGTGTGTGTTCTTTGATGCAATTTGAGGGAAGATTTCTGTCGGAAAGACTTTACACATTGGTTACATTCATAAGGTTTCACTCCTGTGTGTATTCTCTGATGAACACGAAGTTTTCCCTTCCCTTGGAAAGACTTTCCACATTCATTACACTTATAAGATTTCTCTCCTGTGTGTGTTATTTGATGAACTCGAAGGTGTATCTTCTGGGTGAAAGACTTTTCACATTTGTTACATTCATAAGGTTTCTCTTCTGTGTGTCTTCTCTGGTGCAAAGTGAGGTATGATTTCAGTGTAAAAGTCTTCCCACATTTATCCCATTAAAGATTTCTCTTCTGTGTGAGATCTCTGATGTGTGCTGAGAGCTGAATTCTGGGCAGAAATTTTATTACGTTCCTCATATTCATAAGGTTTGTCTTCTCTTGGAGATCGAGGTTGGAGCGTCAGGTCTGACTCCTCAGAAATTAATTTTCACACTTGATGTACACATCACATATCTCAGGATATTTGCTCTGAGGTATTGTAAGGCGTATTTCATTACTGAAAGATTTCTCACATTCACTACATATATGAGGAGTCTCTCCTGTGTACATTTTCGGATGTGTAGTGATGGTCGGTGTTAAGTACAATATTTTTCATCACACAGTACATTTAGCAGTTTTCCTCCCTCCCTGAAGAATTTCTTGGGCAGGGAGAACAGAATTATGATACTGCAGATCTTTTGGACTGTCACAATCATGAATAAAATGCTCTGAATATCCGATGGATTTTTTAAGAACAGGAGACATACGAGATCTATATGCAGTATGCATCTCATCAGGCTTAGGAGACAGAAG
Organism: Megascapheus bottae; assembly: GCA_024803745.1. Taxonomy (NCBI): domain Eukaryota; kingdom Metazoa; phylum Chordata; class Mammalia; order Rodentia; family Geomyidae; genus Megascapheus; species Megascapheus bottae. The sequence goes on along the minus strand of JANJXV010000163.1, from coordinate 893,858 downwards.
CATGTTCTGACACTCCTCTAGGTTTGCCAGTGACTGTTCCATTGTCTGTTTATATTGGGTGGGGGATGTTGTTTCTTGATTGACATTTTTCTTGAGTTTCTTGTTCTGCCCATTTGAAAATGGGAGCAAGATTATTACTAAATACGATTATAGTTTTTCAGATATAACCAACCTAGACCTCTGTAGCTGGCAGACACTAGATGTTCACAAGTTTTGATTGGTATTATCACTCTTTCTTTTTGTGCAATTACAGACCAGTCTAATACAACCAATGATAAGCGATTTATACCCAAAACAATAAGCCTCTCAATCCAATCTCTATTGTCTTTAAGTCCCTCTGAGCCTAGAGAATAATTAACCACCTACATATAAAATATTGCTCAACAGCCATCAAGTGTAGATCCATGCAGTATAAGGGTTGAAAGACGAGCAGAGGTCCAGAGATACAAAAAAAGAATGAGAGAGGTCAGGGGAGGTACAAGAGGATTAACGTAGGAGTGTAAGAATATTGTAGTCATGAAGAAAATGTATAGCATAAGGATAACTGACCTAAGTTGGTAAGTAGGTAGCATATTTGAGTACAAAGTTTGGAAAGTATTAGAATAAAACTTATGTGTTGCTGCACGACTAGCTCTAAGCCCAATCGGAGGCCTCACAGTGGACTATGGGATGGATCTGTTTTTCTTGTCTACGTTGAGGGAAAGGGGTATTTCACAAGATGCAGAAGCGAAGATTTCAGAAGCAAATGCTGTGAGTGAATTAGCTCGTAAAAAGCATTTTTATTTTCTTTTATCTTTCTGCCAGTCTTGGGGCTTGAATTCAGGGCCTGAGCACTGTCCTCGGGTTTTCTCAAGTCTAGCCCTCTGCCACTTGAGCCACAGTGCCACATCTAGATTTTCTATCTATGTGATACTGAGCAATCAAAACCAGATCTTCATGGATGCTAGGCAAGCACTCTACCACTATGCCAAACTCTCAACCCTGACATAGTAATTATAAAGTCATCATCATCATATCAAAATAACCTTTCTCCCACAAAGAATGAACACTTATCTATGTGTGTAATGCTTTTTTTTTAATTTCACTAATTCTTCTGTGTTTTTCCCTCTTGCATTTTTTACACATGACAGCAAAGCTAATCGTCAGGAAAAAATTGATTAGGATACAGAAACCTAACAATATCCTAGTAGATTGACGTCAAAAATAGGTGCAAGATGCCCTGTGTGTTTGACCTAGTGGTAGAGTCCTTGGCTACCACGCAAAAAGACTTATTTTGATTCCTCATTACCACATACATAGAAAACGCTGCAAGTGGTGCTGTGGCTCGGTGGGACAGCTAAAGCCTAAAGAAAGCCCAAGAACAATGTTCACACTCTGAGGTCAAGTCCCAAGACTAGCAAAAACAAAAAAATTCGACAAGGGGCAAAATGCAGGCAGAGAAGCCACTGTGAAGTACATGTTTTGTAAAGGATGAGGGCAATATTGACCCTTAAGTTTGGATCTTACCTAAGAAAGGCTCCTTGAGCCTGAGACCAGACTGGTAGTTGGGCCTAGTGGAAGACATTGGGGTTGGACAATTAAGGTGTGCTGTTTACTACATCCACATGTATATTGTGAGATTGGATGAGAGATTCAGCCTCCAGTATGTCTTTGGTGAGGTCTTCTGTGAGCAAGGATCTTTGGTCATTGGGCCCTGAAAGGTGACCCTGCCTCCCTCACAATGGAACAGAATATGGAACCCTGGTAACCAAGCCACTGTAACTAACAACCAACTCAAGCCAGCTCACTTGGCCTGTGGCTCAGGAGGAAGAAAGATGTTGCTGTGCTGTTGCCAAAGGTCAGGAAACTGGAGTCTCAGGCATGGAAGTTGTGGCTGTCTTACTCGAAGATGTACATGCTAGATCATTGCCAAGCCACAAATCCAGTATAACAGGCCTTTCTCTAAGATGAAGGCCAGGAAAACCCAGGGCAACCAGATGAGGTAAATTTCTAAGAAGAAATGTAGTTGACCCCATCATCCTCCCAACACACTACAACTTTCTTTTTTTTAATTTTTTTATTGTAATTAGTAAAAGGGTTACATGATATATGCCAGATAGAAGGTGCATTAATTCACATACATTGATACCCTTTCACATGTCTTGGTACCCATTTCCCTCCAACCCCACACTCCCCACCCGTCTTGGTTTTCCCCCCTTCCCTATCAAATTTCAAATATCCAAATACAAATAAATTCAATATAACAGATAACAAAGTGAGATACTATACCAATATGGGATAACCAAGGGACAGCAAAGGAGATGAGAGACAACATAGTACATTAAGGACAACAATCATTCATTATGTGGCTTATGTTTCAATACCATGGAGGTCCTTTCAATTAGCTTCACATTATGTGGCCTTATATATGGACCTTTCTCTATTGCAAATCTCTGCTAGTAGAGCCCAAGGTTTCTACTGATTATGACGAATGAGGGAAACCACTGAGCCTAAGTTCCTTTGAGTCTGGCTTACTTCACTTAATATGATTTGTTCTAAGTCTTTCCATTTCCTAACAAATGGGGCGATGTCATTCTTTCTGACAGCAGCATAGAATTCCATTGTGTACAAATACCACAACTTGTTGATTCGCTCATCAACTGAGGGACATCTGGGTTGGTTCGATATCTTTGCTATGGAGAATAGTACTGCAATGAACATTGTTGTGCTAGTGGGTTTAGTATGCCCTTGTTTCTGGATTGTTGGGTAAATGCCAAGTAGTGGAATTGCTGGGTGATAGGGGAGTTCTATGTTTAGCCTTTTGAGGCACTTCCACACTGCTTTACATAGTGGTTGAACGAGTTTGCACTCCCACCAACAGTGTAGAGTGATCCCTCCTGGCCACATCCCCTCCAGCATCTGTTGTCATTCGTTTTCCTGATCCTGGCCATTCTAACTGGAGTGAGGTGGAATCTTAGAGTTGTTTTGATTTGCATTTCTTTTATGTCCAGAGATGTGGAGCATTTCTTCATGTGTCTATAGGCCATTTTTGTTTCTTCTTCAGAGAAGACTCTCTTTAAGTCTTTGGCCCATTTTTTACTGGGATGGGTGATACTTTGGAGGTTAGTTTTGGAGTGATTCAATTTTTTGAGTTGTTGATATATTTTAGATATGAGGCCTTTGTCCGTTGTTTGGTTGGTGAAGATCTTCTCCCAGTCTGTAGGCTTCCTGATTAGTTTACTAGCTATATCCGTTGCCATACAAAAGCTCTGCAGTTTAATGCAGTCCCACTTATCCAGCCTTTCTCTGATTTGTTGTGATTCTTGGTCCTTATTAAGAAAGTTTCGACCTGTGCCAAGGAGGCCTAGTGTATCTCCTATTCCTTCCTGTAAACTTTTCAGTGTGTCAGCTTTTACCTCCAGGTCTTTGATGCATTTGGAGTTAATTCTAGTGCAAGGTGACAAAGAAGGATCCAACTTTAGTTTTCTGCAGGTACTTAACCAGTTCTGCCAGCACAACTTGTTGAAGAGGCTATCTTTCTTCCATTCTATGTTTTTGGCTGCCTTGTCAAAGATTAGGTGGCCATAGGTCTGTGGTTTAATATGTGGGTCCGCAGTTCTATTCCATTGCACTTCAGGCCTGTTCTTGTGCCCGTAGAAGAATTATAGCTCTGTAATAGAGTCTAAAGTTTGGAATTGAAATTCCTCCAGCGCTGTTCTTTCTGCTAAGGAGTGTTTTTGCTAAACGGGGTCTTTTATTATTCCATATGAAATTTTGAATTGCCTCTTCTATTTCTTAAAGAATGACATTGGGGTGGTGATGGGTATTGCATTGAATTTGTAGATAGCCCTTGGCAAGATTGTCATTTTCACAATGTTGATTCTTCCAATCCAGGAGCATGGGAGGTTTTTCCATTTCCTTAGTTCTGCTTTAATTTCCGTTTTTAGGGTTTTAAAGTTTTCATCTAAACGGTCCTTTACATTCTTAGTTAAGCTAATTCCTAGGTACTTTATTTTCTTTGAGGCTATTGTGAAAGGAGTTTCTTTCCTGATTATTGCCTCGTTCCTCTCACTGTTGGCATAAAGGAAGGCAGTTGATTTGTGAGGGTTGATTTTATGGCCTGCTACCCTTCCAAAGCTTTGAATCAGCTCAAGGAGCTTGGGAGTAGAGTCTATAGGATACTTTAAATACAGACTCATGTCATCTGCAAAGAGGGATAGTTTTATTTCCTCTTTCCCTACTTGGATCCCCTTTATGCTTGCCTCTTGCCTTATTGCACTGCCTAGGTGTTCTAGTACTAAGTTAAAAAGGAGTGGAGAGAATGGGCATCCTTGTCTCGTTCCTGATTTTAGAGGGAATGGCTTTAGATTTTCACCATTAAATATAATACTGGCAGTGGGTTTCTCATACACAGCCTTTATTATATTGAGAAATGTTCCATGGTTTCCTAGTTTCTCCACATCTTTTAACATAAAGGAGTTTTGGATCTTGTCAAATGCCTTTAAGCATCTATTGAGACAATCATGTGATTTTTGTCCCTACTCCTGTTTATGTGTTGAATTATATTAATTGATTTGTGTATGTTGAACCAGCTTTGCCTCCCTGTGATGAGTCCAGTTTGATCATAGTGTATAATTTTTTTGATCAGTTGTTGTAGACGGTTGGCCAGTATTTTGTTGAGAAGTTTTGCATCGATGTTCATCAAAGAAATGGGTCTATAGTTCTCTTTCTTTGATGAATCTCTGTCTGGTTTGGGGATGAGGGATATACTGGCTTCACAGAATGAGTTTGGTAAAGAACCTTCATTTTCAATTTCGTTGAAGAGCTTGAGGAGTATTGATGTGAGCTCTGTTTGAAGACCTTATAGAATTCAGCTGTGAATCCATCTAGCCCTGGGCTCTTTTTAAGTGGAAATTGTCTAATTTCCATTTCTATTTCAGAGCTTGAAATAGGCCTGTTGAGTTGGGTTAGCTCTTCTTGGTTCAGTGTGGGTATGTTAACATTGTCTAGGAATTCATCCATTTCTTCTAGATTCTCAAATTTGTTGGCGTAAAGGATTGAGAAGTATTCCCTCATGATATTCTGGATCTTGGTAATTTCTGTCGTGATATTACCATTTTCATCTGCGATTTTGTTTATTTCGATATACTCTCTTCTTTTTTTGGTAAGATTTGCTAAGGGCTTGTCAATTTTGTTAATTCTTTCAAAGAACCAACTCCTTGTTTTGTGGATTCTTTCTATAGTTTTTTTTATTCCAAATCATTTAATTCTGCTTTGATTTTAATAATTTGCTTTCTCCTAATGGGTTTAGGGTTGGTTTGTTGCTCTTTTTCCAGGAGGTTCAGGTGAGACATTAACTAATTGGTTTGCCATTTTTCCAACTTGCTGTTGTAGGCACTCAGCGCTATAAATTTTCCTCTGAGTACTGCCTTTGTTGTGTCCCTCAGGAGTTCATATTTGTGTGCTCCTTATTGTTAAATTTCATAAACAGTTGGATATCTGTTCTGATCTCTTCGATTACCCATTGTTTTTGATTCAATGATGTGTTGTTCAGTCTCCATGAGTTACAGGGTTTTCGTTGGTGGAGATGTGTGTTCAGTTCCAATTTGATGCCTTTATGGTCTGAGAGTGTGCATGGAATAATTTCAGTGTTTCTGAATCTGTCCAGGTTTGTTTTATGGCCTAAGATGTGGTCTATTTTGGAAAATGTCCCATGTGCTGCTGAGAAAAACGTATATTGTGTTGTTACTGGGTGGAATATTCTGCAGATGTCTGTTAGATCTAGTTGGTCTATATAGTTGTTCAGTTCTAAGGTTTTTCTGTTGAGTTTTTGAATTGTTGATCTGTCCATAGGTGAGAGTGGTGTGTTAAACTCACCAACAATCACTGTATTTCGATCTATGTATGGTTTCAGTGTAAGTAAAGTTTGCTTGATGAAGTTTGGAGCTCCGGGATTGGGTGTGTAAATAATTAGGGTCGTTATGTCTTCCTGGAGGAAAGATCCCTTTAGTAGTATGTAGTAACCTTCTTTGTGTTTTCTTACTAATTTTAGTTTGAAGTCTATAGTATCTGATATGAGGATGGCAACTCCAGCCTGTTTATGGGGGCAGTTAGCTTGATAGAGTTTATTCCAACCTCTCACTTTCAAAAGATGATTGTTTTGGGGTACGATGTGTCTCTTGAAGACAGCAGAACGATGGCTTTTGCTTTTTGTTCCAACTAGACAGCCTATGCCGTTTAATTGGAGAGTTAAGTCCATTGATATTGAGAGTTAGGATTGAGAGATATTTATTAGTTCCTAACATTTTTAAAAGCTTTTAGTAGGGCTTGTGTCTTGACAGTTCTTGTGGTCCTTAGATGGTATGCTGTTTATGTGCCATTTCTTTCCCTATGTTGCATTTATTTTCGTTTTTTATGTATAGAGCATCTTTGAGAATTCTCTGCAGTGTTGGTTTTGTTTCGACATATTGTTGCAGCTTTACCCTGGAATGGAATGTTTTTATTGTTCCCTCAGTTATGAATGAGACCTTACCTGGCTACAGTATTCTTGGTTGGTAGTTATTTGATTTAAGGGCATGACATATATGCTTCTAGTCACTTCGTGCTTGCATGATCTCTGCTGAGAAATCTGGGGTTATTCTGATTGGTTTGCCTTTATAGGTTACTGATCCCTTTTCCCTGGCTGCCTTTAGGATCTTTTCTTTCGTTTCTATTGATCCAGTTCGGATCACAATGTGGAGGTGGGATGTTCTTTTCTGGTCAGGTCTGTTTGGGGTTCTAAAAGCTTCTCATATCTGGATGGGCCTGCCCTTCTGGATATTTGGGAAATTCTCTGAGATGATTCCCTGAAGTATATTTCCAATACCATTGACCTCTTTCTCCACGCCCTCCTCAATACCAACTAGCCTTAAATTAGGCTTCCTAATTGTATCTTGGACCTCCTGAAGCGCTCTCTCATATTTCCTAGATTTGGATTGACTCATTTTCTGTTCTTCCTCTATAATAACTAAATTATCTTCAGCCCCGGAAATTCTCTCCTCTGCATTGTCTAAACTGCTATCACAGGTATCTACTTTATTTTTCATCTCCCTTGCTTCTAATCGCTCACTTTTGATGCCTTGCATCTCTTGTTTTAGATCATGTATGGATTTCTTTATCTCCACGATTTCCATTTGAGTGGTTAGCTCAGTAGCTTTATTTTCTTTGGACATTTACTGGAGTTTGGTGACGTTGTTATTTGTGGATTCTATGAATTCATCCATCTTTCTTTGAAAAACCTTTAATATGGCCTCCTTTATGGCTTCTTCTTTTTCACTTATCACCTTGTTTTTGCTTTCCTCTTGTTCAGGTATGGCTTCCTCAATTATCTCTTTCTTTATATTTTCACATTTTTCATTAATGATGTTTATCAATTGCATTTGTGTAGCACTTGGAAGACTCTCCTCTAGGTTTGCCAGTGACTGTTCCATTGTCTGTTTATATTGGGTGGGGGATGTTGTTTCTTGATTTGACATTTTTCTTGAGTTTCTTGTTCTGACCATTTGAAAATGGGAGCAAGATTACTACTAAATACGATTATAGTTTTTCAGATATAACCAACCTAGACCTCTGTAGCTGGCAGACACTAGATGTTCACAAGTTTTGATTGGTATTATCACTCTTTCTTTTTGTGCACTTACACACCAGTCTAATACAATCACGGATAAGCGATTTATACCCAAAACAATAAGCCTCTCAATCCATTCTCTATTGTCTTTAAGTCCCTCTGAGCCAAGAGAATAATTAACCACCTACATATACAATATTTCTCAACAGCCATCAAGTGTAGATCCGTGCAGTATAAGGGTTGAAAGACGAGCAGAGGTCCAGAGATACAGAAAAAGAATAAGAGAGCTCAGGGGAGGTACAAGAGGATTAACGTAGGAGTGTAAGAATATTGTAGTCATGAAGAAAAGGTATAGCATAAGGATAACTGACCTAAGTTGGTAAGTAGGTAGCATATTTGAGTACAAAGTTTGGAAAGTATTAGAATAAAACTTATGTGTTGCTGCACGACTAGCTCTTAGCCCAACCAGAATTTGTGGCTGTCTTACTCGAAGATGTACATGCTAGATCATTGCCAAGCCACAAATCCAGTATAAAAGGCCTTTCTCTAAGAAGAAGGCCAGGAAAACCCAGGGCAACCAGATGAGGTATATTTCTAAGAAGAAATATATTTGACCCCATCATCCTCCCAACACACTACAATTTTCTTTTTTTTAATTTTTTTATTGTAATTAGTAAAAGGGTTACATGATATATGCCAGATAGAAGGTGCATTAATTCACATACATTGATACCCTTTCACATGTCTTGGTACCCATTTCCCTCCAACCCCACACTCCCCACCCGTCTTGGTTTTCCCCCCTTCCCTATCAAATTTCAAATATCCAAATACAAATAAATTCAATATATCAGATAACAAAGTGAGATACTATACCAATATGGGATAACCAAGGGACAGCAAAGGAGATGAGAGACAACATAGTACATTAAGGACAACAATCATTCATTATGTGGCTTTTGTTTCAATACCATGGAGGTCCTTTCAATTAGCATCAAATTATTTGGCCTTATATATGGACTTTTCTCTACTGCAAATCTCTGCTAGTAGAGCCCAAGGTTTCTACTGATTATGACGAATGAGGGAAACCACTGAGCCTAAGTTCCTTTGAGTCTGGCTTACTTCACTTAATATGATTTGTTCTAAGTCTTTCCATTTCCTAAAAAATGGGGCGATGTCATTCTTTCTGACAGCAGCATAGAATTCCATTGTGTACAAATACCACAACTTGTTGATTCGCTCATCAACTAAGGGACATCTGGGTTGGTTCCATATCTTTGCTATGGAGAATAGTACTGCAATGAACATTGTTGTGCTAGTGGGTTTAGTATGCCCTTGTTTCTGGATTGTTGGGTAAATGCCAAGTAGTGGAATTGCTGGGTGATAGGGGAGTTCTATGTTTAGCCTTTTGAGGCACTGCCACACTGCTTTACATAGTGGTTGAACGAGTTTGCACTCCCACCAACAGTGTAGAGTGATCCCTCCTGGCCACATCCCCTCCAGCATCTGTTGTCATTCGTTTTCCTGATCCTGGCCATTCTAACTGGAGTGAGGTGGAATCTTAGAGTTGTTTTGATTTGCATTTCTTTTATGTCCAGAGATGTGGAGCATTTCTTCATGTGTCTATAGGCCATTTTTGTTTCTTCTTCAGAGAAGACTCTCTTTAAGTCTTTGGCCCATTTTTTACTGGGATGGGTGATACTTTGGAGGTTAGTTTTGGAGTGATTCAATTTTTTGACTTGTTGATATATTTTAGATATGAGGCCTTGTTCCTTTGTTTGGGTGGTGAAGATCTTCTCCCAGTCTGTAGGCTTCCTGATTAGTTTACTAGCTATATCCGTTGCCATACAAAAGCTCTGCAGTTTAATGCAGTCCCACTTATCCAGCCTTTCTCTGATTTGTTGTGATTCTTGGTCCTTATTAAGAAAGTTTCGACCTGTGCCAAGGAGGCCTAGTGTATCTCCTATTCCTTCCTGTAAACTTTTCAGTGTGTCAGCTTTTACCTCCAGGTCTTTGATGCATTTGGAGTTAATTCTAGTGCAAGGTGACAAAGAAGGATCCAACTTTAGTTTTCTGCAGGTGCTTAACCAGTTCTGCCAGCACAACTTGTTGAAGAGGCTATCTTTCTTCCATTCTATGTTTTTGGCTCCCTTGTCAAAGATTAGGTGGCCATAGGTCTGTGGTTTAATATCTGGGTCCGCAGTTCTATTCCATTCTACTTCAGGCCTGTTCTTGTGCCCGTAGAAGAATTATAGCTCTGTAATAGAGTCTTAAGTTTGGAATTGAAATTCCTCCAGCGCTGTTCTTTCTGCTAAGGAGTGTTTTTGCTAAACGGGGTCTTTTATTATTCCATATGAAATTTTGAATTGCCTCTTCTATTTCTTTAAAGAATGACATTGGGGTGGTGATGGGTATTGCATTGAATTTGTAGATAGCCCTTGGCAAGATTGTCATTTTCACGATGTTGATTCTTCCAATCCAGGAGCATGGGAGGTTTTTCCATTTCCTTAGTTCTGCTTTAATTTCCTTTTTTGTGGTTTTAAAGTTTTCATCTAAACTGTCCTTCACATTCTTAGTTAAGCTAATTGCTAGGTACTTTATTTTCTTTGAGGCTATTGTGAAAGGAGTTTCTTTCCTGATTATTGCCTCGTTCCTCTCACTGTTGGCATAAAGGAAGGCAGTTGATTTGTGAGGGTTGATTTTATGGCCTGCTACCCTTCCAAAGCTTTGAATCAGCTCAAGGAGCTTGGGAGTAGAGTCTATAGGATACTTTAAATACAGAATCATGTCATCTGCAAAGATGGATAGTTTTATTTCCTCTTTCCCTACTTGGATCCCCTTTATGCTTGCCTCTTGCCTTATTGCACTGCCTAGGAATTCTAGTACTCAGTTAAAAAGGAGTGGAGAGAGTGGGCATCCTTGTCTCGTTCCTGATTTTAGAGGGAATGGCTTTAGATTTTCACCATTAAGTATAATACTAGCAGTGGGTTTCTCATACACAGCCTTTATTACATTGAGAAATGTTCCATGGTTTCCTAGTTTCTCCACATCTTTTAACATAAAGGAGTTTTGGATCTTGTCAAATGCCTTTCCGCATCTATTGAGACAATCATGTGATTTTTGTCCCTACACCTGTTTATGTGTTGAATTATATTAATTGATTTGTGTATGTTGAACCAGCTTTGCCTCCCTGTGATGAGTCCAGTTTGATCATAGTGTATAATTTTTATGATCAGTTGTTGTAGACGGTTGGCCAGTATTTTGTTGAGAAGTTTTGCATCGATGTTCATCAAAGAAATGGGTCTATAGTTCTCTTTCTTTGATGAATCTCTGTCTGGTTTGGGGATGAGGGATATACTGGCTTCACAGAATGAGTTTGGCAGAGAACCTTCATTTTCAATATCGTTGAAGAGCTTGAGGAGTATTGATGTGAGCTCTGCTTTGAAGACCTTATAGAATTCAGCTGTGAATCCATCTAGCCCTGGGCTCTTTTTAACTGGAAATTGTCTAATTTCCATTTCTATTTCAGAGCTTGAAATAGGCCTGTTGAGTTGGGTTAGCTCTTCTTGGTTCAGTGTGGGTATGTTAACATTGTCTAGGAATTCATCCATTTCTTCTAGATTCTCAAATTTGTTGGCGTAAAGGATTGAGAAGTATTCCCTCATGATATTCTGGATCTTGGTAATTTCTGTCGTGATATTACCATTTTCATCTGCGATTTTGTTTATTTCGATATACTCTCTTCTTTTTTTGGTAAGATTTGCTAAGGGCTTGTCAATTTTGTTAATTCTTTCAAAGAACCAACTCCTTGTTTTGTTGATTCTTTCTATAGTTTTTTTATTCCAAATCATTTAATTCTGCTTTGATTTTAATAATTTGCTTTCTCCTAATGGGTTTAGGGTTGGTTTGTTGCTCTTTTTCCAGGAGGTTCAGGTGAGACATTAACTAGTTGGTTTGCCATTTTTCCAACTTGCTGTTGTAGGCACTCAGCGCTATAAATTTTCCTCTGAGTACTGCCTTTGTTGTGTCCCTCAGGAGTTCATATTTGTGTGCTCCTTATTGTTAAATTTCATAAACAGTTGGATATCTGTTCTGATCTCTTCGATTACCCATTGTTTTTGATTCAACAATGTGTTGTTCAGGCTCCATGAGTTACAGGGTTTTCGTTGGTGGAGATGTGTGTTCAGTTCCAATTTGATGCCTTTATGGTCTGAGAGTGTGCATGGAATAATTTCAGTGTTTCTGAATCTGTCCAGGTTTGTTTTATGGCCTAAGATGTGGTCTATTTTGGAAAATGTCCCATGTGCTGCTGAGAAAAACGTATATTGTGTTGTTACTGGGTGGAATATTCTGCAGATGTCTGTTAGATCTAGTTGGTCTATATAGTTGTTCAGTTCTAAGGTTTTTCTGTTGAGTTTTTGAATTGTTGATCTGTCCATAGGTGAGAGTGGTGTGTTAAACTCACCAACAATCACTGTATTTCGATCTATGTATGGTTTCAGTGTAAGTAAAGTTTGCTTGATGAAGTTTGGAGCTCCGGGATTGGGTGTGTAAATAATTTGGGTCGTTATGTCTTCCTGGAGGAAAGATCCCTTTAGTAGTATGTAGTAACCTTCTTTGTCTTTTCTTACTAATTTTAGTTTGAAGTCTATTGTATCTGATATGAGGATGGCAACTCCAGCCTGTTTATGGGGGCAGTTAGCTTGATAGAGTTTATTCCAACCTCTCACTTTCAAAAGATGATTGTTTTGGGGTAAGATGTGTCTCTTGAAGACAGCAGAACGATGGCTCTTGCTTTTTGTTCCAACTAGACAGCCTATGCCGTTTAATTGGAGAGTTAAGTCCATTGATATTGAGAGTTAGGATTGAGAGATATTTATTAGTTCCTACCATTTTTAAAAGCTTTTAGTAGGGCTTGTGTCTTGACAGTTCTTGTGGTCCTTAGATGGTATGCTGTTTATGTGCCATTTCTTTCCCTATGTTGCATTTATTTTCGTTTTTTATGTATAGAGCATCTTTGAGAATTCTCTGTAGTGTTGGTTTTGTTTCGACATATTGTTGCAGCTTTACCCTGGAATGGAATGTTTTTATTGTTCCCTCAGTTATGAATGAGACCTTACCTGGCTACAGTATTCTTGGTTGGTAGTTATTTGATTTAAGGGCATGACATATATGCTTCTAGTCACTTCGTGCTTGCATGATCTCTGCTGAGAAATCTGGGGTTATTCTGATTGGTTTGCCTTTATAGGTTACTGATCCCTTTTCCCTGGCTGCCTTTAGGATCTTTTCTTTCGTTTCTATTGATCCAGTTCGGATCACAATGTGGAGGTGGGATGTTCTTTTCTGGTCAGGTCTGTTTGGGGTTCTAAAAGCTTCTCGTATCTGGATGGGCCTGCCCTTCTGGATATTTGGGAAATTCTCTGAGATGATTCCCTGAAGTATATTTCCAATACCATTGACCTCTTTCTCCACGCCCTCCTCAATACCAACTAGCCTTAAATTAGGCTTCCTAATTGTATCTTGGACCTCCTGAAGCGCTCTCTCATATTTCCTAGATTTGGATTGACTCATTTTCTGTTCTTCCTCTATAATAACTAAATTATCTTCAGCCCCAGAAATTCTCTCCTCTGCATTGTCTAACCTGCTATCACAGCTATCTACTTTATTTTTCATCTCCCTTGCTTCTAATCGCTCACTTTTGATGCCTTGCATCTCTTGTTTTAGATCATGTATGGATTTCTTTATCTCCACGATTTCCATTTGAGTGGTTAGCTCAGTAGCTTTATTTTCTTTGGACATTTACTGGAGTTTGGTGACGTTGTTATTTGTGGATTCTATGAATTCATCCATCTTTCTTTGAAAAACATTTAATATGGCCTCCTTTATGGCTTCTTCTTTTTCACTTATCACCTTGTTTTTGCTTTCCTCTTGTTCAGCTATGGCTTCCTCAATTATCTCTTTCTTTATATTTTCACATTTTTCATTAATGATGTTTATCAATTGCATTTGTGTAGCACTTGGAAGACTCTCCTCTAGGTTTGCCAGTGACTGTTCCATTGTCTGTTTATATTGGGTGGGGGATGTTGTTTCTTGATTTGACATTTTTCTTGAGTTTCTTGTTCTGACCATTTGAAAATGGGAGCAAGATTACTACTAAATACGATTATAGTTTTTCAGATATAACCAACCTAGACCTCTGTAGCTGGCAGACACTAGATGTTCACAAGTTTTGATTGGTATTATCACTCTTTCTTTTTGTGCACTTACACACCAGTCTAATACAACCACGGATAAGCGATTTATACCCAAAACAATAAGACTCTCAATCCATTCTCTATTGTCTTTAAGTCCCTCTGAGGCAAGAGAATAATTAACCACCTACATATACAATATTGCTCAACAGCCATCAAGTGTAGATCCGTGCAGTATAAGGGTTGAAAGACGAGCAGAGGTCCAGAGATACAGAAAAAGAATAAGAGAGCTCAGGGGAGGTATAAGAGGATTAACGTAGGAGTGTAAGAATATTGTAGTCATGAAGAAAAGGTATAGCATAAGGATAACTGACCTAAGTTGGTAAGTAGGTAGCATATTTGAGTACAAAGTTTGGAAAGTATTAGAATAAAACTTATGTGTTGCTGCACGACTAGCTCTTAGCCCAACCAGAATTTGTGGCTGTCTTACTCGAAGATGTACATGCTAGATCATTGCCAAGCCACAAATCCAGAATAAAAGGCCTTTCTCTAAGAAGAAGGCCAGGAAAACCCAGGGCAACCAGATGAGGTATATTTCTAAGAAGAAATATATTTGACCCCATCATCCTCCCAACACACTACAACTTTCTTTTTTTTTAATTTTTTTATTGTAATTAGTAAAAGGGTTACATGATATTTGCCAGATAGAAGGTGCATTAATTCACATACATTGATACCCTTTCACATGTCTTGGTACCCATTTCCCTCCAACCCCACACTCCCCACCCGTCTTGGTTTTCCCCCCTTCCCTATCAAATTTCAAATATCCAAATACAAATAAATTCAATATATCAGATAACAAAGTGAGATACTATACCAATATGGGATAACCAAGGGACAGCAAAGGAGATGAGAGACAACATAGTACATTAAGGACAACAATCATTCATTATGTGGCTTTTGTTTCAATACCATGGAGGTCCTTTCAATTAGCATCACATTATTTGGCCTTATATATGGACTTTTCTCTACTGCAAATCTCTGCTAGTAGAGCCCAAGGTTTCTACTGATTATGACGAATGAGGGAAACCACTGAGCCTAAGTTCTTTTGAGTCTGGCTTACTTCACTTAATATGATTTGTTCTAAGTCTTTCCATTTCCTAACAAATGGGGCGATGTCATTCTTTCTGACAGCAGCATAGAATTCCATTGTGTACAAATACCACAACTTGTTGATCCGCTCATCAACTAAGGGACATCTGGGTTGGTTCGATATCTTTGCTATGGAGAATAGTACTGCAATGAACATTGTTGTGCTAGTGGGTTTAGTATGCCCTTGTTTCTGGATTGTTGGGTAAATGCCAAGTAGTGGAATTGCTGGGTGATAGGGGAGTTCTATGTTTAGCCTTTTGAGGCACTGCCACACTGCTTTACATAGTGGTTGAATGAGTTTGCACTCCCACCAACAGTGTAGAGTGATCCCTCCTGGCCACATCCCCTCCAGCATCTGTTGTCATTCGTTTTCCTGATCCTGGCCATTCTAACTGGAGTGAGGTGGAATCTTAGAGTTGTTTTGATTTGCATTTCTTTTATGTCCAGAGATGTGGAGCATTTCTTCATGTGTCTATAGGCCATTTTTGTTTCTTCTTCAGAGAAGACTCTCTTTAAGTCTTTGGCCCATTTTTTACTGGGATGGGTGATACTTTGGAGGTTAGTTTTGGAGTGATTCAATTTTTTGAGTTGTTGATATATTTTAGATATGAGGCCTTGTTCCTTTGTTTGGGTGGTGAAGATCTTCTCCCAGTCTGTAGGCTTCCTGATTAGTTTACTAGCTATATCCGTTGCCATACAAAAGCTCTGCAGTTTAATGCAGTCCCACTTATCCAGCCTTTCTCTGTTTTGTTGTGATTCTTGGTCCTTATTAAGAAAGTTTCGACCTGTGCCAAGGAGGCCTAGTGTATCTCCTATTCCTTCCTGTAAACTTTTCAGTGTGTCAGCTTTTACCTCCACGTCTTTGATCCATTTGGAGTTAATTCTAGTGCAAGGTGACAAAGAAGGATCCAACTTTAGTTTTCTGCAGGTGTTTAACCAGTTCTGCCAGCACAACTTGTTGAAGAGGCTATCTTTCTGCCATTCTATTTTTTTGGCTCCCTGGTCAAAGATTAGCTGGCCATTGGTCTGTGGTTTAATCTCTGGGTCCGCAGTTCTACTCCATTGGACTTCAGGCCTGTTCTTGTGCCAGTACCAAGCTGTTTTGAGAATTATAGCTCTGTAATAGAGTCTTAAGTTTGGAATTGAAATTCCTTCAGCGCTGTTCTTTCTGCTAAGAAGTGTTTTTGCTATACGGGGTCTTTTATTATTCCATATGAAATTTTGAATTGCCTCTTCTTTGTCTTTAAAGAATGACATTGGGATGTTGATGGGTATTACATTGAATTTGTAGATAGCCCTTGGCAAGATTGTCATTTTCACAATGTTGATTCTTCCAATCCAGGAGCATGGGAGGTTTTTCCATTTCCTTAGTTCTGCTTTAATTTCCTTTTTTATCGTTTTAAAGTTTTCATCTAAACGGTCCTTTACATTCTTAGTTAAGCTAATTGCTAGGTACTTTATTTTCTTTGAGGCTATTGTGAAAGGATTTTCTTTCCTGATTATTGCCTCGTTCCTCTCAGTGTTGGCGTAAAGTAAGGCAGCTGATTTGTGAGGGTTGATTTTATGGCCTGCTACCCTTCCAAAGCTTTGAATCAGCTCAAGGAGCTTGGGCGTAGAGTCTATAGGATTCTTTAAATACAGAATCATGTCATCTGCAAAGAGGGATAGTGTTATTTCCTCTTTCCCTACTTGGATCCCCTTTATGCTTGCTTCTTGCCTTATTGCACTGTCTAGGAATTCTAGTACTATGTTAAAAAGGAGTGGAGAGAGTGGGCATCCTTGTCCCGTTCCTGATTTTAGAGGGAATGGCTTTAGATTTTCACCATTAAGTATAATACTAGCAGTGGGTTTCTCATACACAGCCTTTATTACATTGAGAAATGTTCCATGGATTCCTAGTTTCTCCACATATTTTAACATAAAGGGGTTTTGGATCTTCTCAAATGCCTTTTCCGCATCTATTGAGACGATCATGTGATTTTATCCCTGCTCCTGTTGATGTGTTGAATTATATTAATTGATTTGTGTATGTTGAACCGGCTTTGCCTCCCTGTGATGAATCCAGTTTGATCATAGTGTATAATTTTTTTGATGAGTTGTTATAGACGGTTGGCCAGTATTTTGTTGAGAAGTTTTGCATCGATGTTCATCAAAGAAATGGGTCTATAGTTCTCTTTCTTTGATGAATCTCTGTCTGGTTTGGGGATGAGGGATATGCTGGCTTCACAGAATGAGTTTGGTAAAGGACCTTCATTTTCAATTTCGTTGAAGAGCTTGAGGAGTATTGGTGTGAGCTCTGCTTTGAAGACCTTATAGAATTCAGCTGTGAATCCATCTGGCCCTGGGCTCTTTTTAAGTGGAATTTGTCTAATTTCCATTTCTATTTCAGAGCTTGAAATAGGTCTGATGAGTTGGGTTAGCTCTTCTTGGTTCAGTGTGGGTATGTTAATATTGTCTAGGAATTCATCCATTTCTTCTAGATTCTCAAATTTGTTGGCGTAAAGGTTTGAGAAGTATTCCCTCATGATATTCTGGATCTTGGTAATTTGTGTCGTGATATTACCATTTTCATCTGCGATTTTGTTCATTTCGATATGCTCTCTTCTTTTTTTGGTAAGATTTGTAAGGGCTTGTCAATTTTGTTAATTCTTTCAAAGAACCAACTCCTTGTATTGTTGATTCTTTCTATAGGTTTTTTTATTCCAAATCATTTAATTCTGCTTTGATTTTAATAATTTGCTTTCTCCTAATGGGTTTAGGGTTGGTTTGTTGCTCTTTTTCCATGAGGTTAAGGTGAGACATTAACTAGTTGGTTTGCCATTTTTCCAACTTGCTGTTGTAGGCACTGAGCGCTATAAATTTTCCTCTGAGTACTGCCTTTGTTGTGTCCCTAAGGAGTTGATATTTGTGTGCTCCTTATTGTTAAATTTCATAAACAGTTGGATATCTGTTCTGATCTCTTCGATTACCCATTGATTTTGATTCAACAATGTGTTGTTCAGTCTCCATGAGTTACAGGGTTTTCTTTGGTGGAGATGTGTGTTCAGCTCCAATTTGATGCCTTTATGGTCTGAGAGTGTGCATGGAATAATTTCAGTGTTTCTGAATCTGTCCAGGTTTGCTTTATGGCCTAAGATGTGGTCTATTTTGGAAAATGTTCCATGTGCTGCTGAGAAAAACGTATATTGTGGTGTTACTGGGTGGAATATTCTGCAGATGTCTGTTAGATCTAATTGGTCTATATAGTTGTTCAGTCCTAAGGTTTCTCTTTTGAGGTTTCGCCTTGATGATCTGTCCATAGGTGAGAGTGGTGTGTTAAACTCACCATCAACCACTGTATTTCGATCTATGTATGGTTTCAGTGTAAGTAAAGTTTGCTTGATGAGGTTTGGAGCTCCGGGATTGGGTATGTAAATATTTAGGATCGTTATGTCTTCCGGGAGGAAAGATCCCTTTAGTAGTATGTAGTAACCTTCTTTGTCTTTTGTTACTAATTTTAGTTTGAAGTCTATTGTATCTGATATGAGGATGGCAACTCCAGCCTGTTTATGGGGGCAGTTAGCTTGATAGAGTTTATTCCAACCTCTCCCTTTCAAAAGATGATTGTTTTTGGGTAAGCTGTGTCTCTCGAAGTCAGCAGAACGATGGCTCTTGCTTTTTGATCCAACTGGACAACCTATGCCGTTTAATTGGAGAGTTAAGTCCATTGATATTGAGAGTTAGGATTGAGAGATGTTTATTAGTTCCTAACATTTTTAAAAGCTTTTAGTAGGGCCTGTGTCTTGACAGTTCTTGTGGTCCTTAGATGGTATGCTGTTTAGGTGCCTTTTCTTTCCCTATATTGCATTTATTTTGGTTTTCTATGTATAGAGCATCTTTGAGAATTCTCTGTAGTGTTGGTTTTGTTTCGACATATTGTTGCAGCTTTTCCCTGGAATGGCATGTTTTTATTGTTCCCTCAGTTATGAATGAGAGCTTAGCTGGGTACAGTATTCTTGGTTGGTAGTTATTTGATTTAAGGGCATGACATATATGCTTCCAGTCACTTCGTGCTTGCATGGTCTCTGCTGAGAAATCTGGGGTTATTCTGATTGGTTTGCTTTTGTAGGTTACTGATCCCTTTTCCCTGGCTGCCTTTAGGATCTTTCCTTTCATTTCTATTGATCCAGTTCGCATCACAATGTGGCGGTGGGATGTTCTTTTCTGGTCAGGTCTGTTTGGGGTTCTAAAAGCTTCTCGTATGTGGATGGGCCTGCCCTTCTGGATATTTGGGAAATTCTCTGAGATGATTCCCTGAAGTATATTTCCAATACCATTGACCTCTTTCTCCACGCCCTCCTCAATACCAACTAGCCTTAAATTAGGCTTCCTAATTGTATCTTGGACCTCCTGAAGCGTTCTCTCATATTTCCTAGATTTGGATTGACTCATTTTCTGTTTTTTCTCATTAATACCTAAATTATCTTCAGCCACGGAAATTCTCTCCTCTGCATTGTCTAACCTGCTATCAAAGCTATCTACTTTATTTTTCATCTCCCTTGCTTCTAATTGCTCACTTT
This sequence comes from Megascapheus bottae, assembly GCA_024803745.1. Taxonomy (NCBI): domain Eukaryota; kingdom Metazoa; phylum Chordata; class Mammalia; order Rodentia; family Geomyidae; genus Megascapheus; species Megascapheus bottae. The sequence goes on along the minus strand of JANJXV010000163.1, from coordinate 874,374 downwards.
TGATGCCTTGCATCTCTTGTTTTAGATCATGTATGGATTTCTTTATCTCCACGATTTCCTTTTGAGTGGTTAGCTCAGTAGCTTTATTTTCTTTGGACATTTGCTGGAGTTTGGTCACGTTTTTATTTGTGGATTCTATGAATTCATCCATCTTTCTTTGAAAAACCTTTATTATGGCCTCCTTTATGGCTTCTTCTTTTTCATATATCACCTTGTTTTTGCTTTCCTCTTGTTCAGGTATGGCTTCCTCCATTATCTCTTTCTTTATATTTTCACATTTTTCATTAATGATATTTATCAATTGCATTTGTGTAGCACTTGCAAGACTCTCCTCTAGGTTTGCCAGTGACTGTTCCATTGTCTGTTTACATTGGGTGGGGGATGTTGTTTCTTGATTTGACATTTTTCTTGAGTTTCTTGTTCTGCCCATTTGAAAATGGGAGCAAGGTTACTACTAAATACGATTATAGTTTTTCAGATATAACCAACCTAGACCTCTGTAGCTGGCAGACACTAGATGTTCACAAGCTTTGATTGGTATTATCACTCTTTCTTTTTGTGCACTTACAGACCAGTCTAATACAACCACTGATAAGCGATTTATACCCAAAACAATAAGCCTCTCAATCCAATCTCTATTGTCTTTAAGTCCCTCTGAGACTAGAGAATAATTAACCACCTACATATACAATATTGCTCAACAGCCATCAAGTGGAGATCCGTGCAGTATAAGGGTTGAAAGACGAGCAGAGGTCCAGAGATAGAAAAAAAGAATGAGAGAGGTCAGGGGAGGTGCAAGAGGATTAACGTAGGAGTGTAAGAATATTGTAGTAATGAAGAAAAGGTATAGCATAAGGATAACTGACCTAAGTTGGTAAGTAGGTAGCATATTTGAGTACAAAGTTTGGAAAGTATTAGAATAAAACTTATGTGTTGCTGCACGACTAGCTCTTAGCCCAACCAGTGGCCTCACAGTGGACCATGGGATGGATCTGTTTTTCTTGTCTACGTTGAGGGAAAGGGGTATTTCACAAGATGCAGAAGCGAAGATTTCAGAAGCAAATGCTGTGAGTGAATTAGCTCGTAAAAAGCATTTTTATTTTCTTTTATCTTTCTGCCAGTCTTGGGGCTTGAATTCAGGGCCTGAGCACTGTCCTCGGGTTTTCTCAAGTCTAGCCCTCTGCCACTTGAGCCACATTGCCACATCTAGAGTTTCTATTTATGTGATACTGAGCAATCAAACCCAGATCTTCATGGATGCTAGGCAAGCACTCTACCTCTATGCCAAACTCTCAACCCAGACATAGTAATTATAAAGTCATCATCATCATCATCATCATATCCAAATATCCTTTCTCCTACAAAGAATGAACACATAACTGTGTCTAATGCTTTGTTTTTAATTTCACTAATTCTTCTGTGTTTTTCCCTCTTGCATTTTTTACACATGACAGCAAAGCTAATCATCAGGAAAAAATTGATTAGGATACAGAACCCTAATAATATCCTAGTAGATTTACCTCAAAAATATGTGCAAGATGCCCTGTGTGTTTCACCTAGTGGTAGAGTACTTGGCTACCAAGCAATAAGCCTCAGGTTTGATTCCTCATTACCACATACATAGAAAACGCTGCAAGTGGTGCTGTGGATCGGTGGGACAGCTAAAGCCTAAAGAAAGCCCAAGAACAATGTTCACACTCTGAGGTCAAGTCCCAAGACTACCAAAAACAAAAAAAAATTCGACAAGGGGCAAAATGCAGGCAGAGAAGGCACTGTGAAGCAAATGTTTTGTAAAGGATGAGGGCAATATTGACCCTTAAGTCTGGATCTTACCTAAGAAAGGCTCCTTGAGCCTGAGACCAGACTGGTAGTTGGGCCTAGTGGAAGACATTGGGATTGGACAAATAAGGTGTGCTGTATACTACATCCACATGTATATTGTGAGATTGGAGGAGAGATTCAGCCTCCAGTATGTCTTTGGTGAGGTCTTCTGTGAGCAAGGATCTTTGGTCATTGGGCCCTGAAAGGTGACCCTGCCACCCTCACAATGGAACAGAATATGGAACCCTGGTAACCAAGCCACTGTAACTAACAACCAGCTCAAGTCAGCTCACTTGGCCTGTGGCTCAGGAGGAAGAAAGATGTTGCTGTGCTGTTGCCAAAGGTCAGGAAACTCGAGTCTCAGGCATGGAAGTTGTGGATGTCTTACACGAAGATGTACATGCTAGATCATTGCCAAGCCACAAATCCAGTATAACAGAACTTTCTCTAAGAAGAAGGCCAGGAAAATCCAGGGCAACCAGATGAGGTAAATTTCTAAGAAGAAATGTATTTGACCCCATCATCCTCCCCACACACTACAACTTTCTTTTTTTTCATTTTTTATTGTAATTAGTAAAAGGGTTAGATGATATTTGCCAGATAGAAGGTGCATTAATTCACATACATTGATACCCTTTCACATGTCTTGGTACCCATTTCCCTCCAACCCCACACCCCCCACCCGTCTTGGTTTTCCCCCCTTCCCTATCAAATTTCAAATATCCAAATACAAATAAATTAAATATATCAGATAACAAAGTGAGATACTATACCAATATGGGATAACCAAGTGACAGCAAACGAGATGAGAGACAACAAAGTACATTAAGGACAACAATCATTCATTATATGGCTTTTGTTTCAATATCCTGGAGGTCCTTTCAATTACCTTCACATTATATGGCCTTATATATGGCCTTTTGCTCTATTGCAAATCTCTGCTAGTAGAGCCCAAGGTTTCTACTGATTATGACGAATGAGGGAAACCATTGAGACTAAGTTCCTTTGAGTCTGGCTTACTTCACTTAATATGATTTGTTCTAAGTCTTTCCATTTCCTAACAAATGGGGCGATGTCATTCTTTCTGGCAGCAGCATAGAATTCCATTGTGTACAAATACCACAACTTCTTGATCCACTCATCAACTGAGGGACATCTGGGTTGGTTCCATATCTTTGCTATGGTGAATAGTGCTGCAATGAACATTGTTGTGCTAGTGGGTTTAGTATGCCCTTGTTTCTGGATTGTTGGGTAAATGCCAAGTAGAGGAATTGCTGGGTCATAGGGGAGTTGTATGTTTAGCCTTTGAAGCACTGCCGCACTGCTTTCCATAGTGGTTGAACGAGTTTCCACTCCCATCAACAGTGTAGTAGTGATCCCATCTGGCCACATGCCCTGCAGCATCTGTTGTCATTCGTTTTCCTGATCCTGGCCATTCTAACTGGAGTTAGGTGGAATCTTAAACTTGTTTTGATTTGCATTTCTTTTATGACCAGAGATGTTGAGTATTTCTTCATGTGTCTATAGGCCATTTTTGTTTCTTCTTCAGAGAAGACTCTCTTTAAGTCTTTGGCCCATTTTTAATGGGATGGGTGTTACTTTCGAGGTTAGTTTTGGAGTGATTCAATTTTTTGAGTTGTTGATATATTTTAGATATGAGGCCTTGGTCCGTTGTTTGGTTGGTGAAGATCTTCTCCCACTCTGTAGGCTTCCTGATTAGTTTTCTAGCTATATCCGTTGCCATAAAAAAGCTCTGAAGTTTAATGCAGTCCCACTTATCCAGCCTTTCTCTGATTTGTTGTAATTCTTGGTCCTTATTAAGAAAGTTTCGACCTGTGCCAAGGAGGCCTAGTGTATCTCCTATTCCTTCCTGTAAACTTTTCAGTTTGTCAGCTTTTACCTCCAGGTCTTTGATCCATTTGGAGTTAATTCTAGTGCAAGGTGACAAAGAAGGATCCAACTTTAGTTTTCTGCAGGTGTTTAACCAGTTCTGCCAGCACAACTTGTTGAAGAGGCTATCTTTCTTCCATTCTATTTTTTTGGCTCCCTGGTCAAACATTAGGTGGCCATAGGTCTGTGGTTTAATCTCTGGGTCCGCAGTTCTACTCCATTGGACTTCAGGCCTGTTCTTGTGCCAGTACCAAGCTGTTTTGAGAATTATAGCTCTGTAATAGAGTCTTAAGTTTGGAATTGAAATTCCTTCAGCGCTGTTCTTTCTGCTAAGAAGTGTTTTTGCTATACGGGGTCTTTTATTATTCCATATGAAATTTTGAATTGCCTCTTCTATGTCTTTAAAGAATGACATTGGGATGTTGATGGGTAATACATTGAATTCGTAGATAGCCCTTGGCAAGATTGTCATTTTCACAATGTTGATTCTTCCAATCCAGGAGCATGGGAGGTTTTTCCATTTCCTTAGTTCTGCTTTAATTTCCTTTTTTATCGTTTTAAAGTTTTCATCTAAACGGTCCTTTACATTCTTAGTTAAGCTAATTCCTAGGTACTTCATTTTCTTTGAGGCTATTGTGAAAGGAGTTTCTTTCCTGATTATTGCCTCGTTCCTCAAAGTGTTGGCATAAAGTAAGGCAGTTGATTTGTGAGGGTTGATTTTATGGCCTGCTACTCTTCCAAAGCTTTGAATCAGCTCAAGGAGCTTGGGAGTAGAGTCTATAGGATTCTTTAAATACAGAATCATGTCATCTGCAAAGAGGGATAGTTTTATTTCCTCTTTCCCTACTTGGATCCCCTTTATGCTTGCTTCTTGCCTTATTGCACTGCCTAGGAATTCTCGTACTATGTAAAAAAGGAGAGGAGAGAGTGGGCATCCTTGTCCCGTTCCTGATTTTAGAGGGAATGGCTTTAGATTTTCACCATTAAGTATAATACTAGCAGTGGGTTTCTCATACACAGCCTTTATTACATTCAGAAATGTTCCATGGATTCCTAGTTTCTCCACATCTTTTTACATAAAGGAGTTTCAGATCTTGTCAATGCCTTTTCCGCATCTATTGAGACGATCATGTGATTTTATCCCTGCTCCTGTTGATGTGTTGAATTATATTAATTGATTTGTGTATGTTGAACCAACTTTGCCTCTCTGTGATGAATCCAGTTTGATCATAGTGTATAATTTTTTTGATGAGTTCTTGTAGACGGTTGGCCAGTATTTTGTTGAGAAGTTTTGCATCGATGTTCATCAAAGAAATGGGTCTATAGATCTCTTTCTTTGATGAATCTCTGTCTGGTTTGGGGATGAGGGATATGCTGGCTTCACAGAATGAGTTTGGTAAAGAACCTTCATTTTCAATTTCGTTGAAGAGCTTGAGGAGTATTGGTATGAGCTCTGCTTTGAAGACCTTATAGAATTCAGCTGTGAATCCATCTGGCCCTGGGCTCTTTTTAAGTGGAAGTTGTCTAATTTCCATTTCTATTTCAGAGCTTGAAATAGGTCTGTTGAGTTGGGTTAGCTCTTCTTGATTCAGTATGGGTATGTTAATATTGTCTAGGAATACATCCATTTCTTCTAGATTCTCAAATCTGTTGGCGTAAAGGTTTGAGAAGTATTCCCTCATGATATTCTGAATCTTGGTAATTTCTGTCGTGATATTACCATTTTCATCTGCGATTTTGTTCATTTCGATATGCTCTCTTCTTTTTTTGGTAAGATTTGCTAAGGGCTTGTCAATTTTGTTAATTCTTTCAAAGAACCAACTCCTTGTTTTGTTGATTCTTTCTATAGATTTTTTATTCCAAATCATTTAATTCTGCTTTGATTTTAATAATTTGCTTTCTCCTAATGGGATTAGGGTTGGTTTGTTGCTCTTTTTCCATGAGGTTAAGGTGAGACATTAACTAGTTGGTTTGCCATTTTTCCAACTTGCTGTTGTAGGCACTCAGCGCTATGAATTTTCCTCTGAGTACTGCCTTTGTTGTGTCCCTAAGGAGTTGATATTTGTGTGCTCCTTATTGTTAAATTTCATAAACAGTTGGATATCTGTTCTGATCTCTTCGATTACCCATTGATTTTGATTCAACAATGTGTTGTTCAGTCTCCATGAGTTACAGGGTTTTCTTTGGTGGAGATGTGTGTTCAGCTCCAATTTGATGCCTTTATGATCTGAGAGTGTGCATGGAATAATTTCAGTGTTTCTGAATCTGTCCAGGTTTGCTTTATGGCCTAAGATGTGGTCTATTTTGGAAAATGTTCCATGTGCTGCTGAGAAAAACGTATATTGTGGTGTTACTGGGTGGAATATTCTGCAGATGTCTGTTAGATCTAGTTGGTCTATATAGTTGTTCAGTTCTAAGGATTCTCTTTTGAGTTTTTGCCTTGTTGATCTGTCCATAGGTGAGAGTGGTGTGTTAAACTCACCAACAATCACTGTATTTCGATCTATGTATGGTTTCAATGTAAGTAAAGTTTGCTTGATGAAGTTTGGAGCTGGGTGTGTAAATATTTAGGATCGTTATGTCTTCCGGGAGGAAAGATCCCTTTAGTAGTATGTAGTAACCTTCTTTGTCTTTTCTTACTAATTTTAGTTTGAAGTCTATTGTATCTGATATGAGGATGGCAACTCCAGCCTGTTTATGGGGGCAGTTAGCTTGATAGAGTTTATTCCAACCTCTCACTTTCAAAAGATGATTGTTTTTGGGTAAGATGTGTCTCTTGAAGACAGCAGAACAATGGCTCTTGTTTTTGATCCAATTAGACAACCTATGCCGTTTAATTGGAGAGTTAAGTCCATTGATATTGAGAGTTAGGATTGAGAGATATTTATTAGTTCCTAACATTTTTAAAAGCTTTTAGTAGGGCCTGTGTCTTGACAGTTCTTGTGGTCCTTAGATGGTATGCTGTTTAGGTGCCTTTTCTTTCCCTATATTGCATTTATTTTGGTTTTCTATGTATAGAGCATCTTTGAGAATTCTCTGTAGTGTTGGTTTTGTTTCGACATATTGTTGCAGCTTTTCCCTGGAATGGAATGTTTTTATTGTTCCCTCAGTTATGAATGAGAGCTTAGCTGGCTACAGTGTTCTTGGTTGGTAGTTTTTTTATTTAAGGGCATGACATATATGCTTCCAGTAACTTTGTGCTTGCATGGTCTCTGCTGAGAAATCTGGGGTTATTCTGATTGGTTTGCTTTTATAGGTTACTGATCATTTTTCCCTGGCTGCCTTTAGAATCTTTTCTTTCGTTTCTATTGATCCAGTTCGGATCACAATGTGGCGGTGGGATGTTCTTTTCTGGTCAGGTCTGTTTGGGGTTCTAAAAGCTTCTCGTATGTGGATGGGCCTGCCCTTCTGGATATTTGGGAAATTCTCTGAGATGATTCCCTGAAGTATATTTCCAATACCATTGACCTCTTTCTCCACGCCCTCCTCAATACCAACTAGCCTTAAATTAGGCCTCCTAATTGTATCTTGGACCTCCTGAAGCGCTCTCTCATATTTCCTAGATTTGGATTGACTCATTTTCTGTTCTTTCTCTATAATAACTAAATTATCCTCAGCCACGGAAATTCTCTCCTCTGCATTGTCTAAACTGCTATCAAACTATCTACTTTATTTTTCATCTCCATTGCTTCTAATTGCTCACTTTTGATGCCTTGCATCTCTTGTTTTAGATCATGTATGGATTTCTTTATCTCCACGATTTCCTTTTGAGTGGTTAGCTCAGTAGCTTTATTTTCTTTGGACATTTGCTGGAGTTTGGTCGCGTTTTTATTTGTGGATTCTATGAATTCATCCTTATTTCTTTGAAAAACCTTTATTATGTCCTCCTTTATGGCTTCTTCTTTTTCACTTATCACCTTGTTTTTGCTTTCCTCTTATTCAGCTATGGCTTTCTCCATTATCTCTTTCTTTATATTTTCACATTTTCCATTAAGGATGTTTATCAATTGCATTTGTGTAGCAATTGGAAGACTCTCCTCTAGGTTTGCCAGTGACTGTTCCTTTGTCTGTTTATATTGGGTGGGGGATGTTGTTTCTTGATTTGACATTTTTCTTGAGTTTCTTGTTCTGCCCATTTGAAATGGGAGCAAGATTACTACTAAATACGATTATAGTTTTTCAGATATAACCAACCTAGACCTCTGTAGCTGGGAGACACTAGATGTTCACAAGTTTTGATTGGTATTATCACTCTTTCTTTTTGTGCACTTACAGACCAGTCTAATACAACCACCGATAAGCGATTTATACCCAAAACAATAAGCCTCTCAATCCAATCTCTATTGTCTTTAAGTCCCTCTGAGCTTAGAGAATAATTAACCACCTACATATACAATATTGCTCAACAGCCATCAAGTGTAGATCCGTGCAGTATAAGTGTTGAAAGACGAGCAGAGGTCCAGAGATAGAAAAAAAGAATGAGAGAGTTCAGGGGAGGTACAAGAGGGTTAACGTAGGAGTGTAAGAATATTGTAGTCATGAAGAAAAGGTAGAGCATAAGGATAACTGACCTAAGTTGGTAATTAGGTAGCATATTTGAGTACAAAGTTTGGAAAGTATTAGAATATAACTTATGTGTTGCTGCACGACTAGCTCTTAGCCCAACCAGTGGCCTCACAGTGGACCATGGGATGGATCTGTTTTTCTTGTCTACATTGAGGGAAAGGGGTATTTCACAAGATGCAGAAGCAAAGATTTCAGAAGCAAATGCTGTGAGTGAATTAGCTCATAAAAAGCATTTTTATTTTCTTTTATCTTTCTGCCAGTCTTGGGGGTTGAATTCAGGGCCTGAGCACTGTCCTTGGGTTTTCTCAAGTCTAGCCCTCTGCCACTTGAGGCACATTGCCACATCTAGATTTTCTATCTATGTGATACTGAGCAATCAAACCCGGACCTTCATGGATGCTAGGCAAGCACTCTACCACTATGCCAAACTCTCAACCCTGACATCGTAATTATAAAATCATCATCATCATATCAAAATATCCTTTCTCCTACAAAGAATGAACACTTATCTATGTGTGTAATTCTTTTTTTAAATTTCACTAATTCTTCTGTGTTTTTCCCTCTTGCATTTTTTACACATGACAGCAAAGCTAATCATCAGGAAAAAAGTGATTAGGATACAGAAACCTAACAATATCCTAGTAGATTGACGTCAAAAATATGTGCAAGATGCCCTGTGTGTTTGACCTAGTGGTAGAGTCCTTGGCTACCACGCAAAAAGACTCAGGTTTGATTCCTCATTACCACATACATAGGAAACGCTGCAAGTGGTGCTGTGGCTCGGTGGGACAGCTAAAGCCTAAAGAAAGCCCAAGAACCATGTTCACACTCTGAGGTCAAGTCCCAACACTAGCAAAAACAAAAAAAATTAGACAAGGGGCAAAATGCAGGCAGAGAAGACATTGTGAAGCAAATGTTTTGTAAAGGATGAGGGCAATATTGACCCTTAAGTCTGGATCTTACCTAAGAAAGGCTCCTTGAGCCTGAGACCAGACTGGTAGTTGGGCCTAGTGGAAGACATTGGGATTGGACAAATAAGGTGTGCTGTTTACTACATCCACATGTATATTGTGAGATTGGAAGAGAGATTCAGCCTCCAGTATGTCTTTGGTGAGGTCTTCTGTGAGCAAGGATCTTTGGTCATTGGGCCCTGAAAGGTGACCTTGCCTCCCCACAATGGAACAGAATATGGAACCCTGGTAACTAAGCCACTGTAACTAACAACCAACTCAAGCCAGCTCACTTGGCCTGTGGCTCAGGAGGAAGAAAGATGTTGCTGTGCTGTTGCCAAACGTCAGGAAACTCGAGTCTCAGGCATGGAAGTTGTGGATGTCTTACTCGAAGATGTACATGCTAGATCATTGCCAAGCCACAAATCCAGTATAACAGGCCTTTCTCTAAGAAGAATGCCAGGAAAATCCAGGGCAACCAGATGAGGTATATTTCTAAGAAGAAATGTATTTGACCCCATCATCCTCCCCACACACTACAACTTTCTTTTTTTTCCATTTTTTATTGTAATTAGTAAAAGGGTTAGATGATATTTGCCAGATAGAAGGTGCATTAATTCACATACATTGATACCGTTTCACATGTCTTGGTACCCATTTCCCTCCAACCCCACACCCCCCACCCATCTTGGTTTTCCCCCCTTCCCTATCAAATTTCAAATATCCAAATACAAATAAATTCAATATATCAGATAACAAAGTGTGCTACAATACCAATATGGGATAACCAAGGGACAGCAAAGGACATGAGAGACAACATAGTACATTAAGGACAACAATCATTCATTATATGGCTTTTGTTTCAATATCCTGGAGGTCCTTTCAATTAGCTTCACATTATATGGCCTTATGTATAGCCTTTTGCTCTATTGCAAATCTCTGCTAGTAGAGCCCAAGGTTTCTACTGATTATGACGAATGAGGGAAACCACTGAGCCTAAGTTCCTTTGAATCTGGCTTATTTCACTTAATATGATTTGTTCTAAGTCTTTCCATTTCCTAACAAATGGGGCGATGTCATTCTTTCTGACAGCAGCATAGAATTCCATTGTGTACAAATACCACAACTTCTTGATCCACTCATCAGCTGAGGGACATCTGGGTTGGTTCCATATCTTTGCTATGGTGAATAGTGCTGCAATGAACATTGTTGTGCTAGTGGGTTTAGTATGCCCTTGTTTCTGGATTGTTGGGTAAATGCCAAGTAGTGGAATTGCTGGGTGATATGGGAGTTCTATGTTTAGCCTTTTGAGGCACTGCCGCACTGCTTTCCATAGTGGTTGAATGAGTTTGCACTCCCACCAACAGTGTAGTAGTGACCCCTCCTGGCCACATCCCCTCCAGCATCTGTTGTCATTCGTTTTCCTGATCCTAGCCATTCTAACTGGAATGAGGTGGAATCTTAGAGTTGTTTTGACTTGCATTTCTTTTATGACCAGAGATGTGGAGCATTTCTTCATGTGTCTATAGGCCATTTTTGTTTCTTCCTCAGAGAAGACTCTCTTTAAGTTTTTGGCCCATTTTTTAATGGGATGAGTGTTACTTTGGAGGTTAGTTTTGGAGTGATTCAATTTTTTGAGTTGTTGATATATTTTAGATATGAGGCCTTTGTCCGTTGTTTGGTTGGTGAAGATCTTCTCCCACTCTGTAGGCTTCCTGATTAGTTTACTAGCTATATCCGTTGCCATACAAAAGCTCTGCAGTTTAATGGAGTCCCACTTATCCAGCCTTTCTCTGATTTGTTGTGATTCATGGTCCTTATTAAGATAGTTTCGACCTGTGCCAAGGAGGCCTAGTGTATCTTCTATTCCTTCCTGTAAACTTTTCAGTGTGTCAGCTTTTACCTCCACGTCTTTGATCCATTTGGAGTTAATTCTAGTGCAAGGTGACAAAGAAGGATCCAACTTTAGTTTTCTGCAGTTGCTTAACCAGTTCTGCCAGCACAACTTGTTGAAGAGGCTATCTTTCTTCCATTCTATATTTTTGGCTCCCTGGTCAAAGATTAGGGGGCCATACGTCTGTGGTTTAATATCTGGGTCTGCAGTTCTATTCCATTGGACTTCAGGCCAGTTCTTGTGCCCGTACAAGAATTATAGCTCTGTAATAGAGTCTAAATTTTGGAATTGAAATTCCTCCAGCGCTGTTCTTTCTGCTAAGAAGTGTTTTTGCTATACGGGGTCTTTTATTATTCCATATGAAATTTTGAATTGCCTCTTCTATGTCTTTAAGGAATGACTTTGGGATGTGGATGGGTATTGCATTGAATTTGTAGATAGCCCTTGGCAAGATTGTCATTTTCACAATGTTGATTCTTCCAATCCAGGAGCATGGGAGGTTTTTCCATTTCCTTACTTCTGCTTTAATTTCCTTTTTTAAGGTTTTAAAGTTTTCATCTAAACGTTCCTTTACATTCTTAGTTAAGCTAATTCCTAGGTACTTTATTTTCTTTGAGGCTATTGTGAAAGGAGTTTCTTTCCTGATTATTGCCTCGTTCCTCTCACTGTTGGCGTAAAGGAAGGCAGTTGATTTGTTGTGGGTAGCCGGAGCGGCTGCCACTAAAACAACCTCTTAGTTCTCCTTATTTTGTATGTGAATGCAGAGCGTTTGCTCTTTCCTCTGAGTCTGCGCGTATGACGTCAGAGGCCTGACCAATCCCGAGTTGTAAAACGGCCCTGGCAATGGAGCGACCAATGGCAAAAAACCCCGGGTTCCTTGATTGTATGTAAGCAGCTGCATTTCCCTGCCCAAGCCTTTTTCGCTTCCTGCTCCCCCTTGAATCAAAAGCTCTCCGATAAAGTATGATATGAGAAGAATCCTCGAGTGGTGGTCGTTCTTCCTCGCTGTTCGAGGAGCTTGCCGCAACTGGTGCCGAAACCCGGGACCTTGGGAAGACAGGACGACAAGCGAAAAGGCCGAGGAGGATTCAGAACTCGACATACGGAGAGGAGACGTCGGTAAGTATCAGCCTGATCAGCTGAGATCCCCAGATATGCTGTTTCTTTGGGTACAATTCTGGGTGCTTGCTGTTGTCCTTCCTTGCTTGCTGCTGGTGTGTTTTTGTTGCATTTGTCTGCGTTGCGGCAACTCACAGATTGTTAAGAGAGCCAGTAGGACATTGACGAAGCACCAGGATAGTCTCTCCGAGGCAGAATCAAATGGGGAGGAAAAGGGTAGGCCAAAAAGAGAAGGGAAAGAAAATAAAAAAGGGAGATTTTATGTCAAAGAACAGAGGGTGGACGCACCCTTTCAAGATACCGTGCAGGAGGGAGATAAGGAGGACCAAGGCATAAGAACAATGTAGCCGCCCCCAGGGCAGTCTTACCCGGATCCGGGCAGGTTTCAACGTTTACAAATAAGGGAGTCTAGAGATGAGGAGCTAAATGATTCAAATGAGGAGTTAAGCAACTCAGATGAGGAAGTGACTAACAATTCAGATGAGGAACAGGACCCGAAAGAGGGAAAAGGCTTGGAGGAGGCCGCTGCTAGGTATGAGGAGGGAAGGTATGGAGTTCAGGGACCTCTTCTGGCCGGAGTGTCTAAAGGAAATGAACAAGAGAGAGCCATGCCCTCTGTGCCCCCGCCTTATCCTGTGGCGGCGGAAAAAGTCATTTCATAAAAGAAAGCACGTGGTCCCGCCTGGCGGCTGCGTTCCCAGTTTTTGAGAACCCAGTTACCCAGGAGAGGACCTTTGAACCAGTCTCCTATAAACAGTTAAAGGATTTGATGGAGGCAGTACATAATTATGGAGTTACGGCCAGTTATACCACTGCCTTGCTTAGAAGACTAACTGTTAATGCTATGACACCTAATGATTGGTATGAGGTCGCGCGGACATGCCTCAATTATGGACAGTTCCTTGACTTCAGGTCTATAGTTATGGACAGAGCTCAGGCTCAATATAGAGTAAATGTACAAGAAGGGCGGCCCGAGTGGACCGTGGACATGCTCCTAGGGCAAGGACAATGGGCTGCCTGTCAGACAAATTTCCCCTAGGATGTTTATAAACAAATAAATGAGGTTTTTTGTGTCAGTGCTAAAGAGTTAGTGTGGAGAACTGAAGAAGGCCAACAGGGAACAATCCAACCGTTTGTAATCGACGTCCCTGTTAATCTCTGGGGACGGGATGTGCAACAACAATTAAAACTTAAACTGACTAATAATTACTCAGAAGTTAGTCAAAACATCATGAAACAGCAGGGATATGTTCCAACTCAAGGGCTTGGCAGATGTCTTCAGGGACGCCCAGAACCCGTTGAGCCTGCTCCAAAATTTAATAGGAAAGGATTGGATTTCTCCTAGGGGCCACTGAAACAAAAGCTTCCATCAATAATGCGGTACCCATACCCTGGTTGACTCAGAAATCGGTGTGGGTCCCCCAGTGGCCCCTTTCACAAGAAAAATTGGAAGCTGCAAAAAATTTAGTTGAGGAACAGTTAAAATTGGGACACGTTGAGCCCTCTGTATCTCCCTGGAACACACCCATTTTTGTTATTAAAAAGGCTTCTGGCAAGTGGAGATTGTTACATGACTTAAGGGCAGTAAACGCGCAAATGCAGGTCATGGGACCAGTCCAGAGAGGACTTCCTCTACTTTCAGCACTGCCCCGAGATTGGCCTGTGTTGACCTTAGACATTAAAGATTGCTTCTTCTCAATACCCCTTTGCCCTGAGGATAGAGTACGTTTTGCCTTTACGTTGCCCTCTGTTAATCATGAACAGCCAGATGTCCGGTATCAGTGGAAGGTCTTGCCTCAAGGCATGGCTAATAGCCCGACTATTTGTCAACTGCTTGTGGATTCGGCCCTGCTGTCAGTTAGACAGGAGTTTCCCCTGGTAAAAATCATTCATTATATGGATGATATCCTGCTAGCTGCTTCCTCTCTTGAGGTACTTCATAGAGCCTATCAACAGGTGGTTTCCCTACTTGAACAGAGAGGGCTTATTATTGCCCCTGATAAAGTACAACAATCCAAGGTGGTAAAATTCTTAGGTGCCATTGTTACTCCTGCCTTTATTCGACCTCAAAAAATTTCTATTCGAACTGCCCACCTAAAGACACTCAATGATTTTCAGCAACTGTTGGGAGACATCAACTGGATCCGAGGATAATCCAGGTCAATTAATTATCCTACAGGGGTCTTATGGCAGGACGGCCCTCTGTGGTGGCTTCATGGTAATACTCTTGGAGCAAGAACTGTTCAATATTTTTCTGAGCTTGTTGCAACTCAAGCCCTATTGGGCCTAAAGTATTGTTTGATGCATTTTGCTAAAATACCTGATAAATTAATTATTCCCTGTACCAGGAATCAGGTGGAAACTTTGGCTGCCACCGTGGATATATGGGCGATTTTATTATGTGCCTTTCCCAATATTATTGATAACCATTATCCCAAGCATCCCTTGCTTGCCTTTGTAGAGAGAAATTTGGTTTATTTTCCTATTATTACCTCTAAGAAGCCTTTGGCTACAGCCTTGACTATTTATACTGATGGGTCAAAAACTGGCCAGGGTGCCTTTGTGGTGGAAGGTCAAAATCCAGTCGTGTTATATTTTCGACCGGATGTTCCCCAGGTCACGGAGTGCCTGGTGGTTCTAGAGGTGTTTAAAAGATTTGAAGAGCCCTTTAATCTTTTCTCTGATTCACAATATGTTGTTAATGCTGTTAATTCTCTTGAAGTCGCTGCCTCAATTAGGCAGGCCAGCATGGTTTCTAACATATTATTACAGATTCAATCCCTTATTTTGGCAAGAAAGAATCCCTTTTATATAGGGCACATGAGAGCTCATACCTTGTTGCCAGGTCCCATGGCTAAGGCTAATGCCCAGGTAGATCAGGCAACTAGGGCCATGGTTTTGACAGCTATTGATTCTGTAGAATCAGCAAAAACTTTTCATCAGTTATATCATGTACCTGCTAATACTCTTAGAATAAAATTTAATATAACCAGACATGAAGCACGAAATATTGTTAAAGCCTGTCAGTCTTGTGTGATTTTTCTCCCCTCTCCTAATGTGGGGATAAACCCTAGAGGCTTAAAACCAAATGCCCTGTGGCAAATGGATGTTACTCATTTAGCGGAATTTGGAAAATTAAAATATTTACATGTCTCAGTGGATACCTATTCTGGCATAGTACATGCCACGCCCTTGGCAGGAGAAAAGGTTTCCCATGTAAAAGTACATTGTTTAGAAGCCTGGGCGGCCTGGGGAAAACCCCTTCACTTAAAAACTGATAATGGCCCTGCCTATACTTCTCATGGTTTCCGCGCCTTTTGTGCGCAAATGCAAGTAGCCCATACAACAGGGTTACCATACAATCCGCAAGGACAAGGAATTGTGGAAAGAACCAACAAAAAATTAAAAGAAATACTTCAAAAACAGAAAGGGGGAATTGCGGAAGGAGCATCTCCCAGGGAAAGACTTTCCCTTGCACTTTTTACTTTAAATTTTTTAATTTTAAATAGTGATGACAAGTCAGCAGCAGATAGACATGCTGCCCAAAACCCTAAAATTATAACTGAGATGGTGAAATGGAAGGATGTTATTACAAATAATTGGTGCGGACCGGATCCCGTAGTAAGGAGATCCAGGGGAGCTGTTTGTGTTTTTCCACAGGAGCAGGAAACACCGCTTTGGGTCCCGTTGCGATTGACGCGAAAGGTGGAAGGAGAACCCGAGAAAGGCACTGATTCTCATGTTGGTGGCAATACTAGCAGATCCAGTGATGGCCCAGGAGAGGATTTTGTGGGCGCGGATGAAGACCTTTCCATTACCAATGCCCGTGACTAATGCTTCTAGGACAATGGGCTGATCAGTTTGAAAATCTAATCACTCAATTAAGATCAGAAATTATGTTAGTTAATAGGATCAGGATCACAATAACAGCAGGACAAGTTTTGGATTGGGTAAAAAATTCCCTGTCGTTTGTTAAGGAGTGGGCTGGGCTGGGAGTGTTTGTTGCAGCCTGTTGTGGGCCCTGTATTTTTTGCCTCTGGTTGCTCTGTCGCATGAGATCTCGCAATAGAAGGGATAGAGTACTAATTGCTCATGCACTCACTGCCTTGGAGCAAGGACACTCTCCCCAAAATTTGGCTTGCAGCTTTAAAAATCAACTAAAAGTGCCCTGTACTGCCTTTGCACCCTCGAGACCTTAGTCTATTGCACGAGGAATAGGAGTACAGGCAGCCAAGAGTTGTGAAATGTTGGACAAAGTACCACTCCTGACCCTAACAGGTTAGGGAGAGCATGTGCATCAGCATATGAGTCTGCGCCCCTAGCCCATCTCCGCAAAGGGGATAGAGGGCCTGAAGGGGAGGGATCCAGAGTTGATCGCCTGGGTCACTCCTCTAGAATGGGACCTCAAGTTTTACTTTGGAGGACAGCACCTCTACTCTCTTCACAAGAGGTATGTTGACTTGCTGCAACAAAACAAGAAAGGGGGAGATGTGGGGAGCCGAAGCGGCTGACACTAAAACAACCTCTTAGTTCTTCTTATTTTGTATGTGAATGCAGAGCGTTTGCTCATTCCACTGAGTCTGCACATATGACGTCAGAGGCCTGACCAATCCCGAGTTGTAAAACGACCCTGGCAATGGAGCGACCAATGGCAAAAAACCCCGGGTTCCTTGATTGTACGTAAGCAGCTGCATTTCCCTGCCCAAGCCCTTTTCGCTTCCTGCTCCCCCTTCAATCAAAAGCTCTCCGATAAAGTATGATTTGAGAAGAATCCTCGAGTGGTGGTCGTTCTTCCTCGCTGGTCGAGGAGCTCACCACAATTTGTGAGGGTTGATTTTATGGCCTGCTGCCCTTCCAAAGCTTTGAATCAGCTCAAGGAGCTTGGGAGTAGAGTCTATAGGATTCTATAAAAGCAGAATCATGTCATCTGCAAAGAGGGATAGTTTTATTTCCTCTTTCCCTACTTGGATCCCCTTTATGCTTGCTTCTTGCCTTATTGCACTGCCTAGGAATTCTAGTACTATGTTAAAAAGGAGTGGAGAGAGTGGGCCACCTTGTCTCGTTCCTGATTTTAGAGGGAATGGCTTTAGATTTTCACCATTAAGTATAATACTAGCAGTGGGTTTCTCATACACAGCCTTTATTACATTGAGAAATGTTCCATGAATTCCTAGTTTCTCCACATCTTTTAACATAAAGGGGTTTTGGATCTTGTCAAATGTCTTTTCCGCATCTATTGAGACAATCATGTGATTTTTGTCCTTGCTCCTGTTGATGTGTTGAATTATATTAATTGATTTGTGTATGTTGCACCAGCTTTGCCTCCCTGTGATGAATCCAGTTTGATCATAGTGTATAATTTTTTTTGATGAGTTGTTGTAGACAATTGGCCAGTATTTTGTTGAGAAGTTTCGCATCGATGTTCATCAAAGAAATGGGTCTATAGTTTTCTTTCTTTGATGAATCTCTGTCTGGTTTGGGGATGAGGGATATACTGGCTTCACAGAATGAGTTTGGTAAAGAACCTTCATTTTCAATTTCGTTGAAGAGCTTGAGGAGTATTGGTGTGAGCTCTGCTTTGAAGGCCTTATACAATTCAGCTGTGAATCCATCTGGCCCTGGGCTCTTTTTAAGTGGAAGTTGTCTAATTTCCATTTCTATTTCAGAGCTTGAAATGGGCCAGTTGAGTTGGGTTACCTCTTCTTGATTCAGTGTGGGTATGTTAATATTGTCTAGGAATTCATCCATTTCTTGTAGATTCTCAAATTTGTTGGCGTAAAGGTTTGAGAAGTATTCCCTCATGATATTCTGGATCTTGGTAATTTCTGTCGTGATATTACCATTTTCATCTGCGATTTTGTTTATTTCCATATGCTCTCTTCTTTTTTTGGTAAGATTGGCTAAGGGCTTGTCAATTTTGTTAATTCTTTCAAAGAACCAACTCCTTGTTTTGTTGATTCTTTCTATAGTTTTTTTTATTCCAAATCATTTAATTCTGCTTTGATTTTAATAATTTGCTTTCTCCTAATGGGTTTAGGGTTGGTTTGTTGCTCTTTTTCCAGGAGGTTAAGGTGAGACCTTAACTAGGTGGTTTGCAATTTTTCCAACTTGCTGTTGTAGGCACTCAGCGCTATACATTTTCCTCTGAGTACTGCCTTTGTTGTGTCCCTAAGGAGTTGATATTTGTGTGCTCCTTATTGCTAAATTTCATAAACAGTTGGATATCTGTTCTGATCTCTTCGATTACCCATTGTTTTTCATTCAACAATGTGTTGTTCAGTCTCCATGAGTTACAGGGTTTTCGTTGTGTTCAGCTCCAATTTGATGCCTTTATGGTCTGAGAGTTTGCATGGAATAATTTCAGTGTTTCTGAATCTGTCCAGGTTTGTTTTATGGCCTAAGATGTGGTCTATTTTGGAAAATGTTCCATGTGCTGCTGACGAAAACGTATATTGTGTTGTTACTGGGTGGAATATTCTGCAGATGTCTGTTAGATCTAGTTGGTCTATATAGTTCTTCAGTTCTAAGGTTTCTCAGTTGAGTTTTTGCCTTGTTGATCTGTCCTTAGGTGAGAGTGGTGTGTTAAACTCACCAACAATCACTGTATTTCGATCTATGTATGTATGGTTTCAGTGTAAGTAAATTTTGCTTGATGAAGTTTGGAGCTCTGGGATTGGGTGTGTAAATATTTAGGATGGTTATGTCTTCCTGGAGGAAAGATCCTTTTAGTAGTATGTAGTAACCTTCTTTGTCTTTTCTTACTAATTTTAGTTTGAAGTCTATTGTGTCTGATATGAGAATGGCAACTCCAGCCTGTTTATGGGGGCAGTTAGCTTGACAGAGTTTATTCCAAACTCTCACTTTCAAAAGATGATTGTTTTTGGGTAAGATGTGTCTCTTGAAGACAGCAAAACGATGGCTCTTGCTTTTTGATCCAACTAGACAGCCTATGCCGTTTAATTGGAGAGTTAAGTCCATTGATATTGAGAGTTAGGATTGAGAGATATTTATTAGTTCCTACCATTTTTAAAAGCTTTTAGTAGGGCCTGTGTCTTGACAGTTCTTATGGTCCTTAGATGGTATGCTGTTTAGGTGCCATTTCTTTCCCTATGTTGCATTTATTTTGGTTTTCTATGTATAGAGCATCTTTGAGAATTCTCTGTAGTGTTGGTTTTGTTTCGACATATTGTTGCAGATTTTCCCTGGAATGGAATGTTTTTATTGTTCCCTCAGTTATAAATGAGAGCTTAGCTGGCTACAGTATTCTTGGTTGGTAGTTATTTGATTTAAGGGCATGACATATATGCTTCCAGTCACTTCGTGCTTGCATGGTCTCTGCTGAGAAATCTGGGGTTATTCTGATTGGTTTGCTTTTATAGGTTACTGATCCTTTTTCTCTGGCTGCCTTTAGGATCTTTTCTTTCGTTTCTATTGATCCAGTTCGGATCACAATGTGGCGGTGGGATGTTCTTTTCTGGTCAGTTCTGTTTGGGGTTCTAAAAGCTTCTCGTATGTGGATGGGCCTGCCCTTCTGGATATTTGGGAAATTCTCTGAGATGATTCCCTGAAGTATATTTCCAATACCATTGACCTCTTTCTCCACGCCCTCCTCAATACCAACTAGCCTTAAATTAGGCTTCCTAATTGTATCTTGGACCTCCTGAAGCGCTCTCTCATATTTCCTAGATTTGGATTGACTCATTTTCTGTTCTTTATAATACCTAAATTATCTTCAGCCCCGGAAATTCTCTCCTCTGCATTGTCTAACCTGCTATCAAAGCTATCTACTTTATTTTTCATCTCCCTTGCTTCTAATTGCTCAATTTTGATGCCTTGCGTCTCTTGTTTTAGATCATGTATGGATTTTTTTATCTCCTTGATTTCCTTTTGAGTGGTTAGCTCAGTAGCTTTATTTTCTTTGGACATTTGCTGGAGTTTGGTCACGTTTTTATTTGTGCATTCTATGAATTCATCCATCATTCTTTGAAAAACCTTTATTATGGCCTCCTTTATGGCTTCGTCTTTTTCACTTATCACCTTGTTTTTGCTTTCCTCTTGTTCAGCTATGGTTTCTTCCATTATCTCTTTCTTTATATTTTCACATTTTCCATTAATGATGTTTATCAATTGCATTTGTGTAGCACTTGGAAGACTCTCCTCTAGGTTTGCCAGTGACAGTTCCATTGTCTATTTACATTGGGTGGGGGATGTTGTTTCTTGATTTGACATTTTTCTTGAGTTTCTTGCTCTGCCCATTTGAAATGGGAGCAAGATTACTACTAAATACGATTATAGTTTTTCAGATATAACCAACCTAGACCTCTGTAGCTGGCAGACACTTGATGTTCACAAGTTTTGATTGGTATTATCACTCTTTCTCTTTGTGCACTTACAGACCAGTCTAATACAACCATTGATAAGCGATTTATACCCAAAACAATAAGCCTCTCAATCCAATCTCTATTGTCTTTAAGTCCCTCTGAGCCTAGAGAATAATTAACCACCTACATATACAATATTGCTCAACAGCCATCAAGTGTAGATCCGTGCAGTATAAGGGTTGAAAGACGAGCAGAGTTCCAGAGATAGAAAAAAAGAATGAGAGGTCAGGGGAGGTACAAAAGGATTAACGTAGGAGTGTAAGAATATTGTAGTCATGAAGAAAAGGTATAGCATAAGGATAACTGACCTAAGTTGGTAAGTAGGTAGCATATTTGAGTACAAAGTTTGGAAAGTATTAGAATAAAACTTATGTGTTGCTGCACGACTAGCTCTTAGCCCAACCACTGGCCTCACAGTGGACCATGGGATGGATCTGTTTTTCTTGTCTACGTTGTGGGAAAGGGGTATTTCACAAGATGCAGAAGCGAAGATTTCAGAAGCAAATGCTGTGAGTGAATTACCTCATAAAAAGCATTTTTATTTTCTTTTATCTTTCTGCCAGTCTTGGGGCTTGAATTCAGGGCCTGAGCACTGTCCTCGGGTTTTCTCAAGTCTAGCCCTCTGCCACTTGAGCCACAGTGCCACATCTAGATTTTCTATCTATGTGATACTGAGCAATCAAACCCAGATCTTCATGGATGCTAGGCAAGCACTCTACCACTATGCCAAACTCTCAACCCAGACATAGTAAGTATAAAGTCATCATCATCATCATCATCATCATATCCGAATATCTTTTCTCCTACAAAGAATGAACACTTAACTGTGTCTAATGCTTTTTTTTAATTTCACTAATTCTTCTGTGTTTTTCCCTCTTGCATTTTTTACACTTGACAGCAAAGCTAATCATCAGGAAAAAATTGATTAGGATAAAGAAACCTAATAATATCCTAGTAGATTGACGTCAAAAATATGTACAAGATGCCCTGTGTGTTTGACCTAGTGGTAGAGTACTTGGCTACCAAGCAAAAGGACTCAGGTGTGATTCCTCATTACCACATACATAGAAAACGCTGCAAGTGGTGCTGTGGCTCGGAGGGCAATATCGACCCTTAAGTCTGGATCTTACCTAAGAAAGGCTCCTTGAGCCTGAGACCAGACTGGTAGTTGGGCCTAGTGGAAGACATTGGGATTGGACAAATAAGGTGTGCTGTTTACTACATCCACATGTATATTGTGAGATTGGAGGAGAGATTCAGCCTCCAGTATGTCTTTGGTGAGGTCTTCTGTGAGCAAGGATCTATGGTCATTGGGCCCTGAAAGGTGACCCTGCCTCCCTCACAATGGAACAGAATATGGAACCCTGGTAACCAAGCCACTGTAACTAACAAGCAGCTCAAGCCAGCTCACTTGGCCTGTGGCTCAGGAGGAAGAAAGATGTTGCTGTGCTGTTGCCAAAGGTTAGGAAACTCGAGTCTCAGGCATGGAAGTTGTGGATGTCTTACTCGAAGATGTACATGCTAGATCATTGCCAAGCCACAAATCCAGTATAACAGAACTTTCTCTAAGAAGAAGGCCAGGAAAATCCAGGGCAACCAGATGAGGTAAATTTCTAAGAAGAAATGTATTTGACCCCATCATCCTCCCTACACACTACAACTTTCTTTTTTTTCAATTTTTTATTGTAATTAGTAAAAGGGTTAGATTATATTTGCCAGATAAAAGGTGCATTAATTCACATACATTGATACCCTTTCACATGTCTTGGTACCCATTTCCCTCCAACCCCACACCCCCCTCCCGTCTTGGTTTTCCCCCCTTCCCTATCAAATTTCAAATATCCAAATACAAATAAATTCAATATATAAGATAAAGTGAGATACTATACCAATATGGGATAACCAAGGGACAGCAAACGAGATGAGAGACAACATAGTACAGTATGGACAACAATCATTCATTATATGGCTTTTGTGTCAATATCCTGGAGGTCCATTCAATTAGCTTCACATTATATGGCCTTATATATGGCCTTTTGCTCTATTGACAATCTCTGCTAGTAGAGCCCAAGGTTTCTCCTGATTATGACGAATGAGGGAAACCACTGAGCCTAAGTTCCTTTGAGTCTGGCTTACTTCACTTAATATGATTTGTTCTAAGTCTTTCCATTTCCTAACAAATGGGGCGATGTCATTCTTTCTGGCAGCAGCATAGAATTCCATTGTGTACAAATAACACAACTTGTTGATCCACTCATCAACTGAGGGACATCTGGGTTGGTTCCATATCTTTGCTATGGTGAATAGTGCTGCAATGAACATTGTTGTGCTAGTGGGTTTAGTATGCCCTTGTTTCTGGATTGTTGGGTAAATGCCAAGTAGTGGAATTGCGGGGTCATAGGGGAGTTCTATGTTTAGCCTTTTCAGGCACTGCCACACTGCTTTCCATAGTGGTTGAACGAGTTTGCACTCCCACCAACAGTGTAGTAGTGATCCCTCCTGGCCACATCCCCTCCAGCATCTGTTGTCATTCGTTTTCCTGATCTTGGCCATTCTAACTGGAGTGAGGTGTAATCTTAGAGTTGTTTTGATTTGCATTTCTTTTGTGACTAGAGATGTGGAGCATTTTTCATGTGTCTACAGGCCATTTTTGTTTCTTCTTCAGAGAGGACTCTCTTTAAGTCTTTGGCCCATTTTTAATGTGATGGGTGTTACTTTCGAGGTTAGTTTTGGAGTGATTCAATTTTTTGAGTTGTTGATATATTTTAGATATGAGGCCTTTGTCCGTTGTTTGGTTGGTGAAGATCTTCTCCCACTCTGTAGGCTTCCTGATTAGTTTACTAGCTATATCCGTTGCCATACAAAAGCTCTGCAGTTTAATGGAGTCCCACTTATCCAGCCTTTCTCTGATTTGTTGTGATTCTTGGTCCTTATTAAGAAAGTTTCGACCTGTGCCAAGGAGGCCTAGTGTATCTCCTATTCCTTCCTGTAAACTTTTCAGTGTGTCAGCTTTTTCCTCCAGGTCTTTGATCCATTTGGAGTTAATTCTAGTGCAAGGTGACAAAGAAGGATCCAACTTTATTTTTCTGCAGGTGTTTAACCAGTTCTGCCAGCACAACTTGTTGAAGAGGCTATCTTTCTTCCATTCTATTTTTTTGGCTCCCTTGTCAAAGATTAGGTGGCCATAGGTCTGTGGTTTAATCTCTGGGTCCGCAGTTCTACTCCATTGGACTTCAGGCTTGTTCTTGTGCCAGTACCAAGCTGTTTTGAGAATTATAGCTCTGTAATAGAGTCTTAAGTTTGGAATTGAAATTCCTCCAGGGCTGTTCTTTCTGCTAAGAAGTGTTTTTGCTATACGGGGTCTTTTATTATTCCATATGAAATTTTGAATTGCCTCTTCTATTTCTTTAAAGAATGACATTGGGATGTTGATTGGTATTAAATTGAATTTGTAGATAGCCCTTGGCAAGATTGTCATTTTCACAATGTTGATTCTTCCAATCCAGGAGCATGGGAGGTTTTTCCATTTCCTTAGTTCTGCTTTAATTTCCTTTTTTATGGTTTTAAAGTTTCCATCCAAACCGTCCTTTACATTCTTAGTTAAGCTAATTGCTAGGTACTTTATTTTCTTTGAGGCTATTTTGAAAGGAGTTTCTTTCCTGATTAGTGCCTCGTTCCTCTCAGTGTTGGCGTAAAGTAAGGCAGTTGATTTGTGAGGGTTGATTTTATGGCCTGCTCCCCTTCCAAAGCTTTGAATCAGCTCAAGGATCTTGGGAGTAGAGTCTATAGGAATCTTTAAATACAGAATCATGTCATCTGCAAAGAGGGATAGTTTTATTTCCTCTTTCCCTACTTGCATCCCCTTTATGCTTGCTTCTTGCCTTATTGCACTGCCTAGGAATTCTAGTACTATGTTAAAAAGGAGTGGAGAGAGTGGGCATCCTTGTCTCGTTCCTGATTTTAGAGGGAATGGCTTTAGATTTTCACTATTAAGTATAATACTAGCAGTGGGTTTCTCATACACAGCCTTTATTACATTGAAAAATGTTCCATGGATTCCTAGTTTCTCTACATCTTTTAACATAAAGGGGTTTTGGATCTTGTCAAATGCCTTTTCCGCATCTATTGAGACAATCATGTGATTTTATCCCTGCTCCTGTTGATGTGTTGAATTATATTAATTGATTTATGTATGTTGAACCAGCTTTGCCTCCCTGTGATGAATCCAGTTTGATCATAGTGTATAATTTTTTTGATGAGTTGTTGTAGAAGGTTGGCCAGTATTTTGTTGAGAAGTTTTGCATCGATGTTCATCAAAGAAATGGGTCTATAGTTCTCTTTCTTTGATGAATCTCTGTCTGGTTTGGGGATGAGGGATATGCTGGCTTCACAGAATGAGTTTGGTAAAGAACCTTCATTTTCAATTTCGTTGAAGAGCTTGAGGAATATTGGTGTGAGCTCTGCTTTGAAGCCCTTATACAATTCAGCTGTGAATCCATCTGGCCCTGGGCTCTTTTTAAGTGGAAGTTGTCTAATTTCCATTTCTATTTCAGAGCTTGAAATAGGCCTGTTGAGTTGGGTTAGCTCTTCTTGGTTCAGTGTGGGTATGTTAATATTGTCTAGGAATATATCCATTACTTCTAGATTCTCAAATTTGTTGGCGTAAGGTTTGAGAAGTATTCCCTCATGATATTCTGGATCTTGGTAATTTCTGTCGTGATATTACCATTTTCATCTGCGATTTTGTTTATTTCGATATGCTCTCTTCTTTTTTTGGTAAGATTTGCTAAGGGCTTGTCAATTTTGTTAATTCTTTCAAAGAACCAACTCCTTGTTTTGTTGATTCTTTCTATAGTTTTTTTTATTCCAAATCATTTAATTCTGCTTTGATTTTAATAATTTGCTTTCTCCTAATGGGTTTAGGGTTGGTTTGTTGCTCTTTTTCCAGGAGGTTAAGGTGAGACCTTAACTAGGTGGTTTGCAATTTTTCCAACTTGCTGTTGTAGGCACTCAGCGCTATACATTTTCCTCTGAGTACTGCCTTTGTTGTGTCCCTAAGGAGTTGATATTTGTGTGCTCCTTATTGCTAAATTTCATAAACAGTTGGATATCTGTTCTGATCTCTTCGATTACCCATTGTTTTTCATTCAACAATGTGTTGTTCAGTCTCCATGAGTTACAGGGTTTTCGTTGGTGGAGATGTGTGTTCAGCTCCAATTTGATGCCTTTATGGTCTGAGAGTTTGCATGGAATAATTTCAGTGTTTCTGAATCTGTCCAGGTTTGTTTTATGGCCTAAGATGTGGTCTATTTTGGAAAATGTTCCATGTGCTGCTGACGAAAACGTATATTGTGTTGTTACTGGGTGGAATATTCTGCAGATGTCTGTTAGATCTAGTTGGTCTATATAGTTCTTCAGTTCTAAGGTTTCTCAGTTGAGTTTTTGCCTTGTTGATCTGTCCTTAGGTGAGAGTGGTGTGTTAAACTCACCAACAATCACTGTATTTCGATCTATGTATGTATGGTTTCAGTGTAAGTAAATTTTGCTTGATGAAGTTTGGAGCTCTGGGATTGGGTGTGTAAATATTTAGGATGGTTATGTCTTCCTGGAGGAAAGATCCTTTTAGTAGTATGTAGTAACCTTCTTTGTCTTTTCTTACTAATTTTAGTTTGAAGTCTATTGTGTCTGATATGAGAATGGCAACTCCAGCCTGTTTATGGGGGCAGTTAGCTTGACAGAGTTTATTCCAAACTCTCACTTTCAAAAGATGATTGTTTTTGGGTAAGATGTGTCTCTTGAAGACAGCAAAACGATGGCTCTTGCTTTTTGATCCAACTAGACAGCCTATGCCGTTTAATTGGAGAGTTAAGTCCATTGATATTGAGAGTTAGGATTGAGAGATATTTATTAGTTCCTACCATTTTTAAAAGCTTTTAGTAGGGCCTGTGTCTTGACAGTTCTTATGGTCCTTAGATGGTATGCTGTTTAGGTGCCATTTCTTTCCCTATGTTGCATTTATTTTGGTTTTCTATGTATAGAGCATCTTTGAGAATTCTCTGTAGTGTTGGTTTTGTTTCGACATATTGTTGCAGATTTTCCCTGGAATGGAATGTTTTTATTGTTCCCTCAGTTATAAATGAGAGCTTAGCTGGCTACAGTATTCTTGGTTGGTAGTTATTTGATTTAAGGGCATGACATATATGCTTCCAGTCACTTCGTGCTTGCATGGTCTCTGCTGAGAAATCTGGGGTTATTCTGATTGGTTTGCTTTTATAGGTTACTGATCCTTTTTCTCTGGCTGCCTTTAGGATCTTTTCTTTCGTTTCTATTGATCCAGTTCGGATCACAATGTGGCGGTGGGATGTTCTTTTCTGGTCAGTTCTGTTTGGGGTTCTAAAAGCTTCTCGTATGTGGATGGGCCTGCCCTTCTGGATATTTGGGAAATTCTCTGAGATGATTCCCTGAAGTATATTTCCAATACCATTGACCTCTTTCTCCACGCCCTCCTCAATACCAACTAGCCTTAAATTAGGCTTCCTAATTGTATCTTGGACCTCCTGAAGCGCTCTCTCATATTTCCTAGATTTGGATTGACTCATTTTCTGTTCTTTATAATACCTAAATTATCTTCAGCCCCGGAAATTCTCTCCTCTGCATTGTCTAACCTGCTATCAAAGCTATCTACTTTATTTTTCATCTCCCTTGCTTCTAATTGCTCAATTTTGATGCCTTGCGTCTCTTGTTTTAGATCATGTATGGATTTTTTTATCTCCTTGATTTCCTTTTGAGTGGTTAGCTCAGTAGCTTTATTTTCTTTGGACATTTGCTGGAGTTTGGTCACGTTTTTATTTGTGCATTCTATGAATTCATCCATCATTCTTTGAAAAACCTTTATTATGGCCTCCTTTATGGCTTCGTCTTTTTCACTTATCACCTTGTTTTTGCTTTCCTCTTGTTCAGCTATGGTTTCTTCCATTATCTCTTTCTTTATATTTTCACATTTTCCATTAATGATGTTTATCAATTGCATTTGTGTAGCACTTGGAAGACTCTCCTCTAGGTTTGCCAGTGACAGTTCCATTGTCTATTTACATTGGGTGGGGGATGTTGTTTCTTGATTTGACATTTTTCTTGAGTTTCTTGCTCTGCCCATTTGAAATGGGAGCAAGATTACTACTAAATACGATTATAGTTTTTCAGATATAACCAACCTAGACCTCTGTAGCTGGCAGACACTTGATGTTCACAAGTTTTGATTGGTATTATCACTCTTTCTCTTTGTGCACTTACAGACCAGTCTAATACAACCATTGATAAGCGATTTATACCCAAAACAATAAGCCTCTCAATCCAATCTCTATTGTCTTTAAGTCCCTCTGAGCCTAGAGAATAATTAACCACCTACATATACAATATTGCTCAACAGCCATCAAGTGTAGATCCGTGCAGTATAAGGGTTGAAAGACGAGCAGAGTTCCAGAGATAGAAAAAAAGAATGAGAGGTCAGGGGAGGTACAAAAGGATTAACGTAGGAGTGTAAGAATATTGTAGTCATGAAGAAAAGGTATAGCATAAGGATAACTGACCTAAGTTGGTAAGTAGGTAGCATATTTGAGTACAAAGTTTGGAAAGTATTAGAATAAAACTTATGTGTTGCTGCACGACTAGCTCTTAGCCCAACCACTGGCCTCACAGTGGACCATGGGATGGATCTGTTTTTCTTGTCTACGTTGTGGGAAAGGGGTATTTCACAAGATGCAGAAGCGAAGATTTCAGAAGCAAATGCTGTGAGTGAATTACCTCATAAAAAGCATTTTTATTTTCTTTTATCTTTCTGCCAGTCTTGGGGCTTGAATTCAGGGCCTGAGCACTGTCCTCGGGTTTTCTCAAGTCTAGCCCTCTGCCACTTGAGCCACAGTGCCACATCTAGATTTTCTATCTATGTGATACTGAGCAATCAAACCCAGATCTTCATGGATGCTAGGCAAGCACTCTACCACTATGCCAAACTCTCAACCCAGACATAGTAAGTATAAAGTCATCATCATCATCATCATCATCATATCCGAATATCTTTTCTCCTACAAAGAATGAACACTTAACTGTGTCTAATGCTTTTTTTTAATTTCACTAATTCTTCTGTGTTTTTCCCTCTTGCATTTTTTACACTTGACAGCAAAGCTAATCATCAGGAAAAAATTGATTAGGATAAAGAAACCTAATAATATCCTAGTAGATTGACGTCAAAAATATGTACAAGATGCCCTGTGTGTTTGACCTAGTGGTAGAGTACTTGGCTACCAAGCAAAAGGACTCAGGTGTGATTCCTCATTACCACATACATAGAAAACGCTGCAAGTGGTGCTGTGGCTCGGAGGGCAATATCGACCCTTAAGTCTGGATCTTACCTAAGAAAGGCTCCTTGAGCCTGAGACCAGACTGGTAGTTGGGCCTAGTGGAAGACATTGGGATTGGACAAATAAGGTGTGCTGTTTACTACATCCACATGTATATTGTGAGATTGGAGGAGAGATTCAGCCTCCAGTATGTCTTTGGTGAGGTCTTCTGTGAGCAAGGATCTATGGTCATTGGGCCCTGAAAGGTGACCCTGCCTCCCTCACAATGGAACAGAATATGGAACCCTGGTAACCAAGCCACTGTAACTAACAAGCAGCTCAAGCCAGCTCACTTGGCCTGTGGCTCAGGAGGAAGAAAGATGTTGCTGTGCTGTTGCCAAAGGTTAGGAAACTCGAGTCTCAGGCATGGAAGTTGTGGATGTCTTACTCGAAGATGTACATGCTAGATCATTGCCAAGCCACAAATCCAGTATAACAGAACTTTCTCTAAGAAGAAGGCCAGGAAAATCCAGGGCAACCAGATGAGGTAAATTTCTAAGAAGAAATGTATTTGACCCCATCATCCTCCCTACACACTACAACTTTCTTTTTTTTCAATTTTTTATTGTAATTAGTAAAAGGGTTAGATTATATTTGCCAGATAAAAGGTGCATTAATTCACATACATTGATACCCTTTCACATGTCTTGGTACCCATTTCCCTCCAACCCCACACCCCCCTCCCGTCTTGGTTTTCCCCCCTTCCCTATCAAATTTCAAATATCCAAATACAAATAAATTCAATATATAAGATAAAGTGAGATACTATACCAATATGGGATAACCAAGGGACAGCAAACGAGATGAGAGACAACATAGTACAGTATGGACAACAATCATTCATTATATGGCTTTTGTGTCAATATCCTGGAGGTCCATTCAATTAGCTTCACATTATATGGCCTTATATATGGCCTTTTGCTCTATTGACAATCTCTGCTAGTAGAGCCCAAGGTTTCTCCTGATTATGACGAATGAGGGAAACCACTGAGCCTAAGTTCCTTTGAGTCTGGCTTACTTCACTTAATATGATTTGTTCTAAGTCTTTCCATTTCCTAACAAATGGGGCGATGTCATTCTTTCTGGCAGCAGCATAGAATTCCATTGTGTACAAATAACACAACTTGTTGATCCACTCATCAACTGAGGGACATCTGGGTTGGTTCCATATCTTTGCTATGGTGAATAGTGCTGCAATGAACATTGTTGTGCTAGTGGGTTTAGTATGCCCTTGTTTCTGGATTGTTGGGTAAATGCCAAGTAGTGGAATTGCGGGGTCATAGGGGAGTTCTATGTTTAGCCTTTTCAGGCACTGCCACACTGCTTTCCATAGTGGTTGAACGAGTTTGCACTCCCACCAACAGTGTAGTAGTGATCCCTCCTGGCCACATCCCCTCCAGCATCTGTTGTCATTCGTTTTCCTGATCTTGGCCATTCTAACTGGAGTGAGGTGTAATCTTAGAGTTGTTTTGATTTGCATTTCTTTTGTGACTAGAGATGTGGAGCATTTTTCATGTGTCTACAGGCCATTTTTGTTTCTTCTTCAGAGAGGACTCTCTTTAAGTCTTTGGCCCATTTTTAATGTGATGGGTGTTACTTTCGAGGTTAGTTTTGGAGTGATTCAATTTTTTGAGTTGTTGATATATTTTAGATATGAGGCCTTTGTCCGTTGTTTGGTTGGTGAAGATCTTCTCCCACTCTGTAGGCTTCCTGATTAGTTTACTAGCTATATCCGTTGCCATACAAAAGCTCTGCAGTTTAATGGAGTCCCACTTATCCAGCCTTTCTCTGATTTGTTGTGATTCTTGGTCCTTATTAAGAAAGTTTCGACCTGTGCCAAGGAGGCCTAGTGTATCTCCTATTCCTTCCTGTAAACTTTTCAGTGTGTCAGCTTTTTCCTCCAGGTCTTTGATCCATTTGGAGTTAATTCTAGTGCAAGGTGACAAAGAAGGATCCAACTTTATTTTTCTGCAGGTGTTTAACCAGTTCTGCCAGCACAACTTGTTGAAGAGGCTATCTTTCTTCCATTCTATTTTTTTGGCTCCCTTGTCAAAGATTAGGTGGCCATAGGTCTGTGGTTTAATCTCTGGGTCCGCAGTTCTACTCCATTGGACTTCAGGCTTGTTCTTGTGCCAGTACCAAGCTGTTTTGAGAATTATAGCTCTGTAATAGAGTCTTAAGTTTGGAATTGAAATTCCTCCAGGGCTGTTCTTTCTGCTAAGAAGTGTTTTTGCTATACGGGGTCTTTTATTATTCCATATGAAATTTTGAATTGCCTCTTCTATTTCTTTAAAGAATGACATTGGGATGTTGATTGGTATTAAATTGAATTTGTAGATAGCCCTTGGCAAGATTGTCATTTTCACAATGTTGATTCTTCCAATCCAGGAGCATGGGAGGTTTTTCCATTTCCTTAGTTCTGCTTTAATTTCCTTTTTTATGGTTTTAAAGTTTCCATCCAAACCGTCCTTTACATTCTTAGTTAAGCTAATTGCTAGGTACTTTATTTTCTTTGAGGCTATTTTGAAAGGAGTTTCTTTCCTGATTAGTGCCTCGTTCCTCTCAGTGTTGGCGTAAAGTAAGGCAGTTGATTTGTGAGGGTTGATTTTATGGCCTGCTCCCCTTCCAAAGCTTTGAATCAGCTCAAGGATCTTGGGAGTAGAGTCTATAGGAATCTTTAAATACAGAATCATGTCATCTGCAAAGAGGGATAGTTTTATTTCCTCTTTCCCTACTTGCATCCCCTTTATGCTTGCTTCTTGCCTTATTGCACTGCCTAGGAATTCTAGTACTATGTTAAAAAGGAGTGGAGAGAGTGGGCATCCTTTTCTCGTTCCTGATTTTAGAGGGAATGGCTTTAGATTTTCACTATTAAGTATAATACTAGCAGTGGGTTTCTCATACACAGCCTTTATTACATTGAAAAATGTTCCATGGATTCCTAGTTTCTCTACATCTTTTAACATAAAGGGGTTTTGGATCTTGTCAAATGCCTTTTCCGCATCTATTGAGACAATCATGTGATTTTATCCCTGCTCCTGTTGATGTGTTGAATTATATTAATTGATTTATGTATGTTGAACCAGCTTTGCCTCCCTGTGATGAATCCAGTTTGATCATAGTGTATAATTTTTTTGATGAGTTGTTGTAGAAGGTTGGCCAGTATTTTGTTGAGAAGTTTTGCATCGATGTTCATCAAAGAAATGGGTCTATAGTTCTCTTTCTTTGATGAATCTCTGTCTGGTTTGGGGATGAGGGATATGCTGGCTTCACAGAATGAGTTTGGTAAAGAACCTTCATTTTCAATTTCGTTGAAGAGCTTGAGGAATATTGGTGTGAGCTCTGCTTTGAAGCCCTTATACAATTCAGCTGTGAATCCATCTGGCCCTGGGCTCTTTTTAAGTGGAATTTGTCTAATTTCCATTTCTATTTCAGAGCTTGAAATAGGCCTGTTGAGTTGGGTTAGCTCTTCTTGGTTCAGTGTGGGTATGTTAATATTGTCTAGGAATATATCCATTACTTCTAGATTCTCAAATTTGTTGGCGTAAGGTTTGAGAAGTATTCCCTCATGATATTCTGGATCTTGGTAATTTCTGTCGTGATATTACCATTTTCATCTGCGATTTTGTTTATTTCGATATGCTCTCTTCTTTTTTTGGTAAGATTTGCTAAGGGC
Organism: Megascapheus bottae; assembly: GCA_024803745.1. Classification (NCBI taxonomy): domain Eukaryota; kingdom Metazoa; phylum Chordata; class Mammalia; order Rodentia; family Geomyidae; genus Megascapheus; species Megascapheus bottae. The sequence goes on along the minus strand of JANJXV010000163.1, from coordinate 841,681 downwards.
TTGTCAATTTTGTTAATTCTTTCAAAGAACCAACTCCTTGTTTTGTTGATTCTTTCTATAGTTTTTTTTATTCCAAATCATTTAATTCTGCTTTGATTTTAATAATTTGCTTTCTCCTAATGGGTTTAGGGTTGGTTTGTTGCTCTTTTTCCAGGAGGTTAAGGTGAGACCTTAACTAGGTGGTTTGCAATTTTTCCAACTTGCTGTTGTAGGCACTCAGCGCTATACATTTTCCTCTGAGTACTGCCTTTGTTGTGTCCCTAAGGAGTTGATATTTGTGTGCTCCTTATTGCTAAATTTCATAAACAGTTGGATATCTGTTCTGATCTCTTCGATTACCCATTGTTTTTCATTCAACAATGTGTTGTTCAGTCTCCATGAGTTACAGGGTTTTCGTTGGTGGAGATGTGTGTTCAGCTCCAATTTGATGCCTTTATGGTCTGAGAGTTTGCATGGAATAATTTCAGTGTTTCTGAATCTGTCCAGGTTTGTTTTATGGCCTAAGATGTGGTCTATTTTGGAAAATGTTCCATGTGCTGCTGACGAAAACGTATATTGTGTTGTTACTGGGTGGAATATTCTGCAGATGTCTGTTAGATCTAGTTGGTCTATATAGTTCTTCAGTTCTAAGGTTTCTCAGTTGAGTTTTTGCCTTGTTGATCTGTCCTTAGGTGAGAGTGGTGTGTTAAACTCACCAACAATCACTGTATTTCGATCTATGTATGTATGGTTTCAGTGTAAGTAAATTTTGCTTGATGAAGTTTGGAGCTCTGGGATTGGGTGTGTAAATATTTAGGATGGTTATGTCTTCCTGGAGGAAAGATCCTTTTAGTAGTATGTAGTAACCTTCTTTGTCTTTTCTTACTAATTTTAGTTTGAAGTCTATTGTGTCTGATATGAGAATGGCAACTCCAGCCTGTTTATGGGGGCAGTTAGCTTGACAGAGTTTATTCCAAACTCTCACTTTCAAAAGATGATTGTTTTTGGGTAAGATGTGTCTCTTGAAGACAGCAAAACGATGGCTCTTGCTTTTTGATCCAACTAGACAGCCTATGCCGTTTAATTGGAGAGTTAAGTCCATTGATATTGAGAGTTAGGATTGAGAGATATTTATTAGTTCCTACCATTTTTAAAAGCTTTTAGTAGGGCCTGTGTCTTGACAGTTCTTATGGTCCTTAGATGGTATGCTGTTTAGGTGCCATTTCTTTCCCTATGTTGCATTTATTTTGGTTTTCTATGTATAGAGCATCTTTGAGAATTCTCTGTAGTGTTGGTTTTGTTTCGACATATTGTTGCAGATTTTCCCTGGAATGGAATGTTTTTATTGTTCCCTCAGTTATAAATGAGAGCTTAGCTGGCTACAGTATTCTTGGTTGGTAGTTATTTGATTTAAGGGCATGACATATATGCTTCCAGTCACTTCGTGCTTGCATGGTCTCTGCTGAGAAATCTGGGGTTATTCTGATTGGTTTGCTTTTATAGGTTACTGATCCTTTTTCTCTGGCTGCCTTTAGGATCTTTTCTTTCGTTTCTATTGATCCAGTTCGGATCACAATGTGGCGGTGGGATGTTCTTTTCTGGTCAGTTCTGTTTGGGGTTCTAAAAGCTTCTCGTATGTGGATGGGCCTGCCCTTCTGGATATTTGGGAAATTCTCTGAGATGATTCCCTGAAGTATATTTCCAATACCATTGACCTCTTTCTCCACGCCCTCCTCAATACCAACTAGCCTTAAATTAGGCTTCCTAATTGTATCTTGGACCTCCTGAAGCGCTCTCTCATATTTCCTAGATTTGGATTGACTCATTTTCTGTTCTTTATAATACCTAAATTATCTTCAGCCCCGGAAATTCTCTCCTCTGCATTGTCTAACCTGCTATCAAAGCTATCTACTTTATTTTTCATCTCCCTTGCTTCTAATTGCTCAATTTTGATGCCTTGCGTCTCTTGTTTTAGATCATGTATGGATTTTTTTATCTCCTTGATTTCCTTTTGAGTGGTTAGCTCAGTAGCTTTATTTTCTTTGGACATTTGCTGGAGTTTGGTCACGTTTTTATTTGTGCATTCTATGAATTCATCCATCATTCTTTGAAAAACCTTTATTATGGCCTCCTTTATGGCTTCGTCTTTTTCACTTATCACCTTGTTTTTGCTTTCCTCTTGTTCAGCTATGGTTTCTTCCATTATCTCTTTCTTTATATTTTCACATTTTCCATTAATGATGTTTATCAATTGCATTTGTGTAGCACTTGGAAGACTCTCCTCTAGGTTTGCCAGTGACAGTTCCATTGTCTATTTACATTGGGTGGGGGATGTTGTTTCTTGATTTGACATTTTTCTTGAGTTTCTTGCTCTGCCCATTTGAAATGGGAGCAAGATTACTACTAAATACGATTATAGTTTTTCAGATATAACCAACCTAGACCTCTGTAGCTGGCAGACACTTGATGTTCACAAGTTTTGATTGGTATTATCACTCTTTCTCTTTGTGCACTTACAGACCAGTCTAATACAACCATTGATAAGCGATTTATACCCAAAACAATAAGCCTCTCAATCCAATCTCTATTGTCTTTAAGTCCCTCTGAGCCTAGAGAATAATTAACCACCTACATATACAATATTGCTCAACAGCCATCAAGTGTAGATCCGTGCAGTATAAGGGTTGAAAGACGAGCAGAGTTCCAGAGATAGAAAAAAAGAATGAGAGGTCAGGGGAGGTACAAAAGGATTAACGTAGGAGTGTAAGAATATTGTAGTCATGAAGAAAAGGTATAGCATAAGGATAACTGACCTAAGTTGGTAAGTAGGTAGCATATTTGAGTACAAAGTTTGGAAAGTATTAGAATAAAACTTATGTGTTGCTGCACGACTAGCTCTTAGCCCAACCACTGGCCTCACAGTGGACCATGGGATGGATCTGTTTTTCTTGTCTACGTTGTGGGAAAGGGGTATTTCACAAGATGCAGAAGCGAAGATTTCAGAAGCAAATGCTGTGAGTGAATTACCTCATAAAAAGCATTTTTATTTTCTTTTATCTTTCTGCCAGTCTTGGGGCTTGAATTCAGGGCCTGAGCACTGTCCTCGGGTTTTCTCAAGTCTAGCCCTCTGCCACTTGAGCCACAGTGCCACATCTAGATTTTCTATCTATGTGATACTGAGCAATCAAACCCAGATCTTCATGGATGCTAGGCAAGCACTCTACCACTATGCCAAACTCTCAACCCAGACATAGTAAGTATAAAGTCATCATCATCATCATCATCATCATATCCGAATATCTTTTCTCCTACAAAGAATGAACACTTAACTGTGTCTAATGCTTTTTTTTAATTTCACTAATTCTTCTGTGTTTTTCCCTCTTGCATTTTTTACACTTGACAGCAAAGCTAATCATCAGGAAAAAATTGATTAGGATAAAGAAACCTAATAATATCCTAGTAGATTGACGTCAAAAATATGTACAAGATGCCCTGTGTGTTTGACCTAGTGGTAGAGTACTTGGCTACCAAGCAAAAGGACTCAGGTGTGATTCCTCATTACCACATACATAGAAAACGCTGCAAGTGGTGCTGTGGCTCGGAGGGCAATATCGACCCTTAAGTCTGGATCTTACCTAAGAAAGGCTCCTTGAGCCTGAGACCAGACTGGTAGTTGGGCCTAGTGGAAGACATTGGGATTGGACAAATAAGGTGTGCTGTTTACTACATCCACATGTATATTGTGAGATTGGAGGAGAGATTCAGCCTCCAGTATGTCTTTGGTGAGGTCTTCTGTGAGCAAGGATCTATGGTCATTGGGCCCTGAAAGGTGACCCTGCCTCCCTCACAATGGAACAGAATATGGAACCCTGGTAACCAAGCCACTGTAACTAACAAGCAGCTCAAGCCAGCTCACTTGGCCTGTGGCTCAGGAGGAAGAAAGATGTTGCTGTGCTGTTGCCAAAGGTTAGGAAACTCGAGTCTCAGGCATGGAAGTTGTGGATGTCTTACTCGAAGATGTACATGCTAGATCATTGCCAAGCCACAAATCCAGTATAACAGAACTTTCTCTAAGAAGAAGGCCAGGAAAATCCAGGGCAACCAGATGAGGTAAATTTCTAAGAAGAAATGTATTTGACCCCATCATCCTCCCTACACACTACAACTTTCTTTTTTTTCAATTTTTTATTGTAATTAGTAAAAGGGTTAGATTATATTTGCCAGATAAAAGGTGCATTAATTCACATACATTGATACCCTTTCACATGTCTTGGTACCCATTTCCCTCCAACCCCACACCCCCCTCCCGTCTTGGTTTTCCCCCCTTCCCTATCAAATTTCAAATATCCAAATACAAATAAATTCAATATATAAGATAAAGTGAGATACTATACCAATATGGGATAACCAAGGGACAGCAAACGAGATGAGAGACAACATAGTACAGTATGGACAACAATCATTCATTATATGGCTTTTGTGTCAATATCCTGGAGGTCCATTCAATTAGCTTCACATTATATGGCCTTATATATGGCCTTTTGCTCTATTGACAATCTCTGCTAGTAGAGCCCAAGGTTTCTCCTGATTATGACGAATGAGGGAAACCACTGAGCCTAAGTTCCTTTGAGTCTGGCTTACTTCACTTAATATGATTTGTTCTAAGTCTTTCCATTTCCTAACAAATGGGGCGATGTCATTCTTTCTGGCAGCAGCATAGAATTCCATTGTGTACAAATAACACAACTTGTTGATCCACTCATCAACTGAGGGACATCTGGGTTGGTTCCATATCTTTGCTATGGTGAATAGTGCTGCAATGAACATTGTTGTGCTAGTGGGTTTAGTATGCCCTTGTTTCTGGATTGTTGGGTAAATGCCAAGTAGTGGAATTGCGGGGTCATAGGGGAGTTCTATGTTTAGCCTTTTCAGGCACTGCCACACTGCTTTCCATAGTGGTTGAACGAGTTTGCACTCCCACCAACAGTGTAGTAGTGATCCCTCCTGGCCACATCCCCTCCAGCATCTGTTGTCATTCGTTTTCCTGATCTTGGCCATTCTAACTGGAGTGAGGTGTAATCTTAGAGTTGTTTTGATTTGCATTTCTTTTGTGACTAGAGATGTGGAGCATTTTTCATGTGTCTACAGGCCATTTTTGTTTCTTCTTCAGAGAGGACTCTCTTTAAGTCTTTGGCCCATTTTTAATGTGATGGGTGTTACTTTCGAGGTTAGTTTTGGAGTGATTCAATTTTTTGAGTTGTTGATATATTTTAGATATGAGGCCTTTGTCCGTTGTTTGGTTGGTGAAGATCTTCTCCCACTCTGTAGGCTTCCTGATTAGTTTACTAGCTATATCCGTTGCCATACAAAAGCTCTGCAGTTTAATGGAGTCCCACTTATCCAGCCTTTCTCTGATTTGTTGTGATTCTTGGTCCTTATTAAGAAAGTTTCGACCTGTGCCAAGGAGGCCTAGTGTATCTCCTATTCCTTCCTGTAAACTTTTCAGTGTGTCAGCTTTTTCCTCCAGGTCTTTGATCCATTTGGAGTTAATTCTAGTGCAAGGTGACAAAGAAGGATCCAACTTTATTTTTCTGCAGGTGTTTAACCAGTTCTGCCAGCACAACTTGTTGAAGAGGCTATCTTTCTTCCATTCTATTTTTTTGGCTCCCTTGTCAAAGATTAGGTGGCCATAGGTCTGTGGTTTAATCTCTGGGTCCGCAGTTCTACTCCATTGGACTTCAGGCTTGTTCTTGTGCCAGTACCAAGCTGTTTTGAGAATTATAGCTCTGTAATAGAGTCTTAAGTTTGGAATTGAAATTCCTCCAGGGCTGTTCTTTCTGCTAAGAAGTGTTTTTGCTATACGGGGTCTTTTATTATTCCATATGAAATTTTGAATTGCCTCTTCTATTTCTTTAAAGAATGACATTGGGATGTTGATTGGTATTAAATTGAATTTGTAGATAGCCCTTGGCAAGATTGTCATTTTCACAATGTTGATTCTTCCAATCCAGGAGCATGGGAGGTTTTTCCATTTCCTTAGTTCTGCTTTAATTTCCTTTTTTATGGTTTTAAAGTTTCCATCCAAACCGTCCTTTACATTCTTAGTTAAGCTAATTGCTAGGTACTTTATTTTCTTTGAGGCTATTTTGAAAGGAGTTTCTTTCCTGATTAGTGCCTCGTTCCTCTCAGTGTTGGCGTAAAGTAAGGCAGTTGATTTGTGAGGGTTGATTTTATGGCCTGCTCCCCTTCCAAAGCTTTGAATCAGCTCAAGGATCTTGGGAGTAGAGTCTATAGGAATCTTTAAATACAGAATCATGTCATCTGCAAAGAGGGATAGTTTTATTTCCTCTTTCCCTACTTGCATCCCCTTTATGCTTGCTTCTTGCCTTATTGCACTGCCTAGGAATTCTAGTACTATGTTAAAAAGGAGTGGAGAGAGTGGGCATCCTTGTCTCGTTCCTGATTTTAGAGGGAATGGCTTTAGATTTTCACTATTAAGTATAATACTAGCAGTGGGTTTCTCATACACAGCCTTTATTACATTGAAAAATGTTCCATGGATTCCTAGTTTCTCTACATCTTTTAACATAAAGGGGTTTTGGATCTTGTCAAATGCCTTTTCCGCATCTATTGAGACAATCATGTGATTTTATCCCTGCTCCTGTTGATGTGTTGAATTATATTAATTGATTTATGTATGTTGAACCAGCTTTGCCTCCCTGTGATGAATCCAGTTTGATCATAGTGTATAATTTTTTTGATGAGTTGTTGTAGAAGGTTGGCCAGTATTTTGTTGAGAAGTTTTGCATCGATGTTCATCAAAGAAATGGGTCTATAGTTCTCTTTCTTTGATGAATCTCTGTCTGGTTTGGGGATGAGGGATATGCTGGCTTCACAGAATGAGTTTGGTAAAGAACCTTCATTTTCAATTTCGTTGAAGAGCTTGAGGAATATTGGTGTGAGCTCTGCTTTGAAGCCCTTATACAATTCAGCTGTGAATCCATCTGGCCCTGGGCTCTTTTTAAGTGGAAGTTGTCTAATTTCCATTTCTATTTCAGAGCTTGAAATAGGCCTGTTGAGTTGGGTTAGCTCTTCTTGGTTCAGTGTGGGTATGTTAATATTGTCTAGGAATATATCCATTACTTCTAGATTCTCAAATTTGTTGGCGTAAGGTTTGAGAAGTATTCCCTCATGATATTCTGGATCTTGGTAATTTCTGTCGTGATATTACCATTTTCATCTGCGATTTTGTTTATTTCGATATGCTCTCTTCTTTTTTTGGTAAGATTTGCTAAGGGCTTGTCAATTTTGTTAATTCTTTCAAAGAACCAACTCCTTGTTTTGTTGATTCTTTCTATAGTTTTTTTTATTCCAAATCATTTAATTCTGCTTTGATTTTAATAATTTGCTTTCTCCTAATGGGTTTAGGGTTGGTTTGTTGCTCTTTTTCCAGGAGGTTAAGGTGAGACCTTAACTAGGTGGTTTGCAATTTTTCCAACTTGCTGTTGTAGGCACTCAGCGCTATACATTTTCCTCTGAGTACTGCCTTTGTTGTGTCCCTAAGGAGTTGATATTTGTGTGCTCCTTATTGCTAAATTTCATAAACAGTTGGATATCTGTTCTGATCTCTTCGATTACCCATTGTTTTTCATTCAACAATGTGTTGTTCAGTCTCCATGAGTTACAGGGTTTTCGTTGGTGGAGATGTGTGTTCAGCTCCAATTTGATGCCTTTATGGTCTGAGAGTTTGCATGGAATAATTTCAGTGTTTCTGAATCTGTCCAGGTTTGTTTTATGGCCTAAGATGTGGTCTATTTTGGAAAATGTTCCATGTGCTGCTGACGAAAACGTATATTGTGTTGTTACTGGGTGGAATATTCTGCAGATGTCTGTTAGATCTAGTTGGTCTATATAGTTCTTCAGTTCTAAGGTTTCTCAGTTGAGTTTTTGCCTTGTTGATCTGTCCTTAGGTGAGAGTGGTGTGTTAAACTCACCAACAATCACTGTATTTCGATCTATGTATGTATGGTTTCAGTGTAAGTAAATTTTGCTTGATGAAGTTTGGAGCTCTGGGATTGGGTGTGTAAATATTTAGGATGGTTATGTCTTCCTGGAGGAAAGATCCTTTTAGTAGTATGTAGTAACCTTCTTTGTCTTTTCTTACTAATTTTAGTTTGAAGTCTATTGTGTCTGATATGAGAATGGCAACTCCAGCCTGTTTATGGGGGCAGTTAGCTTGACAGAGTTTATTCCAAACTCTCACTTTCAAAAGATGATTGTTTTTGGGTAAGATGTGTCTCTTGAAGACAGCAAAACGATGGCTCTTGCTTTTTGATCCAACTAGACAGCCTATGCCGTTTAATTGGAGAGTTAAGTCCATTGATATTGAGAGTTAGGATTGAGAGATATTTATTAGTTCCTACCATTTTTAAAAGCTTTTAGTAGGGCCTGTGTCTTGACAGTTCTTATGGTCCTTAGATGGTATGCTGTTTAGGTGCCATTTCTTTCCCTATGTTGCATTTATTTTGGTTTTCTATGTATAGAGCATCTTTGAGAATTCTCTGTAGTGTTGGTTTTGTTTCGACATATTGTTGCAGATTTTCCCTGGAATGGAATGTTTTTATTGTTCCCTCAGTTATAAATGAGAGCTTAGCTGGCTACAGTATTCTTGGTTGGTAGTTATTTGATTTAAGGGCATGACATATATGCTTCCAGTCACTTCGTGCTTGCATGGTCTCTGCTGAGAAATCTGGGGTTATTCTGATTGGTTTGCTTTTATAGGTTACTGATCCTTTTTCTCTGGCTGCCTTTAGGATCTTTTCTTTCGTTTCTATTGATCCAGTTCGGATCACAATGTGGCGGTGGGATGTTCTTTTCTGGTCAGTTCTGTTTGGGGTTCTAAAAGCTTCTCGTATGTGGATGGGCCTGCCCTTCTGGATATTTGGGAAATTCTCTGAGATGATTCCCTGAAGTATATTTCCAATACCATTGACCTCTTTCTCCACGCCCTCCTCAATACCAACTAGCCTTAAATTAGGCTTCCTAATTGTATCTTGGACCTCCTGAAGCGCTCTCTCATATTTCCTAGATTTGGATTGACTCATTTTCTGTTCTTTATAATACCTAAATTATCTTCAGCCCCGGAAATTCTCTCCTCTGCATTGTCTAACCTGCTATCAAAGCTATCTACTTTATTTTTCATCTCCCTTGCTTCTAATTGCTCAATTTTGATGCCTTGCGTCTCTTGTTTTAGATCATGTATGGATTTTTTTATCTCCTTGATTTCCTTTTGAGTGGTTAGCTCAGTAGCTTTATTTTCTTTGGACATTTGCTGGAGTTTGGTCACGTTTTTATTTGTGCATTCTATGAATTCATCCATCATTCTTTGAAAAACCTTTATTATGGCCTCCTTTATGGCTTCGTCTTTTTCACTTATCACCTTGTTTTTGCTTTCCTCTTGTTCAGCTATGGTTTCTTCCATTATCTCTTTCTTTATATTTTCACATTTTCCATTAATGATGTTTATCAATTGCATTTGTGTAGCACTTGGAAGACTCTCCTCTAGGTTTGCCAGTGACAGTTCCATTGTCTATTTACATTGGGTGGGGGATGTTGTTTCTTGATTTGACATTTTTCTTGAGTTTCTTGCTCTGCCCATTTGAAATGGGAGCAAGATTACTACTAAATACGATTATAGTTTTTCAGATATAACCAACCTAGACCTCTGTAGCTGGCAGACACTTGATGTTCACAAGTTTTGATTGGTATTATCACTCTTTCTCTTTGTGCACTTACAGACCAGTCTAATACAACCATTGATAAGCGATTTATACCCAAAACAATAAGCCTCTCAATCCAATCTCTATTGTCTTTAAGTCCCTCTGAGCCTAGAGAATAATTAACCACCTACATATACAATATTGCTCAACAGCCATCAAGTGTAGATCCGTGCAGTATAAGGGTTGAAAGACGAGCAGAGTTCCAGAGATAGAAAAAAAGAATGAGAGGTCAGGGGAGGTACAAAAGGATTAACGTAGGAGTGTAAGAATATTGTAGTCATGAAGAAAAGGTATAGCATAAGGATAACTGACCTAAGTTGGTAAGTAGGTAGCATATTTGAGTACAAAGTTTGGAAAGTATTAGAATAAAACTTATGTGTTGCTGCACGACTAGCTCTTAGCCCAACCACTGGCCTCACAGTGGACCATGGGATGGATCTGTTTTTCTTGTCTACGTTGTGGGAAAGGGGTATTTCACAAGATGCAGAAGCGAAGATTTCAGAAGCAAATGCTGTGAGTGAATTACCTCATAAAAAGCATTTTTATTTTCTTTTATCTTTCTGCCAGTCTTGGGGCTTGAATTCAGGGCCTGAGCACTGTCCTCGGGTTTTCTCAAGTCTAGCCCTCTGCCACTTGAGCCACAGTGCCACATCTAGATTTTCTATCTATGTGATACTGAGCAATCAAACCCAGATCTTCATGGATGCTAGGCAAGCACTCTACCACTATGCCAAACTCTCAACCCAGACATAGTAAGTATAAAGTCATCATCATCATCATCATCATCATATCCGAATATCTTTTCTCCTACAAAGAATGAACACTTAACTGTGTCTAATGCTTTTTTTTAATTTCACTAATTCTTCTGTGTTTTTCCCTCTTGCATTTTTTACACTTGACAGCAAAGCTAATCATCAGGAAAAAATTGATTAGGATAAAGAAACCTAATAATATCCTAGTAGATTGACGTCAAAAATATGTACAAGATGCCCTGTGTGTTTGACCTAGTGGTAGAGTACTTGGCTACCAAGCAAAAGGACTCAGGTGTGATTCCTCATTACCACATACATAGAAAACGCTGCAAGTGGTGCTGTGGCTCGGAGGGCAATATCGACCCTTAAGTCTGGATCTTACCTAAGAAAGGCTCCTTGAGCCTGAGACCAGACTGGTAGTTGGGCCTAGTGGAAGACATTGGGATTGGACAAATAAGGTGTGCTGTTTACTACATCCACATGTATATTGTGAGATTGGAGGAGAGATTCAGCCTCCAGTATGTCTTTGGTGAGGTCTTCTGTGAGCAAGGATCTATGGTCATTGGGCCCTGAAAGGTGACCCTGCCTCCCTCACAATGGAACAGAATATGGAACCCTGGTAACCAAGCCACTGTAACTAACAAGCAGCTCAAGCCAGCTCACTTGGCCTGTGGCTCAGGAGGAAGAAAGATGTTGCTGTGCTGTTGCCAAAGGTTAGGAAACTCGAGTCTCAGGCATGGAAGTTGTGGATGTCTTACTCGAAGATGTACATGCTAGATCATTGCCAAGCCACAAATCCAGTATAACAGAACTTTCTCTAAGAAGAAGGCCAGGAAAATCCAGGGCAACCAGATGAGGTAAATTTCTAAGAAGAAATGTATTTGACCCCATCATCCTCCCTACACACTACAACTTTCTTTTTTTTCAATTTTTTATTGTAATTAGTAAAAGGGTTAGATTATATTTGCCAGATAAAAGGTGCATTAATTCACATACATTGATACCCTTTCACATGTCTTGGTACCCATTTCCCTCCAACCCCACACCCCCCTCCCGTCTTGGTTTTCCCCCCTTCCCTATCAAATTTCAAATATCCAAATACAAATAAATTCAATATATAAGATAAAGTGAGATACTATACCAATATGGGATAACCAAGGGACAGCAAACGAGATGAGAGACAACATAGTACAGTATGGACAACAATCATTCATTATATGGCTTTTGTGTCAATATCCTGGAGGTCCATTCAATTAGCTTCACATTATATGGCCTTATATATGGCCTTTTGCTCTATTGACAATCTCTGCTAGTAGAGCCCAAGGTTTCTCCTGATTATGACGAATGAGGGAAACCACTGAGCCTAAGTTCCTTTGAGTCTGGCTTACTTCACTTAATATGATTTGTTCTAAGTCTTTCCATTTCCTAACAAATGGGGCGATGTCATTCTTTCTGGCAGCAGCATAGAATTCCATTGTGTACAAATAACACAACTTGTTGATCCACTCATCAACTGAGGGACATCTGGGTTGGTTCCATATCTTTGCTATGGTGAATAGTGCTGCAATGAACATTGTTGTGCTAGTGGGTTTAGTATGCCCTTGTTTCTGGATTGTTGGGTAAATGCCAAGTAGTGGAATTGCGGGGTCATAGGGGAGTTCTATGTTTAGCCTTTTCAGGCACTGCCACACTGCTTTCCATAGTGGTTGAACGAGTTTGCACTCCCACCAACAGTGTAGTAGTGATCCCTCCTGGCCACATCCCCTCCAGCATCTGTTGTCATTCGTTTTCCTGATCTTGGCCATTCTAACTGGAGTGAGGTGTAATCTTAGAGTTGTTTTGATTTGCATTTCTTTTGTGACTAGAGATGTGGAGCATTTTTCATGTGTCTACAGGCCATTTTTGTTTCTTCTTCAGAGAGGACTCTCTTTAAGTCTTTGGCCCATTTTTAATGTGATGGGTGTTACTTTCGAGGTTAGTTTTGGAGTGATTCAATTTTTTGAGTTGTTGATATATTTTAGATATGAGGCCTTTGTCCGTTGTTTGGTTGGTGAAGATCTTCTCCCACTCTGTAGGCTTCCTGATTAGTTTACTAGCTATATCCGTTGCCATACAAAAGCTCTGCAGTTTAATGGAGTCCCACTTATCCAGCCTTTCTCTGATTTGTTGTGATTCTTGGTCCTTATTAAGAAAGTTTCGACCTGTGCCAAGGAGGCCTAGTGTATCTCCTATTCCTTCCTGTAAACTTTTCAGTGTGTCAGCTTTTTCCTCCAGGTCTTTGATCCATTTGGAGTTAATTCTAGTGCAAGGTGACAAAGAAGGATCCAACTTTATTTTTCTGCAGGTGTTTAACCAGTTCTGCCAGCACAACTTGTTGAAGAGGCTATCTTTCTTCCATTCTATTTTTTTGGCTCCCTTGTCAAAGATTAGGTGGCCATAGGTCTGTGGTTTAATCTCTGGGTCCGCAGTTCTACTCCATTGGACTTCAGGCTTGTTCTTGTGCCAGTACCAAGCTGTTTTGAGAATTATAGCTCTGTAATAGAGTCTTAAGTTTGGAATTGAAATTCCTCCAGGGCTGTTCTTTCTGCTAAGAAGTGTTTTTGCTATACGGGGTCTTTTATTATTCCATATGAAATTTTGAATTGCCTCTTCTATTTCTTTAAAGAATGACATTGGGATGTTGATTGGTATTAAATTGAATTTGTAGATAGCCCTTGGCAAGATTGTCATTTTCACAATGTTGATTCTTCCAATCCAGGAGCATGGGAGGTTTTTCCATTTCCTTAGTTCTGCTTTAATTTCCTTTTTTATGGTTTTAAAGTTTCCATCCAAACCGTCCTTTACATTCTTAGTTAAGCTAATTGCTAGGTACTTTATTTTCTTTGAGGCTATTTTGAAAGGAGTTTCTTTCCTGATTAGTGCCTCGTTCCTCTCAGTGTTGGCGTAAAGTAAGGCAGTTGATTTGTGAAGGTTGATTTTATGGCCTGCTCCCCTTCCAAAGCTTTGAATCAGCTCAAGGATCTTGGGAGTAGAGTCTATAGGAATCTTTAAATACAGAATCATGTCATCTGCAAAGAGGGATAGTTTTATTTCCTCTTTCCCTACTTGCATCCCCTTTATGCTTGCTTCTTGCCTTATTGCACTGCCTAGGAATTCTAGTACTATGTTAAAAAGGAGTGGAGAGAGTGGGCATCCTTGTCTCGTTCCTGATTTTAGAGGGAATGGCTTTAGATTTTCACTATTAAGTATAATACTAGCAGTGGGTTTCTCATACACAGCCTTTATTACATTGAAAAATGTTCCATGGATTCCTAGTTTCTCTACATCTTTTAACATAAAGGGGTTTTGGATCTTGTCAAATGCCTTTTCCGCATCTATTGAGACAATCATGTGATTTTATCCCTGCTCCTGTTGATGTGTTGAATTATATTAATTGATTTATGTATGTTGAACCAGCTTTGCCTCCCTGTGATGAATCCAGTTTGATCATAGTGTATAATTTTTTTGATGAGTTGTTGTAGAAGGTTGGCCAGTATTTTGTTGAGAAGTTTTGCATCGATGTTCATCAAAGAAATGGGTCTATAGTTCTCTTTCTTTGATGAATCTCTGTCTGGTTTGAGGATGAGGGATATGCTGGCTTCACAGAATGAGTTTGGTAAAGAACCTTCATTTTCAATTTCGTTGAAGAGCTTGAGGAATATTGGTGTGAGCTCTGCTTTGAAGCCCTTATACAATTCAGCTGTGAATCCATCTGGCCCTGGGCTCTTTTTAAGTGGAAGTTGTCTAATTTCCATTTCTATTTCAGAGCTTGAAATAGGCCTGTTGAGTTGGGTTAGCTCTTCTTGGTTCAGTGTGGGTATGTTAATATTGTCTAGGAATATATCCATTACTTCTAGATTCTCAAATTTGTTGGCGTAAGGTTTGAGAAGTATTCCCTCATGATATTCTGGATCTTGGTAATTTCTGTCGTGATATTACCATTTTCATCTGCGATTTTGTTTATTTCGATATGCTCTCTTCTTTTTTTGTAAGATTTGCTAAGGGCTTTTCAATTTTGTTAATTCTTTCAAAGAACCAACTCCTTGTTTTGTTGATGCTTTCTATAGTTTTTTTATTCCAAACCATTTAATTCTGCTTTGATTTTAATAATTTGCTTTCTCCTAATGGGTTTAGGGTTGGTTTGTTGCTCTTTTTCCAGGAGGTTAAGGTGAGACATTAACTAGTTGGTTTGCCATTTTTCCAACTTGCTGTTGTAGGCACTCAGCGCTATAAATTTTCCTCTGAGTTCTGCCTTTGTTGTGTCCCTAAGGAGTTGATATTTGTGTGCTCCTTATTGTTAAATTTCATAAACAGTTGGATATCTGTTCTGAGCTCTTCGATTACCCATTGTTTTTGATTGAACAATGTGTTGTTCAGTCTCCATGAGTTACAGGGTTTTCGTTGTTGGAGATGTGTGTTCAGCTCCAATTTGATGCCTTTATGTTCTGAGAGTGTGCATGGAATAATTTCAGTGTTTCTGAATCCGTCCAGGTTTGCTTTATGGCCTAAGATGTGGTCTATTTTGGAAAATGTTCCATGTGCTGCTGAGAAAAACGTGTATTGTGTTGTTACTGGGTGGAATATTCTGCAGATGTCTGTTAGATCTAGTTGGTCTATATAGTTGTTCAGTTGTAAGGTTTCTTTGTAGAGTTTTTGCCTTGTTGATCTGTCCATAGGTAAGAGTGGTGTGTTAAACTCACCAACAATCACTGTATTTCGATCTATGTATGTATGGTTTCAGTGTAAGTAAAGTTTGCTTGATGAAGTTTGGAGCTCCGGGATTGGGTGTGTAAATATTTAGGATCGTTATGTCTTCCTGGAGGAAAGATCCGTTTAGTAGTATGTAGTAACCTTCTTTGTCTTTTCTTACTAATTTTAGTTTGAAGTCTATTGTATCTGATATGAGGATGGCAACTCCAGTCTGTTTATGGGGGCAGTTAGCTTGATAGAATTTATTCCATCCTCTCACTTTCAAAAGATGATTGTTTTTGGGTAAGATGTGTCTCTTGAAGATAGCAGAACGATGGCTCTTGCTTTTTGATCCAACTAGACAGCCTATGCCGTTTAATTGGAGAGTTAAGTCCATTGATATTGAGAGTTAGGATTGAGAGATATTTATTAGTTTCTACCATTTTTAAAAGCTTTTAGTAGGGCCTGTGTCTTGACAGTTCTTGTGGTCCTTAGATGGTATGCTGTTTAGGTGCCATTTCTTTACCTCTAATGCATTTATTTTGGTTTTCTATGTATAGAGCATCTTTGAGAATTCTCTGTAGTGTTGGTTTGTTTCGACATATTGTTGCAGCTTTTCCCTGGAATGGAATGTTTTATTGTTCCCTCCGTTTGAATGAGAGCTTAGCTGGCTAAAGTATTCTTGGTTGGTAGTTATTTGATTTAAGGACATGACATATATGCTTCCAGTCACTTCGGGCTTGCATGGTCTCTGCTGAGAAATCTGGGGTTATTCTGATTGGTTTGCCTTTATAGGTTACTGATCCCTTTTCCCTGGCTATCTTTAGGATCTTTCCTTTCGTTTCTATTGATCCAGTTCGGATCACAATGTGGCGGTGGGATGTTCTTTTCTGGTCAGGTCTGTTTGGGGTTCTAAAAGCTTCTCGTATCTGGATGGGCCTGCCCTTCTGGATATTTGGGAAATTCTCTGAGATGATTCCCTGAAGTATATTTCCAATACCATTGACCTCTTTCTCCACGCCCTCCTCAATACCAACTAGCCTTAAATTAGGCTTCCTAATTGTATCTTGGACCTCCTGAAGCGCTCTCTCATATTTCCTAGATTTGGATTGACTCATTTTCTGTTCTTTATAATACCTAAATTATCTTCAGCCCCGGAAATTCTCTCCTCTGCATTGTCTAACCTGCTATCAAAGCTATCTACTTTATTTTTCATCTCCCTTGCTTCTAATTGCTCACTTTTGATGCCTTGCGTCTCTTGTTTTAGATCATGTATGGATTTCTTTATCTCATTTTGAGTGGTTAGCTCAGTAGCTTTATTTTCTTTGGACATTTGCTGGAGTTTGGTCACGTTTTTATTTGTGGATTCTATGAATTCATCCATCTTTCTTTGAAAAACCTTTATTATGGCCTCCTTTATGGCTTCGTCTTTTTCACTTATCACCTTGTTGTTGCTTTCCTCTTGTTCAGCTCTGGTTTCCTCCGTTATCTTTTTCTTTCTATTTTCACATTTTCCATTAATGATGTTTATCAATTGCATTTGTGTAGCACTTGGAAGACTCTCCTCTAAGTTTGCCAGTGACTGTTTCATTGTCTATTTACATTGGGTGGGGGATGTTGTTTTTTGATTTGACATTTTTCTTGAGTTTCTTGTTCTGCCCATTTGAAAATGGGAGCAAGATTACTACTAAATACGATTATAGTTTTTCAGGTATAACCAACCTAGACCTCTGTAGCTGGCAGACACTACATGTTCACAAGTTTTGATTGGTATTATCACTCTTTCTTTTTGTGCACTTATAGACCAGTCTAATACAACCACTGATAAGCGATTTATACCCCAAACAATAAGCCTCTCAATCCAATCTCTATTGTCTTTAAGTCCCTCTGAGCCTAGAGAATAATTAACCACCTACATATACAATATTGCTCAACAGCCATCAAGTGTAGATCCGTGCAGTATAAGGGTTGAAAGACGAGCAGAGTTCCAGAGATAGAAAAAAAGAATGAGAGGTCAGGGGACGTACAAAAGGATTAACGTAGGAGTGTAAGAACATTGTAGTCATGAAGAAAAGGTATAGCATAAGGATAACTGACCTAAGTTGGTAAGTAGGTAGCATATTTGAGTACAAAGTTTGGAAAGTATTAGAATAAAACTTATGTGTTGCTGCACGACTAGCTCTTAGCTCAACCAGTGGCCTCTCAAAGGACCATGGGATGGTCCTCAAGCCAGCTCACTTGGCCTGTGGCTCAGGAGGAAGAAAGATGTTGCTGTGCTGTTGCCAAAGGTCAGGAAACTCGAGTCTCAGGCATGGAAGTTGTGGCTGTCTTACTCGAAGATGTACATGCTAGATCATTGCCAACCCACAAACCCAGTATAACAGGCCTTTCTCTAAGAAGAAGGCCAGGAAAATCCAGGGCAACCAGATGAGGTATATTTCTAAGAAGAAATGTATTTGACCCCATCATCCTCCCCAGACACTACAGCTTTCTTTTTTTCAATTTTTTTCATTGTAATTAGTAAAATTCTGCCCAAAGTAGACATTTAAACTTATTGTACTTTTCAAAAAATATGTTGTCAAGGTGATATACAAAGAGATTGCTGTTACATATGTAATGAGTACATTTCTTGTAAACACTGTTACCCCCTTCCCCTTTTCTCTTTCCCATCCCCCAAGTGATAAATTTCACTTACAACAAATATATATGTATTTTCATTCCTGAAAAAAATAGTTTAAAATGTGTTCAAATAAATGATGTAGGTTGATATATTTATCAAAATGGATTACTTGAACTCTAAAATAAACATTCTAGGTAATTTTTCTCATAAAATTGTAGTAATGCTATCAAAATAATAAAAAAGGAATTTTAGTTATTAATTTCTTATGTTTTACCTTTAACATTATTACACTAAGCATGCTGTTTATGGTATTAATACAGACAGCATGAAATATGATTATGTTAAAAAAATTAAATGATTAAAAATAGTAAGGTTGGGGGCCAGTAGTTTGGCTTGGTGGCACACACCCTGGACTGGCAAAAAAGAAGTAGGGTTAGATAAAACAGATTTATTTCCAAATGTGTGGAAAATGGTATGATTTCTTGTTTGGCTAGTCCTGCGGCTTGAACTGAGGGACCAGGAACTGTCCTTGGCCACATTTGTTCAAGGGTGGCACTCTGACACCTGAGCCACAGTGCCCCATCTGCTTTTTCTGTGTATGCAGGGTCGAGGAATTGAATCAAGGTCTTCTTGTATACTAGGCGAGCACTCTACAACTAGGCCACATTCAAAGCCAAAGTAGATTTTTGATGCTATTGTGGAGTTTTAATTTTCTTAAATATTTGTACAAAGCACAATGGATATATAAACAGACTTGAACTCACAGAACAGAGTCCCCCATAATATTACAGTTACTCTGGCACTTCTCCCGATTGACAAAACACATTTCCAGGCATCTGCTCTGTCCTTAAGCTTTGGTAGCTGACTTGTCTTTCCATGGAGGCCTGGCCTGGATTCCTGGTGATTCCATGCATTTCATAGTTCCCTGTATATCCAGTAAGGTTGTCTTCTATGGGACCAGACCTGTCTGGTTTTTGGCCCACCCAGGACCTATGTGTCTGAGGTCTCACATTATAAGTGGAAAATAAAACACAGTATAATAAGCACTGAAGAACTGCACACCATAATATTAACAATGAGAGTTTAATAGTTAGCAAAGTAAATACAATGAATACTTGACAAGAATCATGACAGCAAGATAAAGAGATGTCTTTTTAGGAAGGGGACAGGGAAGCTCTAAATCCAGACTGGCCTCCAAGTTGCCTTCAGACAGTAATTTTACTTCAGAGTCCTCAGAAGGGTCTCCTTCCTCATGAGAAACAGAATGTCCTTCCTGAGTTAAGAGGGGGATGGATTCTGGTTTGTCGAATGGAGATTGAGTCTCTTTTAGTGAGATGGATGGGTCTGGATATTCTGTGAGGATGGATTCATTTTCCTCCAATGAATCCAGTATTGAGAGTACACTTGCTGCTTCCCATGGGGACATTTTCCATGAGCCCAGCGTGTGCCCCTTCAGCTTGCACAATAAGTGGAGTGTTACTCTGACTCAGATGGACTGACTCTGGGTGGAGTGTGAAAGGAAACGGAAGGAAATCTGGCTGCTCTTTTTCTTCCTCCATAGTATCTGCAGGTTCAACTGTGTCACACATGGGGTTCAGAGCAAAAGGTATATCCACAGGACTCTAAACCCGTTTGGTAATTTCTACAGAAGGCCCATGCTTTCTGGAGTGCAGTGATGATTCTCAGTCTCCATCGGTCACCAGCTCCATTGGTGGGTTTTTCATCCGGAGTTCAGGATAAGCTCTTCCACGATGACCCAAACCTAAGAATGGAAATAGGTACAGAGTGGACAGAGTGGACTCTGCAAGTTAAAGTGTCACTCAACTTCCATGAGGATCTAATGGAGGAACTTGTAGAACTGGAGTTTGGACTGAAAACTGAGGAGGTGTAGGGTCTTTCTAATGAGTGCTTATTCCCGAGTCCTTTCAGAGGACAGACATTACCTGGCTGACACCACCCATAAAGGGCATTTTGCCAAGCTCTGTAGAAGTAAGGGCCAACCAATATCTAGACCACATGGGCTTCCTACTCACAGGTTCTGAGGCACCCACACCAGGACTTCTACTTTTTCTTGGTCTTACTGGTCGCATATTCCTCCAGCTGGTCAAAAAGTTTGTGTTTAGAAGAGCAGGTCCAAAGCCGACATGTGGAGCCTCATATAGAGCTTGAGTTGTGTCAGGGTGTGGCAGATCTTGAACTCGTAGAAATCACTCGGGTAGAAGTCCATTCACATCGTATAGATGGAACACATGATGCTGTGGGCACATTCGGTACAAGGAAAGTGAGAGCCTTCTCTCTCCATCCTGAGCCTTTTACTAAGGCCCCTTTCTTGCAGGATTCTAATGCTGTGGCTGTCCTGCAGAGATGTGCACTTATGTGCTGGGAGGGGGGTAAGAGACACTCGAGAACAGGATGACTTTTACACCCCACTTCCAGAAGCTTCTGAGAGAGGCCTCTATGCATCTGTCCAAAGTAAACGCACCTTAAATTAACTAAGTAAATGCTCTAAATAAATCAATAAGTGAATGCTCTAAATAAAGAACTAAATGTTCATTCCTCTAATCTTAGCCACCCAGCAGGCTGAGCTCTGAAGATCACAGTGGAAAGCCAGTCTAGTCAGTAAAATTCTAAAGGCACTTGTCTTCAATTAGGCAGCAAAGAGCCAGAACTTGACCTATGACTCAAATGGTACAGTGCTAATTTTTGAACACCAAAGGGATGGCATTTAGACCTGGGTTCAGGTTCAAGTGGCAGCACTGGACCACACACCAAAATGTAAATGCTTTCAGGTTCTAACAGGCAAAGCTATCACAATCCCTCCCTGATGGCTCAAAAGTGATTCAGCCCCCAGCTTTTCCTCTGACTCCAGTATTCACAGGCCTCCGCCATTAGTACTGACACCTCATTTCTTACTGGGAAATGGTTTTTCCTAGGATGTCACCTAGGTGAGGGCTGCAGTTGGGAGCCACTTACTCATGCCTGAAATCCAACTTCTCAGTAAGCACACTGTTGAGACTCCAGTAGCTTGTGAGGGAAATGAAATGGCATGGTGTCCCAGTCATAATAAAGTAGTTTGTGCACTTGTATCATGCTTAGCTCCCCTGTGAACACCCCAGTGAACCAAACAGGCTCAGAGAGGAGCCAAGTATTCCAAGACTTGGCCAGGAGGGGTGAGCAAACCTGGGTTTGGAGGGGGAACACTCACTTTTTCAAGAGAATTTCCAGCAACTACTACATTGTCCTCCACTATTTGAAATTGTGCAGGAAGTTTCCCACATAAAAGAGATCACCTTTCTGGTAGGCAGCGATCAGCTTTGTCAGCAGCATCTCCAACAGGCCTTCTTCCAGGATCCGTAGGTTACAAGGCTCATTCAGAGTCTGAGTTGACTTACCATCACACTATGTTGGCAAAACAGTGGATATTTCAAACGTAGGAATGGGACCACACTTCACACTGATGAATTGGAATAGAGTAGATTGGAAATGACACACTCTAAATTCAGTATAGTCACTTGAAAGCACACAAGAAGGTTGTAGTGTGTGGGCAGGATGATGGGTTCAAATAGGTTTCCTCTCAATATACCTCATCTGAGTTGCCCTTGAGTTTCCTGGCTTTCTTCCTAGAGAAATGCCTGATATACTGGAATTTTGGCTTGGCACTGATCCAGCATCTACTTCTTCATTTGAGATATCCATATCTCTTATGCCTGAGATCCGAGCCTCCTGAACTTTGGCAACAGCACAGCAACATCTTTCTGGTTCCTGAGCCACAGGCCAAGGGAGCTGGCTTGAGCTGGTTGTCACATACAGTGGCTTGGTTACCAGGGTTCCATATTCTGTTTCATTGTGAGGGAGGTAGGGTCACCTTTCAAGGCCCAATGACCAAAGCTCCTTGCTCACAGAAGTCCTCCCCAAAGACATACTGGAGGCTGAATCTCCCTTCCCACCTCACATATGGATGTAGTAAACAGCACATCTTTTTGTTCAAATCCCAAGTCATTAACTAGGCGTAAGTGCTAGCCTGGTCTCAGCCTCAAGGAGCCTTTCTTAGGTAAGATCCAAACTTAACTGTCACTATTCCCCTACCCTACAAAAGACATTTTGCTTCATAGTGCCTTCTCAGCTTGTATTTTGCCTCTTGCTCATTTTTTTGCTAGTCCTGGGACTTGACTTCAGAGCCTGACCATTGTTCTTAGGCTTTCTTTAGGCTATAGCTGTCCCACCAAGCCACAGCACCACTTTCAGCGTTTTCTATGTATATGGTACTGCAGAATCAAACCGGACTCTTTTTGTGTGGTAGCCAAGCACTCTACAAATAGATGAAACACCCAGGCCATCTTGCACATATTTTTCACTTCAATCTACTAGGACGTTGTTAGGTTTCTGTATCCTAATCTATTTTTCTTCCTGATGAATATCTGTGCTGTCATCTGTAAAAATGCAAGTGGGAAAATCACAGAAGCATTGGTGACATAAAAAAGTCTTACAGACATAGATAAGTGTTCATTTTTTGTAAGAGAAAGGATATTTTGATATGATGATGATGACTATTTATAAATACTTTATCGGGGTTTAGAGTTTGGCCCAGTGTTAGAGTGTTGCCTAGCATCCATGAAGATCTAGGTTTGAGTCCTTAATATCACACAGATATAAAAATCCATATGGCAATGTGGCTCAAGTGGCAGAGGGCTAGACTTGGGAAAAGCCAAGAGCAGTGTTCAGGCCCTGAGTTCAAGCCCAAGGAATGGCAGAAAAAACAAAAGAAAAGAAAAGAAAAGAAATGTGCTTTTTACAAGTTAATCACTCACAGCATTTGCCTCTGAATTCTTCGCTTCTGCATCTTGTGACTTATCCCTTTCCCTCAATGTAGACAAGAAAAACAGATTTTATTACTTGCTATCCTGTTGTCCAATCTTTGGATATTAATTCAAAATACAATATTGCCTGAGATATTGTGTGTGTGCATGTGTGTGTGTATCTGCCCATGTGTGCATGCACACATGTGTACAGGGTTTAGGGCTTACTCATAGGGCCTGTGTGATAACCCTCAGCATCTTTTCCTCAAAGGTATTGGTCTTTCACTTGTAGCTTATTATAGCTAATTGGAGTTGAGAGATTCACTCAATTTCTTGCCCTGTGCATTGGAACCCAGTGCTGGGTTCTCATATTGTTAATTGTAGCTATAGAGAAGCCTGAGGTCTGGAGATCCTCGTTAGAATCCAGCCCCTGAAAGAAAGTCACTGATAGAAATCTTTATCTTCAGTTAAGCACGAATAAATAAGGCAAAAGTGGAACTGTGGCTCAGTTCCTCTTGTACCAGCCATGAGAAAATTAGTAATTGGCAGCACCTGGTCCCTGAGAGAAATCCTTAGCACTGGTTCAAAAAAAGAAAGAAAATAATGAAAAAAATTAAAACTTGCTGAGGAATCCATAAGGATAAACGTGCCTGTGAATAATCTTGTCATTTCAGATTCCCTCAAGAGCTTAGGTCTCTGTATATTTTATCAAGTTTTTTAAAGATATTTACATATTTTCTATCTTTCTTAAACAGAGACAGCCATCCACAAAACACAAACACAAACTCTCACACAGTATACCACCCACCCATAAGTGTCTGGCTATGTATATATGTATAGTCATATGTATTGATCTGTCTCTCTATACTAATATATAAATGCATAAACATATGTATTTAGACAATCAGGAAACATACATAGATAGGTCTCAGGCATTTCCAGATTTTGTGCAAGTCTTCTGAGTGCAACTTACCATTGTATTGTTTGTCAAGATAGAGTCCCTCTAACTTTTGGCCAGCTTCTTGTCCTTTGATACTTTTTTCTGCCAGTCCTGGGTTTTGAAGGCTAGGCCTGGATGCTGTCACTGAGCTTGAGCTTCTTGCATTCAGTAGTTTATTGCAGATATGAGTTTCATGGAGTTTCTGTCCTGGGCTGGCTTTGAATTGTGATCCTCAGATCTCAAACTCCTGAGTAGCTAGGATGACAGTCTTGAGCTACCAGTACCTGGTTCCTTTGCTTCTTTTACCCTTTTTTTGGCCCCACCACAGCCATGGTATCTACCTTCCTCTGCTCTCTCCACCTGCCCCCAGACAGATGTCTGACAGATGCTTTCCACCAACTTATTCATGTCCTCCTCTGTATTGGCTGACAGCTAAGACATGCACTCACTTGTCTGGATGCCAAACACAAAGCCATGTGATTGTTTCTCAGTCTGGAACATCCTATCAGATTTATAGCACCACAGAGGGTCAGGTTGATGCTCCTCCAGGGCTTCTTAATTGTTCTCATATTAATCCACAACACGTTTGTCATCACTTGTCCAGCTAATTCATGGACTAAAGAAGCATTCCCTACAAACTTAGATCCCAATACCATGAGGACACTCAAGGTTGCATTAGGAGTGTGACCTGCAGGTGGATGTGAGCCTGTCTAAGTTGGAGGGGATTTCTCCACCACAGGGAATGGAATACAAATTTAGAATCTGCTTTCATGAGGTGACAATCTCTGGCAGATGTTCTTATAAAATGTGGCACTGCCTACTTCCAGCTTAAAACATGGGTTGATGACCCAGCATAACAGAGAATGTATTCACCCCGGCCCAACACATAGGCTGGGACCCTGAACTTTCAGGTAGCATTTGGCTTTGAAGGTCATGAGATCTTAGTCTACAAATGATGAGCCCCCTCCCGTGAGGCATAGCAAACGGAGCCAAAGTGCAACCCAGTTAAGCACCAGATCAAGCTTCCCTTCTTCAGTAGGGTATGGTTTGAAAACTGTGCATAGCTTCTGTTTGAAGCCAGTCCAGAAAGGAAAGTCCATGAAACTCTCATTTCCAGTTAACTGCCAAGAAAAAGATAAAGATAGGGATGAAGCTCAAGAGAGCTAGAGAGCCATCTGAAAAGAATGGTTACACCCTGCAACATCCTGATTATCTGATCTTGAAAACATCTCTGCGTGCATCCCAGCATGCAGCCATCATCTGGCGGTGACAGTGACCCCTGCTCCCATTGGCAATCTGCACTGTCTCTGACATCTGTAATGTGAACCTCATTCTGTTGGGTTTGTGAAGCAGTGTCAACCCTGCAGAAGGAACCAACTGTGCCCTAACTCCCTCAGTCCCCTGGGGCCCCTAGCATTCCCCCATCTGCACCCCTCCTGTGGCTTCTGATCCTAGGGAGCCCTCCTTCCCTGTCCAACACTCACATGAAGTGCATATTTCTTCTCCTGGGGCAACTTCTCCACAGAGAGTACATGACATGCCCACTCTCCAGGCACGGGGAGATCCTGCCAAAGTAGCAAATCAGTGATAAGGACATAAAGGGATGAATAGAATTTTAGATCCTGATGGTAGACAGTCTGCAAAATCCAAGGGAGAATGGAATTGGAGGGGACAAGGGATCAGGATGTGGGCATGGAGCTTCCCTGCCAAGGGGGTGGGGGAAGTCACAGGCTGGGGGATGCACAGGATGATCCATGGGCCCTGTGCAGCTACTGGGTCACCCCCTTCTGCATCTCAGCCTTTGGCTTTGAGCTCTGTGATCGTCAAGATGTGCACAGTCTGTAATCTGGCTGGCAGAAGAAAGGACCCTGGGAAGACAATTGTAGACCCTTTGTGAGTGTAGGTAGGGGTAGGCTGGACAACCAGTCCAAGAGGAGCTAAAACTGGAGTCGAGGGGTGTGCAAGGAGTGGGTGTGAGGGTTGTGGGCAGTCACAGTCACGGCAGAGGTGGCTCTGTCTGTGGGGTGAGTGCCTCCCTGCAGGCACAGCACTGGACATATCAGAGATCCACATGAAAAGGAAAAGTTGCAAATGGCACTATGGTTCAAATGGTAGAGCGTCAACCTTAAGCAAAAGAGCTCAGGGACAGTACCCAGGACCTGAGTTCAAGCCTCATGACTGTAAAAGAAAAAGAACCAGGACTATGAGAGGGAACCTGGTACTCTCTTGGTCTAATCAGACACAAGAAGAGGCCGGGATAGGCTGTGGAAAAACACAGAGAACATCTTCCCCCAGCTCATCCTGTCCTGCATGCAGGGACAGCCATGTAACTAGGGCTACGGTGAGATCATCTTCACCCCTGTGCTGCCATCTGAATTGTAGGCCTCTGTCCTGGCATGGGATGTCCTGATGGCTGAGCAGGTGCCCTAACCCTAGTGGGAGAGCAGCCACTGACTGTGGTAGCTAAGGAGAGATCTGTTCCATAGCTATCAGGCCAACCAGCATGGGAGCCATAACGACCCCTCACCCAGGTAGAGGCCAATGGTTCTCCAGGTGCTACTAACATTGCCCCACCCCTAGCTCTGGGTACACGTGACATTCCCTCCACAAGGAGCAGGACTAAGTGAAGGATCAGGAAGCTGCCTATGGGCTTCAGATGATGGCCAGGCTGGCACTACAGATGGCCTCACTCTGTCACCGCCTTCCCCTGCCTCCATCATTCCTCCATCATGCCTCTCTACCTCCCACCCATTAATCTTGGAAACCAATGAACTGGGCTCTCATCATTCCTCTCATCTCTTCACCCACCTTGCCATGCGTCCATCCCTCTGTCACTTCCACCCCACACACATCCCACCACCAGCCACCCTGTAGCTTATGAGGATCCCAGAGGAAGCTCTTGGTGAAGGGCTTGTGACCACAAAACAGTTACTATCACCCGCTCTGGCCTGATACACCACAGAATAAGAACAGCCAAGCCGGCACACACTGCAGCAGAGTTGCTCTGCTGCCACCCTGATTTCTTCATGGCCAGGACTTGGCTCTCCTCAGCCTCCCAGCTCAGTAACCAGAACATTGTGCTTTCACAGAACCATGGCTTCCAGTCTCCATGGACACAATGACATCAAGGTGATGCCAACTTCCCATCTCTATATACTTCTAACAATGGGATGGGAGCTGAGGTTCTCTTCTGTGACTCCATCCGCTAAGAGGCTCATGCAGATTTCTATCCTTTGCTCATCATGGTGACTCTTTGGTTAACAAGTCACTGCTGGGCTTCCAGTTCACCACATATAGAACCCATACTCCAACACTTTTCTTAGAAGGACTGATGACTTTTAAATATTCTCTAGTTTTAAATTTCTAGTTCCTTCTGTCTTTCATTTATATATTTCCCTTCCTCACATACTTCCCTTTTTTTACCTTCCTTCTTTCATTCCTGGCCTTGAACTCAAGACCTGGAGCTTTTTCTTAGCTTTTCTTTGCTCAAGGTAGCACTCTAGCTCTTGAGCCACAGCTCTACTTCAATCTTTGTTCTTGCTCTAAACTGGGAGTAAGAGTCTCATGCATTTTTCCCTTTGCTGTGTTGGTTTTAAACCACAATACTAAGATCAGGATCCTGAATATGCCTCGGATTACAGGTATTATCTAATCAAAACAAATTCCTGATTTCTTTTTTAGACATAATTAGTTCTTTCTGGTGAGCCACCAGCCACTCATGCAAGAATGAGCATTGCAGGATCCCAGCATTCATCTTGTCTCCAGTCTTATTCCATCCATCTCACAATGGTCATCTAAAACACCCTGCTGCATGCCTGAAGTCGCAAGGAACGTTCTCAACGCCATGAGAAGCCCCCTTAAGCTCTGCCTCAGATATGCCCAGCCCCCATCCCACTTTCACATGAGCATTTGTTTAGGAGAAATTTCCTGAGTACATCATCATCTTTTCCTCACCATTCAAATTTCATCTTTGGAGTCATTTCTCCCAGACAAAGAGGAACATGATCCATGGTTTGATAGCAGCTCCAGCTTCATAGTCCCAGCCACCAACACCCCCCCATTACCATGCCAGACACCTGAATTCAAGAACAATGTTTTCACTACCCCTGACTCTTATCAAATGTTTTAACTTATACAGTGCATTAATATAATTTTACTAAATGGAATAAACACATGGCATCAAGCTTCAGAATCTTTGCACCTGAACTTTTAGTGAATCACAGACACACCAGCATTTCTGTAGCCAACAGAAATCTTAGCTTTGAGATTTCAGCATTTCTGGTATCCAAGTTTGGATGTGCTAACACTGCCCTTAATGGGGCACTTCAATCACACAATCCCACAACAATCAATGTCATTTGACATTCACTGGTAGGTGGTGCTAGGAAAAAGACTGATGTGCCAACTCCATGCTGGCTTGACCTATGCCATCTTCAAACCTGGAGCAAGTGGGGCTCCTCTCTCCATGACACCTTTTGTGTACTACCCCAGGAGGACCTTTACCTTGAGACAAAATTATGAAGACTATCTCTACCAGCAAAGATTCCAGTGAGATGTGCCTACATGGATAAAGCTAAAATCTCACTAAAGTGAGGTTGTTGGCAGTGCTGGAGCCTGAACTCAGGGCCTGGGCACTAAGCATTTGTACTCAAGACTAGCCCTTTACCACTTGAGCCCAAACTCCATTCCCAGCTGTTTTTATTTTTGGTAGTAAGAATCTATCAGTCTTTCCTGTTCTAGGTGACTTGGAACTTCCATACTCAGATCTCAGCCTCGTGACCAGCCTGGATTAAAAGTGTGGATCAGCCATGCCCCACACCTGAGGACTTCTGCCAGCACATTTTTTCCCAAAAATTGGAAGAGGAAGATGAGGGAGGGTTGGGCTCATCCTGCCCTGCATATGAAGGAGAGCATCCGCGAGTGAACTTCATTCCCTGTTGTAGGCTGCTGGAGGAAAAGGAAGCAAATAGGCACAGGCTGGCAGCAGATGCCACAGAACAACTTGTGACCAAGACTCCCAGAGCAGACCTCAGAATCGATGACAGAGTTGGATCTACCCAGTAACAGAGGCAGTGGTGACACCTGAAACTGAACGTTTGAGCCTTTGCTGCTAGTAAACAGGGCAACCTATGTCTCAATGAGAAAGGGGAGATTTTGGTGGAGAAGGTGAGATTAAACATTATGTATCATGCAAGAAGACAGACTATAAGGGGTGTTTTATTATTCCAAGTGAAATTTTGGATTTCCTCTTCTGTTTCTTTAAAGAATGACATTGGGATCTTGATGAATCTTGCACTGAATTTGTAGATAGTCCTTATCAAGATTGCCATTTTTACAATATTACTTCTTCCAAACCTGGAGCAGAGGTTTTTGCATTTCCTCAGTTCTGCATTAATTTCCTTCTCCAGGGTTTATAGTTCCATCAAAAAGGTGCTTTACATTCTAAGTTAATTCCTAGGTATTTTATTTTCTTTGATAGCAAAATGAGTTGCTATCCTGATTCTTGCCTCATTCCTCTCATTTGTTGGCATATAAGAAGGCAGTTGACATTGAGGGTTAATTTTATACCCTGCTACCTTACCAAACTTTTATATCAGCTCAAGCAGCTTCGGAGTAGAGTCTATAGGGTTCTTTAAATACAGAATCATGTCATCTGTAAGGAGAGAAAGTTTCAGTTCCTCTTTCCCTTTTCCTCCTCACTCCAGTTAGAATGGCCAAGATCCAGAAATCTAATAACGTATGCTAGAGGGGATGTGGCCAGGAGGGATCACTACTACACTGCTGGTGGGATTGCAAACTCGTTCAACCACTATGGAAAGCACTATGGCAGTATCCCACAAAGACTAAACATAGAGCTCCCCTGTGATCCAGCAATGTCACTACTTGCCAATCGTCCAGATAGGACATACTAAATTCACTAGAACAATAACATTTATCACAGCACTATTTACTATAGCAAAGGTATGGAACCAACCCAGATGCCCGTCAGTTGATGAGTAGATCAAATATGGTATTTTTACACAATGGAATTCTGTGCTTCTGTCAGAAAGAATGACATAGACGAATTTGTAAGGAAATAGAAAGACTGTAAAGTTTAGAAATTAGTTTCTGTCTCCTTGTTTCTCTCTCTTTCTCTCTCTTTTCTCTCTTTCTCTCCCTCTTTCTGTCTCTCTCTCTTTCTGTCTCTCTCTCTCTCTCTCTCTCTCTCTCTCTCTCTCTCTCTCTCTCTCTCTCTCTATCTCTATCTCTATCTCTCTCCCCAATCCTTAGGCTTGAACTCAGGGCCTGAGCTACTTTTGCTCAAGGTTAGCACTCTACCATTTGAACCCCAGTGCTGCTTCTGGCTTGCTCTTTTCACGTAGTATTGAGGAATCTAACCCAGGCCTTCATCCTTGATAGGTTAGCACTCTACCACTAAGCCACACAGTCAGCTTTTAGAGGTTTCTGACTAAGGTTTTCCTACATGATATTATTTCTTCTGTGAGTGCTCTTAATGCTTGCTGAAGGTTGACTTTGTTTAGAAGACTTACCCTAATGCTCCCATATACAGAGATTCTGTATATAGCTAAATGTTTTTCATTACTCAGTATTTCTCTATTGTGTATGTTCTGAAATGTACTGAAGACTGACTTCTGATTAAAAGTCATTGCACATTTGTTCTATTCATTAGTTTTCTTTTTTTCTATGGGAATCAGGTTTGTGGTGAACACAGAAGTATGCCTTCCAGGACAAACACTTTCCACATTTGTAATATTCATAAGGTTTTCTCTCCTATGTGCATTTTATACTTAGTCATGCGCTAATGATGGATTTTTCATATTCTTATATTCATACGATTTTTATCCTGTGTCTGTGTGGTATCATGCAAACTCAACTATGAGTTCTTCAAAAAAATTTCCCTTTCATTTTATTCATAGGATTCTATCCTGTGGGTGTTTAGTGTTAAATCTTGACTTGTGCCTTCTGGGGAAAAGACTGAACATTTGCTACATTCATTAAGGGTTTTATCTTGTGTTGGTTCTGTGACACAAGCTGAGTTTTCTTCCACAGACCAAAAAGTCTTTCCTATTTATTACATTGCTAAGGCTTCTCATATGTGTGAACTCTCTTACGCTTCCTGAAGGGTGAATACTGCACGAAAGACTTTCAACTTTGGTTATATTCCTAAGGTTTCTAATATTTGTGAATTCTGTTATGCCTCCTGTAATGTGACTTCCATCTGAAGTCACATTGATGCACTCGTACAGTTTCTCTCCTGTGTGTGTTCTCTGATGCAATTTGAGGGAAGACTTCCATTTGAAAGACCTTCCACATCGGTTACATTCATAAGGTTTTTCTCCTGTTTGAATTGTCTTATGCATCTTGAGGTTTGGCTTCTGTGTGAAGGACTTTCCACATATGTTACACTCATAAGGTGTTTCTCCTGAGTATATTCTCTGATGAACATGGAGTTTTACCTTCCATTTGAAAGACTTTCCGCATTCACTACATGCATAAGTTTTCTCTCCTGTGTGTGTTCTATTATGCCCATCAAGATATGACTTCCACTTGAAGGTCTTTCCACATTTGTTGCACACATAAGGTTTCTCTCCTGTGTGTGTTCTTTGATGAAATTTTAGGGAAGATTTCTGTCGGAAAGACTTTACACATTGTTTACATTCATAAGGTTTCACTCCTGTGTGTATTCTCTGATGAACACGAAGTTTTCCCTTCCCTTGGAAAGACTTTCCACATTCATTACACTTATAAGATTTCTCTCCTGTGTGTGTTATTTGATGAACTCGAAGGTGTATCTTCTGGGTGAAAGACTTTTCACATTTGTTACATTCATAAGGTTTCTCTTCTGTGTGTCTTCTCTGGTGCAAAGTGAGGTATGATTTCAGTCTAAAAGTCTTCCCACATTTATCCCATTCATAAGATTTCTCTTCTGTGTGAGATCTCTGATGTGTGCTGAGAGCTGAATTCTGGGCAGAAATTTTATTACGTTCCTCATATTCATAAGGTTTGTCTTCTCTTCGAGATCGAGGTTGGAGCGTCAGGTCTGACTTCTCAGAAATTAATTTTCACACTTGATGTACGCATCACATATCTCAGGATATTTGCTCTGAGGTATTGTAAGGCGTATTTCATTACTGAAAGATTTCTCACATTCACTACATGTATGAGGAGTCTCTCCTGTGTACATTTTCGGATGAGTAGTGATGGTCGGTGTTAAGTACAATAGTTTTCATCACACAGTACATTTAGCAGTTTTCCTCCCTCCCTGAAGAATTTCTTGGGCAGGGAGAACAGAATTATGATACTGCAGATCTTTTGGACTGTCACAATCATGAATAAAATGCTCTGAATATCCGATGGATTTTTTAAGAACAGGAGACATACGAGATCTATATGCAGCATGCATCTCATCAGGCTTAGGAGACAGAAGCATGTTCTGACACTTAATGAACTCCTCAGTCCTCACCCCTACGTTGTTACCGTTATTACTAATCAGCTCTGGATTATGTGTAGAGCTCAAATTTAAAGTTGTTGCTAATCTCACGTTTTCCTCCACTTCGATACTACTTGCAACTGCTACTTCACAAAGACATTCATGTGGACTTTCCTGGCAGGTCTTGAACACATTTTCCATTACCTGGACATCTAAAATGAGTCATAGAAAAAAAGACACAAACATACATGAGATACAAATATTCCTTACTGTAAAGGTAATGACTTTACTTTCCCATCCTAAGTGTTAGATATTTTAAAATATAAAAGTGGAAATTGATTTGTGAGAAATATATGCTTTTCTCCCTAACATATTAAGAAAATGATATTTTACAATGACCAATAATGTTTTTCTGTGTTTTAGTTCTCTTTTTATATCACAGGAAATATTTATTGAAATTACCCAACTATGTATTGCTACAGTTTTAAGCTGAGTACTTCCTATACTATACCTGCAGCTGTTTTTTTTCAAATACTGTTTTGTTTATACATTGAGGAATAGATGCCTTTCTTTTATTTTTGAGAAATAATCTAAATATTGTGCTGTTTTGCATCTTTTTAAATCTTTCTTTTCTTTTCTTTTCTTTTTTTTTGTAGTTCATAGGCCTCGGCCCTGTCCCTGAACACTTCAGCAGAAGACTATAACCCCTATCCTTGAGCTACAGCCCCACTTCCTCTTTTCTAAAGTTAACTACAGATAAGAGTCTCAGGTCCTGAGTAGCAGATAGGATTACCTTACCCAGTTTCAATGCTGTTTGCTTATTAACCATTAAGTGAGGAACACGAATTTTTTCTAGATTCAGCGGCCATAAGTTTGGTGTATAGTCTGTTTGCCTTTGATCCAAGCAAGAACGATTCTTGAGAGTAAGGACTTACACCTATATCCCTTCAGTTACAACTTCTCACTAAAGTCTCAATTTAGGTATTTGTGGGAATTTTGAAATTTGTTTCTTTCCATTTGAAGTCTTATAAAAATTCCTTTTCTAACACTCCTGTCCCTCAGAACCATGGAAGACCAGAAAATCCCCAGCTCATTGTCTAGTTAATTTTCTTATGTTGATTGAAACTTTGTTGTTTTTTTTTCCTTCCATTCCTTAGTTTGAACTTAGGACCTAACCACTGTCCTTGGGTTTTCTCAAGAACCCTACCAATGAAGTCATTACTTCTGGCTTTTTCTATGTATGTGGTAATAAGGAATCAAACCTGTGTCTTTGTGCATGCTAGGCAAACACTCTACCACTAGGCTCAATTTCTGGTGGAAAGGTCTGGTTCTGAATACCAGTCTCTTCCTACCAGCAAAAAGATATTATGCTTATCAGAGAATAATGCCCTGACTTATTCCTTGTTTGCTCAATCATTTATAGTCTTAGTTTTAAAGAAATGAAATATCATTCTTTCCTTCTTTCTTTATTTCTTTCTTTCTTTCTTTCTTTCTTTCTTTCTTTCTTTCTTTCTTTCTTTCTTCCTTTCCTTCCTTCCCTCTTTCTTCTTTCTTTCTTTCTTTCTTTCTTTCTTTCTTTCTTTCTTTCTTTCTTTCTTTCTTTCTTTCTTTCTTTCTTTCTTGTTTTGCGGTCATGGGACTTGAATTCTAGACCTGGCTGTTCTTCCTGAGCTCTTCAGCTCAAGGGTACTGCCCTATGTCTTTAGCCTCAACCCCACTTCTCATTTTCTATTGGTTCATTGGAGAGAAGAGTCTAAGGTGTTTTTGTGATAGGTCAGTCTTTGAACCTTGATCCTCAGATCTCAGCCTCCTAAGTAGCTAGGATTACAGGCATGAGACACGGGCTCATGGCTTTCTCATTTTATTTTGTTTCACAGTGATTTCTACTGAGAAATCTAACTTTAACTCTACTTCCACATAGAATTCATCATATCACCCTATGATTCTTGGTGCCGGGGGTTTGGGCTAGCATGCACAAAGACCTGGTTCAGTTCCTTGGTACAACATACAACGAAAAAGCCAGAAGTGGTGCTAGGACTCAAGAAGTAGAGAGCTAGCCTTGAGAAAACGCAAGGACCATGCTCAGGCCCTGAGACCAAGCATAGGATTGGGAAAAGAAAATGATTCTTGATTCATTCACAAAGAATTCCGTAGGTTCCACACAGGATTTAGGGTAACTAAGAATATTATTGCTCAGTACATCACAACATGAACTTACCAGTGGGGCTCAGCCTCCAACATCAATATGAAGATGCATTCACTCACCTGTGATATTCTTGTCAGAGGAATTTCCTATCCAGAGTTCTGCACAGTGCTCTAGCTTGTCAATTAATACAGGTTTGGGAACACAGGGCCCTGTAAATTAGAAACAGTAGAGAATTATTGCTTATGCTGTGTCATCATTGCTTTAAGTTTGCAGACATCTTATTCACAAGTTATCTATTAAATCTTTTTTCTCATTTCTCACTGGCTCCATGGTTGACTTTTCCCCAGCTCTGGATTCATTTTGTATGGCATAAACTTAGCTGTCTTGCTCAAGGCTAGAAAAATACCAGTTTGAGTCCCAGCTCCACTTACATGCATAGGTCTTCATGCATGCTAGGCAAGCACTCAACCACAAACTCTTGACAATCCAGTAACATTTTTGAGGGGTTACTTGGAGTTATAGAATTTCATGGCAATTTTTATGCCATTGCTGGCTTCAAATTAGAATTCTTAGATTTCTTCCTCCTGAATATTTTAAGATTACAGGCATGAAACATTGCACCTAGTGCCAGGTTTCCATTATAAACTCACTGTTTAGTGATTTGTAGATCCTATTTCCAATAATGATATATATTCTATTCTGGATGGTTTATCCACTTACAATTACTGTGTAAGTTTGGAATGTCGTCTCCATTAGAGGAAACATAATTTAGAACTGTTGTCAAAGTATCCTGAAGGTATCCTGAAGAATGAGTACAAAATTACCTTAGGTTTTCTTTAGAAAGTAATGATACTTCTCAGGGCCTGGAATCTTTCATTTAAATAGTATTGAAAGTTTGATAAACATTCACGTATCTGCAAAATAACAAGGCACTTGGCCTTGCAAGTGAATTTGACTTTTGCTCACCTAAGGACACCAGGTTGCTGTAGGTCTCCAGCATTACATCTCTGTACAGGGTCCTCTGAGCATTGTCCAGATGCTGCCACTCCTCCCAGCTGAAATCCACAGCTACATCATCAAATGACACCAGCTTCTGGAATGGCACATTTTCATCAAGTAATTAGCACTGAGTTATAAACACACCATGTCTGGAATTTTATTCTTTTTTTGGTTGGAATTGTATTCCTTTACTTAAATGTTTAGACTTACATGAAATATTGACCTGAAAAGCTTAAGGAGGGTGCCTAGGCCCAGAGTTCAAGTCCCAAGACCCACAAAAAAATAAAAAGGCAAGCCAGGTGTTGGTGGCTCACGCCTGTCATCCTAGCTACTCAGGAGACTGAGAACTGAGGACCATGGTTCAAAGCCAGGCTAGCACAAAATTCCATGAGACTCCTTTCCAATTACCCACCATAAAATGTTTAATGGCTTGTGGCATATCATGGTAGAGCAATTGTGGTATCAACAAAAATATGTCGGGGGAGTAGATTTAGGTTATAAATGGAATTATTCCATTGAAAAAGAACTACATTATTTGATGACATATGCTGGTACTGTCAGAATATTGCAAAATCTTAGGGTATCAAGTAATAATACTGTGAAGTACACCCAGAATGTTAATGTTCTATGGCTGGCATAATAATCACTTGGGGAAGAAACTTTTTTTCTTTTTTTGGCTGGGAGATTTGTAAGGCTTGAACTCTGGGCCTGGGCACTGTTCCTGAGCTCTTCAACTCAAGGCTATCACCCTACCTATGAAGCCACAGTGCCATTTCCCATATTCTAGTGGTTAACTGTAGATGAGAGTCTCATAAACTTTCTAATGCCCAGGCTGGCTTTGAACCAAATCTTAAGACATCAGCCTGATATCTGAGTAGCTAGGATTACAGGTAGAAGTCACTGCACCTGTCAAGAAATTTATTTCTTGCTGTTTTATAGTACAAATTTACTGTATGTTTCACTTTTTCAAAAAGACTGAGGATAACCTTTTTTCTGTATATAATGGGAAGAGGTGTAGGGAGCTGTGAGCAGAAGAACTGAGGGGCAATACTCAGGGTAGGACAATAGCCTTAAACTAAAGAGCTCAGGGCCCAAGGTCCAAGCCCCATGACTTTCCCCACTACCCCACAAAAAAAAGGGAAAAAAATTGGAGATTGGAGAGGATTTGCTGAAAAGAATATATAGAAATAGTAGTTCAAAATGTATAAAGAAGTTCAATATTAACAGTCATGAGAAAAATTAAAATTACAATGAAATCATTACTTTAAATATGTTAATATAAATATAGTTTTAAACAAAAAGATCCACATATGCACGCAAACACACACACACACACACACGCATACAAGAAAACAACTTTCAAAGTCTAACTATTACTGGGAAGGTAGTGAGAAGAAGTAGAACTTTGGAATAGTTCTGCAAGGAGTGCTAAAAAAGTACTAAATATAGAATTACATAGAAATATGGTCCAACACTTCTATTTCTAGATTTGTACCTAACGGAAGAGAAAGCAGAGACTAGAACAAATATGTGGAGAATCCATTCACAACCATTAATAATAATCCAAAGATAGAAATATGCAAAACAATGCATTGAAAAGGAAGAACATTTTACTATATTTTACAGTAAACTAAAAATACAGCAGTCATAAAGGAAGAGCTAGGGTATGTTTTCCCTTCCAGAGCTTCCAAGGTTCAACAAACCCATAGAGCCTAAAAGCACGATGGTTCCAGAGAATGGAGTAGAGAGGAAAAGGAGCTGAATGTTTAATGATTATGCATGGAAGATGAAAATTGCTCTAGATGGGTAGAATGAAGAGAGAACTGTACCCTAAACAATGGTTATGTAGCCACACAGGATGGGACACACCTATACTCCCTGATCTTGGGAAACTCAAGAAGGATTTCTAGCCATCCTGGATGCATGGAAAGATCTATCATAAAAACTAATGTGGAGGGGCTGGGAGTTTGGCATAGTTGTAGAGTGCTTGTATGAAGACGAAGGTTCAATTCCGCAGTACCACATACACAGAAAAAACCAGAAGTAGTGCTGTGGCTCAAGTAGAAGATCACTAGGCTTGAGGAAAGCTTCAGGACAGTGCTCCAGCCAAAGGGCTTGTTTAAAATAAACCAGAAAGCTGAGCATGATGGGGTGGTGGCTCACTTCTATACTCCTAGCTACTCAGGAGGCTGAGATCTGAGGATCAAGGTTTAAAGCCATCCTGGCACAAAAAGACCTGAGACTCTTATTTCCAAATTACCTTTAGAAAATGGGAAGTGGGCTTGGCTCCAGGGTAAGATGGTAGCCTGGAGCTGAAGAGCTCAGGGATAGTGCCCAGGCGAGTTCAAGCTCTATAACCCACCAAA
The DNA here is from genome assembly GCA_024803745.1 of Megascapheus bottae. Classification (NCBI taxonomy): domain Eukaryota; kingdom Metazoa; phylum Chordata; class Mammalia; order Rodentia; family Geomyidae; genus Megascapheus; species Megascapheus bottae. The sequence goes on along the minus strand of JANJXV010000163.1, from coordinate 804,145 downwards.
AAAAACCAAAAAACAAAAAATAATATGGAAAAATTTGGAAATGTACACTACAAATGGAATTAATAATAAACACAAAATATGCAAAAGATACAAATTATCACAATATGGGTATCCTGCTTCTGTATCTTTCACTGACTCCTGTTCAAATAAGTCACATATTCTGAATCATTTCTCCCAGTCAATATATGCCACACATGTTAGCTTGTACTGAACTTCTTGGGAAATCAAAAGCAAATACTAAGCAAATGTGTGTTAGATTTGGTCAACAGTGATATTTCAAATATAAATCCCTACTCATTGATTATTTAATATCAATGCCGGAATCTAACTTACACTGGCAGAATCTTCAATCTTTTGAGAATCTTCAAAAGGGTGTGTAAATATTTAGGATCGTTATGTCTTCCTGGAGGAAAGATCCCTTTAGTGGTATGTAGAAACTTTCTTTGTCTTTTCTTACTAATTTTAGTTTGAAGTCTATTTTATCTGATATGAGGATGGCAACTCCAGCCTGTTTATGGGGGCAGTTAGCTTGATAGAGTTTATTCCAACCTCTCACTTTCAAAAGATGATTGTTTTTGGGTAACATGTGTCTCTAGAAGACAGGAGAACGATGGCTCTTGTTTTTGTTCCAACTAGACAGCCTATGCCATTTAATTGGAGAGTTAAGTCCATTGATATTGAGAGATAGAATTGAGAGATATTTATTAGTTCCTACCATTTTTAAAAGCTTTTAGTATGGCCTGTGTCTTGACAGTTCTTGTGGTCCTTAGATGGTATGCTGTTTAGGTGCCATTTCTTTCCCTATATTGCATTTATTTTGGTTTTCTATGTATAGAGCATCTTTCAGAATTCTCTGTAGTGTTGGTTTTGTTTCGACATATTGTTGCAGCTTTTCCCTGGAATGGAATGTTTTTATTGTTCCCTCAGTTATGAATGAGAGCTTAGCTGGCTACACTATTCTTGGTTGGTAGTTATTTGATTTAAGGTCATGACATATATGCTTCCAGTCACTTCGGGCTTGCATGGTATCTGCTGAGAAATCTGGGGTTATTCTGATTGGTTTGCCTTTATAAGTTACTGATCCCTTTTCCCTGGCTGCCTTTAGGATCTTTCCTTTCGTTTCTATTCATCCAGTTCGGATCACAATGTGGCGGTGCGATGTTCTTTTCTGGTCAGGTCTGTTTGGGGTTCTAAAAGCTTCTCGTATCTGGATGGGCCTGCCCTTCTGGATATTTGGGAAATTCTCTGAGATGATTCCCTGAAGTATATTTCCAATACCATTGACCTCTTTCTCCACGCCCTCCTCAATACCAACTAGCCTTAAATTAGGCTTCCTAATTGCATCTTGGACCTCCTTATGCGCTCTCTCATATTTCCTAGATTTGGATTGACTCATTTTCTGTTCCTTCTCTATAATACCTAAACTATCTTCAGGCCCGGAAATTCTCTCCTCTGCATTTTCTAACCTGCTATCAAAGCTATCTACTTTATTTTTCATCTCCCTTGCTTCTAATTGCTCATTTTCGATGCCTTGCATCACCTGATTTAGATCATGTATGGATTTCTTTATCTGCTTGATTTACTTTGGAGTGGTTAGCTCAGTAGCTTTATTTTCTTTGGACATTTCCTGGAGTTTGGTCACGTTTTTATTGGTGGATTCTATGAATTCATCCATCTATCTTTGAAAAATCTTTATTATTGCCTCCTTTATAGCTTCTTCTTTTTCACTTATCACCTTGTTTTTGCTTTCCTCTTGTTCAGCAATGGCTTCCTCCATTATCTATTTCTTTATATTTTCACATTTTCCATTAATGATGTTTATCAATTGCATTTGTGTAGCACTTGGAAGACTCTCCTCTAGGTTTGCCAGTGACTGTTCCATTGTCTTTTTACATTGGGTGGGGGATGTTGTTTCTTGATTTGACATTTTTCTTGAGTTTCTTGTTCTGCCCATTTGAAAATGGGAGCAGGATTACTACTAAATACGATTATAGTTTTTCAGATATAACCAACCTAGACCTCTGTAGCTGGCAGACACTAGATGTTCACAAGTTTCGATTGGTATTATCACTCTTTCTTTTTGTGCACTGACAGACCAGTCTAATGCAACCACTGATAAGCGATTTATACCCAAAACAATAAGCCTCTCAATCCAATCTCTATTGTCTTATGTCCCTCTGAGCCTAGAGAATAATTAACTACTTACATATACAATATTGCTCAACAGCCATCAAGTGTAGATCCGTGCAGTATAAGGGTTGAAAGACCTGCAGAGGTCCAGAGATAGAAAAGAAGAATGAGAGAGGTCAGGGGAGGTACAAGAGGATTAACTTAGGAGTGTAAGAATATTGTAGTAATGAAGAAAAGGTATAGCATAAGGATAACTGACCTAAGTTGGTAAGTAGTAGCATATTTGATTACAAGTATTAGAATAAAACCTATGTGTTGATGAACGACTAGCTCTTAGCCCAACCAGTGGCCTCACAGTGGACCATGGGATGGATCTGTTTTTCTTGTCTGCGTTGAGAGAAAGGGATAGTTCACAAGATGCAGAAGCGAAGATTTCAGAAGCTAATGCTGTGAGTGAATTAGCTCGTAAAAAGCATTTTTATTTTCTTTTATCTTTCTGCCAGTCGTGGGGCTTGAATTCAGGGCCTGAGCACTGTCCTCGGGTTTTCTCAAGTCTAGCCCTCTGCCACTTGAGCCACAGTGCCACATCTAGATTTTCTATCTATGTGATACTGAGCAATCAAACCCAGATCTTCATGGATGCTTGGCAAGCAATATACCAATATGCCAAACTCTCAGCCCTGACATAGTAATTATAAAGTCATCATCATCATTTCAAAATATCCTTTCTCCTACAAAGAATGAACACTTATGTATGTGTGTAATGCTTTTTTTTAAATTTCACTAATTCTTCTGTGTTTTTCCCTCTTGCATTTTATACACATGACAGCAAAGCTAATCATCAGGAAAAAAATTAATTAGGATACAAAAATATGTGCAAGATGCCCTGGGTGTTTGATCTAGTGGTAGAGTCCTTGGCTAATACGCAAAAAGAATCAGGTTTGATTCCTCATTACCACGTACATAGAAAACGCTGCCAGTGGTGCTGTGGCTTGGTGGGACGGCTAAAGCCTAAAGAAAGCCCAAGAACAATGTTCACACTCTGAGGTCAAGTCCCAAGACTAGCAAAAACCAAAAAAAAATTCGACAAGGGGCAAAATGCAGGCAGAGAAGGCACTGTGAAACAAATGTTTTGTAAAGGATAAGGGCAATATTGACCCGTAAGTTTGGATCTTACGTAAGAAAGGCTCCTTGAGCCTGAGACCAGACTGGCAGTTGGGCGTAGTGGAAGACATTGGGATTGGACAAATAAGGTGTACTGCTTACTACATCCACATGTATATTGTGAGATTGGAGGAGAGATTCAGCCTCCAGTATGTCTTTGGTGAGGTCTTCTGTGAGCAAGGACCTTTGGTCATTGGGCCCTGAAAGGTGACCCTACCTCTCCAACAATGGAACAGAATATGGAACCCTGGTAACCAAGCCACTGTAACTAACAACCAACTCAAGCCAGCTCACATGGCCTGTGGCTCAGGAGGAAGAAAGATGTTGCAGTGCTGTTGCCAAAGGTCAGGAAACTCGAGTCTCAGGCATGGAAGTTGTGGATGTCTTACTCATAGATGTACATGCTAGATCATTGCCAAGCCACAAATCCAGTATAACAGGCTTTTCTCTAAGAAGAAGGCCCCGAAAATCCAGGGCAACCAGATGAGGTATATTTCTAAGAAGAAATGTATTTGACCCCATCATCCTCCCCACACGTTACAACATTATTTTTTTTAATTTTTTTTATTGTAATCAGTAAAAAGGTTACATGACATTTGCCAGATAGAAGGTGCATTAATTCACATACATTGATACCCTTTCACAAGTCTTGGTACCCATTTCCCTCCAACCCCACACCCCCCACTCGTCTTGGTTTTCCCTTCCATATCAAATTTCAAATATCCAAATACAAATAAATTCAATATATCAGATAACAAAGTGAGATACTATACCAATATGGGATAACCAAGGGACAGCAAACGAGATGAGAGACAACACAGTACATTAAGGACAACAATCATTCATTATATGGCTTTTGTGTCAATATCCTGGAGGTCCTTTCAATTAGCTTCACATTATATGGCCTTATATATGGCCTTTTGCTCTATTGACAGTCTCTGCTATTAGAGCCCAAGGTTTCTACTGATTATGACGAATGAGGGAAACCACTGAGCCTAAGTTCCTTTGAGTCTGGCTTACTTCACTTAATATGATTTGTTCTAAGTCTTTCCATTTCCTAACAAATGGGGCGATGTCATTCTTTCTGACAGCAGCATAGAATTCCATTGTGTACAAATACCACAACTTGTTGATCCACTCATCAACTGAGGGACATCTGGGTTGGTTCCATATCTTTGCTATGGTGAATAGTGCTGCAATGAACATTGTTGTGCTAGTGGGTTTAGTATGCCCTTGTTTCTGGATTGTTGGGTAAATGCCAAGTAGTGGAATTGCTGGGTCATAGGGGAGTTCTATGTTTAGCCTTTTGAGGCACTGCCACACTGCTTTCCATAGTGGTTGAACGAGTTTGCATTCCCACCAACAGTGTAGTAGTGATCCCTCCTGGCCACATCCCCTCCAGCATTTGTTGTCATTCGTTTTCCTGATCCTGGCCATTCTAACTGGAGTGAGGTGGAATCTTAGAGTTGTTTTGATTTGCATTTATTTTATGACCAGAGACGTGGAGCATTTCTTCATGTGTCTATAGGCCATTTTTGTTTCTTCTTCAGAGAAGACTCTCTTTAAGTCTTTGGCCCATTTTTAATGGGATGGGTGTTACTTTGGAGGTTAGTTTTGGAGTGATTCAATTTTTTGAGTTGTTGATATATTTTAGATATGAGGCCTTTGTCCGTTGTTTGGTTGGTGAAGGTCTTCTCCCACTCTGTAGGCTTCCTGATTAGTTTACTAGCTATATCCGTTGCCATACAAAAGCTCTGCAGTTTATTGCAGTCCCACTTATCCAGCCTTTCTCTGATTTGTTGTGATTCTTGGTCCTTATTAAGAAAGTTTCGACCTGTGCCAAGGAGGCCTAGTGTATCTCCTAATCCTTCCTGTGAACTTGTCAGTGTGTCAGCTTGTACCTCCAGTTCTATGATCCATTTGGAGTTAATTCTAGTGCAAGGTGACAAAGAAGGATCCAACTTTAGTTTTGTGCAGGTGTTTAACCAGTTCTGCCAGCACAACTTGTTGAAGAGGCTATCTTTATTCCATTCTATATTTTTGGCTCCCTGGTCAAAGATTAGGTGGCCATAGGTCTGTGGTTTAACATCTGGGTCCGCAGTTCTACTCCATTGGACTTCAGGCCTGTTCTTGTGCCAGTACCAAGCTGTTTTGAGTATTATAGCTCTGTAATAGAGTCTTAAGTTTGGAATTGAAATTCCTCCAGCGCTGTTCTTTCTGCTAAGAAGTGTTTTTGCTATACGGGGTCTTTTATTATTCCATATGAAATTTTGAATTGCCTCTTCTATTTCTTTAAAGAATGACATTGGGATGTTGATTGGTATTACACTGAATTTGTAGATAGCCCTTGGCAAGATTGTCATTTTCACAATGTTGATTCTTCCAATCCAGGAGCATGGGAGGTTTTTCCATTTCCTTAGGTCTGCTTTAATTTCCTTTTTTATGGTTTTAACGTTTTCATCTAAACCGTCTTTACATTCTTAGTTAAGCTAACTGCTAGGTACTTTATTTTCTTTGAGGCTATTGTGAAAGGAATTTCTTTCCTGATTATTGCCTCGTTCCTCTCAGTGTTGGCGTAAAGGAAGGCAGTTGATTTGTGAGGGTTGATTTTATGGCCTGCTACACTTCCAAAGCTTTGAATCAGCTCAAGGAGCTTGGGAGTAGAGTTTATAGGATTCTTTAAATACAGAATCATGTCATCTGCAAAGAGGGATAGTTTTATTTCCTCTTTCCCTACTTGGATCCCCTTTATGCTTGTTTCTTGGCTTATTGCACTGCCTAGGCATTCTAGTACTATGTTAAAAAGGAGTGGAGAGAGTGGGCATCCTTGCCTCGTTCCTGATTTTAGAGGGAATGGCTTTAGATTTTCACCATTAAGTATAATACTAGCAGTGGGTTTCTCATACACAGCCTTTATTGCATTGAAAAATGTTCCATGGATTCCTAGTTTCTCCACATCTTTTAACATAAAGGGGTTTTGGATCTTGTCAAATGCCTTTTCCGCATCTATTGAGACAATCATGTGATTTTATCCCTGCTCCTGTTGATGTGTTGAATTATATTAATTGATTTGTGTATATTGAATCAGCTTTGCCACACTGTGATGAACCCAGTTTGATCATAGTGTATAATTTTTTTGATGAGTTGTTGTAGAAGTTTGGCCAGTATTTTGTTGAGAAGTTTTGCATCGATATTCATCAAAGAAATGGGTCTATAGATCTCTTTCTTTGATGAATCTCTGTGTGGTTTGGGGATGAGGGATATACTGGCTTCACAGAATGAGTTTGGTAAAGAACCTTCATTTTCAATTTCGTTGAAGAGCTTGAGGAGTATTGGTGTGAGCTCTGCTTTGAAGACCTTATAGAATTCAGCTGTGAATCCTTCTGGCCCTGGGCTCTTTTTAATTGGAAGTTGTCTAATTTCCATTTTTATTTCAGAGCTTGAAATAGGCCTGTTGAGTTGGGTTAGCTCTTCTTGGTTCAGTGTTGGTATGTTAATATTGTCTAGGAATTCATCCATTTCTTCTAGATTCTCAAATTTGTTGGTGTAAAGGTTTGAGAAGTATTCCCTCATGATATTCTGGATCTTGGTAATTTCTGTCGTGATATTACCATTTTCATGTGCGATTTTGTTTATTTCGATATGCTCTCTTCTTTTTTTGGTAAGATTTGCTAAGGGCTTTTCAATTTTGTTAATTCTTTCAAAGAACCAACTCCTTGATTTGTTGATTCTTTCTATAGTTTTTTTATTCCAAATCATTTAATTCTGCTTTGATTTTAATAATTTGCTTTCTCCTAATGGGTTTAGGGCTGGTTTGTTGTTCTTTTTCCAGGAGGTTTAGGTGAGCCATTAACTAGTTGGTTTGCCATTTTTCCAACTTGCTGTTGTAGGCACTCAGCGCTATAAATTTTCCTCTTAGTACTGCCTTTGTTGTGTCCCTAAGGAGTTGATATGTGTGTGCTCCTTATTGTTAAATTTCATAAACAGTTGGACATCTGTTCTGATCTCTTCGATTACCCATTGTTTTTGATTCAACAATGTGTTGTTCAGTCTCCATGAGTTACAGGGTTTTCGTTAGTGGAGATGTGTGTTCAGTTCCAATTTGATGCCTTTGTGGTCTGAGAGTGTGCATGGAATAATTTCAGTGTTTCTGAATCTGTCCAGGTTTGTTTTATGGCCTAAGATGTGGTCTATTTTGGAAAATGTTCCATGTGCTGCTGAGGAAAACGTATATTGTGTTGTTACTGGGTGGAATATTCTGCAGATGTCTGTTAGATCTAGTTGGTCAATATAGTTCTTCAGTTCTAAGGTTTCTCTGTAGAGTTTTTGCCTTGTTGATCTGTCCAGAGGTGAGAGTGGTGTGTTAAACTCACCAACAAACACTGTATTTCGATCTATGTATGGTTTCAGTGTAAGTAAAGTTTGCTTGATGAAGTTTGGAGCTCCGGGATTGGGTGTGTAAATATTTAGGATCGTTATGTCTTCCTGGAGGAAAGATCCGTTTAGCAGTATGTAGTAACCTTCTTTGTCTTTTCTTACTAATTTTAGTTTGAAGTCTATTGTATCTGATATGAGGATGGCAACTCCAGCCTGTTTATGGGGGCAGTTAGCTTGATTGAGTTTATTCCAACCTCTCCCTTTCAAAAGATGATTGTTTTGGGGTAAGATGTGTCTCTTGAAGATAGCAGAACGATGGCTCTTGCTTTTTGATCCAACTAGACAGCCTATACCTTTTAATTGGAGAGTTAAGTCCATTGATATTGAGAGTTAGGATTGAGAGACATTTATTAGTTCCTACCATTTTTAAAAGCTTTTAGTAGGACCTGTGTTTTGACAGTTCTTGTGGTCCTTAGATGGTATGCTGTTTAGGTGCCATTTCTTTCCCTATAATGCATTTATTTTGGTTTTGTATGTATAGAGCATCGTTGAGAATTCTCTGTAGTGTTGGTTTTGTTTCGACATATTGTTGCAGCTTTTCCCTGGAATGGAGTGTTTTATTGTTCCCTCAGTTTGAATGAGAGCTTAGCTGGCTACAGTATTCTTGCTGGGTAGTTATTTGATTTAAGGGCATGACATATATGCTTCCAGTCACTTCGGGCTTGCATGGTTTCTGCCGAGAAATCTGGGGTTATTCTGATTGGTTTGCCTTTATAGGTTACTGATCCCTTTTCCCTGGCTGCCTTTAGGATCTTTCCTTTCGTTTCTATTAGTCCAGTTCGCATCACATTGTGGCGGTGGGATGTTCTTTTCTGGTCAGGTCTGTTTGGGGTTCTAAAAGCTTCTCGTATGTGGATGGGCCTGCCCTTCTGGATATTTGGGAAATTCTCTGAGATGATTCCCTTAAGTATATTTCCAATACCATTGACCTCTTTCTCCACGCCCTCCTCAGTACCAACTAGCCTTAAATGAGGCTTCGTATTTGTATCTTGGACCTCCTGAAGCGCTCTCTCATATTTCCTAGATTTGGATTGACTCATTTTCTGTTCTTTATAATACCTAAATTATCTTCAGCCACGAAAATTCTCTCCTCTGCAATGTCTAACCTGCTATCAAAGCTATCTACTTTATTTTTCATCTCCCTTGCTTCTAATTGCTCACTTTTTATGCTTTGCGTCTCTTGTTTTAGATCATGTATGGATTTCTTTATCTCCTTGATTTCCTTTTGAGTGGTTAGCTCAGTAGCTTTATTTTCTTTAGACATTTGCTGGAGTTTGGTCACGTTTTTATTTGTGGATTCTATGAATTCATCCATCTTTCTTTGAAAAACCTTTATTATGGCCTCCTTTATGGCTCGTCATTTTCACTTATCACCTTGTTTTTTCTTTCCTCTTGTTCAGCTATGGCTTCCTCCATTATCTCTTTCTTTATATTTTCACATTTTCCATTAATGATGTTTATCAATTGCATTTGTGTAGCAATTGGAAGACTCTCCTCTCGGTTTGCCAGTGACTGTTCCATTGTCTATTTACATAGGTGGGGGATGTTGTTTCTTGATTTGACATTTTTCTTGAGTTTCTTGTTCTGCCCATTTGAAAATGGGAGCAAGATTACTACTAAATACGATTATAGTTTTTCAGATATAACCAACCTAGACCTCTGTAGCTGGAAGACACTAGATGTTCACAAGTTTTGATTGGTATTATCACTCTTTCTTTTTGTGGACTTACAGACCAGTCTAATACAACCACTGAGAAGCGATTTATACCCAAAACAATAAGCCTCTCAATCCAATCTCTATTGTCTTTAAGTCCCTCTGAGCCTAGAGAATAATTAACCACCTACATATACAATATTGCTCAACAGCCATCAAGTGTAGATCCGTGCAGTATAAGGGTTGAAAGACGAGCAGAGGTCCAGAGATAGAAAAAAAGAATGAGAGAGGTCAGGGGAGGTACAAAAGATTAACGTAGGAGTGTAAGAATATTGTAGTCATGAAGAAAAGGTATAGCATAAAGATAACTGACCTAAGTTGGTAAGTAGGTAGCATATTTGAGTACAAAGTTTGTAAAGTATTGGAATAAACCTTATGTGTTGCTGCACGACTAGCTCTTAGCCCAACCAGTGGCCTCACAGTGGACCATGGGATGGATCTGTTTTTCTTGTCTTCGTTGAGGGAAAGGGGTATTTCACAAGATGCAGAAGCGAAGATTTCAGAAGCAAATGCTGTGAGTGCATTAGCTCATAAAAAGCATTTTTATTTTCTTTTATCTTTCTGCCAGTCTTGGGGCTTGAATTCAGGGCCTGAGCACTGTCCTCGGGTTTTCTCAAGTCTAGCCCTCTGCCACTTGAGCCACAGTGCCACATCAAGATTTTCTATCTATGTGATACTGAGCAATCAAACCCAGATCTTCATGGATGCTAGGCAAGCACTCTACCACTATGCCAAACTCTCAACCCTGACATAGTAATTATAAAGTCATCATCATCATCATCATCATCATATCCAAATATCTTTTCTCCTACAAATAATGAACACTTAACTGTGTCTACTGCTTTTTTTTAAATTTCACTAATTCTTCTGTGTTTTTCCCTCTTGCATTTTTTTTACACTTGACAGCAAAGCTAATCATCAGGAAATAATTGATTAGGATACAGAAACCTAATAATATCCTAGTAGATTGACATCAAAAATATGTGCAAGATGCCCTGTGTGTTTGACCTAATGGTAGAGTACTTTGCTACCAAGCAAAAAGACTCAGGTTTGATTCCTCATTACCACATACATAGAAAACGCTGCAAGTGGTTCTGTGGCTCGGTGGGACAGCTAAAGCCTAAAGAAAGCCCAAGAACAATGTTCACACTCTGAGGTCAAGTCCCAAGACTAGCAAAAACAAAAAAAAATTCGACAAATGGCAAAATGCAGGCAGAGAAGGCACTGTGAAGCAAATGTTTTGTAAAGGATTAGGGCAATATTGACCCTTAAGTCTGGATCTTACCTAAGAAAGGCTCCTTGAGCCTGAGACCAGACTGGTAGTTGGGCCTAGTGGAAGACATTGGGATTGGACAAATAAGGTGTGCTGTTTACTACATCCACATGTATATTGTGAGATTGGAGGAGAGATTCAGCCTCCAGTATGTCTTTGGTGAGGTCTTTTGTGAGCAAGGATCTTTGGTCATTGGGCCCTGAATGGTGACCCTGCCTCCCTCACAATGGAACAGAATATGGAACCCTGGTAACCAAGCCACTGTAACTAACAACCAGCTCAAGCCAGCTCACTTGGCCTGTGGCTCAGGAGGAAGAAAGATGTTGCTGTGCTGTTGCCAAAGGTCAGGAAACTCGAGTCTCAGGCATGGAAGTTGTGGATGTCTTACTCGAAGATGTACATGCTAGATCATTGCCAAGCCACAAATCCAGTATATCAGAACTTTCTCTAAGAAGAAGGCCAGGAAAATCCAGGGCAACCAGATGAGGTAAATTTCTAAGAAGAAATGTATTTGACCCCATCATCCTCCCTACACAGTACTGTTGGGGACCGACTGTGGGGTCAATGACCTTGGACCTGACCTTGGACCTACACAACTGTATACACAAGGAAGTAACTCTGATCAGGATGACTTTAAGCAAAGTCAATCAGTTCTTATCAGGATGACTTTAAGCAAAGTCAATCAGTTCTTATCAGGATGACTTTAAGCAAAGTCAATCAGTTCTTATCAGGATGACTTTAAGCAATGTTAATCCTTTCTCATTTATCCTATATGTGACTTGTTTACTATTTTGTATGAATGTAGCCTCTGGCAGTTCCCTAGTATTAAGAAGAGTATTTAAGGTCGGAACTTAAAATAAACGGGACAGTCTTAGGCAGCAATCTGGAGCTCACAGATTTCTTGGACTGCTGACTTGGGCTGTAGTCCTCCCAAACTCCATCTGTTTGTCTCTCTTCTATTTTTTCCTAGTCCTTGCCCCTATTTCGGGAATCCCAATCCATGAACCCTGGTTTGCTGCTGGTTGGCTCCAGCAACTGGCGCCCGAACAGGGACCCTGAAAATCTGGGACGAAGGCGGAGGACCCCGCTGTGGTGAGTAACACATCGTAGGACTTTTAAGACAGTGAGAGAGCGGGAGGCTGTAATATCCAGAGTAAAAATTATGGCTCAAGTTAATAGCTATACGTCATATTTACCGATCTTAACAGGCCTACTTGAAGCCCACGGAACGTGGGTGGACGAAGGGATGCTTCAGAGCTTCCTACAGTTTCTCGAGGAGGCATTCCCGAGGTCTATAGAGGAGGAATTCCAAAAAACCTGGCAGCGGATAGGAAAAAGAATTCAAGATTATTATAATGTATATGGCCCCGAAAAAACCCCAGAAGAGGTTATTGATGTATGGAATTTAGTAAGTGAATGCATAGATCCTCAACATGAGAATGCTGAACTTAATCTTGAATTAAGGGAACTTTATGAATTAAAGGACCCTTCTAAAAAACCTGAGGCTGAGCCATATGCCGCAGCCCAAGAGAATCTAAGTGAGATCTTGAAACTGGAACAACAACCAGTAGATATTGAGTATCAGAATTCAAATTTGTATATGAGGGAGGAAAGTTATGATGAACCGATGGAGGACCGGATAGCTACGATAGAAAAGAGGTTAGAAGAAATCCTACATCTACTATCTAAAATGGGGAAAGAGCAGAGAGCCCCCCCAGAAGTAGGAAGGAGATATGACCCTCAGGCCACTATGGTTTCTGATTCTAAATCCTACCTCTCACACCCACCGCCTCAGGCTGCAGCCTTACGGTCCCAATCGCTTTTTCAACCTTTCAAGCCTAAAAGCCCTAGCAACAAATCCCTTTTAACAGGCACTACAACCAGGCACAGTGCATCACAATTAAACCTGGCTCAGGCTGCTAGAGAGAGGGAAGATATTTCAGAGCCTCGATGCTTCCCTAGTTTAGTTGATCAGGATAAACAAGTATACCATCAACCTGTTACTGTTAAACTATTGCAGGATTTAAAGAGTGCCTGCTCCCAATATGGGCCAACTGCCCCTTTTACTCAAGTAATATTAGAGGCCACGTGTGCTGGTATTGTATGGCCAAATGACTGGAAGCGGCTTGCCAGAGCATGCCTTAGTGCAGGAGAGTACTTATTATGGGAGACAGAGTTCACTGCACAGTGTCGGGCTAAAATTGAAACAAATAGGTCTAAGAACCTGCCTTACACTTTTGATCAGTTGTTAGGAGAGGGAATCTATAAAAACACCGAAGATCAATTGGGTTATTCAAAGGAAGCCTATTTACAAATAAATGCTGCGGCGAAAGAGGCTTGGAAAAGGTTACGTAATTCCAATCGTACAAAAAATTTAGTAGAAGTTAAACAGGGACCGAATGAACCTTATCTAGAATTTTTGTCTCGATTAATGGAGACTGCAGACCACCTAGTACAAGATGAGAACGCAAGGAAGATTATAGTTAGACACATAGCCTATGAAAATGCCAACGCCACCTGTCAGGCGGCTATCAGACCCCATAGGAATAAGGGAGGAATCACGGACTTTATTTCACTATGTGCTGATATTGGACCCTCCCATGTACAAGGCCTTACTTTAGCCGCCGCTCCTCAAGGAAAGACTGCTACTGAATTTCTAAAATATAGAGGCCAGAGGCCAGAGGCCCGGGCTGCTAGACCCCCAGGGCGTTGCTTCTCTTGTGGACAAATAGGACATTGGATGACGCAATGCCCACGCCAGGCCAGGTTAAAGAGAGAAAAATTACCTGGCACATGTCCACGCTGTGGTAAAGGGAAGCACTGGGCTAAAGATTGCAGGTCAAGAACAGATCGCAATGGCCGCCCGTTTTCGGGAAACTGGAGAAGGGGCCAGCCTCTGGCCCCGCAAAACCATGGGGCAGTCCCTCCCTCTTCTCAGCCACAAGTAAATCTTCTAACAACCCCCCAAAATCAGTCTCCAGCCTCTTCCGTGCCACCCCAGGCAGCGCAGGATTGGACCTCTGTTCCTCCACCTGCTCAGTATTGACCCCAGAGATGGGGACACAAGCTCTCCCCACGGGGGTCTTCGGTCCCCTTCCCCCGGGAGTGGCTGGATTGCTGTTAGGGCGAAGTAGCTCAGCCCTTAAAGGGATACAGATTACACCTGGCAAAATTGACCAGGATTTCACTGGAGAAATCAAAGTTATGGCCTCTGCCCCGAAACACGTAGTATCAATTGCAGCCGGTCAAAAATTAGCACAACTAATACTTGTCCCTTTATCTCATGGGGAGACTGCTAATTCTTCTGCCCCATGCGGACAGAGAGGATTTGGATCCTCTGATATCTATTGGGTACAAAGCATAAAACAAGAGAGGCCTGAGATGACTATATTTATACAAGAAAAACCCTTTAAAGGAATATTAGACACAGGAGCGGATGTGTCTGTAATATCTAAAAAGCATTGGCCAGCCCAATGGCCCCTGACAACCTCTATGACTTCCCTACAGGGGATTGGGCAAGCAACTGACCCACAGCAGAGCAGTGCGATCCTTGTTTGGAGAGATGAGGAAGGGCACTCTGGTCATTTTCAGCCATTTGTCTTGGATCATCTGCCAATTAATTTATGGGGTCGTGATATCATGGAAAAAATGGGAGTGTATATGTTTAGTCCTAGTGCTGCGGTCACTAAGCAGTTACTTGATCAAGGCCTAGTCCCCTTTAGGGGACTAGGCCGAGCAGCACAGGGGGAGCTAGAGCCACTCCAACCCCAGTCTCACCCCCCCCCCCGAGACAAGGATTAGGGTATTCTTTAACGGGGGCTGTTGTTTGTCCTGCCCCTCATGCTGATCCCATAAATTGGCTCTCGGAAGAAGCGGTATGGGTCGAACAGTGGCCTCTTTCTCTAGAAAAGATCATTGTATTTCAGCAGCTGGTACAGGAACAGATAGACTTGGGACATGTGGCCCCTTCTAACTCTCCATGCAATTCTCCAATTTTTGTTATAAAGAAAAAGTCAGGTAAATGGAGGCTGTTACAGGATCTGAGAAAGATAAATGCAACTATGGAACTGATGGGAGCCTTACAGCCCGGCTTGCCTTCCCCCATGGCAATCCCAATGGATACTTATAAGATTATTATAGATTTGAAGGATTGTTTCTATACTATACCCCTGGCGCCTCAAGACTGTAAGCGCTTTGCCTTCAGCGTCCCCTCTGTTAATTTTAAAGAACCCATGAAGCGATATCATTGGCTTGTGCTCCCACAGGGCATGGCAAATAGCCCAACTTTATGTCAAAGTTTTGTAGCCAGAGCCATTTCTTCCACCCGTGAAAAATTTTCTTCTGTTTATATTGTTCATTATATGGACGACATCTTGTTGGCTTGTTCTGACCCTATCGTCGTACGACAAGCCTTTGGACAACTAAAGCAAGATCTGAGCCTCTTTGGCCTTATAATAGCAGCTGAAAAGGTTCAGGAACATCCCCCTTTTACGTATTTAGGCCATATATTAGGCCCACACTATTTTAAAAGCCAAAAAATACAATTAAAAACTTCACACTTAAGAACTCTTCATGATTTTCAGCAATTCTTAGGAGATATAAATTGGCTTCGGCCTTATTTAAAGCTGTCCACTGGAGAGTTAAAACCCCTCTTTGATCTCTTAAAAGGAGATACCAACCCTATATCCTTGCGCAATTTAAATCCCGACGCCGAGAGGGCCATCCAAATCGTAGAAAAGGCAATTTCCCAGCAACAAGTGAACTATTATGACTACTCTAAACCATGGGGAGTTTACATTTTAGCTACTTCTCACTCCCCAACTGCTGTATTGTGGCAGGATGGCCCACTTTTATGGCTTTATCTACCATCAACACCCGGCAAAGTGCTGACCCCCTACTACGAATTGGTAGCTAATCTGATACATATGTGCCGAGTGGATTCCCGTAAATATTTAGGTCAGGAACCTCATTTTATCTGTGTCCCATATAATTCACAACAACAAGATTGGCTATTCGCCCATTGTGATTCTTGGGCCATTGCTTGGGCCAATTATACGGGAAAAATTTTGCATCACTACCCATCTAACAAACTCCTCCAATTTGCTGCGTGTCATATGTTCCTATTTCCTTCCATAGTACGGGCCTCGCCTTTATCTTCTTCCGCTTTAGTATTTACAGACGGATCCTCTAATGGAACGGCTGCTTTGACCATTAATGGGAAAACTCAATCTTGGGTTACGGGTTTTTCCTCCGCCCAAGAGGTAGAGTTAGAGGCTGTTTTACAAGGACTCGTCCTGTTACAAGACGAGCCCTTTAACTTATACTCAGACAGCCAATATGTAATTCGTGCTCTTTAAGTCATAGAAACTGTTCCCTTTATTGGAACTACTAACTCCAAGATCCAGACCCAATTTCGCCAAGTACAAACTTTGCTTTGTTCTCGCAACCACCCCTGTTTTTTTGGCTTCATTCGAGCTCACACTAATCTTCCTGGCCCTTTAAGTGAGGGTAACGCAGTTACTGATTCTGCCACCAGAGTTTATTTAACTCAAGTAGAACTTGCTAAGCAGTCACATGCCATCCATCATCAAAACAGCCGAGCCTTGCGCCGACAGTTTAAATTATCTAGAGAAGCAGCACGTCAAATAGTTAAAACTTGCTCCAACTGTGTGCCCTTCTCACCAGCTCCTCATTTAGGTATAAATCCACGAGGACTGCTTTCTAATCACATTTGGCAGATGGATGTCACACATGTTCCATCATTTGGCCGATTAAAATATGTTCATGTTACTGTAGATACTTATTCTAATTTTATCCTAGCCACCCCCCTTGCTGGGGAAGCTACTAAACATTGTATTTCTCACTGCATTCGATGTTTTGCTGTGATGGGGATTCCCTCGCAAATAAAAACAGATAATGGCCCTGGCTATGCAGGCCAAGCATTTCAGTCCTTCTGCCATTCTTATATCACTCATATTACAGGCATTCCTTACAATCCTCAAGGTCAAGGCATCGTGGAGAGAGCTAATGGATTATTAAAACATCAAATTGCTAAAATACAGAAAGGAGAATCGTATCCCACTACCCCTGTGAATATACTTAATCATGCTTTATTTGTTTTAAATTTTTTGAATCTGGATTCAAATAATTTATCTGCTGCTCAGCGATTCTGGGAAAAAAGAGAGCAGCGTACTTTTGCCTTAGTAAAATGGAAGGATCCCCTAACTGGTGCTTGGCACGGACCAGATCCTGTTCTAACCTGGGGTAGAGGGCATGTATGTGTTTTCTCACAGGAAGAAAATGATGCCCGCTGGCTGCCCGAACGCTATGTTCGGATTGTGTAGAGTGACAGTGGTCATCCAAGCAGCGACCCACTGGACCTTCACCCCCAACCCTCCAGTAATGCATCCAGTAATGCGGAAAAGACCTGAATTCATGTTTTTGTGTTAAGTGTAAAAGTCTCTGTTTCTTTGTCTTGTTCATGTTACATATTTTTCTCTTGTCCAGTTTTTTCTTTGAAATTGGTACCAGTTTTAAATATGGATCCTTATGTTTTTTCTAAAGTTTTGTTTTGAACCTGGTTCTCACCTGCAAGAGTAAAATTGGCAAAGCTCTCTTGACACAAACTTCCGGAAAATGAATGGCCAATATTAATTTTGTGCACTTTAAAATCTTTGAGTATGAATGTGTGTGAATGAGTGAGTGAACATGTTCAAGGTTTAATCAAGAAAATCATTTAGGTTTGAATTATTGCATTGTTTTAAAGAGGGGGGAGAATGGAATGTTAGATCAAAAAAAATGAACTTGATGTTCGTATGACAGCTCTTAAGTCCCATTTAGAAGGTCGAATCAGTAGATTGGAGAGAGAACTCCGAGAGCATCAAGGGAGGCACTTGGAGCAGAGAAAAGAGCCTCAAGAACCTACTAGTAAGGTCCCAGAACAGCAGAGACAGATCACGTTGAAAGCTACTGCAGCTTCTGAAGAACGAGGAATTGCCAGCACTTCAGATCCACCAACAGCCAATATCAAGCCAACTGCTGTTGCTTCTACTCCAAGTAAAGTGACAACTGAAGCTATGGCTGGGAACAAATCAACACCTATGGCCAGTAGCCGTCCAATGGTCACACCTGCAACAGTCACCAATCGAACAACTCCGCAGATCTAAGCCCTAGATGGATGAATTACCCCCCGAGAGGAATCGCAGTCAAGGATGGGATAAGAGGGGACGCTCTCTGACCAACCTTAGACAGGGCCTTCAGCTTGATCTGAAGAAGTTCCCCATGACGGGTAAGGCAGAGTCAGCGATCCACCCAACCCAAGACAAGCAAGTCCGCATCTTTTAAAAGAAAGACGGGGGAGATGTTGGGGACCGACTGTGGGGTCAATGACCTTGGACCTGACCTTGGACCTACACAACTGTATACACAAGGAAGTAACTCTGATCAGGATGACTTTAAGCAAAGTCAATCAGTTCTTATCAGGATGACTTTAAGCAATGTTAATCCTTTCTCATTTATCCTATATGTGACTTGTTTACTATTTTGTATGAATGTAGCCTCTGGCAGTTCCCTAGTATAAAGAAGAGTATTTAAGGTCGGAACTTAAAATAAACGGGACAGTCTTAGGCAGCAGTCTGGAGCTCACAGACTTCTTGGACTGCTGACTTGGGCTGTAGTCCTCACGAACTCCATCTGTTTGTCTCTCTTCTATTTTTTCCTAGTCCTTGCCCCTATTTCAGGAATCCCAATCCACGAACCCTGGTTTGCTGCCGGCTGGCTCCGGCACACTACAACTTCCTTTTTTTTTCATTTTTTATTGTAATTAGTAAAAGGGTTAGATGATATTTGCCAGATAGAAGGTGCATTAATTCACATAAATTGATACCCTTTCACATGTCTTCGTACCCATTTCCCTCCAACCCCACACCCCCCACCCGTCTTGGTTTTCCCCACTTCCCTATCAAATTTCAAATATCCAAATACAAATAAATACAATATATAAGATAAAGTGAGATACTGTACCAATATGGTATAACCAAGGGACAGCAAACGAGATGAGAGACAACATAGTACATTAAGGACAACAATCATTCATTATATGGCTTTTGTGTCAATATCCTGGAGGTCCTTTCAATTAGCTTCACATTATATGGCCTTATATATGGTCTTTTGCTCTATTGCAAATCTCTACTAGTAGAGCCCAAAGTTTCTCCTGATTATGGCGAATGAGGGAAACCACTGAGCCTAAGCTCCTTTGAGTCTGGCTTACTTCACTTAATATGATTTGTTCTAAGTCTTTCCATTTCCTAACAAATGGGGCGATGTCATTCTTTCTGACAGCAGCATAGAATTCCATTGTGTACAAATACCACAACTTGTTGATCCACTCATCAACTGAGGGACATCTGGGTTGGTTCCATATCTTTGCTATGGTGAATAGTACTGCAAAAAACATTGTTGTGCTAGTGGGTTTAGTATTCCCTTGTTTCTGGATTGTTGGGTAAATGCCAAGTAGTGGAATTGCTAGGTCATAGGGGAGTTCTATGTTTAGCCTTTTGAGCCACTGCCACACTGCTTTCCATAGTGGTTGAACGAGTTTGCACTCCCACCAACAGTGTAGTAGTGATCCCTCCTGGCCACATCTCCTCCAGCATCCGTTGTCATTCGTTTTCCTGATCCTGGCCATTCTAACTGGAGTAGGTGGAATCTTAGAGTTGTTTTGATTTGCATTTCTTTTATGACCAGAGATGTGGAGCATTTCTTCATGTGTCTATAGGCCATTTTTGTTTCTTCTTCAGAGAAGACTCTCTTTAAGTCTTTGGCCCATTTTTAATGGGATGGGTGTTACTTTGAAGGTTAGTTTTGGAGTGATTCAATTTTTTGAGTTGTTGATATATTTTAGATATGAGGCCTTTGTCCGTTGTTTGGTTGGTGAAGATCTTCTCCCACTCTCTAGGCTTCCTGATTAGTTTACTAGCTATATCCGTTGCCATACAAAAGCTCTGCAGTTTAATGCAGTCCCACTTATCCAGCCTTTCTCTGATTTGTTGTAATTCTTGGTCCTTATTAAGAAAGTTTCGACCTGTGCCAAGGAGGCCTAGTGTATCTCCTATTCCTTCCTGTAAACTTTTCAGTGTGTCAGCTTTTACCTCTAGGTCTTTGATCCATTTGGATTTAATTCTAGTGCAAGGTGACAAAGAAGGATCCAACTTTAGTTTTCTGCAGGTGTTTAACCAGTTCTGCCAGCACAACTTGTTCAAGAGGCTATCTTTCTTCCATTCCATTTTTTTGGCTCCCTGGTCAAAGATTAGGTGGCCATAGGTCTGTGGTTTAATATCTGGGTCCGCAGTTCTACTCCATTGGACTTCAGGCTGTTCTTGTGCCAGTACCAAGCTGTTTTGAGAATTATAGCTCTGTAATAGTCTTAAGTTTGGAATTGAAATTCCTCCAGCGCTGTTCTTTCTGCTAAGAAGTGTTTTTGCTATACGGGGTCTTTTATTATTCCATATGAAATTTTGAATTGCCTCTTCTATTTCTTTAAAGAATGACATTGGGATGTTGATTGGTATTAAATTGAATTTGTAGATAGCCCTTGGCAAGATTGTCATTTTCACAATGTTGATTCTTCCAATCCAGGAGCATGGGAGGTTTTTCCATTTCCTTAGTTCTGCTTTAATTTCCTTTTTTATCGTTTTAAAGTTTTCATCTAAACGGTCCTTTACATTCTTAGTTAAGCTAATTGCTAGGTACTTTATTTTCTTTGAGGCTATTGTGAAAGGTTTTTCTTTCCTGATTATTGCCTCGTTCCCCTCAGTGTTGGCGTAAATTCAGGCAGTTGATTTGTGAGGGTTGATTTTATGGCCTGCTACCCTTCCAAAGCTTTGAATCAGCTCAAGGAACTTGGGAGTAGAGTCTATAGGATTCTTTAAATACAGAATCATGTCATCTGCAAAGAGGGATAGTTTTATTTCCTCTTTCCCTACTTGGATCCCCTTTATGCTTGCTTCTTGCCTTATTGCACTGCCTAGGAATTCTAGTACTATGTTAAAAAGGAGTGGAGAGAGTGGGCATCCTTGTCTCGTTCCTGATTTTAGAGGGAATGGCTTTAGATTTTCACCATTAAGTATAATACTAGCAGTGGGTTTTTCATACACAGCCTTTATTACATTGAGAAATGTTCCATGGATTCCTAGTTTCTCCACATCTTTTAACATAAAGGGGTTTTGGATCTTGTCAAATGCCTTTAAGCATCTATTGAGACAATCATGTGATTTTATCCCTGCTCCTGTTGATGTGTTGAATTATATTAATTGATTTGTGTATGTTGAACCAGCTTTGCCTCCCTGTGATGAATCCAGTTTGATCATAGTGTGTCATTTTTTTGATGAGTTGTTGTAGACGGTTGGCCAGTATTTTGTTGAGAAGTTTTGCATCGATGTTCATCAAAGAAATGGGTCTATAGTTCTCTTTCTTTGATGAATCTCTGTCTGGTTTGGGGATGAGGGATATACTGGCTTCACAGAATGAGTTTGGTAAAAAACCTTCATTTTCAATTTCGTTGAATAGCTTGAGGAATATTGGTGTGAGCTCTGCTTTGAAGACCTTATAGAATTCAGCTGTGAATCCATCTAGCCCTAGGCTCTTTTTAAGTAGAAGTTGTCTAATTTCCATTTCTATTTCAGAGCTTGAAATAGGCCTGTTGAGTTGGGTTAGCTCTTCTTGGTTCAGTGTGGGTATGTTAATATTGTCTAGGAATTCATCCATTTCTTCTAGATTCTCAAATTTGTTGGCGTCAAGGTTTGAGAAGTATTCCCTCATGATATTCTGGATCTTGGTAATTTCTGTCGTGATATTACCATTTTCATCTGCGATTTTGTTTATTTCGATATGCTCTCTTCTTTTTTTGGTAAGATTTGCTAAGGGCTTGTCAATTTTGTTAATTCTTTCAAAGAACCAACTCCTTGTTTTGTTGATGCGCTCTATAGTTTTTTTATTCCAAATCATTTAATTGTGCATTGATTTGCTTTCTCCTAATGGGTTTACCGTTGGTTTGTTGCTCTTTTTCCAGGAGGTTAAAGTGAGACATTAACTAGTTGGTTTGCCATTTTTCCAACTTGCTGTTGTAGGCACTCAGCGCTATAAATTTTCCTCTGAGTACTGCCTTTGTTGTGTCCCTACGGAGTTGATATTTGTGTGCTCCTTATTGTTAAATTTCATAAACAGTTGGATATCTGTTCTGATCTCTTCGATTACTCATTGTTTTTGATTCAACAATGTGTTGTTCAGTCTCCATGAGTTACAGGGTATTCGTTGGTGGAGATGTGTGTTCAGCTCCAATTTGATGTCTTTATGGTCTGAGAGTTTGCATGGAATAATTTCAGTGTTTCTGAATCTGTCCAGGTTTGCTTTATGGCCTAAGATGTGGTCTATTTTGGAAAATGTTCCATGTGCTGCTGAGAAAAACGTATATTGTGTTGTTACTGGGTGGAATATTCTGCAGATGTCTGTTAGATCTAGTTGGTCTATATAGTTGTTCAGTTCTAAGGTTTCTCTGTAGAGTTTTTGCCTTGTTGATCTGTCCATAGGTGAGAGGGGTGTGTTAAAATCACCAACAATCACTGTATTTCGATCTATGTATGGTTTCGGTGTAAGTAAAGTTTGCTTGATGAAGTTTGGAGCTCCGGGATTGGGTGTGTAAATATTTAGGATCGTTATGTCTTCCTGGAGGAAAGATCCCTTTAGTAGTATGTAGTAACCTTCTTTGTCTTTTCTTACTAATTTTAGTTTGAAGTCTATTTTATCTGATATGAGGATGGCAACTCCAGCCTGTTTATGGGGGCAGTTAGCTTGATAGAGTTTATTCCAACCTCTCCCTTTCAAAAGATGATTGTTTTTGGGTAAGATGTGTCTCTTGAAGACAGCAGTAAGATGGCTCTTGCTTTTTGATCCAACTAGACAGCCTATGCCGTTTAATTGGAGAGTTAAGTCCATTGATATTGAGAGTTAGGATTGAGAGATATTTATTAGTTCCTACCATTTTTAAAAGCTTTTAGTAGGGCCTGTGTCTTGACAGTTCTTCTGGTCCTTAGATGGTATGCTGTTTAGGTGCCATTTCTTTCCCTATATTGCATGTATTTTGGTTTTCTATGTATAGAGCATCTTTGAGAATTCTCTGTAGTGTTGGCTTTGTTTCGACATATTGTTGCAGCTTTTCCCTGGAATGGAATGTTTTTATTGTTCCCTCAGTTTGAATGAGAGCTTAGCTGGCTACAGTATTCTTGGTTGGTAGTTATTTGATTTAAGGGCATGACATATATGCTTCTAGGCCCTTCGTGCTTGCATGATCTCTCTAAGAAATCTGGGGTTATTCTGATTGGTTTGTCTTTATAGGTTACTGATCCCTTTTCCCTGGCTGCCTTTAGGATCTTTTCTTTCGTTTCTATTGATCCAGTTCGGATCACAATGTGACGGTGGGATGTTATTTAATGGTTAGGTCTGTTTGGGTTTCTAAAAGGTTCTCGTATCTGCATGGGTCTGCCCTTCTGGATATTTGGGAAATTCTTTGAGATGATTCCCTGAAGTATATTTCCAATACCATTGACCTCTTTCTCCACGCCCTCCTCAATACCAACTAGCCTTAAATTAGGGTTCATGATTGTATCTTGGACCTCCTGAAGCGCTCTCTCATATTTCCTAGATTTGGATTGACTCATTTTATGTTCTTTCTCTATAATACCTAAATTATCTTCAGCCCCGGGAATTCTCTCCTCTGCATTGTCTAACCTGCTATCAAAGCTATCTACTTTATTTTTCATCTCCCTTGCTTCTTATCGCTCACTTTTGATGCATTGCATCTCTTGTTTTAGATCATGTATGGATTTCTTTATCTCCTTGATTTCCTTTTGAACAGTTAGCTCAGTAGCTTTATTTTCTTTGGACATTAGCTGGAGTTTGGTCATGTTTTTATTTTTGGATTCTATGAATTCATCCATCTTTCTTTGAAAAATCTTTATTATGGCCTCCTTTATGGCTTCTTCTTTTTCACATGTCACATTGTTTTTGCTTTCCTCTTGTTCAGCTATGGCTTCCCCAATTATCTCTTTCTTTATATTTTCACATTTTCCATTAAGGATGTTTATCAATTGCATTTGTGTAGCACTTGGAAGACTCTCCTCTAGGTTTGCCAGGGACTGTTCCATTGTCTGTTTACATTGGGTGGGGGATGTTGTTTCTTGATTGGACATTTTTCTTGAGTTTCTTGTTCTGCCCATTTGAAAATGGGAGCAAGATTACTACTAAATACGATTATAGTTTTTCAGATATAACCAACCTAGACCTCTGTAGCTGGCAGACACTAGATGTTCACAAGTTTTGATTGGTATTATCACTCTTTCTTTTTATGCACTTACATACCAGTCTAATACAACCACTGATAAGCGATTTATACCCAAAACAATAAGCCCCTCAATCCAATCTCTATTGTCTTTAAGTCCCTCTGAGCCTAGAGAATAATTAACCACCTACATATACAATATTGCTCAACAGCCATCAAGTGTAGATCCGTGCAGTATAAGGGTTGAAAGGCGAGCAGAGGTCCAGAGATAGAAAAAAAGAATGAGAGAGGTCAGGGGAGGTACAAGAGGATTAACGTAGTAAAGTAAGAATATTGTAGTAATGAAGAAAAGGTATAGCATAAGGATAACTGACCTAAGTTGGTAAGTAGGTAGCATATTTGAGTACAAAATTTGCAAAGTATTAGAATAAAACTTATGTGTTGCTGCACGACTAGCTCTTAGCCCAAACAGTGGCCTCACAATGGATCATGGGATGGATCTGTTTTTCTTGTCTACGTTGAGGGAAAGGGGTATTTCACAAGATGCAGAAGCAAAGATTTCAGAAGCAAATGCTGTGAGTGAATTAGCTCGTAAAAAGAATTTTTATTTTCTTTTATCTTTCTGCCAGTCGTGGGGCTTGAATTCAGGGCCTGAGCACTGTCCTCGGGTTTTCTCAAGTCTAGCCCTCTGCCACTTGAGCCACAGTGCCACATCTAGATTTTCTATCTATGTGATACTGAGCAATCAAACCCAGATCTTCATGGATGCTAGGCAAGCATTCTACAACTATGCCAAACTCTCAACCCTGACATAGTAATTATAAAGTCATCATCATCATATCAAAATATCCTTTCTCCTACCAAGCATGAACACTTATCTATGTGTGTAATGCTTTTTTTTTAAATATCACTAATTCTTCTGTGTTTTTCCCTCTTGCATTTTTTACACATGACAGAAAAGCTAATCATCATAAAAAATTGATTAGGATACAGAAACCTAATAATATCCTAGTAGATTGACGTCAAAAATATGTAGAAGATGCCCTGTGTGTTTGACCTAGTGGTAGAGTCCTTGGCTACAACGCAAAAAGACTCATGTTTGATTCCTCATTACCACATACATAGAAAAAGCTGCTAGTGGTGCTGTGGCTCGGTGGGACAGCTAAAGCCTAAAGAAAGCCCAAGAACAATGTTCACACTCTGAGGTCAAGTCCCAAGACTAGCAAAAACAAAAAAAAATTCGACAAGGGGCAAAATGCAGGCAGAGAAGGCACTGTGAAGCAAATGTTTTGTAAAGGATGAAGGCAATATTGACCCTTAAGTTTGAATCTTACCTAAGAAAGGCTCCTTGAGCCTGAGACCAGACTGGTAGTTGGGCCTAGTGGAAGACATTGGGATTGGACAAATAAGGTGTGCTGTTTACTACATCCACATGTATATTGTGAGATTGGAGGAGAGATTCAGACTCCAGTATGTCTTTGGTGAGGTCTTCTGTGAGCAAGGATCTTTGGTCATTGGGCCCTGAATGGTGACCCTGCCTCCCTCACAATGGAACAGAATATGGAACCCTGGTAACCAAGCCACTGTAACTAACAACCAACTCAAGCCAGCTCACTTGGCTTGTGGCTCAGGAGGAAGAAAGATGTTGCTGTGCTGTTGCCAAAGGTCAGGAAACTCGAGTTTCAGGCATGGAAGTTGTGGATGTCTTACTCGAAGATGTACATGCTAGATCATTGCCAGCCACAAATCCAGTATAACAGGCCTTTCTCTAAGACGAAGGCCAGGAAAATCCAGGGCAACCAGGTGAGGTATATTTCTAAGAAGAAATGTATTTGACCCCATCATCCCACCCACACACTACAACTTTCTTTTTTTTAATTTTTTTATTGTAATTAGTAAAAGGGTTAAATGATATTTGCCAGATAGAAGGTGCATTAATTCACATACATTGATACCCTTTCACATGTCTTGTTACCCATTTCCCTACAACCCTACACCCCCCACCCGTCTTGGTTTTCCCCCCTTCCCTATCAAATTTCAAATATCCAAATACAAATAAATTCAATATATCAGATAACAAAGTGAGATACTACACCAATATGGGATAACCAAGGGACAGCAAACGAGATGAGAGACAACATAGTACATTAAGGACAGCAATCATTCTTTGTTTCTTCTTCAGAGAAGACTCTCTTTAAGGCTTTGGCCAATTTTTTAATGGGATGGGTGTTACTTTGGAGGTTAGTTTTGGAGTGATTCAATTTTTTGAGTTGTTGATATATTTTAGATATGAGGCCTTTGTCCGTTGTTTGGTTGGTGAAGATCTTCTCCCACTCTGTAGCCTTCCTGGTTAGTTTACTAGCTATATCCATTGCCATACAAAATCTCTGCAGTTTAATGCAGTCCCACTGATCCAGCCTTTCTCTGATTTGTTGTGATTCTTGGTCCTTATTAAGGAAGTTTCGACCTGTGCCAAGGAGGCCTAGTGTATTTCCTATTCCTTCCTGTAAACTTTTCAGTGTGTCAGCTTTTACATCCACGTCTTTGATCCATTTGGAGTTAATTCTAGTGCAAGGTGACAAAGAAGGACCCAACTTTAGTTTTCTGCAGGTGCTTAACCAGTTCTGCCAGCACAACTTGTTGAAGAGGCTATGTTTCTTCCATTCTATTTTTTTGGCTCCCTTGTCAAAGATTAGGTGGCCATAGGTCTGTGGTTTAATATCTGGGTCCGCAGTTCTATTCCATTGGACTTCAGGCCTGTTCTTTTGCCAGTACCAAGCTGTTTTGAGAATTATAGCTCTGTAATAGAGTCTAAAGTTTGGAATTGAAATTCCTCCAGCGCTTTCTTTCTGCTAAGAAGTGTTTTTGCTATACGGCTCTTTTATTATTCCATATGAAATTTTGAATTGCCTCTTCTATTTCTTTAAAGAATGACATTGGGATATTGATGGGTATTGCATTGAATTTGTAGATAGCCCTTGGCAAGATTGTCATTTTCACAATGTTGATTCTTCCAATCCAGGAGCATGGGAAGTTTTTCCATTTCCTTAGTTCTGCTTTAATTTCCTTTTTTAGGGTTTTAAAGTTTTCATCATTACGGTCCTTTACATTCTTAGTTAAGCTAATTCCTAGGTACTTTATTTTCTTTGAGGCTATTGTGAAAGGGGTTTCTTTCCTGATTATTGCCTCGTTCCTCTCACTGTATGCTTGCTTCTTGCCTTATTGCACTGCCTCGGAATTCTAGTACTATGTTAAAAAGGAGTGGAGAGAGTGGACATCCTCAATGCTACCCCTTACCACTTTTATGCAAAGCTTAGGCCTGTGGCATTTTAAGCACAATTCAACGCTCTGTTTTTTGCTGGTTAATTAGGGGTAAAAATCTTATGGAATTTATTGTATGGCTGATTTTGAACTGGAATCCTCAGGTCTCAGCTTATCTTGAGTAGCTAGGATTACAGTACTTTTACAACCTGTATGCTCATACACATCGATTCTGATCCAAACACTCATTGTTCAATTTAACTAACAAGATGTGAGGAAAGATGATTGACTGTAATTTACTAGATGGGCTTCTAGTGAGTATATATTTCCACTTCCACTCTGAAGCCAGGGAAATGTTTCTGGTACATGTTTCAACTATCTCCCAAAGAGGAAATAATGTGTGAGTACGTTTGCTAGTATTTCAGATAGGAGATGGACTTTGGTGTTTGGAACCTGTTGGGCAGAGTGTATCAGCTGGGCTGTGATAACAGAGATGATGTTTCAGACAGGAATATTTTCATCCCAGACAGACTTAATCCAGATCCTTGGATTTCAGGCCTTGAGTAGATAGAATTACAAGTGTGAGCTGCCACCACCACCTGGTTCATTTTGGAAACCTTAATTGCTTCTCATTTGTTCCTTTCCTTTTTTGGAAGATTGATCTAAGCTGGCTGATTGTGCATCATAATGAAGTGATTGGTCTCAGGAATTGCAAATATTTGTTTCATAAGCACGGAATGAATGAAAGTTGATCTAAACCCAATAGTATTTTCCTTCTGATAAATAGGGAACTTACTTATATCATTTTTCCTTGCCTTTGCTTTCCCAAAGCAAGCAACATGTTTCTTAAAAACTATACTTCATGAGAATATTATAATTAGAAGCTATCTTCTGCACACTTCAGAATAGTCCTTGCATTTATAAACTTATATTACAATATTAGGTAGAAGAATGGTGACTGTTAGTTTCATAACTCTTTCATATGTTTTACTCTTTATGGCTCATTAACTCAAGAAGTGATTAAAGACATTTAGATAATAGTAGATCATAGCTGCTGCTGATTTGATGTGTGTGCAGATGATACACAGATTTATTAGGATTACTCAAAAGTTTTGTTTAAATTTTCAGTAGTAGACTGCAATGCTAACGGGAAGGTAATAGTAATGATGCTGAAATTCTATGAATCAGCTATGAAGCAGAATTTCAGGGGAGAGTATTTGCTAGGGACTTAATTTCTAAGACGCATATCAAGAATATTGAACTATAACACCAAATGATGGAGGACTCAGCGTCACAATTTGTTTGTTTTATGCAAGTCTTGGGACTTAAACCCAGGGCCTGGGAACTGTCCTTAAATGTTTTTTTTTTTTTGCTTCAGGCTAGTGTTCTACCACTTGATCCACAGCTCCACCTCCAGATTTTTGGTAATGAACTGTAAATCAGAATATCAAGCAATTTGTTTGGGCTGGATTCAAACCTGATTCTGTGTAGATAGGATTCCAAGTCTGAGCGCACAGAGTCTGGCTAGTATCATTCATCATTCAAGTCATGGGACTGCAATTCTGCACCTGGGTCTTGTCACTGAGCTTTTCAGCTCAAGATTACTGCCCTATCCCTTGAGCCATAGGGCCACTTCTGGGTTTCTGGTGGTTAATAGGAGATAAGAGTCACATGGACTTCAGTGCCCAGGCTGACTTTGAACTTCTATCCTTGGATCCCAGCCTCTTGAGTAGCTACATTTACAAGTGTGAGCCACCATACCCGGCTAAATTATTTTTTAAGTTAATTTTTTTTGTTAAGTCAATATATAGTTGGCATACGGTTACATAAGTAATGAACACATTTCTTAAGAAAATTGTTATCCCCTCCCTCCTTTTTCTCTGTTTTCCTACCCTCAGCCCCCTCTCCACCCAGATTGTTCAGTTCATTTCCGTTTAGTGTCTTCCAAGTATCACTGTTCAATTGGTTCACCCTTTTTCCTTTGTTTTTTTTTTTTTTTACCATTTTATTATACCCTCTCCATTCCCCAAATCACATAAACCTATGTACAAGACACAGGGTACCCGAATTCAACACAGTGACTACAGAGAATAAAACTAAAGGGAAAAAGAAGAAAAGAGGTAAAAAGCAAAGAAAATGAAAGAACATCATACAGTACCTTAGAAGCAACAACACTGAAAAAACAAAACATAAAACCTTGGGCTGAAAATGAAGCTTGCCTAGCATGTATGAAACCCTGGATTCCATTCCTCAGCACCACATAAACAAAAACTGGAAGTGCCACCGTGACTCAGCTGGTAGATTTCTAACGTTCAGCACAGAGTGTCTCCAAGTGACAAAAATCTGTCACATTTAAGTCAGGCTTCAAAATTTGGTAGGAATCAGTTACATGATTTGGAAGAAAGTCCAATTTTCAAAAAATCACTAGCCAGGCGCTGTAGGGTCATAATTGTCATTCTACTAGCCAGGGAGAAGGTGATTCAAAGCCTTTGCAAGCAAAAAAACGAAAACAAAAAACTGTAAGATTCTTCTCTCCACTTATCCACCCAAAAACTTAGTGGAGTTGTGGCTAAAACTGATACAGCATTAGCCTTGAGGAAGAAGAACTAAGAGACCTTGCCCAGGTCCAAAGTTCAAGCTCCCCACCAAGAAAGAAAAAAAAAGGAGTCCAGATACCTTAGTTTCAAAAGTATATCTGGATATCTTAGTAGATTTTTCTGATCTTTCCTCATTCATCTCATGGAACCACATAATCTTGATCCTGATCTGACTAAGAGCCTGCATTGTGCTTAATAAATTCATTCCACATATTCCAGTAGAATCTGGACAGCTAACAGCCACTTACCAATGCTTTATTCTACGTTTAGGCCAGTATGTCTTCATACCATCTACACAGTCAGCTATATCATCTTTCCAGAAGTATCATTGAGTGTAGAACACTCAGAACTAAAATAATTGCATAAAGATGTAATAAAACCCCTTGATTCATTAAGAAAATTTCTGTACCACTTAGAGCAAGTACATTAGTGGTATTTACCTCTAGCCTCTTTTTTAAAAAAATTTATTAACATTGAATTTTACATCATATTGCAAATGTCATGTTTAACCAACAAGTATTCAAGAGGGGAATCGCTATACAAGCACTGGCACATAGATTTTAGAATACAGTAAATATTAAACTGAGTCTTTGTATGTCATAGATACAGATTAATCTATAATAAAACACATGTCTATAGACTGTATAGTCTATACTAGATTTTTATGTCTATGTAGTTATGTTTATATCTCCAAAATTATGTCCAGAACTTTGGGTATCAACTGTTCAATCATTGCTCTACTACTGTTTGAAACTAATATCCATATATTAAGGATACCATGTAACTTTTGTTCCTTGGTCTTGACTTATCTCACTCAACAGGATTCACTCTAATTTCATCCACTACCCCAAAAATGCCATTATTATTTTTTTCTGTGTAGATCTTATTTTTATGTATTTATTTTTATTGTAATTTATAGAAGGGTTACATTATATTCACCAGATAGAAGGTGCATTACTTCTCAAACTTTGATACCCCATGTAATGATATGGTCCACATTTCCCTTCCCCTACCCCCACTCATGTTCATTTCCCCCCTTCCGTATCCAATTTCAAATAACCAATTAGGCATATATGAAATATATCAGAAAACAAGGTGAAATATTGTAACAATATGATATAACCAAGGGATAGCAAAAGAGATAAGAGATCACATAGTTCATTAAGGACAACAATCACTCATTATATGAGTTTTGTTTCTTTATCTTGGAGGTCCTTACATTTAGTGTCATACTATTTGTCAAGATGTCTCTAGATTTTGTTCTATTGTAAATCTCTGGTAGCAGAGCCCAACGTTTCTACTGAATTTGACAAATGAGGGAGACTCTTGGCCTATGTTCCTTTGAGTTTGGCTTACTTCACTTAATATGATTTTTTTCCTTTTCATCCACTTCCCCGAGAATGCCATTATTTTATCTTGTCGTTTGGGTATGTATCATTCCATTGTGTGTGTGTGTGCGTTTGTGTGTGTGTGTGTGTGTGTGTGTGTGTGTGTGTGTGTGTGTGTGTGTGCGTGTATCACCTTTTTTGTAGTAGGGCATCTGGTTGTTTCCATCATCCAGCCTCATTTTCTACAGATATTTTTATAGTCTCTTTTTTATTTTCAGGGTAATGTATAGAGGGGTTACGATTACATTTACAGGTAGTGGACTGCATTACTTCTCACACATTTATTCCACTCCACATGTTTTTGTCCCCAGTTCCCTCTCCCCTCCCCTTCCCAATCATCTTGTTTCCCCCTTCCCTTTCCTATTTGACATAAACAAATAAACATATATACAATATGCCAGGGAAAACATCAGATACAGTAACAATCTGACATTAACAAAAGGGCAAAATAAGAGATGAGAAATAACATAGTAGATTAAGGACAAAAATCACACAAGATTAAGAGCAACGATGACACAAGATATAGCTCTTGTTCCCATATCCTAGAGATCCTTTCATTTAGTCTCATCCTATATGACCTTATATACCTAGGTTTTTGAGTTATTGTAATACTCTGCTAGGAGAGTCCTAGATGTGAACTAATTGTTACAAATGAGGGAAACCATTGAGCTTATGTTTCTTTGGGTCTGGCTTGCTTCACTTAATATGAATTTTTCAAAGTTTTTCCATTTCCTTACAAATGGGGCGATGTCTTTCCTTCTGATGGCAGCATAGCATTCCATTGTGTATAAGTACCACATCTTCTTGATTCAGTCATCTACTGAGTGGCATCTGGGTTGGTTTCATAGCTTTGCTATGGTAAATAGTGCTGCAATGAGCATCATTGTGCTAGTGGCTTTAGTATGTCCTTTTTTCTGGACATTTGGGTAGAAGCCAAGTAGTGGATTTGCTGGATCATAGGGGAGCTCTATGTTCAGTCTTTTGAGGAACCACCACACTGCTTTCCCTAGTGGTTGAACGAGTTTACACTCACACCAACAGTGTAGGTGTGATCCCCCCTGGTCACTTCCCCACCAGTATCTCTTATTAGTTTTTTTGATAATGATCATTCACTGGAGTCAGGTGGAATCTCAAAGTTGTTTTGATTTTCATTTCCCTTATTGCTAGAGATATGGAGCATTTCTTCATGTGTCTAAAGCCCATTTTAATTTTTTCTTCAGAGAATACTCTTTTAAGTCTTTAGCCCACCTTTTAATAGGATGGTTGTTTCTTTGAAGATTTGTTTGGGAGAGATTCATTTTTTTCAGCTATAGATATATTTTAGATAACTACATATATTTTTGTAGAAAAAAGAATGGAAGCCATCATGCTGGCTCACAACTTAATATCAGCTACTTAGGAGGCTCAGGGCTTAGGATCACAGGTCAAAGCCAACCAGGGCCCTACAGTGTGTGAGATCAAACTCTGTGAACATACAATGACTGTAAGAGGAATCTCCCTGCCTGGGAATGTAGCCTAATGGTAGAGTGCTCACCTAGAATGCATGAAGACCTAGGTTCTATTCACCGGTACCGCATACTCAGAAAAAAGCTAGAAGTGGCGATGTGTCTCAAGAGGCAGTGCACTCACCTTGGGCAAGCGAGTCCAATGAAAATGTCTAGGCCCTGAGTCCAAGCCGTAGGACTGGCAAAAAGAAAAAAAAAGAGCAATCTTACTTAAGTAACAAGGAATGTACCCTATATTTATACAGACTGAAAAATTCATTAAGAAGTTAGAAAATATGTATAAAGTACATAATTTCTTTTGTGTGTTGGCACTGGGTCTTCAACTGAGTGCTTCAGCTCTATCCCTGACCTTTTCTGCTCAAGGCTAGCACTCTACCAATGCAGCCCCAAATCAACTATCTTCAATTGAGATATAAGCGATGAATATTTCAGGGTTCTTCATGAAAAACATTTTTATAAATTGAAACTTTCAACACAGTCTTATTTTAGTATGAATGTTGAGATGGGAAGAGACAGAAAAAGTGAAATGTTTCCTGATCCCCATAGAGAAGAGACTCAGCAGAACCACTGTGGTCTGCAGGCTTCTTTGTGAGTTTTGTTTGCTTGTTTGATTTTTGTCAATTGTGGGGCTTGAACTCTGGGCCTGGGCACTGTCCCTGAGCTCTTCAGCTCAAGGCTAGTGCTTTAATCTGTGAGCCACAGTGCCACTTCTGGTTTTTCTGGCAGTTAACTGGGTACTTTGGCTGGCTTTAAACTTTGATTCTCAGATCTTAGCCTCCTGAGTAGCTAAGATTATAGGTGTGAGGTACCATCACCAGGCTGCTGCTCTGTTACTATGCAGGTTCTGGATCAAGAACTTCAAGTTCTTACTTCAATTTTTTCTTCTCTTGCCTGATACTCTGCCATTTGAATGAAGCCCCAGTTCCTGGTCTTTGTTGGTTAATGAGAGATATTATGATTTTCTAATATTCAGAGCAACGATTATAAAACCCAGCATTTTACTTACTTGAATAAATTAAGAGACAGGACCTAGTGAGATGGAAAACAAAATTTTTTTTCAAGTTGCTATCCTGTTCTAATGCATAAGTCTGGCTATTTTGCTTACACACAAATATGTATTTTACCAGTTTCTACTCTATTTTTGCTTAGCTTAAAACCACCACTGCCATTTCATAGATTTTGTTGTTGTTGTTTGCGGTGCTTGAACTCTGTGCCTGGGCTGTTCCTCAGATCTTCAGTTCAATGCCAGTGCTCTACTACTTTTGATTTGGCCAGTCCTGGGCTTGAACTCAGGGAGTGAGTACTGTTCTTATATGTTCTCAAGGCTAGGGCTCTACCATTTCAGCCTCAGTACCACTTCCATCATTTTTCTATGTATGTGGTATTGAGGAATTGAACCCAGGTCTTCGTGCATGCTAGGCAAGCACTCTACCACTAGGCCAAACTCCCAGCCCAAAATTATTCATCATTACTATTAGCTATCTTCTTTTTTTATTATTGATTCATCATGGTGCTTGGACTTTGGGCCTGGACACTGTCCCTGAGCTCTTCAGCTCAAGGCTAGCGCTCTTCCTCTACAGCTCCATTTTTGGTTTCTGGTAGTTAATTGGTGATGTAAGTCTCACAAACATATGTGTCCAGGCTGGCTTAGGGCTTTGAACCAAGATCCTCCAATCTCAGCCTCCATAGTAGCTAGAATTACACGCTTCAGCCAGCAGTGCCTGACTGTTTGATGTCTCTGTCTCTGTCTCTCTGTATCTGTCTGTCTCTGTCTGTCTGTCTGTCTGTCTCTCTCTGTCTGTCTCTGTGTCTCTCTCTCTCTGCCTCTGTCTGTCTGTCTGTCTGTCTGTCTGTCTGTCTGTCTCTCTCTCTCTCTCTCTCTCTCTCTCTCTCTCTCTCTCTTTTGGTTGTAAGACTTTAATTGTGCACCTGGGCAGTTTCCCTGGGCTCTTCAGCTCAAGGCTACAACCTTAAACACCTTGAGCCACAGTGTCACTTCTGGTTTTCTGGTGCTCAAGTGGAAGTAACAGTTTCATGAACTTTAGTGTCTGGCCTGGCTTAGAACTGTGATCCTTAGAACCCAAACTTCTGAGATCATTTCCAGCTTTTTTTTTTAGTGTAAGTGGTGCAGTGTAATTGAACACAGGGCTTTGTGCATACTAGGCAAGCAAACTACCACTAGTTTGCACTCCAGCCTTAGATAAGGGCTTTCTTTTTCTTTTTCTTTTTTTCACTCATGGGGCTTGAACTCTGGGCCTGGATGTTTACCTTAAGCTCTTCAGCTCAAGGCAAGAGCTCTACCACTTGAGGCACATTGTCATTTTGAATTTTCTGGATTATTTGGAAATAAGATTCTCACAGATTTTTATGCCTGGGCCGTCTTTGAACCTCGATCCTCCAGGGTAGCTAGGATTACCAGGGTGAGCCACCAGTCACGGGCATTAAATTATTATTTTTTGCATGTCCTATGGCTTCAACTCATGGCCAGAGCACTGTCCTAGGGCTTGCTCAAGGATAGCACTTTACTTCAGCCAGTCAACTCCCGGTCCAAATAGGCCACTCTTGAAGCTAGAATTACAGAGATCTGCCATAATACTGGCATGTCGTTATCTAAGTATATAATTTTTCTTCTATTTTTGATGGCTTTTCCTTAGTGTACATACTTCCTACATATTTTATGGAAAACTTCCTTCCCACTGGGGCCATAAGTTAAGCCTAGTGGAAGAGTTCTTGCCGAGCATGAATGAAGACCTAAGTTCAATTCCTCAGCACAACATTCATAAAAAAAGATAAAAGTAGTGCTGTGGCACATGTGATAGAACTTGCGCCTTAAGAATAAACAAAAACAAAAACAAGGATCGTGCTCAGGTCCTGAGTCTAAGCCCAGTACTGGCAAAAAAAAATTCTGCCCAAAGTAGACATTTAAACTTATTGTACTTTTCAAAAAATGTGTTGTCAAGGTGATATACAAAGAGATTGCTGTTACATATGTAATGAGTACATTTATTGTAAACACTGTTACCCCCTTCCCCTTTTCTCTTTCCCATCCCCCAAGTGATAAATTTCATTTACAACAAATATATATGTATTTTCATTCCTGAAAAAAATAGTTTAAAATGTGTTCAAATAAATGATGTAGGTTGATATATTTATCAAAATGGATTACTTGAACTCTAAAATAAACATTCTAGGTAATTTTTCTCATAAAATTGTAGTAATGCTATCAAAATAATAAAAAAGGAATTTTAGTTATTAATTTCTTATGTTTTACCTTTAACATTATTACACTAAGCATGCTGTTTATGGTATTAATACAGACAGCATGAAATATGATTATGTTAAAAAAATTAAATGATTAAAAATAGTAAGGTTGGGGGCCAGTAGTTTGGCTTGGTGGCACACACCCTGGACTGGCAAAAAAGAAGTAGGGTTAAATAAAACAGATTTATTTCCAAATGTGTGGAAAATGGTATGATTTCTTGTTTGGCTAGTCCTGGGGCTTGAACTGAGGGACCAGGAACTGTCCTTGGCCACATTTGTTCAAGGGTGGCACTCTGACACCTGAGCCATAGTGCCCCATCTGCTTTTTCTGTGTATGCAGGGTCGAGGAATTAAATCAAGGTCTTCTTGTATACTAGGCGAGCACTCTACAACTAGGCCAAGATAAAGAGATGTCTTTTTAGGAAGGGGACAGGGAAGCTCTAAATCCAGACTGGCCTCCAAGTTGCCTTCAGACAGTAATTCTACTTCAGAGTCCTCAGAAGGGTCTCCTTCCTCATGAGAAACAGAATGTCCTTCCTGAGTTAAGAGGGGGATGGATTCTGGTTTGTCGAATGGAGATTGAGTCTCTTTTAGTGAGATGGATGGGTCTGGATATTCTGTGAGGATGGATTCATTTTCCTCCAATGAATCCAGTATTGAGAGTACACTTGCTGCTTCCCATGGGGACATTTTCCATGAGCCCAGCGTGTGCCCCTTCAGCTTGCACAATAAGTGGAGTGTTACTCTGACTCAGATGGACTGACTCTGGGTGGAGTGTGAAAGGAAACGGAAGGAAATCTGGCTGCTCTTTTTCTTCCTCCATAGTATCTGCAGGTTCAACTCTGTCACACATGGAGTTCAGAGCAAAAGGTATATCCACAGGACTCTAAACCCGTTTGGTAATTTCTACAGAAGGCCCATGCTTTCTGGAGTGCAGTGATGATTCTCAGTCTCCATCGGTCACCAGCTCCATTGGTGGGTTTTTCATCCGGAGTTCAGGATAAGCTCTTCCACGATGACCCAAACCTAAGAATGGAAATAGGTACAGAGTGGACAGAGTGGACTCTGCAAGTTAAAGTGTCACTCAACTTCCATGAGGATCTAATGGAGGAACCTGTAGAACTGGAGTTTGGACTGAAAACTGAGAAGGTGTAGGGTCTTTCTAATGAGTGCTTATTCCCGAGTCCTTTCAGAGGACAGACATTACCTGGCTGACACCACCCATAAAGGGCATTTTGCCAAGCTCTATAGAAGTAAGGGCCAACCAATATCTAGACCACATGGGCTTCCTACTCACAGGTTCTGAGGCACCCACACCAGGACTTCTACTTTTTCTTGGTCTTACTGGTCGCACATTCCTCCAGCTGGTCAAAAAGTATGTGTTTAGAAGAGCAGGTCCAAAGCCGGCATGTGGAGCCTCATATAGAGCTTGAGTTGTGTCAGGGTGTGGCAGTTCTTGAACTCGTAGAAATCACTGGGGTAGAAGTCCATTCACATCGTATAGATGGAACACATGATGTTGTGGGCACATTCGGTACAAGGAAAGTGAGAGCCTTCTCTCTCCATCCTGAGCCTTCTACCAAAACCCTTTCTTGCAGGACTCTAATGCTGTGGCTGTCCTGCAGAGATGTGCACTTATTTGCTGGGAGGGGGGTAAGAGACACTTGAGAACAGGATGACTTTTACACCCCACTTCCAGAAGCTTCTGAGAGAGGCCTCTATGCATCTGTCCAAAGTAAACGCACCTTAAATTAACTAAGTAAATGCTCTAAATAAATCAATAAGTGAATGCTCTAAATAAAGAACTAAATGCTCATTCCTCTAATCTTAGCCACCAAGCAGGCTGAGCTCTGAAGATCACAGTGGAAAGCCAGTCTAGTCAGTAAAAGTCTAAAGGCACTTGTCTTCAATTAGGCAGCAAAGAGCCAGAACTTGACCTATGACTCAAATGGTACAGTGCTAATTTTTGAACACCAAAGGGATGGCATTTAGACCTGGGTTCAGTTTCAAGTGGCAGCACTGGACCACACACCAAAATGTAAATGCTTTCAGGTTCTAACAGGCAAAGCTATCACAATCCCTCCCTGATGGCTCAAAAGTGATTCAGCCCCCAGCTTTTCCTCTGACTCCAGTATTTCACAGGCCTCCGCCATTAGTACTGACACCTCATTTCTTACTGGGAAATGGGATTTCCTAGGATGTCACCTAGGTGAGGGCTGCAGTTGGGAGCCATTTACTCATGCCTGAAATCCAACTTCTCAGTAAGCACACTGTTGAGACTCCAGTAGCTTGTGAGGGAAATGAAATGGCATGGTGTCCCAGTCATAATAAAGTAGTTTGTGCACTTGTATCATGCTTAGCTCCCCTGTGAACACCCCAGTGAACCAAACAGGCTCAGAGAGGAGCCAAGTATTCCAAGACTTGGCCAGGAGGGGTGAGCAAACCTGGGTTTGGAGGGGGAACACTCACTTTTTCAAGAGAATTTCCAGCAACTACTACATTGTCCTCCACTATTTGAAATTGTGCAGGAAGTTTCCCACATAAAAGAGATCACCTTTCTGGTAGGCAGCGATCAGCTTTGTCAGCAGCATCTCCAACAGGCCTTCCTCCAGGATCCATAGGTTACAAGGCTCATTCAGAATTTGAGCTGACTTACCATCACACTATGTTGGCAAAACAGTGGATATTTCAAACGTAGGAATGGGACCACACTTCACACTGATGAATTGGAATAGAGTAGATTGGAAATGACACACTCTAATCTCAGTATAGTCACTTGAAAGCACAAAAGAAGGCTGTAGTGTGTGGGCAGGATGATGGGTTCAAATAGGTTTCCTCTCAATATACCTCATCTGAGTTGCCCTGGAGTTTCCTGGTTTCTTCCTAGAGAAATGCCTGATATACTGGAATTTTGGCTTGGCACTGATCCAGCATCTACTTCTTCAAGTGAGACATCCATATCTCTCATGCCTGAGATCCGAGCCTCCTGACCTTTGGCAACAGCAGAGCAACACCTTTCTGGTTCCTGAGCCACAGGCCAAGGGAGCTGGCTTGAGCTGGTTGTCACATACGGTGTCTTGGTTACCAGGGTTCCATATTCTGTTGCATTGTGAGGGAGGTAGGGTCACCTTTCAAGGCCCAATGACCAAAGCTCCTTGCTCACAGAAGACCTCCCCAAAGACATACTGGAGGCTGAATCTCCCTTCCCACCTCACATATGGATGTAGTAAACAGCACACCTTTTTGTTCAAATCCCAAGTCATTAACTAGGCGTAAGTGCTAGCCTGGTCTCAGACTCAAGGAGCCTTTCTTAGGTAAGATCCAAACTTAACTGTCACTATTCCCCTTACCCTTCACAAGACATTTTGTTTCACAGTGCCTACTCAGCTTTCATTTTGCCTCTTGCACATTTTTTTTGCTAGTCCTGGGACTTGACCTCAGAGCCTGACCATTGTTCTTAGGCTTTCTTTAGGCTGTAGCTGTCCCACCAAGCCACAGCACCACTTCCAGCGTTTTCTATGTATATGGTACTGCAGAATCAAACCGGAGTCTTTTTGTGTGGTAGCCCAGCACTCTACAAATAGATGAAACACCCAGGCCATCTTGCACATATTTTTCACCTCAATCTACTAGGACGTTGTTAGGTTTCTGTATCCTAATCTATTTTTCTTCCTGATGAATATCTGTGCTGTCATCTGTAAAAATGCAAGTGGGAAAATCACAGAAGCATTGGTGACATAAAAAAGTCTTACAGACATAGATAAGTGTTCATTCTTTGTAGGAGAAAGGATATTTTGATATGATGATGATGACTATTTATAAATACTTTATCGGGGTTTAGAGTTTGGCCCAGTGGTAGAGTGCTTGCCTAGCATCCATGAAGATCTAGGTTTGAGTCCTTAATATCACACAGATATAAAAATCCATATGGCAATGTGGCTCAAGTAGAAGAGGGCTAGACTTGGGAAAAGCCAAGAGCAGTGTTCAGGCCCTGAGTTCAAGCCCCAGGAATGGCAGAAAAAACAAAGGAAAAGAAAAGAAAAGAAAAGAAATGTGCTTTTTACAAGTTATTCACTCACAGCATTTGCCTCTGAATTCTTCGCTTCTGCATCTTGTGACTTATCCCTTTCCCTCAATGTAGACAAGAAAAACAGATTTTATTACTTGCTATCCTGTTGTCCAATCTTTGGATATTAATTCAAAATACAATATTGCCTGAGATATTGTGTGTGTGCATGTGTGTGTGTATCTGCCAATGTGTGCATGCACACATGTGTACAGGGTTTAGGGCTTACTCATAGGGCCTGTGTGATAACCCTCAGCATCTTTTCCTCAAAGGTATTGGTCTTTCACTTGTAGCTTATTATAGCTAATTGGAGTTGAGAGATTCCCTCAATTTCTTGCCCTGTGCATTGGAACCCAGTGCTGGGTTCTCATATTGTTAATTGTAGCTATAGAGAAGCCTGAGGTCTGGGGATCCTCGTTAGAATCCAGCCCCTGAAAGAAAGTCACTGATAGAAATCTTTATCTTCAGTTAAGCAAGAATAAATAAGGCAAAAGTGGAACTGTGGCTCAGTTCCTCTTGTACCAGCCATGAGAAAATTAGTAATTGGCAGCACCTGGTCCCTGAGAGAAATCCTTAGCACTGGTTCAAAAAAACAAAGAAAATAATGAAAAAAATTAAAACTTGCTGAGGAATCCATAAGGATAAACGTGCCTGTGAATAATCTTGTCATTTCAGATTCCCTCAAGAGCTTATGTCTCTCTATATTTTATCAAGTTTTTTAAAAGATATTTACATATATTCTATCTTTCTTAAACAGAGATAGCCATCCACAAAACACAAACACAAACTCTCACACAGTATACCACCCACCCATAAGTGTCTGGCTATGTATATATGTATAGTCATATGTATTGATCTGTCTCTCTATACTAATATATAAATGCATAAACATATGTATTTAGACAAACAGGAAACATACATAGATAGGTCTCAGGCATTTCCAGATTTTGTGCAAGTCTTCTGAGTGCAACTTACCATTGTATTGTTTGTCAAGATAGAGTCCCTCTAACTTTTGGCCAGCTTCTTGTCCTTTGATACTTTTTTCTGCCAGTCCTGGGTTTTGAACGCTAGGCCTGGATGCTGTCACTGAGCTTGAGCTTCTTGCATTCAGTAGTTTATTGCAGATAAGAGTCTCATGGAGTTTCTGTCCTGGGCTGGCTTTG
Organism: Megascapheus bottae; assembly: GCA_024803745.1. Lineage (NCBI taxonomy): Eukaryota > Metazoa > Chordata > Mammalia > Rodentia > Geomyidae > Megascapheus > Megascapheus bottae. Next base: position 762,853 of record JANJXV010000163.1, on the reverse strand, counting down.
AATTGTGATCCTCAGATCTCAAACTCCTGAGTAGCTAGGATGACAGTCTTGAGCTACCAGTACCTGGTTCCTTTGCCTCTTTTACCCTTTTTTTGGCCCCACCACAGCCATGGTATCTACCTTCCTATGTTCTCTCCACCTGCCCCCAGACAGGCGTCTGACAGATGCTTTCCACCCACTTATTCATGTCCTCCTCTGTATTGGCTGACAGCTAAGACATGCACTCACTTGTCTGGATGCCAAACACAAAGCCATGTGATTGTTTCTCAGTCTGGAACATCCTATCAGATTTATAGCACCACAGAGGGTCAGGTTGATGCTCCTCCAGGGCTTCTTAAATTGTTCTCATATTAATCCACAACACGTTTGTCATCACTTGTCCAGCTAATTCATGGACTAAAGCAGCATTCCCTACAAACTTAGATCCCAATACCATGAGGACACTCAAGGGTGCATTAGGAGTGTGACCTGCAGGTGGATGTGAGCCTGTCTAACTTGGAGGGGATTTCTCCACCACAGGAAATGGAATACAAATTTAGAATCTGCTTTCATGAGGTGACAATCTCTGGCAGATGTTCTTATCAAATGTGGCACTGCCTACTTCCAGCTTAAAATATGGGTTGATGACCCAGCATAACAGAGAATGTATTCACCCCGGCCCAACACATAGGCTGGGACCCTGAACTTTCAGGTAGCATTTGGCTTTGAAGGTCATGAGATCTTAGTCTACAAATGATGAGGCCTCTCCTGTGAGGCATAGCAAACGGAGCCAAAGTGCAACCCAGTTAAGCACCAGATCAAGCTTCCCTTCTTCAGTAGGGTATGGTTTGAAAACTGTGCATAGCTTCTGTTTGAAGCCAGTCCAGAAAGGAAAGTCCATGAAACTCTCATTTCCAGTTAACTGCCAAGAAAAAGCCAAAGATAGAGATGAAGCTCAAGAGAGCTAGAGAGCCATCTGAAAAGAATGGTTACACCCTGCATCATCCTCATTATCTGATCTTGAAAACATCTCTGCGTGCATCCCAGCATGCAGCCAGCATCTGGGGGTGACAGTGACCCCTGCGCCCATTGGCAATCTGCACTGTCTCTGATATCTGTAATGTGAACCTCATTCAGTTGGGTTTGTGAAGTGGTGTCAACCCTGCAGAAGGAACCAACTGTGCCCTAACTCCCTCTGTCCCCTGGGGCCCCTAGTATTCCCCTATTTGCACCCCTCCTGTGGCTTCTGATCCTAGGGAGCACTCCTGCCCTGTCCAACACTCACATGAAGTGCCTATTTCTTCTCCTGGGGCAACTTCTCCACAGAGAGTACATGACATGCCCACTCTCCAGGCACGGGGAGATCCTGCCCAAGTAGCAAATCAGTGATAAGGACATAAAGTGATGAATAGAATTCTAGATCCTGATGGTAGACAGTCTGCAAAATCCAAGGGAGAATGGAATTGGAGGGGACCAGGGATCAGGATGTGGGCATGGAGCTTCCCTGCCAAGGGGGTGGGGGAAGTCACAGGCTGGGGGATGCACAGGATGATCCATGGGCCCTGTGCAGCTACTGGGTCACCCCCTTCTGCATCTCAGCCTTTGGCTTTGAGCTCTGTGATCGTCAAGATGTGCACAGTCTGTACTCTGGCTGGAAGAAGAAAGGACCCTGGGAAGACAATTGTAGACCGTTTGTGAGTGTAGGAAGGGGTAGGCTGGACACCCAGTCTAAGAGAAGCTAAAACTGGAGTCGAGGGGTATGCAAGGAGTGGGTGTGAGTGTTGTGGGCAGTCACACTCATGGCAGAGGTGGCTCTGTCTGTGGGGTGAGTGCCTCCCTGCAGGCACAGCACTGGACATATCAGAGATCCACATGAAGAGGAAAAGATGGAAATGGCACTATGGTTCAAATGGTAGAGCATCAACCTTGAGCAAAAGAGCTCAGGGACAGTACCCAGGACCTGAGTTCAAGCCTCATGACTGTAAAAGAAAAAGAACCAGGACTATGAGAGGGAACCTGGTACTCTCTTGGTCTAATCAGACACAAGAAGAGGCCGGGATAGGCTGTGGAAAAACACAGAGAACATCTTCCCCCAGCTCATCCTGTCCTGCATGCAGGGACAGCCATGTAACTAGGGCTACGGTGAGATCATCTTCACCCCTGTGCTGCCATCTGAATTGTAGGCCTCTGTCCTGGCATGGGGTGTCCTGATGGCTGAGCAGGTGCCCTAACCCTAGTGGGAGAGCAGCCACTGACTGTGGTAGCTAAGGAGAGATCTGTTCCATATTTATCAGGCCACCCAGCATGGGAGCCATAACCACCCCTCACCCAGGTAGAGGCCAATGGTTCTCCAGGTGCTACTAACATTGCCCCACCCCTAGCTCTGGGTACACGTGACATTCCCTCCACAAGGAGCAGGACTAAGTGAAGGATCAGGAAGCTGCCTATGGGCTTCAGATGATGGCCAGGCTGGCACTACAGATGGCCTCACTCTGTCACCACCTTCCCCTGCCTCCATCATTCCTCCATCATGCCTCTCTACCTCCCACCCATTAACGTTGGATACCAATGAACTGGGCTCTCATCATTCCTCTCATCTCTTCACCCACCTTGCCATGCGTCCATCCCTCTGTCACTTCCATCCCACACACATCCCACCACCAGCCATCCTGTAGCTTATGATGATCCCAGAGGAAGCTCTTGGTGAAGGGCTTGTGACCACAAAACAGTTACTATCACCCGCTCCGGCCTGATCCACCACAGAATAAGAACAGCCAAGCAGGCACACACCGCAGCAGAGTTGCTCTGCTGCCACCCTGATTTCTTCATGGCCAGGATTGGCTCTCCTCAGCCTCCCAGCTCAATAACCAGAACATTGTGCTTTCACAGAGCCATGGCTTCCAGTCCCCATGGACACAATGACATCAAGGTGATGCCAACTTCCCCATCTCTATATACTTCTAACTATGGGATGGGAGCTGAGGTTCTCTTCTGTGACTCCATCCGCTGAGAGGCTCATGTAGATTTCTATCCTTTGCTCATCATGGTGACTCTTTGGTTAACAAGTCACTGCTGGGCTTCCAGTTCACCACATATAGAACCCATACTCCAACACTTTTCTTAGAAGGACTGATGACTTTTAAATATTCTCTAGTTTTAAATTTCTAGTTCCTTCTCTCTTTCATTTATATATTTCCCTTCCTCACATACTTCCCTTTTTTTACCTTCCTTCTTTCATTCCTGGCCTTGAACTCAAGACCTGGAGCTTTTTCTTAGCTTTTCTTTGCTCAAGGTAGCACTCTAGCTCTTGAGCCACAGCTCTACTTCAATCTTTGTTCTCGCTCTAAACTGGGAGTATGAGTCTCATGCATTTTTCCCTTTGCTGGGTTGGTTTTAAACAACAATACTAAGATCAGGATCCTGAATATGCCTCGGATTACAGGTATTATCTAATCAAAACAAATTCCTGATTTCTTTTTTAGACATAATTAGTTCTTTCAGGTGAGCCACCAGCCACTCATGCAAGAGCATTGCAGGATCCCAGCATTCATCTTGTCTCCAGTCTTATTCCATCCATCTCACAATGGTCATCTAAAACACCCTGCTGCATGCCTGAAGTCGCAAGGAAGGTTCTCAACGCCATGAGAGGCCCCGTAAGCTCTGCCTCAGACATGCCCAGCCCCCATCCCACTTCCACATGAGCATTCGTTTAGGAGAAATTTCCTGAGTACATCATCATCTTTTCCTCACCATTCAAATTTCATCTTTGGAGTCATTTCTCCCAGACAAAGAGGAACATGATCCATGGTTTGATAGCAGCTCCAGCTTCATAGTCCCAGCCACCAACACCCCCCCATTACCCTGTCAGACACTTGAATTCAAGAACAATGTTTTCACTACCCCTGACTCATCAAATGTTTTAACTTATACAGTGCATTAAAATAATTTTACTAAATGGAATAAACACATGGCATCAAGCTTCAGAATCTTTGCACCTGAACTTTTAGTGAATCACAGACACACCAGCATTTCTGTAGCCAACAGAAATCTTAGCTTTGAGATTTCAGCATTCCTGGTATCCAAGTTTGGATGTGCTAACACTGCCCTTAATGGGGCACTTCAATCACACAATCCCACAACAATCAATGTCATTTGACATTCACTGATAGGTGGTGCTAGGAAAAAGACTGATGTGCCAACTCCATGCTGGCTTGACCTATGCCATCTTCAAACCTGGAGCAAGTGGGGCTCCTCTCTCCATGACACCTTTTGTGTACTACCCCAGGAGGACCTTTACCTTGAGACAAAATTATGAAGACTATCCTTACGAGCAAAGATTCCAGTGAGATGTGCCTACATGGATAAAGCTAAAATCTCACTAAAGTGAGGTTGTTGGCAGTGCTGGAGCCTGAACTCGGGACCTGGGCACTAAGCATTTGTACTGAAGACTAGCCCTTTACCACTTGAGCACAAACTCCATTCCCAGCTGTTTTTATTTTTGGTAGTAAGAATCTATCAGACTTTCCTGTTCTAGGTGACTTGGAACTTCCATACTCAGATCTCAGCCTCCTGACCAGCCTGGATTAAAAGTGTGCATCAGTCATGCGCCACACCTGAGGACTTCTGCCAGCATATTTTTTCCCAAAAATTGGAAGAGGAAGATGAGGGAGGGTTGGGCTCATCCTGCCCTGCATATGAAGGAGAGCATCCGCGAGTGAACTTCATTCCCTGTTGTAGGCTGCTGGAGGAAAAGGAAGCAAATAGGCACAGGCTGGCAGCAGATGCCACAGAACAACTTGTGACCAAGACTCCCAGAGCAGACCTCAGAATCGATGACAGAGTTGGATCTACCCAGTAACAGATGCAGTGGTGACACCTGAAACTGCGCGTTTGAGCCTTTGTAGCTAGTAAACAGGGCCACCTATGTCTCAATGAGAAAGGTGAGATTTTGGTGGAGAAGGTGAGATTAAACATTATGTATCATGCAAGAAGACAGACTATAAGGGGTCTTTTATTATTCCAAGTGAAATTTTGGATTTCCTCTTCTGTTTCTTTAAAGAATGACATTGGGATCTTGATGAATCTTGCACTGAATTTGTAGATAGTCCTTATCAAGATTGCCATTTTTACAATATTACTTCTTCCAAACCAGGAGCATAGGTTTTTGCATTTCCTCAGTTCTGCGTTAATTTCCTTCTCCAGGGTTTATAGTTCCATCAAAAAGGTGCTTTACATTCTAAGTTAATTCCTAGGTATTTATTTTCTTTGATAGCAAAATGAGTTGCTATCCTGATTCTTGCCTCATTCCTCTCATTTGTTGGTATATAGGAAGGCAGTTGACATTGAGGGTTAATTTTTTACCCTGCTACCTTACCAAAGTTTTATATCAGCTCAAGCAGCTTCGGAGTAGAGTCTATAGGGTTCTTTAAATACAGAATCATGTCATCTGTAAGGAGAGAAAGTTTCAGTTCCTCTTTCCCTTTTCCTCCTCACTCCAGTTAGAATGGCCAAGATCCAGAAATCTAATAACGTATGCTGGAGGGGATGTGGCCAGGAGGGATCACTACTACACTGCTGGTGGGATTGCAAACTCGTTCAACCACTATGGAAAGCACTATGGCAGTATCCCAAAAAGACTAAACATAGAGCTCCCCTGTGATCCAGCAATGTCAATACTTGCCAATCGTCCAGATAGGACATACTAAATTCACTAGAACAATAACATTTATCACAGCACTATTTACTATAGCAAAGGTATGGAACCAACCCAGATGCCCGTCAGTTGATGAGTAGATCAAATATGGTATTTTTACACAATGGAATTCTGTGCTTCTGTCAGAAAGAATGACATAGACGAATTTGTAAGGAAATAGAAAGACTGTAAAGTTTAAAAATTAGTTTCTGTCTCCTTCTCTCTCTCCTTCTCTATCTCTGTAAAATTTAGAATTTCCTGTTTCTCTCTCTTTCTCTCTGTTTTCTCTCTTTCTCTCTCTCTCTCTCTTTCTCTGTCTCTCTCTCTCTCTCTCTCCAATCCTTAGGCTTGAACTCAGGGCCTGAGCTACTTTTGCTCAAGGTTAGCACTCTACCATTTGAACCCCAGTGCTGCTTCTGGCTTGCTCTTTTCACGTAGTATTGAGGAATCTAACCCAGGCCTTCATCCTTGATAGGTTAGCACTCTACCACTAAGCCACACTGTCAGCTTTTAGAGGTTTCTGACAAAGGTTTTCCTACATGCTATTATTTCTTCTGTGAGTGCTCTTAATGCTTGCTGAAGGTTGACTTTGTTTAGAAGACTTACCCTAATGCTCCCATATACAGAGATTCTATATATAGCTAAATGTTTTTCATTACTCAGAATTTCTCTATTGTGTATGTTCTGAAATGTACTGAAGACTGACTTCTGATTAAAAGTCATTGCACATTTGTTCTATTCATTAGTTTTCTTTTCTTCTATGGGAATCAGGTTTGTGATGAACACAGAAGTATGCCTTCCAGGTCAAACACTTTCCACATTTGTAATATTCATAAGGTTTTTCTCTCCTATGTGCATTTTATACTTAGTCATGCGTTCATGATGGATTTTTCATATTCTTATATTCATACGATTTTTATCCTGTGTCTGTGTGGTATCATGCAAACTCAACTATGAGTTCTTCAAAAAAATTTCCCTTTCATTTTATTCATAGGATTCTATCCTGTGGGTGTTTAGTGATAAATCTTGACTTGTGCCTTCTGGGGAAAAGACTGAACATTTGCTACATTCATTAAGGGTTTATCTTGTGTTGGTTCTGTGACACAACCTGAGTTTCCTTCCACAGACTAAAAAGTCATTCCTATTTATTATATTGCTAAGGCTTCTCATATGTGTGAACTCTCTTACGCTTCCTGAAGGGTGAATACTGCACGAAAGACTTTCAACTTTGGTTATATTCCTAAGGTTTCTAATATGTGTGAATTCTGTTATGCCTCCTGTAAAGTGACTTCCATCTGAAGGTCTTACCACATTTGATGCACTGGTACAGTTTCTCTCCTGTGTGTGTTCTCTGATGCAATTTGAGGGAAGACTTCCATTTGAAAGACCTTCCACATCGGTTACATTCATAAGGTTTTTCTCCTGTTTGAATTGTCTTATGCATCTTGAGGTTTGGCTTCTGTGTGAAGGACTTTCCACATATGTTACACTCATAAGGTGTTTCTCCTGAGTATATTCTCTGATGAACATGGAGTTTTACCTTCCATGTGAAAGACTTTCCGCATTCACTACATGCATAAGTTTTCTCTCCTGTGTGTGTTCTATTATGCCCATCAAGATATGACTTCCACTTGAAGGTCTTTCCACATTTGTTGCACACATAAGGTTTCTCTCCTGTGTGTGTTCTTTGATGAAATTTGAGGGAAGATTTCTGTCTGAAAGACTTTACACATTGGTTACATTCATAAGGTTTCACTCCTGTGTGTATTCTCTGATGAACACGAAGTTTTCCCTTCCCTTGGAAAGACTTTTCACATTCATTACACTTATAAGATTTCTCTCATGTGTGTGTTATTTGATGAACTCGAAGGTGTATCTTCTGGGTGAAAGACTTTTCACATTTGTTACATTCATAAGGTTTCTCTTCTGTGTGTCTTCTCTGGTGCAAAGTGAGGTATGATTTCAGTCTAAAAGTCTTCCCACATTTATCCCATTCATAAGATTTCTCTTCTGTGTGAGATCTCTGATGTGTGCTGAGAGCTGAATTCTGGGCAGAAATTTTATTACGTTCCTCATATTCATAAGGTTTGTCTTCTCTTGGAGATCGAGGTTGGAGCGTCAGGTCTGACTTCTCAGAAATTAATTTTCACACTTGATGTACGCATCACATATCTCAGGATATTTGCTCTGAGGTATTGTAAGGCGTATTTCATTACTGAAAGATTTCTCACATTCACTACATGTATGAGGAGTCTCTCCTGTGTACATTTTCGGATGTGTAGTGATGGTTGGTGTTAAGTACAATAGTTTTCATCACACAGTACATTTAGCAGTTTTCCTCCCTCCCTGAAGAATTTCTTGGGCAGGGAGAACAGAATTATGATACTGCAGATCTTTTGGACTGTCACAATCATGAATAAAATGCTCTGAATATCCGATGGATTTTTTAAGAACAGGAGACATACGAGATCTATATGCAGCATGCATCTCATCAGGCTTAGGAGACCGAAGCATGTTCTGACACTTAATGAACTCCTCAGTCCTCACCCCTACGTTGTTACCGTTATTACTAATCAGCTCTGGATTATGTGTAGAGCTCAAATTTAAAGTTGTTGCTAATCTCACGTTTTCCTCCACTTCGATACTACTTGCAACTGCTACTTCACAAAGACATTCATGTGGACTTTCCTGGCAGGTCTTGAACACATTTTCCATTACCTGGACATCTAAAATGAGTCATAGAAAAAAAGACACAAACATACATGAGATACAAATATTCCTTACTGTAAAGGTAATGACTTTACTTTCCCATCCTAAGTGTTAGATATTTTAAAATATAAAAGTGGAAATTGATTTGTGAGAAATATATGCTTTTCTCCCTAACATATTAAGAAAATGATATTTTACAATGACCAATAATGTTTTTCTGTGTTTTAGTTCTCTTTATATATCACAAGAAATATTTATTGAAATTACCCAACTATGTATTGCTACAGTTTTAAGCTGAGTACTTCCTATAATATACCTGCAGCTGTTTTTTTCAAATACTGTTTTGTTTATACATTGAGGAATAGCTGCCTTTCTTTAATTTTTGAGAAATAATCTAAATATTGTGCTGTTTTGCATCTTTTTAATACTTTCTTTTCTTTTCTTTTCTTTTTTTTTTGTAGTTCATAGGCTTCGGCCCTGTCCCTGAACAATTCAGCAGAAGACTATAACCCCTATCCTTGAGCTACAGACCCACTTCCTGTTTTCTAGAGTTAACTACAGATAAGAGTCTCAGGTCCTGAGTAGCAGATAGGATTACCTTACCCAGTTTCAATGCTGTTTGCTTATTAACCATTAAGTGAGGAACACGAATTTTTTCTAGATTCAGCGGCCACAAGTTTGGTTTATATGTCTGTTTGCCTTTGATCCAAGCAAGAACGATTCTTGAGAGTAAGGACTTACACCTATATCCCTTCAGTTACAACTTCTCACTAAAGTCTCAATTTAGGTATTTGTGGGAATTTTGAAATTTGTTTCTTTCCATTTGAAGTCTTATAAAAATTCCTTTTCTAACACTCCTGTCCCTCAGAACCATGGAAGACCAGAAAATCCCCAGCTCATTGTCTAGTTAATTTTCTTATGTTGATTGAAATTTTGTTGTTTTTTTTTCCTTCCATTCCTGGGTTTGAACTTAGGACCTAACCACTGTCCTTGGGTTTTCTCAAGACTAGTACCCTACCAATGAAGTCATTACTTCTGGCTTTTTCTATGTATGTGGTAATAAGGAATCAAACCTGTGTCTTTGTGCATGCTAGGCAAGCACTCTACCACTAGGCTCAATTTCTGGTGGAAAGGTCTGGTTCTGAATACCAGTCTCTTCCTACCAGCATAAAGATATTATCCTTATCAGAGAATAATGCCCTGACTTATTCCTTGTTTGCTCAATCATTTATAGTCTTAGTTTTAAAGAAATGAAATATCATTCATTCATTCTTTCTTTCTTTCTTTCTTCCTTTCCTTCCTTCCCTCTTTCTTCCCTCTTTCTTCTTTCTTTCTTTCTTTCTTTCTTTCTTTCTTTCTTTCTTTCTTTCTTTCTTTCTTGTTTTGCGGTCATGGGACTTGAATTCTAGACCTGGCTGTTCTTCCTGAGCTCTTCAGCTCAAGGCTACTGCCCTATGTCTTTAGCCTCAACCCCACTTCTCATTTTCTATTGGTTCATTGGAAAGAAGAGTCTAAGGTGTTTTTGTGATAGGTCAGTCTTTGAACCTTGGTCCTCAGATCTCAGCCTCCTAAGTAGCTAGGATAACAGGCATGAGACACGGGCTCATGGCTTTCTCATTTTATTTTGTTTCACAGTGATTTCTACAGAGAAATCTAACTTTAACTCTACTGCCACATAGAATTCGTCATATCACTCTATGATTCTTGGTGCCGGGGGTTTGGGCTAGCATGCACAAAGACCTGGTTCAGTTCCTTGGTACTACATACAACGAAAAAGCCAGAAGTGGTGCTATGACTCAAGAAGTAGAGAGCTAGCCTTGAGAAATCCCAAGGACCATGCTCAGGCCCTGAGACCAGGCATAGGGTTGGGAAAAGAAAATGATTCTTGATTCATTCACAAAGAATTCCATAGGTTCCACACAGGATTTAGGGTAACTAAGAATATTATTGCTCAGTACATCACAACATGAACTTACCAATGGGGCTCAGGCTCCAACATCAATATGAAGATGCATTCACTCACCTGTGATATTCTTGTCAGAGGAATTTCCTATCCAGAGTTCTGCACAGTGCTCTAGCATGTCAATTAAGACAGGTTTGGGAACACAGGGCCCTGTAAATTAGAAACAGTAGAGAATTATTGCTTATGCTGTGTCATCATTGCTTTAAGTTCGCAGACATCCTACTCACAAGTTATCTATTAAATCTTTTCTCTCATTTCTCACTGGCTCCATGGTTGACTTTTCCCCAGCTCTGGATTCATTTTGTATGGCATAAACTTAGCTGTCTTGCTCAAGGCTAGAAAAATACCAGTTTGAGTCCCAGCTCCACTTACATACATAGGTCTTCATGCATGCTAAGAAAGCACTCAACCACAAAGTCAAACTTTTGACACTCCACTAACATTTTTGAGGGGTTACTTGGAGTTATAGAGTTTCATGGCAATTTTTATGCCATTGCTGGCTTCAAATTAGAATTCTTAGATTTCTTCCTCGTGAATATTTCAAGATTACAGGCATGAAACATTGCACCTAGTGCCAGGTTTCCATTATAAACTCACTGTTTAGTGATGTGTAGATCCTATTTCCAATAATGATATATATTCTATTCTGTATTGTTTATCCACTTACAATTCCTGTGTAAGTTTGGAATGTCGTCTCCATTAGAGGAAACATAATTTAGAACTGTTGTCAAAGTATCCTGAAGGTATCCTGAAGAATGAGTACAAAATTACCTTAGGTTTTCTTTAGAAAGTAATGATACTTCTCAGGGCCTGGAATCTTTCATTTAAATAGTATTGAAAGTTTGATAAACATTCACGTATCTGCAAAATAACAAGGCACTTGGCCTTGCAAGTGAATTTGACTTTTGCTCACCTAAGGACACCAGGTTGCTGTAGGTCTCCAGCATTACATCTCTGTACAGGGTCCTCTGAGCATTGTCCAGATGCTGCCACTCCTCCCAGCTGAAATCCACAGCTACATCATCAAATGACACCAGCTTCTGGAATGGCACATTTTCATCAAGTAATTAGCACTGAGTTATAAACACACCATGTCTGGAATTTTATTCTTTTTTTTGTTGGAATTGTATTCCTTTACTTAAATGTTTAGACTTACATGAAATGTTGACCTGAAAAGCTTGGGGATGGTGCCTAGGCCCAGAGTTCAAGTCCCAAGACCCCAAAAAAATAAAAAGGCAAGCCAGGTGTTGGTGGCTCACGCCAGTCATCCTAGCTACTCAGGAGACTGAGATCTGAGGACCATGGTTCAAAGCCAGCCTGGCATAAAATTCTATGAGACTCCTTTCCAATTACCCACCATAAAATGTTTAATGGCTTGTGGCATGTCATGGTAGAGCAATTGTGGTATAGACAAAAATAAGTCGGGGGAGTAGATTTAGGTTATAAATGGAATTATTCCATTGAAAAGGAACTACATTATATGATGACATATGCTGGTACTGTGAGAATATCGCAAAATCTTAGGGTATCAAGTAATAATACTGTGAAGTACACCCAGAATGTTAATGTTCTATGGCTGGCATAATAATCACTTGGGGAAGAAACTTTTTTTCTGTTTTTTCGGCTGGGGGATTTGTAAGGCTTGAACTCTGGGCCTGGGCACTGTTCCTGAGCTCTTCAACTCAAGGCTATCACCCTACCTATGAAGCCACAGTGCCATTTCCCATATTCTAGTGGTTAACTGTAGATGAGAGTCTCATAGACTTTCTAATGCCCAGGCTGGCTTTGAACCAAATCTTTAGATATCAGCCTGATATCTGAGTAGCTAGGATTACAGGTATAAGTCACTGCACCTGGCAAGAAATTTATTTCTTGCTGTTTTGTACTACAAATTTACTGTATGTTTTACTTTTTCAAAAAGACTGAGGATGACCTTTGTTCTGTATATAATGGGAAGAGGGGTAGGGAGCTGTGAGCAGAAGAACTGAGGGGCAATACTCAGGGTAGGACAATAGCCTTAAACTAAAGAGCTCACGGCCCAAGGCCCATCCCCATGACTTTCCCCACTACCCCACAAAAAAAGGGAAAAAATTGGAGATTGGAGAGGATTTTCTAAAAAGAATATATGGAAATAGTAGTTCAAAATGTAGAAAGAAGTTCAATATTAACAGTCATGAGAAAAATTAACATTACAATGAAATCATTGCTTTAAATATGTTAATATAAACATAGTTTTAAACAAAAAGATCCACATACACACACACAAACACACACACACACGCATACAAAAAATAGCTTTCAAAGTCTAACTATTACTGGGAAGGTAGTGAGAAGAAGTAGAACTTTGGAATAGTTCTTCAAGGAATATAAAACAATCAAAAATTGCGTGGAGAGTGCTAAAAAAGTACTAAATATAGAATTATATAGAAATATGGTCCAACACTTCTATTTCTAGATTTGTACCTAACGGAAGAGAAAGCAGAGACTAGAACAAATATGTGGAGAATCCATTCACAACTATTAATAACAATCCAAAGATAGAAATATGCAAAACAATGCATTGAAAAGGAAGAACATTTTACTATATTTTACAGATGAATCTTGATTACAGTAAACTAAAAATACAGCAGTCATAAAGGAAGAGCTAGGGTATGTTTTCCCTTCCAGAGCTTCCAAGGATCAAGAAACCCTTAGAGCCAAAAAGCACGATGGTTCCAGAGAATGGAGTAGAGAGGAACAGGAGCTGAATGTTTAATGATTATACATGGAAAATGAAAATTGCTCTAGATGGGTAGAATGAAGAGAGAACTGTACCCTAAACAATGGTTATGTAGCCACACAGGATGGGACACACCTATACTCCCTGATCTTGGGAAACTCAAGAAGGATTTCTTGCCAACCTGGATGCATGGAAAAATCTATCATAAAAACTAATGTGGAGGGGCTGGAAGTTTGGCATAGTTGTAGAGTGCTTGTATGGAGACGAAGGTTCAATTCCGCAGTACCACATACACAGAAAAAACCAGAAGTAGTGCTGTGGCTCAAGTAGAAGATCACTAGGCTTGAGGAAATCTGAAGGACAGTGCTCAGACCGAGTTCCAGCAAAAGGGCTTGTTTTAAAAAAACCAGAAAGCTGAGCATGATGGGGTGGTGGCTCACTTCTATAATCCTAGTTATTCAGGAGGCTGAGATCTGAGGATCAAGGTTTAAAGCCATCCTGGCACAAAAAGACCTGAGACTCTTATCTCCAATTTACTTTTAGAAAATGGGAAGTGGGGCTTGGCTCCAGGGTAAGGTGGTGGCCTGGAGCTGAAGAGCTCAGGGATAGTGCCCAGGCGAGTTCAAGATCTATGACCCACCAAAAAAAAACAAAAAACAAAAAATAATATGGAAAAATTTGGATTCTGTGAATTTTATCAGGCATATAAATGTCTTTTTTTGCTGTTGAAAGAACAAATTGTTTGGAAACATTTTAAAAGTTTTTACCTAGAAATGTACTCTACAAATGGAAATAATAACAAACACAAAATAAGCAAAAGATACAAATTATCACAATATGGGTATCCTGCTTCTGTATCTTTTCACTGACTCCTGTTCAAATGAGTCACATATTCTGAATCATTTCTCCCAGTCGATATGTGCCACACATGTTGGCTTGTACTGAACTTCTTGGGAAATCAAAAGCAAATACTAAGGAAATGTGTGTTAGATTTTGTCAACAGAGATATTTCAAATATAAATCCCTACTCATTGAATTATTTAATATCAATGCCGGAATCTAATTACACTGGCAGAATCTTCAATCTTTTGAGAATCTTCAAAAGGGTGTGTAAATATTTAGGATCGTTATGTCTTCCTGGAGGAAAGATCCCTTGTCTTTTCTTACTAATTTTAGTTTGAAGTCTATTGTATCTGATATGAGGATGGCAACTCCAGCCTGTTTATGGGGGCAGTTAGCTTGACAGAGTTTATTCCAACCTCTCACTTTCAAAAGATGAATGTTTTTGGGTAAGATGTGTCTCTTGAAGACAGCAGAACAATGGCTCTTGCTTTTTGATCCAACTAGACAGCCTATGCCGTTTAATTGGAGAGTTAAGTCCATTGATATTGAGAGTTAGGATTGAGAGATATTTATTAGTTCCTACCATTTTTAAAAGCTTTTAGTAGGGCCCGTGTCTTGACAGTTCTTGTGGTCCTTAGATGGTATGCTGTTTAGGTGCCATTTCTTTCCCTATGTTGCATTTATTTTGGTTTTCTATGTATAGAGCATCTTTGAGAATTCTCTGTAGTGTTGGATTTGTTTCAACATATTGTTGCTGCTTTTCCCTGGAATGGAACGTTTTTATTGTTCCCTCAGTTATGAATAAGAGCTTAGCTGGCTACAGTATTCTTGGTTGGTAGTTATTTGATTTAAGGGCATGATATATATGCTTCCAGTCACTTCGTGCTAGCATGGTCTCTGCTGAGAAATCTTTGGTAATTCTGATTGGTTTGCCTTTATAGGTTACTGATCCCTTTTCCCTGGCTGCCTTTACGATCTTTTCTTTCGTGTCTATTGATCCAGTTCGGATCACAATTTGGTGGTGGGATGTTCTTTTCTGGTCAGGTCTGTTTGGGGTTCTAAATGCTTCTCGTATCTGGATGGGCCTGCCCTTCTGGATATTTGGGAAATTCTCTGAGATGATTCCCAGAAGTATATTTCCAATACAATTGACCTCTTTCTCCACACCCTTCTCAATACCAACTAGCCTTAAATTAGGTATCCTAATTGCATTTTGGACCTCTTGAAGCGCTCTCTCATATTTCCTAGATTTGGATTGACTCATTTTCTGTTCTTTCTATATAATAACTGAATTATCTTCAGACCCGGAAATTCTCTCCTCTGCATTGTCTATCTTGCTATCAAAACTATCTACATTATTTTTCATCTCCCTTGCTTCTAATTGCTCATTTTTGATGCCTTGCATCTCCTGTTTTAGATCATGTATGGATTTCTTTATCTCCTTGATTTCCTTTTGAGTGGTTAGCTTTATTTTCTTTGGACATTTGTTGGTGTTTGGTAACGTTTTTATTTGTGGATTCTATGAATTCATCCATCTTTCTTTGAAAAACCTTTATTAAGGCCTCCTTTATGGCTTCTTCTTTTTCACTTATCACCTTGTTTATGCTTTCCTCTTGTTCAGCTATGGCTTCCTCCATTATCTCTTTCTTTATATTTTCATATTTTCCATTAATGACGTTTATCAATTGCATTTGTGTAGCACTTGGAAGTCTCTAGGTTTGCCAGTGACTGTTCCATTGTCTGTTTACATTGGGTGGGGGATGTTGTTTCTTGACTTGACATTTTTCTTGAGTTTCTTGTTCTGCCCATTTGACAGTGGGAGCAAGATTACTACTAAATACGATTATAGTTTTTCAGATAAAACCAACCTAGACCTCTGTAGCTGGCAGACACTAGATGTTCACAAGTTTTGATTGGTATTATCACTCTTTATTTTGTGCACTTACAGACCAGTCTAATACAACCAATGATAAGCGATTTATAACCAAAACAATAAGCCTCTCAATCCAATCTCTATTTTCTTTATGTCCCTCTGAGCCTAGAGAATAATTAACCACCTGCATATACAATATTGCTCAACAGCCATCAAGTGTAGATCCGTGCAGTATAAGGGTTGAAAGACGAGCAGAGGTCCAGAGATAGAAAAAAAATAATGAGAGAGGTCAGGGGAGGTTCAAGAGGATTAACGCAGGAGTGTAAGAATATTGTAGTAATAAAGAAAAGATATGCATAAGGATAACTGACCTAAGTTGGTAAGTAAGTAGCATATTTGAGTACAAAGTTTGGAAAGTATTAGAATAAAACTTATGTATTGCTGCACGACTAGCTCTTAGCACAACCAGTGGCCTCACAGTGAACCATGGGATGGATCTCTTTTTCTTGTCTACGTTGAGGGAAAGGGGTATTTCACAAGATGCAGAAGCGAAGATTTCAGAAGCAAATGCTGTGAGTGAATTAGCTCGTAAAAAGCATTTTTATTTTCTTTTATCTTTCTGCCAGTCTTGGGGCTTGAATTCAGGGCCTGAGCACTGTCCTCGGGTTTTCTCAAGTCTAGCCCTCTGCCACTTGAGCCACAGTGCCACATCTAGATTTTCTATCTATGTGATACTGAGCAATCAAACCCAGATCTTCATGGATGCTAGGCAAGCACTCTACCACTATGCAAACTCTCAACCCTGACATAGTAATTATAAAGTCATCATCATCATATCAAAATATCCTCTCTCCTACAAAGAATGAACACTTATCTATGTGTGTAATGCTTTTTTTTTAATTTCACTAATTCTTCTGTGTTCTTCCCTCTGCATTTTTACACATGACAGCAAAGCTAATCATCAGGAAAAAATTGATTAGGATACAGAAACCTAATAATATCCTAGTATATCTTGTAGATTGACGTCAAAAATATGTGCAAGATGGCCTGTGTGTTTGACCTAGTGGTAGAGTCCTTGGCTACCACGCAAAAAGACTCTGGTTTGATTCCTCATTACCACATACATAGAAAACGCTCCAAGTGGTGCTGTGGCTCGGTGGGACAGCTAAAGCCTAAAGAAAGCCCAAGAACAATGTTCACACTCTGAGGTCAAGTCCCAAGACTAGCAAAAACAAAAAAAAATTCGACAAGGGGCAAAATGAAGGCAGAGAAGGCACTGTGAAGCAAATGTTTTGTAAAGGATGAGGGCAATATTGACCCTTAAGTTTGGATCTTACCTAAGAAAGGCTCCTTGAGCCTGAGACCTGACTGGTAGTTGGGCCTAGTGGAAGACATTGGGATTGGACAAATAAGGTGTGCTGTTTAGTACATCCACATTGTGAGACTGGAGGAGAGATTCAGACTCCAGTATGTCTTTGGTGAGGTCTTCTGTGAGCAAGGATCTTTGGTCATTGGGCCCTGAAAGGTGACCCTGCCTCCCTCACAATGGAACAGATTATGGAACCCTGGTAACCAAGCCACTGTAACTAACAACCAACTCAAGCCAGCTCACTTGGCCTGTGGCTCAGGAGGAAGAAAGATGTTGCTGTGCTGTTGCCAAAGGTCAGGAAACTCGAGTCTCAGGCATGGAAATTGTGGCTGTCTTACTCGAAGATGTACATGCTAGATCATTGCCCAGCCACAAATCCAGTATAACAGGCCTTTCTCTAAGAAGAAGGCCAGGAAAATCCAGGGCAACCAGATGAGGTATATTTCTAAGAAGAAATGTATTTGACCCCATCATCCTCCCCACACACTACAACTTTCTTTTTTTTTAATTCTTTTTATTGTAATTCGTAAAAGGGTTACATGATATTTGCCAGATAGAAGGTGCATTAATTCACATACATTGATACCCTTTCACATGTCTTGGTACCCATTTCCCTCCAACCCCACACCCCCCATCGATCTTGGTTTTCCCCCCTTCCCTTTCAAATTTCAAATATACAAATACAAATAAATTCAATATATCAGATAACAAAGTGAGATACCATACCAATATCGGATAACCGAGGCACAGCAAAGGAGGTGAGAGACAACATAGTACATTAAGGACAACAATCATTTATTATGTGGCTTTTGTTTCAATATCCTGGAGGTCCTTTCAATTAACTTCACATTATATGCCCTTATATATGGCCTTTTGCTCCATTGCAAATCTCTGCTAGTAGAGCCCAAGGTTTCTACTGATTATGACGAATGAGGGAAACCACTGAGTCTAAGTTCCTTTGAGTCTGGCTTACTTCACTTAATATGATTTGTTCTAAGTCTTTCCATTTCCTAACAAATGGGGCGATGTCATTCTTTCTGACAGCAGCATAGAATTCCATTGTGTACAAATACCACAACTTGTTGATCCACTCATCAACTGAGGGACATCTGGGTTTGTTCCATATCTTTGCTATGGTGAATAGTGCTGCAATGAACATTGTTGTGCTAGTGGGATTAGTATGCCCTTGTTTCTGGATTGTTGGGTAAATGCCAAGTAGTGGAATTGCTGGGTTATAGGGGAGTTCTATATTTAGCCTTTTGAGGCACTGCCACACTGCTTTCCACAGTGGTTGAACGAGTTTGCACTGCCACCAACAGTGTAGTAAGGATCCCTCCTGGCCACATCCCCTCCAGCATCTGTTGTCATTCGTTTTCCTGATCCTGGCCATTCTAACTGGAGTAAGGTGGAATCTTAGAGCTGTTTTGATTGGCATTTCTTTTATGACCAGAGATGTGGAGCATTTCTTCATGTGTCTATAGGCCATTTCTGTTTCTTCTTCAGAGAAGACTCTCTCTAATTCTTTGGCCCATTTTTACTGGGATGGGTGATTCTTTGGAGATTAGTTTTGGAGTGATTCAATTTTTTGAGTTGTTGATATATTTTAGATATGAGGCCTTGGTTCGTTGTTTGGTTGGTGAAGATCTTCTCCCAATCTGCAGGCTTCCTGGTTGGTTTACTAGCTATATCCGTTGCCATACAAAAGCTCTGCAGTTTAATGCAGGCCCACTTATCCAGTCTTTCTCTGATTTGTTGTGACTCTTGGTCCTTATTAAGAAAGATTCGACCTGTGCCAAGGAGGCCTAGTGTATCTCCTATTCTTTCCTGTAAACTTTTCAGTGTGTCAGCTTTTACCTCCAGGTCTTTGATCCATTTGGAGTTAATTCTAGTGCAAGGTGACAAAGAAGGACCCACCTTTAGTTTTCTGCAAGTGCTTAACCAGTTCTGCCAGCACAACTTGTTGAAGAGGCTATCTTTCTTCCATTCTATTTTTTTGGCTCCCTTGTCAAAGATTAGGTGGCCATAGGTCTGTGGTTTAATATCTGGGTCCGCAGTTCTATTCCATTGGACTTCAGGCCTGTTCTTGTGCCAGTACCAAGCAGTTTTGAGAATTATAGCTCTGTAATAGAGTCTTAAGTTTGGAATTGAAATTCCTCCAGCGCTGTTCTTACTGCTAAGAAGTGTTTTTGCTATACGGGGTCTTTTATTATTCCATATGAAATTTTGAATTGCCTCTTCTATTTCTTTAAAGAATGACATTGGCAAGATTGTCATTTTCTCAAGGTTGATTCTTCCAATCCAGGAGTATGGGAGGTATTTCCATTTCCTTAGTTCTGCTTTAATTTCCTTTTTTAGGGTTTTAAACTTTTCATCTAAACAGTCCTTTACATTCTTAGTTAAGCTAATTCCTACGTACTTTATTTTCTTTGAGGCTATTGTGAAAGGAGTTTCTTTCCTGATTATTGCCTCGTTCCTCTCACTGTTGGCGTAAAGGAAGGCAGTTGATTTGTGAGGGTTGATTTTATGGCCTGCTACCCTTCCAAAGCTTTGAATCAGCTCAAGAAGCTTGGGAGTAGAGTCTATACGTTTCTTTAAATACAGAATCATATCATCTGCAAAGAGGGATAGTTTTATTTCCTCTTTCCCTACTTGGATCCCCTTTATGCTTGCTTCTTCCCTTATTGCACTGCCTAGGAATTCCAGTACTATGTTAAAAAGGAGTGGAGAGAGTGGGCATCCTTGTCTCGTTCCGGATTTAGAGGGAATGGCTTTAGGTTTTCACCATTAAGTATAATTCTAGCAGTGCGTTTCTCATACACAGCCTTTATTACATTGAGAAATGTTCCATGGATTCTTAGTTTCTCCACATCTTCTAACATAAAGGGGTTTTGGATCTTGTCAAATGCCTTTTCCGCATCTATTGAGAAAATCATGTTATTTTTGTCATTGCTCCTGTTGATGTGTCGAATTATATTAATTGATTTGTGTATGTTGAACCAGCTTTGCCTCCCTGTGATGAATCCAGTTTGATCATAATGTATAATTTTTTTGATGAGTTTTTGTAGACAGTTGGCCAGTATTTTGTTGAGAAGTTTTGCATCGATGTTCATCAAAGAAATGGGTCTATAGTTCTCTTTCTTTGATGAATCTCTGTCTGGTTTGGGGATGAGGGATACACTGGCTTCACAGAATGAGTTTGGTAAAGAACCATCATTTTCAATTTTGTTGAAGAGCTTGAGGAGTATTGGTGTGAGCTCTGCTTTGAAGACCTTATACAATTCAGCTGTGAATCCATCTGGCCCTGGACTCTTTTTAGGTGGAAGTTGTCTAATTTCCATTTCTATTTCAGAGCGTGAAATAATCCTGTTGATTTGGGTTAGCTCTTCTGGGTTCACACATCTCCATTCTATGATTTCACACACCTCCATTCTGACTTCACCCACCTCAGTCTATGACTTCACACACCTCCATTCTGACTTCACACACCTCCATTCTGTGACTTCACACACCTCCATTCTATGACTTCACACACCTCCATTCTATGACTTCACACACCTCCATTCTATGACTTCACACACCTCCATTCTCTGACTTCACACACCTCCATTCTATGACTTCACACACCTCCATTCTGTGATTTCACACACCTCCATTTTGTGACTTCACACACCTCCATTCTGAGTTCACACACCTCCATTCTGTGACTTCACACACCTCCATTCTGACTTCACACACCTTCATTTTATGACTTCACAAACCTCCATTCTGTGACTTCTGACACCTCCATTCTATGACTTCACACACTTCCATTGTGACGTCACACAACTCCATTCTATGAGTACACATCTCCATTCTATGATTTCACACACCACCATTCTGACTTCACAAACCTCCATTCTATGACATCACAGACCTCAAATCTGTGACTTCACTCACCCACATTCTATGAATTCACACTCCTCCATTCTATGATTTCCCACACCTCCTTTCTATGACTTCACCCACCTCAGTCTATGAGTTCACACACCTCCATTCTGACTTCACACACCTCCATTCTGTGACTCCACAAACCTCCATTCTATGACTTCACACACCTCAATTCTATGACTTCACACACCTCCATTCTGTGACTTCACAAACCTCCATTCTGTGACTTCACACACTTCCATTCGTTGACATCAAAAACCACCATTCTATGACTTCACACAAGTCCATTTTGACTTCACACACCTCCATTCTATGAGTTCACACACCTCCATTTTATGACTTCACACACCTCCATTCTATGACTTCACACACCTCAATTCTATGACCTCACACACCTCCATTCTATGACTTCACACACCTCCATTCTATGACTTCACACACCTCCATTCGTTGACATCAAAAACCACCATTCTATGACTTCACACAACTCCATTTTGACTTCACACACCTCCATTCTATGAGTTCACACACCTCCATTTTATGACTTCACACCCCTCCATTCTATGACTTCACACACCTCCATTCTATGACTTCACACACCTCCATTCTGTGACTTCACACAACTACACTCTATGACTTCAAACACCTTCATTCTGACTTCACAAACATCCATTCTGTGACTTCACACACCTCCATTCTGTGACTTCACACACCTTCATTCTGACTTCACACACATCCATTCTGTGACTTCACACACCTCAGTTCTGTGACTATACAAACCTCCATTCTGACTTCACACACCTCCATTCTATGACTTCACACACCTCCATTCTATGACTTCACACACCTCCATTTTGTGACTTCACACACCTAAATTCTATGACTTCACACACCTCCATTGTGACTTCACACACCTCCATTCTATGAGTTCACACACCTCCATTCTGACTTCACACACTTCCATTCTGACTTCACACAGCTCCATTCGTTGACATCACAAAACACCATTCTATGACTTCACACAACTCCATTTTTACTTCACACACCTCCATTCTATGAGTTCACACACCTCCATTTTATGACTTCACACACCTCCATTCCATGACTTCACACACCTCAATTCTATGACTTCACACACCTCCATTCTATGACTTCACACACCTCCATTCTGTGACTTCACACACCACCACTCTATGACTTCAAACACCTTCATTCTTACTTCACAAACATCCATTCTGTGACTTCACACACCTCCATTCTGTGACTTCACACACCTTCATTCTGACTTCACACACATCCATTCTGTGACTTCACACACCTCAATTCTGTGACTTCACACACCTCCATTCTGACTTCACATACCTCCATTCTATGATTTCACACACCTGCATTCTATGACTTCACACACCTCCATTCTGTGACTTCACACACCACCTTTTTGACTTCACACACCTCCATTCTGTGACTTCACACACCTCCATTCTGTGACTTCACACACCTCCGTTTTGACTTCACACACTTCCATTCTGTGACTTCACACACCTCCATTCTGTGACTTCACACACATCTATTGTTTCACTTCACACACCTCCATTCTTTGACTTCACACACCTCCATTCCATGACTTCACACACCTCCATTCTTTGAGTTCACACACCTCCATTCTGTGAGTTCACACACCTCCAATTTGACTTCACACACCTCCATTTTATGACTTCACACACCTTCATTCTTACTTCAGAAACATCCATTCTCTGACTTCAGACACCTCCATTCTATGACTTCACAAACCTCCATTCCGTGATTCACACACCTCCATTCTGAGTTCACACACCTCCATTCTGTGACTTCACACACCTCCATTCCATGACTTCACACACCTCCATTCTATGAGTTCACACACCTCCAATTTGACTTCACAAACCTCCATTCTGTGATTCACACACCTCCATTCTGAGTTCACACACCTCAATTCTATGACTTCACACACCGCCATTCTATGACTTCACACACCTCCATTCTGTGACTTCACACACCTCCACTCTATGACTTCAAACACCTTCATTCTTACTTCACAAACATCCATTCTGTCACACATCTCCATTCTGAGTTCACACACCTCCATTTTGTGACTTCACACACCTCCATTCTCCGACTTCACACACCTCCATTCTATGACTTCACACACCTCCATTCTGTGACTTCACAAACCTCCATTCTATGATTTCACACACCTCCTATCTATGACTTCACACACCTCCATTTTATGACGTCACACACCTCCATTTTGACTTCTCACACCTCCATTATGTGACTTCACACACCTCTTGCTGTGACTTCACACACCTCCATTCTATGACTTCACACACCTTCATTGTATGACTTCACACACCTCAATTCTATGACTTCACACACCTCCATTCTGTGACTTCACAAACCTCCATTCTGTGACTTCACACACTTCCATTCGTTGACATCAAAAACCACCATTCTATGACTTCACACAAGTCCATTTTGACTTCACACACCTCCATTCTATGAGTTCACACACCTCCATTTTATGACTTCACACACCTCCATTCTATGACTTCACACACCTCAATTCTATGACCTCACACACCTCCATTCTATGACTTCACACACCTCCATTCTATGACTTCACACACCTCCATTCGTTGACATCAAAAACCACCATTCTATGACTTCACACAACTCCATTTTGACTTCACACACCTCCATTCTATGAGTTCACACACCTCCATTTTATGACTTCACACCCCTCCATTCTATGACTTCACACACCTCCATTCTATGACTTCACACACCTCCATTCTGTGACTTCACACAACTACACTCTATGACTTCAAACACCTTCATTCTGACTTCACAAACATCCATTCTGTGACTTCACACACCTCCATTCTGTGACTTCACACACCTTCATTCTGACTTCACACACATCCATTCTGTGACTTCACACACCTCAGTTCTGTGACTATACAAACCTCCATTCTGACTTCACACACCTCCATTCTATGACTTCACACACCTCCATTCTATGACTTCACACACCTCCATTTTGTGACTTCACACACCTAAATTCTATGACTTCACACACCTCCATTGTGACTTCACACACCTCCATTCTATGAGTTCACACACCTCCATTCTGACTTCACACACTTCCATTCTGACTTCACACAGCTCCATTCGTTGACATCACAAAACACCATTCTATGACTTCACACAACTCCATTTTTACTTCACACACCTCCATTCTATGAGTTCACACACCTCCATTTTATGACTTCACACACCTCCATTCCATGACTTCACACACCTCAATTCTATGACTTCACACACCTCCATTCTATGACTTCACACACCTCCATTCTGTGACTTCACACACCACCACTCTATGACTTCAAACACCTTCATTCTTACTTCACAAACATCCATTCTGTGACTTCACACACCTCCATTCTGTGACTTCACACACCTTCATTCTGACTTCACACACATCCATTCTGTGACTTCACACACCTCAATTCTGTGACTTCACACACCTCCATTCTGACTTCACATACCTCCATTCTATGATTTCACACACCTGCATTCTATGACTTCACACACCTCCATTCTGTGACTTCACACACCACCTTTTTGACTTCACACACCTCCATTCTGTGACTTCACACACCTCCATTCTGTGACTTCACACACCTCCGTTTTGACTTCACACACTTCCATTCTGTGACTTCACACACCTCCATTCTGTGACTTCACACACATCTATTGTTTCACTTCACACACCTCCATTCTTTGACTTCACACACCTCCATTCCATGACTTCACACACCTCCATTCTTTGAGTTCACACACCTCCATTCTGTGAGTTCACACACCTCCAATTTGACTTCACACACCTCCATTTTATGACTTCACACACCTTCATTCTTACTTCAGAAACATCCATTCTCTGACTTCAGACACCTCCATTCTATGACTTCACAAACCTCCATTCCGTGATTCACACACCTCCATTCTGAGTTCACACACCTCCATTCTGTGACTTCACACACCTCCATTCCATGACTTCACACACCTCCATTCTATGAGTTCACACACCTCCAATTTGACTTCACAAACCTCCATTCTGTGATTCACACACCTCCATTCTGAGTTCACACACCTCAATTCTATGACTTCACACACCGCCATTCTATGACTTCACACACCTCCATTCTGTGACTTCACACACCTCCACTCTATGACTTCAAACACCTTCATTCTTACTTCACAAACATCCATTCTGTCACACATCTCCATTCTGAGTTCACACACCTCCATTTTGTGACTTCACACACCTCCATTCTCCGACTTCACACACCTCCATTCTATGACTTCACACACCTCCATTCTGTGACTTCACAAACCTCCATTCTATGATTTCACACACCTCCTATCTATGACTTCACACACCTCCATTTTATGACGTCACACACCTCCATTTTGACTTCTCACACCTCCATTATGTGACTTCACACACCTCTTGCTGTGACTTCACACACCTCCATTCTATGACTTCACACACCTTCATTGTATGACTTCGCACACCTCCATTCTATGACTTCACACACTTCCATTCTATGATTTCACATACCTTCATACGATGACTTCACACACCTCCATTCTGTGACTTCACACACCTCCATTCTGAGTTCACACACCGCCATTCTGTGACTTCACAAACCTCTATTCTATGATTTCACACACCTCCATTCTATGACTTCTCAAACCTCCATTTTAGGACGTCACACACCTCCATTTTGACTTCACACACCTTCATTCGACTTCACACACCTCCATTCTATGACTTCACAGACCTCGAATCTGTGACTTCACTCACCTCCAATCTATGACTTCACACTCCTCCATTCTATGACTTCCCACACCTCCTTTCTATGACTTCACACCTCCATTCTGACTTCACACACCTCCATTATGTGACTTCACACACCTCCATTATATGACGCCACACAACTCCGTTCTATGACTTCACACACCTCCATTCTATTACTTCACACACCTCCATTCTGTGACTTCACACACCTCCATTCTATGACTTCACACACCTTCATTCTTACTTCACAAACATATATTCTATGACTTCACACACCTCCATTCTTTGACTTCACACACCTCCATTCTGTGACTTCACACAGCTCCATTCTGTGACTTCACACACCTCCATTCTCCGACTTCACACACCTCCATTGTATGACTTCACACATCCATTTTGACTTCACACAACTCCAATATATAACTTCAAACACCTCAATTCTGTGACTTCACACACCTCCATTCTATGAATTCATACTCGTCCATTCTGTGACTTCACACACCTCCATTCTTTGACTTCACACACCTCCATTCTGTGACTTCACCCACCTCCATTCTGTGACTTCCCACTCCTCCATTCTCCGACTTCACACCCCTCCAATTTGACTTCACATACCTCCATTCTATGACTTCACACACCTCCATTCTGTGACTTCACAATC
Source organism: Megascapheus bottae (assembly GCA_024803745.1). Classification (NCBI taxonomy): domain Eukaryota; kingdom Metazoa; phylum Chordata; class Mammalia; order Rodentia; family Geomyidae; genus Megascapheus; species Megascapheus bottae. Next base: position 736,215 of record JANJXV010000163.1, on the reverse strand, counting down.
CTCCATTCTATGATTTCACACACCTCCAATCTATGACTTCACACACCTACATTTTATGACGTCACACACCTCCATTTTGACTTCACACACCTCCATTATGTGACTCCACACACCACCCTTCTGTGAATTCACACACCTCCATTCTATGACTTCACACACCTTCATTGTATGACTTCACACACCTCCATTCTATGACTTCACACACTTCCATTCTATGATTTCACATACCTCCATGCTATGACTTCACACATCTCCATTCTGTGACTTCACACACGTCCATTCTATGACTTCACACACCTCAATTCTGTGACTTCACATACCTTCATTCTATGATTTCACACACCTCCATTCTATGACTTCACACACCTCCATTCTGACTTCACACACCTCCATTCTATGACTTCACAGACCTCGAATCTGTGACTTCTCTCACCTCCACTCTATGACTTCACACTCCTCCATTCTCTGACTTCCCACACCTCCTTTCTATGACTTCACCCACCTCTATTCTATGACTTCACACCTCCATTTTGACTTCACACACCTCCATTCTGTGACTTCACACACCTCCATTATATGATATCACACACCTCCATTCTATGATTTCACACACCTCCATTCTATGACTTCACACACTTCCATTGTGACGTCACACACCTCCATTCTATGAGTTCACACACCTCCATTCTGTGAGTTCACACACCTCCAATTTGACTTCACACACCTCCATTTTATGACTTCATACACCTTCATTCTTACTTCAGAAACATCCATTCTCTGACTTCACACACCTCCATTCTATGACTTCACAAACCTCCATTCTGTGATTCACACACCTCCATTCTGAGTTCACACACCTCAATTCTATGACTTCACACACCGCCATTCTATGACTTCACACACCTCCATTCTGTGACTTCACACACCTCCACTCTATGACTTCAAACACCTTCATTCTTACTTCACAAACATCCATTCTGTCACACATCTCCATTCTGAGTTCACACACCTCCATTTTGTGACTTCACACACCTCCATTCTCCGACTTCACACACCTCCATTCTATGACTTCACACACCTCCATTCTGTGACTTCACAAACCTCCATTCTATGATTTCACACACCTCCTATCAATGACTTCACACACCTCCATTTTATGACGTCACACACCTCCATTTTGACTTCTCACACCTCCATTATGTGACTTCACACACCTCTCTTCTGTGACTTCACCCACCTCCATTCTATGACTTCACACACCTTCATTGTATGACTTCGCACACCTCCATTCTATGACTTCACACACCTCCATTCTTTGACTTCACACACCTCCATTCCATGACTTCACACACCTCCATTCTTTGAGTTCACACACCTCCATTCTGTGAGTTCACACACCTCCAATTTGACTTCACACACCTCCATTTTATGACTTCACACACCTTCATTCTTACTTCAGAAACATCCATTCTCTGACTTCAGACACCTCCATTCTATGACTTCACAAACCTCCATTCCGTGATTCACACACCTCCATTCTGAGTTCACACACCTCCATTCTGTGACTTCACACACCTCCATTCCATGACTTCACACACCTCCATTCTATGAGTTCACACACCTCCAATTTGACTTCACAAACCTCCATTCTGTGATTCACACACCTCCATTCTGAGTTCACACACCTCAATTCTATGACTTCACACACCGCCATTCTATGACTTCACACACCTCCATTCTGTGACTTCACACACCTCCACTCTATGACTTCAAACACCTTCATTCTTACTTCACAAACATCCATTCTGTCACACATCTCCATTCTGAGTTCACACACCTCCATTTTGTGACTTCACACACCTCCATTCTCCGACTTCACACACCTCCATTCTATGACTTCACACACCTCCATTCTGTGACTTCACAAACCTCCATTCTATGATTTCACACACCTCCTATCTATGACTTCACACACCTCCATTTTATGACGTCACACACCTCCATTTTGACTTCTCACACCTCCATTATGTGACTTCACACACCTCTTGCTGTGACTTCACACACCTCCATTCTATGACTTCACACACCTTCATTGTATGACTTCGCACACCTCCATTCTATGACTTCACACACTTCCATTCTATGATTTCACATACCTTCATACGATGACTTCACACACCTCCATTCTGTGACTTCACACACCTCCATTCTGAGTTCACACACCGCCATTCTGTGACTTCACAAACCTCTATTCTATGATTTCACACACCTCCATTCTATGACTTCTCAAACCTCCATTTTAGGACGTCACACACCTCCATTTTGACTTCACACACCTTCATTCGACTTCACACACCTCCATTCTATGACTTCACAGACCTCGAATCTGTGACTTCACTCACCTCCAATCTATGACTTCACACTCCTCCATTCTATGACTTCCCACACCTCCTTTCTATGACTTCACACCTCCATTCTGACTTCACACACCTCCATTATGTGACTTCACACACCTCCATTATATGACGCCACACAACTCCGTTCTATGACTTCACACACCTCCATTCTATTACTTCACACACCTCCATTCTGTGACTTCACACACCTCCATTCTATGACTTCACACACCTTCATTCTTACTTCACAAACATATATTCTATGACTTCACACACCTCCATTCTTTGACTTCACACACCTCCATTCTGTGACTTCACACAGCTCCATTCTGTGACTTCACACACCTCCATTCTCCGACTTCACACACCTCCATTGTATGACTTCACACATCCATTTTGACTTCACACAACTCCAATATATAACTTCAAACACCTCAATTCTGTGACTTCACACACCTCCATTCTATGAATTCATACTCGTCCATTCTGTGACTTCACACACCTCCATTCTTTGACTTCACACACCTCCATTCTGTGACTTCACCCACCTCCATTCTGTGACTTCCCACTCCTCCATTCTCCGACTTCACACCCCTCCAATTTGACTTCACATACCTCCATTCTATGACTTCACACACCTCCATTCTGTGACTTCACAATCCTCCATTCTATGATTTCACACACCTCCAATCTATGACTTCACACACCTACATTTTATGACGTCACACACCTCCATTTTGACTTCACACACCTCCATTATGTGACTCCACACACCACCCTTCTGTGAATTCACACACCTCCATTCTATGACTTCACACACCTTCATTGTATGACTTCACACACCTCCATTCTATGACTTCACACACTTCCATTCTATGATTTCACATACCTCCATGCTATGACTTCACACATCTCCATTCTGTGACTTCACACACGTCCATTCTATGACTTCACACACCTCAATTCTGTGACTTCACATACCTTCATTCTATGATTTCACACACCTCCATTCTATGACTTCACACACCTCCATTCTGACTTCACACACCTCCATTCTATGACTTCACAGACCTCGAATCTGTGACTTCACTCACCTCCACTCTATGACTTCACACTCCTCCATTCTCTGACTTCCCACACCTCCTTTCTATGACTTCACCCACCTCTATTCTATGACTTCACACCTCCATTTTGACTTCACACACCTCCATTCTGTGACTTCACACACCTCCATTATATGATATCACACACCTCCATTCTATGATTTCACACACCTCCATTCTATGACTTCACACACTTCCATTGTGACGTCACACACCTCCATTCTATGAGTTCACACACCTCCATTCTGTGAGTTCACACACCTCCAATTTGACTTCACACACCTCCATTTTATGACTTCATACACCTTCATTCTTACTTCAGAAACATCCATTCTCTGACTTCACACACCTCCATTCTATGACTTCACAAACCTCCATTCTGTGATTCACACACCTCCATTCTGAGTTCACACACCTCAATTCTATGACTTCACACACCGCCATTCTATGACTTCACACACCTCCATTCTGTGACTTCACACACCTCCACTCTATGACTTCAAACACCTTCATTCTTACTTCACAAACATCCATTCTGTCACACATCTCCATTCTGAGTTCACACACCTCCATTTTGTGACTTCACACACCTCCATTCTCCGACTTCACACACCTCCATTCTATGACTTCACACACCTCCATTCTGTGACTTCACAAACCTCCATTCTATGATTTCACACACCTCCTATCAATGACTTCACACACCTCCATTTTATGACGTCACACACCTCCATTTTGACTTCTCACACCTCCATTATGTGACTTCACACACCTCTCTTCTGTGACTTCACCCACCTCCATTCTATGACTTCACACACCTTCATTGTATGACTTCGCACACCTCCATTCTATGACTTCACACACTTCCATTCTATGATTTCACATACCTCCATACGATGACTTCACACACCTCCATTCTGTGACTTCACACACCTCCATTCTGAGTTCACACACCGCCATTCTGTGACTTCACAAACCTCTATTCTATGATTTCACACACCTCCATTCTATGACTTCTCAAACCTCCATTTTAGGACGTCACACACCTCCATTTTGACTTCACATACCTTCATTCGACTTCACACACCTCCATTCTATGACTTCACAGACCTCGAATCTGTGACTTCACTCACCTCCAATCTATGACTTCACACTCCTCCATTCTATGACTTCCCACACCTCCTTTCTATGACTTCACACCTCCATTCTGACTTCACACACCTCCATTATGTGACTTCACACACCTCCATTATATGACGCCCCACAACTCCGTTCTATGACTTCACACACCTCCATTCTATTACTTCACACACCTCCATTCTGTGACTTCACACACCTCCATTCTATGACTTCACACACCTTCATTCTTACTTCACAAACATATATTCTATGACTTCACACACCTCCATTCTTTGACTTCACACACCTCCATTCTGTGACTTCACACAGCTCCATTCTGTGACTTCACAAACCTCCATTCTCCGACTTCACACACCTCCATTGTATGACTTCACACATCCATTTTGACTTCACACAACTCCAATATATAACTTCAAACACCTCAATTCTGTGACTTCACACACCTCCATTCTATGAATTCATACTCGTCCATTCTGTGACTTCACACACCTCCATTCTTTGACTTCACACACCTCCATTCTGTGACTTCACCCACCTCCATTCTGTGACTTCCCACTCCTCCATTCTCCGACTTCACACCCCTCCAATTTGACTTCACATACCTCCATTCTATGACTTCACACACCTCCATTCTGTGACTTCACAATCCTCCATTCTATGATTTCACACACCTCCAATCTATGACTTCACACACCTACATTTTATGACGTCACACACCTCCATTTTGACTTCACACACCTCCATTATGTGACTCCACACACCACCCTTCTGTGAATTCACACAGCTCCATTCTATGACTTCACACACCTTCATTGTATGACTTCACACACCTCCATTCTATGACTTCACACACTTCCATTCTATGATTTCATATACCTCCATGCTATGACTTCACACACCTCCATTCTGTGACTTCACACACGTCCATTCTATGACTTCACACACCTCAATTCTGTGACTTCACATACCTTCATTCTATGATTTCACACACCTCCATTCTATGACTTCACACACCTCCATTCTGACTTCCCACACCTCCTTTCTATGACTTCACCCACCTCTATTCTATGACTTCACACCTCCATTTTGACTTCACACACCTCCATTCTGTGACTTCACACACCTCCATTATATGATATCACACACCTCCATTCTATGATTTCACACACCTCCATTCTATGACTTCACACACTTCCATTGTGACGTCACACACCTCCATTCTATGAGTTCACACACCTCCATTCTGACTTCACACACCTCCATTCTATGACTTCACACACCTCCATTCTGACTTCACACACCTCTATTCTATGACTTCGCACACCTCCATTCTGATATCACACACCTCCATTCTATGACTTCACAGACCTCGAATCTGTGACTTCACTCGCCTGCATTCTATGACTTTACATTCCTCCATTCTATGACTTCCCACACCTCTTTCTATGACTTCACACACCTTCATTTTTACTTCAGAAACATCCATTCTATGACTTCACACACCTCCATTCTATGACTTCACAAACCTCCATTCTGTGACTTCACACATCTCCATTCTGAGTTCACACAGCTCCATTCGGTGACTTCACACATCTCCATTCTGACTTCACACACCTCCATTCTATGACTTCACACACTTCCATTCTATGACTTCACACACCTCTATTCTGTGACTTCACAAAGCTCCATTCTGAGTTCACACACCTCCATTCTGTGACTTCACACATCTCCATTCTTTGACTTCACACACCTCCATTCTGTGACTTCACACACCTCCAATCTGTGACTTCACACACCTCCATTCTGTGACTTCACACACTTCCAATCTGTGACTTCACACACCTCCATTCTATGGCTTCACACACCTCCATTCTTTGACTTCACACACCTCCATTCTTTGACTTCACACACCTCCATTCTGTGACTTCACACACCTCCAATCTGTGACTTCACAGACCTCGAATCTGTGACTTCACTCACCTGCACTCTATGACTTCACACTCCTAATTCTATGACTTTCCACACCTCCTTTCTATGACTTCACCACCTCCAATCTATGACTACACACCTCCATTCTGACTTCACACACCTTCATTCTGTGAATTCACACACCTCCATTCTATGTGTTCACATACCTCCATTCTATGACTTCACACACCTTCATTCCTACTTCAGAAACATCCATTCTATGACTTCACACAACCCCATTTTATGACTTCACAAACCTCCATTCTGTGACTTCACACACCTCCATTCTGAGTTCACACAAATCCATTCGGTGACTTCACACACCTCCATTCTGACTTCACACACCTCCATTCTATGACTTCACACACTTCCATTCTATGACTTCACACACCTCCATTCTGTGACTTCACACACCTCCATTCTGTGTTCACACACCTCCATTGTGTGACTTCACATACCTCCATTCTGTGACTTCACACACCTCCATTCTGTGACTTCACACACTTCCATTCTGTGACTTCCCACACCTCCATTCTGTAACTTCACACACTTACATTTGTGACTTCTCACACCACCTTTTTGAATTCACACATCTCCATTCTGTGACTTCACACACCTCCATTCTGTGACTTCACACACCTCCATTCTGTGATTTCACACACCTCCCTTCCGTGACTTCACCCACCTCCACTCTATGACTTCACACACCTCCATTCTATGACTTCACACACTTCCATTCTATGACTTCACACACCTCCATTCTATGACTTCACACACCTCCATTCTATGATTTCCCACACCTGCATTCTGACTTCACACACCTCCATTGTATGACTTCACACATCTTCTTTCTGTAACTTCCCACACTTCCAATGTTTGACTTCACAAACCTCCATTCCATGACTTCACACACCTCCATTTTGACTTCACACACCTACATTCTGTGACTTAACACACCTCCATTTGTGACCTCACACACCTCCATTCTGAGTTCACACACCTCCATTTTGTGACTTCACAAACCTCTATTCTATGAATTCACACACCTCCATTTTAGGACGTCACACACCTCCATTTTGACTTCACACACTTTCATTCTGTGACTTCACACACCTCCATTCTATGATTTCACATACCTTCATGCGATGACTTCACACACCTCCATTCTGTGACTTCACACACCTCCATTCTGAGTTCACACACCTCCGTCCTGTGACTTCCCAAACCTCTATTCTATGATTTCACACACCTCCATTCTATGACTTCACACACCTCCATTTTAAGACGTCACACACCTCCATTTTGACTTCACACACTTCCATTTTGTGACTTCACACACCTCTATTCTATGACTTCACACACTTCCATTGTGACGTCACACACCTCCAATCTATTAGTTCACACACCTACATTCTATGACTTCACAGACCTTCATTCGACTTCACACACCTCCATTCTGACTTCACACACCTCCATTATGTGACTTCACACACCTCCATTATATGACGTCACACAAATCCGTTCTATGACTTCACACACCTTCATTCTATGACTTCACACACCTCCATTCTGTGACTTCACACACCTCCATTCTATGACTTCACACACCTTCATTCTTACTTCACAAACATACATTCTATGACTTCACACACCTCCATTCTATGACTTCACACACCTCCATTCTTTGACTTCACACACCTCCATTCTGTGACTTCACACACCTCCATTCTGTGACTTCACACACCTCCATTCTGTGACTTCACAAACCTCCATTCCATGACTTCACACACCTTCATTCTTACTTCACAAACATACATTCTATGACTTCACACACCTCCATTCTATGACTTCACACACCTCCATTCTTTGACTTCACACACCTCCATTCTATGACTTCACACACCACAATTCTATGACTTCACACAACTCCATTCTGTGACTTCACACATCTCCATTCTGAGTTCACACACCTCCATTCTGTGACTTCACACATCTCCATTCTGTGACTTCACACACCTCCATTCTATGACTTCACACACCTCCATTCTGTGACTTCACCTACCTCCATTCTATGACTTCACAAACCTCCATTCTGTGACTTCACACACCTCCATTCTGTGACTTCACAAACCTCCATTCTATGATTTCACACACCTCCAATCTATGACTTCACACACCTCCATTTTATGACGTCACACACCTCCATTTTGACTTCTCACACCTCCATAATGTGACTTCACACACCTCTCTTCTGTGACTTCACACACCTCCATTCTATGACTTCACACACCTTCATTGTATGACTTCGCACACCTCCATTCTATGACTTCACACACTTCCATTCTATAATTTCACATACCTTCATACGATGACTTCACACACCTCCATTCTGTGCCTTCACACACCTCCATTCTGAGTTCACACACCTCCATTCTGTGACTTCACAAACCTCTATTCTATGATTTCACACACCTCCATTCTATGACTTCTCACACCTCCATTTTACGACGTCACACACCTCCATTTTGACTTCACACACTTCCATTCTGTGACTTCACACCCTTCCATTGGGACCTCACACATCTCCATTATATGAGTTCACACACCTACATTCTATGACTTCACACACCTTCATTGGACTTCACACACCTCCATTCTATGACTTCACAGACCTCGAATCTGTGACTTCACTCACCTCCAATCTATGACTTCACACTCCTCCATTCTATGACTTCCCACACCTCCTTTCTATGACTTCACACCTCCATTCTGACTTCACACACCTCCATTATGTGACTTCACACACCTCCATTATATGACGTCACACAACTCCGTTCTATGACTTCACACACCTCCATTCTATGACTTCACTAACCTCCATTCTGTGACTTCACACACCTCCATTCTATGACTTCACACACCTTCATTCTTACTTCACAAACATACATTCTATGACTTCACACACCTCCATTCTATGACTTCACACACCTCCATTCTTTGACTTCACACTCCTCCATTCTGTGACTTCACACACCTCCATTCTGTGACTTCACACACCTCCATTCTGTGACTTCACACAGCTCCATTCTGTGACTTCACACACCTCCATTCTGTGACTTCACACATCCATTTTGACTTCACACACCTCCAATATATAACTTCAAAAACCTCAATTATGTGACTTCACACACCTCCATTCTATGAAATCATACCCGTCCATTCTGTGACTTCACACACCTCCATTCTTTGACTTCACACACCTCCATTCTGTGACTTCACCCAACTCCATTCTGTCAGTCCCCACACCTCCATTCTCCGACTTCACACCCCTCCAATTTGACTTCACATACCTCCATTCTATGACTTCACACACCTCCAATCTATGACTTCACACACCTACATTTTATGACGTCACACACCTCCATTTTGATTTCACACACCTCCATTATGTGACTCCACACACCTCCCTTCTGTGACTTCACTCACCTCCATTCTATGACTTCACACACTTCCATTCTATGACTTCACACACCGCCATTCCGTGACTTCACACACCTGCATTGTGAGTTCACACACCTCCATTCTGTGACCTCACACACCTCCATTCTGCGATTTCACACACATCCATTCTGAGATGTCACACCTCCATTCTATGAATTCACACACCTCCATTCTGTGATTTCACACACCTCAATTCTATGACTTCACACAACTCCATTCTTTGATTTCACACATCTCCATTCTGAGTTCACACACCTCCATTCTGTGACTTCACACACCTCCATTCTGAGTTCACACACCTCCATTCTGTGACTTCCCAAAACTCTATTCTATGATTTCACACACCTTCATTCTATGACTTCACACACCTGCATTTTAGGACGTCACACACCTCCATTTTGACTTCACAAAATTCCATTCTGTGACTTCACACACCTCCATTTTATGACTTCACACACTTCCATTGGGACGTCACACACCTCCATTCTATGAGTTCACACACCTACATTCTATGACTTCACACACCTTCATTCGACTTCACACACCTCCATTCTATGACTTCACAGACCTCGAATCTGAGACTTCACTCACCTCCAATTTATGACTTCACACTCCTCCATTCTATGACTTCCCACACCTCCTTTCTATGACTTCACACCTCCATTCTGACTTCACACACCTCCATTATGTGACTTCACACACCTCCATTATATGACGTCACACAACTCCGTTCTATGACTTCACACACCTCCATTCTATGACTTCACTCACCTCCATTCTGTGACTTCACACACCTCCATTCTATGACTTCACACACCTTCATTCTTACTTCACAAACATACATTCTATGACTTCACACACCTCCATCCTATGACTTCACACACCTCCATTCTTTGACTTCACACACATCCATTCTGTGACTTCATACACCTCCATTCTGTGACTTCACACACCTCCATTCTGTGACTTCACACAGCTCCCGTTTGTGACTTCACACACCTCCATTCTCCGACTTCACACACGTCCATTTTATGACTTCACACATCCATTTTGACTTCACACGCCTCCAATATATAACTTCAAAAACCTCAATTCTGTGACTTCACACACCTCCATTCTATGAAATCATACCCGTCCATTCTGTGACTTCACACACCTCCATTCTTTGACTTCACACACCTCCATTCTGTGACTTCACTCACCTCCATTCTGTGACTCCCCACACCTCCATTCTCCGACTTCACACACCTCCAATTTGACTTCACATACCTCCATTCTATGACTTCACACACCTCCAATCTATGACTTCACACACCTACATTTTATGACGTCACACACCTCCATTTTGATTTCACACACCTCCATTATGTGACTCCACACACCTCCCTTCTGTGACTTCACACACTTCCATTCTCTGACTTCACACACCGCCTTTCCGTGACTTCACACACCTGCATTGTGAGTTCACACACCTACATTCTGTGACCTCACACATCTCCATTCTGCGATTTCACACACATCCATTCTGAGATGTCACACCTCCATTCTATGAATTCACACACCTCCATTCTGTGATTTCACACACCTCAATTCTATGACTTCACAGAACTCCATTCTGTGACATCACACATCTCCATTCTGAGTTCACACACCTCCATTCTGTGACTTCACAAACCTCCATTCTGTGACTTCACACACCTCCATTCTATGACTTCACACACCTCCATTCTGTGACTTCACAAACCTCCATTCTATGATTTCACACACCTCCAATCTATGACTTCACACACCTCCATTTTATGATGTCACACACCTCCATTTTCACTTCTCACACCTCCATTATGTGACTTCACACACCTCTCTTCTGTGACTTCACACACCTCCATTCTATGACTTCACACACCTTCATTGTAAGACTTCGCACACCTCCATTCTATGACTTCACACACTTCCATTCTATGATTTCACATACCTTCATACGATGACTTCACACACCTCCATTCTGTGACTTCACACACCTCCATTCTGAGTTCACACACCGCCATTCTGTGGCTTCACAAACTTCTATTCTATGATTTCACACACCTCCATTCTATGACTTCTCACACCTCCATTTTAGGACGTCACACACCTCCATTTTGACTTCACACACTTCCATTCTGTGACTTCACACATCTCCATTCTATGACTTCACACACTTCCATTAGGACGTCACACACCTCTATTTTATGAGTTCACACACCTACATGCTATGACTTCACACACCTTCATTCGATTTCACACACCTCCATTCTATGAGTTCACACACCTGCATTGTGACTTCACGCACCTCCATTCTGTGATTTCACACACCTCCCTTCCGTGACTTCACCCACCTCCATTCTATGACTTCACACACCTCCATTCTATGACTTCATAAACCTCCCTTTTATAATTTCACACACCTCCATTCTGTGACTTCACACACCTCCATTCTATGACCTCACACACCCTCATTCTATGATCTCACACACCTCCATTCTATGATTTCACACATCCATTTTGACTTCACACACCTCTAATATATGACTTCAAACACCTCAATTTTGTGACTTCACAAACCTCTATTCTGTGACTTCGTACCGTCCATTCTGTGACTTCAAACACCTCCATTCTATGACTTCACACACTTCCATTGTATGACTTCACACACCTCCATTTTATAACTTCACACACCTCCATTCTATGACTTCACACACGTCCATTCTGAGTTTACACACCTCCATTCTATGACTTCACACACCTCCATTCTTTGACGTCACACCTTTATTCTATGACTTCATACAACTTCATTCTTACTTTACAAACATCCATTCTATAACTTCACACACCTCCATTCTATGACTTCAAACAGCTCCATTCTGTGATTTCACAAACCTCCATTCTATGACTTCACACACCTCCATTCTGTGACTTCACACACCTCCATTGTATGACTTCACACACTTCCATTGTGACGTCACTCACCTCCATTCTATGAGTTCACACATCTCCGTTCTGACTTCAAACACCTACATTCTATGACTTCACACACCTCCATTATGTATTCACACAGCTCCATTCTGTGACTTCACAAAACTCCATTCTATGTTTTTACATACCTCCATACTATGACTTCACAGAACTCTATCTATGACTTCAGACACCTGCATTCTGACATCACACACCTCCATTCTATGACTTCACAGACCTCGAATCTGTGACTTCACTCACCTGCACTCTATGACTTCACACTTCTAATTCTATGACTTTCCACACCTCCTTTCTATGACTTCACCACTTCCAATCTATGACTACACACCTCCATTCTGACTTCACGCACCTTCATTCTGTGAATTCACACACCTCCATTCTATGTGTTCACATACCTCCATTCTATGACTTCACACACCTTCATTCTTACTTCAGAAACATCCATTCTATGACTTCACACAACCCCATTCTATGACTTCACAAACCTCCATTCTGTAACTTCACACACCTCCATTCTGAGTTCACACAACTCCATTCGGTGACTTCACACACCTCCGTTCTGACTTCACACACCTCCATTCTATGACTTCACACACTTCCTTTCTATGACTTCACACACCTCCATTCAGTGACTTCACACACTTCCATTCTGTGTTCACATACCTCCATTCTGTGACTTCACACACCTCCATTGTGTGACTTCACACACCTCCATTCTGTGACTTCACACACTTCCAATCTATGACTTCACACACCTCCATTCTATGACTTCACACACCTCCATGCTGTGACTTCACACACCTCCATTCTATGACCTCACACACCCTCATTCTGTGGTTTCACACACCTCCATTCTATGAATTCACACATTCATTTTGACTTTACACACCTCCAACATATGACTTCAAACACCTCAATTCTGTGACTTCACACATCTCCATTCTATGAATTCACCATCCATTTTGACTTCACACACCTCCTATATATGACTTCAAACACCTCAATTCTGTGACTTCAAACACCTCCATTCTATGAGTTCATACCATCCATTCTGTGACTTCACACACCTCCATTCTATGACTTCACAAACCTCTATTCTATGATTTCACACACCTCCATTCTATGACTTCTCACACCTCCATTCTGTGACTTCACACACTTACATTTGTGACTTCTCACACCACCTTTTTGACTTCACACATCTCCATTCTGTGACTTCACACACCTCCATTCTGTGACTTCACACACCTCCATTCTGTGATTTCACACACCTCCCTTCCGTGACTTCACCCACCTCCATTCTATGACTTCACACACCTCCATTCTATGAGTTCACACACCTCCATTCTTTGACTTCACACACCTCCATTTTGACTTCACACACCTACATTCTGTGACTTAACACACCTTCATTTGTGACTTCACACACCACCATTTTGATTTCACACACCACCATTCTGTGACTTCACACACCTCCATTCTTTGACTTCAAACACCTCCGTTTTGACTTCACACACTTCCATTCTTTGATTTCACACACCTCCCTTCCGTGACTTCACCCACCTCCATTCTATGACTTCACACACCTCCATTCTGTGACTTCACACACCTCCATTCTATGACCTCACACACCCTCATTCTATGATTTCACACTCCTCCATTCTATGATTTCACACATCCATTTTGACTTCACACACCTCTAATATATGACTTCAAACACCTCAATTCTGTGACTTCACAAACCTCTATTCTATGAGTTCGTACCGTCCATTCTGTGACTTCAAACACCTCCATTCTATGACTTCACACACTTCCATTTTATGACTTCACACACCTCCATTTTATAACTTCACACACCTCCATTCTATGACTTCACACACCTCCATTCTTTGAAGTCACACCTTTATTCTATGACTTCATACAACTTCATTCTTACTTTACAAACATCCATTCTATAACTTCACACACCTCTATTCTATGACTTCAAACAGCTCCATTCTGTGATTTCACACACCTCCATTCTATGACTTCACACACCTCCATTCTGTGACTTCACACACCTCCATTGTATGACTTCACACACTTCCATTGTGACGTCACTCACCTCCATTCTATGAGTTCACACACCTCCGTTCTGACTTCCAACACCTACATTCTATGACTTCACAAACCTCCATTATGTATTCACACAGCTCCATTCTGTGACTTCACAAAACTCCATTCTATGATTTTACATACCTCCATACTATGATTTCACACAACTCTATCTATGACTTCACACACCTGCATTCTGACATCACACACCTCCATTCTATGACTTCACAGACCTCGAATCTGTGACTTCACTCACCTGCACTTTATGACTTCACACTTCTAATTCTATGACTTTCCACACCTCCTTTCTATGACTTCACCACTTCCAATCTATGACTACACACCTCCATTCTGACTTCACACACCTTCATTCTGTGAATTCACACACCTCCATTCTATGTGTTCACATACCTCCATTCTATGACTTCACACACCTTCATTCTTACTTCAGAAACATCCATTCTATGACTTCACACAACCCCATTCTATGACTTCACACACCTCCATTCTATGACTTCACAAACCTCCATTCTGTGACTTCACACACCTCCTTTCTGAGTTCACACAAGTCCATTCGGTGACTTCACACACCTCCGTTCTGACTTCACACACCTCCATTCTATGACTTCACACACTTCCTTTCTATGACTTCACACACCTCCATTCAGTGACTTCACACACTTCCATTCTGTGTTCACACACCTCCATTCTGTGACTTCACACACCTCCATTCTGTGACTTCACACACCTCCATTCTGTGACTTCACACACTTCCATTCTATGACTTCACACACCTCCATTCTATGACTTCACACACCTCCATGCTGTGACTTCACACACCTCCATTCTATGACCTCACACACCCTCATTCTATGGTTTCACACACCTCCATTCTATGAATTCACACATCCATTTTGACTTTACACACCTCCAATATATGACTTCAAACACCTCAATTCTGTGACTTCACACATCTCCATTCTATGAATTCACACATCCATTTTGACTTCACACACCTCCTATATATGACTTCAACCACCTCAATTCTGTGACTTCAAACACCTCCACTCTATGAGTTCATACCATCCATTCTGTGACTTCACACACCTCCATTCTATGACTTCACAAACCTCTATTCTATGATTTCACACACCTCCATTCTATGACTTCTCACACCTCCATTCTGTGACTTCACACACTTACATTTGTGACTTCTCACACCAACTTTTTGACTTCACACATCTCCATTCTGTGACTTCACACACCTCCATTCTGTGACTTCACACACCTCCATTCTGTGATTTTACACACCTCCCTTCCGTGACTTCCCCACCTCCATTCTATGACTTCACACACGTCCATTCTATGAGTTCACACACCTCCATTCTTTGACTTCACACACCTCCATTTTGACTTCACACACCTACATTCTGTGACTTAACACACCTCCATTTGTGACTTCACACACCACCATTTTGATTTCACACACCACCATTCTGTGACTTCACACACCTCCATTCTTTGACTTCACACACCTCCGTTTTGACTTCACACACTTCCATTCTGTGACTTCACACACCTCCATTCTGAATTCACACACCTCCATTTTGTGACTTCACAAACCTCTATTCTATGATTTCACACATTTCCATTTTAGGACGTCACACACCTCCATTTTGACTTCACACACTTTCATTCTGTGAGTTCACACACCTCCATTCTATGATTTCACATACCTTCATGCAATGACTTCACACACCTCCATTCTGTGACTTCACACACCTCCATTCTGAGTTCACACACCTCCATTCTGTGAATTCCCAAACCTCTATTCTATGATTTCACACACCTCCATTCTATGACTTCACACACCTCCATTTTAGGACGTCACACACCTCCATTTTGACTTCACACACTTCCATTTTGTGACTTCACACACCTCCATTCTATGACTTCACACACTTACATTGTGACGTCACACACCTCCAATCTATTAGTTCACACACCTACATTCTATGACTTCACACACCTTCATTCGACTTCACACACCTCCATTCTGACTTCACACACCTCCATTATGTGACTTCACACACCTCCATTATATGACGTCACACAAATCCGTTCTATGACTTCACACACCTCCATTCTATGACTTCCCACACCTCCATTCTGTGACTTCACACACCTCCATTCTATGACTTCACACACCTTCATTCTTACTTCACAAACATACATTCTATGACTTCACACACCTCCATTCTATGACTTCACACACCTCCATTCTTTGCCTTCACACACCTCCATTCTGTGACTTCACACACCTCCATTCTGTGACTTCACACAGCTCCATTCTGTGACTTCACACACCTCCATTCTCCGACTTCACCCACCTCAATTCTATGACTTCACACAACTCCATTCTGTGACTTCACACATCTCCATTCTGAGTTCACACACCTCCATTCTGTGACTTCACACAGCTCCATTCTGTGACTTCACACACCTCCATTCTATGACTTCACACACCGCCATTCTGTGACTTCACCTACCTCCATTCTATGACTTCACACACCTCCATTCTGTGACTTCACACACCTCCATTCTGTGACTTCACAAACCTCCATTCTATGATTTCACACACCTCCAATCTATGACTTCACACACCTCCATTTTATGACGTCACACACCTCCATTTTGACTTCTCACACCTCCATTATGTGACTTCACACACCTCTCTTCTGTGACTTCACACACCTCCATTCTATGACTTCACACACCTTCATTGTATGACTTCGCACACCTCCATTCTATGACTTCACACACTTCCATTCTATAATTTCACATACCTTCATACGATGACTTCACACACCTCCATTCTGTGCCTTCACACACCTCCATTCTGAGTTCACACACCTCCATTCTGTGACTTCACAAACCTCTATTCTATGATTTCACACACCTCCATTCTATGACTTCTCACACCTCCATTTTACGACGTCACACACCTCCATTTTGACTTCACACACTTCCATTCTGTGACTTCACACACCTCCATTCTATGACTTCACACACTTCCATTGGGACGTCACACGCCTCCATTCTATGAGTTCACACACCTACATTCTATGACTTCGCACACCTTCATTGGACTTCACACACCTCCATTCTATGACTTCACAGACCTCGAATCTGAGACTTCACTCACCTCCAATCTATGACTTCACACTCCTCCATTCTATGACTTCCCACGCCTCCTTTCTATGACTTCACACCTCCATTCTGACTTCACACACCTCCATTATGTGACTTCACACACCTCCATTATATGACGTCACACAACTCCGTTCTATGACTTCACACACCTCCATTCTATGACTTCACTCACCTCCATTCTGTGCCTTCACACACCTCCATTCTATGACTTCACACACCTTCATTCTTACTTCACAAACATACATTCTATGACTTCACACACCTCCATTCCATGACTTCACACACCTCCAATCTTTGACTTCACACTCCTCCATTCTGTGACTTCACACACCTCCATTCTGTGACTTTACACACCTCCATTCTGTGACTTCACACAGCTCCATTCTGTGACTTCACACACCTCCATTCTCCGACTTCACACACCTCCATTCTATGACTTCACACATTCATTTTGACTTCACACACCTCCAATATATAACTTCAAAAACCTCAATTCTGTGACTTCACACATCTCCATTCTATGAAATCATACCCGTCCATTCTGTGACTTCACACACCTCCATTCTTTGACTTCACACACCTCAATTCTGTGACTTCACCCAACTCCATTCTGTGACTCCCCACACCTCCATTCTCCGACTTCACACCCCTCCAATTTGACTTCACATACCTCCATTCTATGACTTCACACACCTCCAATCTATGACTTCACACACCTACATTTTATGACGTCACACACCTCCATTTTGATTTCACACACCTCCATTATGTGACTCCACACACCTCCCTGCTGTGACTTCACACACCTCCATTCTATGACTTCACACACTTCCATTCTATGACTTCACACACCGCCATTCCGTGACTTCACACACCTGCATTGTGAGTTCACACACCTCCATTCTGTGACCTCACACACCGCCATTCTGCGATTACACACACATCCATTCTGAGATGTCACACTTCCATTCTATGAATTCACACACCTACATTCTGTGATTTCACACACCTCAATTCTATGACTTCACACAACTCCATTCTGTGACTTCACACATCTCCATTCTGAGTTCACACACCTCCATTCTGTGACTTCGCACACCTCCATTCTGTGACTTCACACACCTCCATTCTATGACTTCACACACCTCCATTCTGTGACTTCACAAACCTCCATTCTATGATTTCACACACCTCCAATCTATGACTTCACACACCTCCATTTTATGACGTCACACACCTCCATTTTGACTTCTCACACCTCCATTATGTGACTTCACACACCTCTCTTCTGTGACTTCACACACCTCCATTCTATGACTTCACACAACTTCATTGAATGACTTCGCACACCTCCATTCTATGACTTCACACACTTCCATTCTATGATTTCACATACCTTCATACGATGACTTCACACACCTCCATTCTGTGACTTCACACACCTCCATTCTGAGTTCACACACCGCCATTCTGTGACTTCACAAACCTCTATTCTATGATTTCACACACCTCCATTCTATGACTTCTCACACCGCCATTTTAGGACGTCACACACCTCCATTTTGACTTCACACACTTCCATTCTGTGACTTCACACACCTCCATTCTATGACTTCACACACTTCCATTGGGACGTCACACACCACCATTCTATGAGTTCACACACCTACATTCTATGACTTCACACACCTTCATTCGATTTCACACACCTCCATTCTATGACTTCACAGACCTCGACTCTGTGACTTCACTCACCTCCAATCTATGACTTCACACTCCTCCATTCTATGACTTCCCACACCTCCTTTCTATGACTTCACGCACCTCCATTCTTTGACTTCACACACCTCCATTCTGTGACTTCACACACCTCCATTCTGTGACTTCACACACCTCCATTCTGTGAGTTCACACAGATCCATTCTGTGACTTCACACACCTCCATTCTCCGAATTCACACACCTCCATTCTATGACTTCACACATCCATTTTGCCTTCAAACACCTCCAATATATAATTTCAAACACCTCAATTCTGTGACTTCACACACCTCCATTCTATGAATTCATACCCGTCCATTCTGTGACTTCACACACCTCCATTCTTTGACTTCACACACCTCCATTCTGTGACCTCACCCACCTCCATTCTGTGACTTCCCACACCTCCATTCTCCGACTTTACACCCCTCCAATTTGACTTCACATACCTCCATTCTATGACTTCACACACCTCCATTCTGTGACTTCACAAACCTCCATTCTATGATTTCACACACCTCCAATCTATGACTTCACACACCTACATTTTATGACGTCACACACCTCCATTTTGACTTCACACACCTCAATTATGTGACTCCACACACCTCCCTTCTGTGAGTTCACACACCTCCATTCTATGACTTCACACTCTTCTATTCTATGACTTCACACACCGCCTTTCCGTGACTTCACACACCTGCATTGTGAGTTCACACACCTCCTTTCTGTGACCTCACACACCTCCATTCTTCGATTTCACACACATCCATTCTGAGATGTCACACCTCCATTTTATGAATTCACACACCTCCATTCTGTGATTTCACACACCTCAATTCTATGACTTCACACAACTCCATTCTGTGACTTCACACATCTCCATTCTGAGTTCACACACCTCCATTCTGTGACTTCACACACCTCCATTCTGTGACTTCACACACCTCCATTCTATGACTTCACACACCTCCATTTTGTGACTTCACAAACCTCCATTCTATGATTTCACACACCTCCAATCTATGACTTCACACACCTCCATTTTATGACGTCACACACCTCCATTTTCACTTCTCACACCTCCATTATGTGACTTCACACACCTCTCATCTGTGACTTCACACACCTCCATTCTATGACTTAACACACCTTCATTGTATGACTTCGCACACCTCCATTCTATGATTTCACACACTTCCATTCTATGATTTCACATACCTTCATACGATGACTTCACACACCTCCATTCTGTGACATCACACACCTCCATTCTGAGTTCACACACCTCCATTCTATGACTTCTCACACCTCCATTTTAGGACGTCACACACCTCCATTTTGACTTCACACACTTCCATTCTTTGACTTCACACACCTCCCTTCTATGACTTCACACACTTCCATTGGGACGTCACACACCTCCATTCTATGAGTTCACACACCTACATTCTATGACTTCACACACCTTCATTCGACTTCACACACCTCCATTCTATGACTTCACAGACCTCGAATCTGTAACTTCACTCACCTCCAATCTATGACTTCACACTCCTCCATTCTATGACTCCCACTCCTCCTTTCTATGACTTCACACCTCCATTCTGACTTCACACACCTCCATTATGTGACTTCACACACCTCCATTATATGACGTCACACAACTCCGTTCTATGACTTCATACACCTCCATTCTATGACTTCACACACCTCCATTCTATGACGTCACACACCTCCATTCTATGACTTCACACCCCTCCATTCTGTGACTTCACACACCTCCATTCTGTGAGTTCACACAGCTCCATTCTATGACTTCACACCCCTCCATTCTTTGACTTCACACACCTCCATTCTGTGACTTCACACACCTCCATTCTGTGAGTTCACACAGCTCCATTCTGTGACTTCACACACCTCCATTCTCCGACTTCACACACCTCCATTCTATGACTTCACACATCCATTTTGACTTCACACAACTCCAATATATAACTTCAAACACCTCAATTCTGTGACTTCACACACCTCCATTCCATGAATTCATACCCGTCCATTCTGTGACTTCACAGACCTCCATTCTTTGACTTCACACACCTCCATTCTGTGACTTCACCCACCTCCATTCTGTGACTTCCCACACCTCCCTTCTCCGACTTCACACCCCTCCAATTTGACTTCACATACCTCCATTCTATGACTTCACACATCTCCATTCTCTGACTTCACAAACCTCCATTCTATGATTTCACACACCTCCAATCTATGACTTCACACACCTACATTTTATGACGTCACACACCTCCATTTTGACTTCACACACCTCCATTATGTGACTCCACACACCTCCATTCTGTGACTTCACACACCTCCATTCTATGACTTCACACACTTCCATTCTTTGATTTCACATACCTCCATGCTATGACTACACACACCTCCATTCTGTGACTTCACACACCTCCATTCTATGACTTCACACACCTCCATTCTGTGACTACACAAACCTTCATTCTATGATTTCACACACCTCCATTGTATGACTTCACACACCTCCATTCTTTCCCTTCACACACCTCCATTCTGTGACTTCACACACCTCCATTCTGTGACTTCACACAGCTCCATTCTGTGACTTCACACACCTCCATTCTCCGACTTCACACACCTCCATTCTATGACTTCACACATCCATTTTGACTTCACACAACTCCAATATATAACTTCAAACACCTCAATTCTGTGACTTCAAACACCTCCATTCTGTGAATTCATACCCGTCCATTCTGTGACTTCACACACCTCCATTCTTTGACTTTACACACCTCCATTCTGTGACTTCACCCACCTCCATTCTGTGACTTCCCACACCTCCATTCTCCGACTTCACACCCCTCCAATATGACTTCACATACCTCCATTCTATGACTTCACACACCTCCATTCTCTGACTTCACCCACCTCCATTCTGTGACTTCCCACACCTACATTCTCCGACTTCACACCCCTCCAATTTGACTTCATATACCTCCATTCTATGACTTCACACATCTCCACTCTGTGACTTCACAAACCTCCATTCAATGATTTCACACACCTCCAATCTATGACTTCACACACCTACATTTTATGACGTCACACACCTCCATTTTCACTTCACACACCTCCATTATGTGACTCCACACACCTCCCTTCTGTGACTTCACACACCTCCATTCTATGACTTCACACACCTTCATTGTATGACTTCACACACCTCCATTCTATGACTTCACACACTTCAATTCTATGATTTCACATACCTCCATGCTATGACTCCACACACCTCCATTCTGTGACTTCACACACCTCCATTCTATGACTTCACACACCTCCATTCTTTGACTTCACACACCTCCATTCTGACTTCACACACCTCCATTATGTGACTTCACACACTTCCATTATATGATGTCACACAACTCTGTTCTATGACTTCACACACCTCCATTCTATGACTTCACACACCTCCATTCTATGACTTCACACACCTCGATTCTATGACTTCACACACCTTCATTCTTACTTCACAAACATATTCTATGACTTCACACACCTCCATTCTATGACTTCACACACCTCCATTCTTTGACTTCACACACATCCATTCTATGACTTCACACACCTCCATTCTGTGACTTCACACAGCTCCATTCTGTGACTTCACACACCTCCATTCTCCGACTTCACACACCTCCATTCTTTGACTTCACACACCTCCATTCTATGACTTCACAGACCTCGAATCTGTGACTTCATTCGCCTCCAATCTATGACTTCACACTCCTCCATTCTATGACTTCACACACCTCCTTTCTATGACTTCACACCTCCATTCTGACTTCACACACCTCCATTATGTGACTTCACACACCTCCATTATATGACGTCACACAACTCCGTTCTATGACTTCACACACCTCCATTCTATGACTTCACACACCTCCATTCTGTGACTTCACACACCTCCATTCTATGACTTCACACACCTTCATTCTTACTTCACAAACATACATTCTATGACTTCACACACCTCCATTCTATGACTTCACTCACCTCCATTCTTTGACTTCACACACCTCCATTCTGTGACTTCACACACCTCCATTCTGTGACTTCACACACCTCCATTCTATGACTTCACACACCTCCATTCTTTGACTTCACACACCTCCATTCTGTGACTTCACACACCTCCATTCTCCGACTTCACACACCTCCATTCTATGACTTCACACATCAATTTTCACTTCACACACCTCCAATATATAACTTCAAACACCTCAGTTCTGTGACTTCACACAAATCCATTCTATGAAATCATACCCGTCCATTCTGTGACTTCACACACCTCCATTTTTGACTTCACACACCTCCATTCTGTGACTTCACCCACCTCCATTCTGTAACTTCCCACACCTCCATTCTCCGACTTCACACCCCTCCAATTTGACTTCACACACCTCCATTCTATGACTTCACACACCTACATTTTATGACGTCACACACCTCCATTTTGACTTCACACACCTCCATTATGTGACTCCAAACACCTCCGTTCTGTGACTTCACACACCTCCATTCTATGACTTCACACACTTCCATTCTATGACTTCACACACTGCCATTCCGTGACTTCACACAACTGCATTGTGAGTTCACACACCTCTATTCTGTGACCTCACACACCTCCATTCTGCGATTTCACACACCTCCATTCTGTGATGTCACACCTCCATTCTATGAATTCACACACCTCCATTCTGTGATTTCACACACCTCAATTCTATGACTTCACACAACTCCATTCTGTGACTTCACACATCTCCATTCTGAGTTCACACACCTCCATTCTGTGACTTCACACACCTCCATTCTGTGACTTCACACACCTCCATTCTATGACTTCACACACCTCCATTCTGTGACTTCACAAACCTCCATTCTATGATTTCACACACCTCCAATCTATGACTTCACAAACCTCCATTTTATGACGTCACACACCTCCATTTTGACTTCTCACACCTCCATTATGTGACTTCACACACCTCTCTTCTGTGACTTCACACATTTCCATTCTATGGTTTCACATAACTTCATACGATGACTTCACACACCTCCATTCTGTGACTTCACACACCTCCATTCTGAGTTCACACACCGCCATTCTTTGACTTCACAAACCTCTATTCTATGATTTCACACACCTCCATTCTATGACTTCTCACACCTCCATTTTAGGACTTCACACCCCTCCATTTTGACTTCACACACTTCCATTCTGTGACTTCACACACGTCCATTCTATGACTTCACACACTTCCATTGGGACGTCATACACCTCCATTCTATGAGTTCACACACCTACATTCTATGACTTCACACACCTTCATTCGACTTCAAAAACCTCCATTCTATGACTTCACAGACTTCGAATCTGTGACTTCTCTCACGTCCAATCGATGACTTCACACTCCTCCATTCTATGATTTCCCACACCTCCTTTCTATGACTTCACACCTCCATTCTGACTTCACACACCTCCATTCTATGACTTCACACACCTCCATTCTATGACTTCACACACCTCGATTCTATGACTTCACACACCTTCATTCTTACTTCACAAACATATTCTATGACTTCACACACCTCCATTCTATGACTTCACACAACTCCATTCTTTGACTTCACACACCTCCATTCTATGACTTCACACACCTCCATTCTGTGACTTCACACAGCTCCATTCTGTGACTTCACACACCTCCATTCTCCGACTTCACACACCTCCATTCTATGACTTCACACATCCATTTTGACTTCACACAACTCCAATATATAACTTCAAACACCTCAATTCTGTGACTTCAAACACCTCCATTCTGTGAATTCATACCCGTCCATTCTGTGACTTCACACACCTCCATTCTTTGACTTTACACACCTCCATTCTGTGACTTCACCTACCTCCATTCTGTGACTTCCCCCACATCCATTCTCCGACTTCACACCCCTCCAATATGACTTCACATACCTCCATTCTATGACTTCACACACCTCCATTCTCTGACTTCACCCACCTCCATTCTGTGACTTCCCGCACCTACATTCTCCGACTTCACACCCCTCCAATTTGACTTCATATACCTCCATTCTATGACTTCACACATCTCCACTCTGTGACTTCACAAACCTCCATTCAATGATTTCACACACCTCCAATCTATGACTTCACACACCTACATTTTATGACGTCACACACCTCCATTTTGACTTCACACACCTCCATTATGTGACTCCACACACCTCCCTTCTGTGACTTCACACACCTCCATTCTATGACTTCACACACCTTCATTGTATGACTTCAAACACCTCCATTCTATGACTTCACACACTTCAATTCTATGATTTCACATACCTCCATGCTATGACTCCACACACCTCCATTCTGTGACTTCACACACCTCCATTCTATGACTTCACACACCTCCATTCTTTGACTTCACACACCTCCATTCTGTGACTTCACACACCTCCATTCTGTGACTTCACACAGCTCCATTCTGTGACTTCACACACCTCCATTCTCCGACTTTACACACCTATATTCTATGACTTCACACATCCATTTTGACTTCACACAAGTCGAATATATAACTTCAAACACCTCAATTCTGTGACTTCACACACCTCCATTCTATGAATTCATACCCTTCCATTCTGTGACTTCACACACCTCCATTCTTTAACTTCACACACCTCCATTCTGTGACTTCCCACACCTCCATGCTGAGTTTACACACCTCCTTTCTATGACTTCACACACCTCCATTCTTTGACGTCACACACCTCCATTCTATGACTTCACACAACTTCATTCTTACTTTACAAACATCCATTCTATAACTTCACACACCTCCGTTCTATGACTTCAAACACCTCCATTCTGTGACTTCACAAACCTCCATTCTATGACTTCACATACCTCCATTCTGTGACTTCACACACCTCCATTCTATGAGTTCACACACCTCCATTCTGAATTCACACAACTCCATTCTGTGACTTCACACACCTCCATTCTGAATTCACACAGCTCCATTCTGTGACTTCTCAAAACTCCATTCTATGATTTCACACACCTCCATACTATGACTTCACACAACTCCATCTATGACTTCACATACCTGCATGCTGACATCACACACCTACATTCTATGACTTCACAGACCTCGAATCTGTGACTTAACTCACCTGCACTCTATGACTTCACACTCCTCCATTCTATGACTTCACAGACCTCCTTTCTATGATTTCACACACCTCCATTCTTTGACTTCACACACCTCCATGCCATGACTTCACACACATCCATTCTATGACTTCACACACCTCTATTCTATGAGTTCACACACCTCCATTCTTTGACTTCACACACCTCCATTTTGACTTCACACACCTACATTCTGTGACTTCACACACCTCCATTTGTGACTTCACACACAACCATTTTGATTTCACACACCTCCATTCTGTGACTTCACACACCTCCATTCTTTGACTCCACACACCTCCGTTTTGACTTCACACACCTCCATTCTTTGACTTCACACACCTCCATTCCACGACTTCACACAACTCCATTCTATGAGTTCAGAAACATCCATTCTATGAGTTCACACACCACAATTTTGTCTTCACACACCTCCATTCTATGACTTCACACACCTTCATTCTTAATTCAGAAACATCCATTCTATGACTTCACACACCTCCATTCTGACTTCACACACCTCCATTCTATGACTTCACAGACCTCGAATATGTGACTTCACTCACCTCCACTCTAAGACTTCACACTCCTCCATTCTATGACTTCCCACATCTCTTTCTATGACTTCACCCACCTCCATTTTATGACTTCACACACCTCCATTCTGTGACTTCACACACCTCCATTCTATGACCTCACACACCCTCATTCTATAATTTCACACACCTCCATTCTATGACTTCACACACCTCCATTCTGACTTCACACACCTCCATTCTGTGACGTCACCCACCTCCATACTGTGACTTCCCACACCTCCATTCTGTGACTTCACACACCTGCATTCTGACTTCACACACATCCATTCTGTGACTTCACACACCTCCATTATATGACTTCACACACCTCCATTCTATGACTTCACAGACCTCGAATATGTGACTTCACTCACCTCCAACCTAGGACTTCACACACCTCCAATATATGACTTCAAACACCTCAATTCTGTGACTTCACACACCTCCATTCTATGAATTCATACAGTCCATTCTGTGACTTCACACACCTCCATTCTATGACTTCACACACTTCAATTCTATGACTTCACACACCTCCATTCTGTGACTTTACACACCTCCATTCTGACTTCACACACCTCCATTCTGTGACGTGACACACCTCCATACTGTGACTTCCCACACCTCCATTCTGTGACTTCACACCTGCATTCTGACTTCACACACATCCAATCTGTGACTTCACACACCTCCATTATATGACTTCACACACCTCCATTCTATG
This sequence comes from Megascapheus bottae, assembly GCA_024803745.1. Lineage (NCBI taxonomy): Eukaryota > Metazoa > Chordata > Mammalia > Rodentia > Geomyidae > Megascapheus > Megascapheus bottae. The sequence goes on along the minus strand of JANJXV010000163.1, from coordinate 707,402 downwards.
TCTTCACACACCTCCATTCTATGACTTCACACACCTCCATTCTGTGACTTCACACACCTCCATTCTATGACTTCACACACCTTCATTCGTACTTCACAAACATACATTCTATGACTTCACACACCTCCATTCTGACTTCACACACCTCCATTCTATGACTTCACACACCGCCATTCTTTGACTTCACACACCTAAATTTTGAGTTGACACACCTCCATTCTGTGACTTCACACACCTCCATTCTGACCTCACACAGCTCCATTCTATGACTTCACACACCTCCATTCTTTGACGTCACACACCTCCATTCGATGACTTCACACACCTTCATTCTTACTTTACAAACATCCATTCTATAACTTCACACACCTCCATTCTATTACTTTACACACCTCCATTGTGTGACTTCACATACCTGCATTCTATGACTTCACACACCTCCATTCTGTGACTTCACACACCTCCATTCTATTACTTCACACACTTCCATTGTGATGTCACACACCTCCATTCTATGAGTTCACACACCTGCATTCTGACTTCACACACCTCCATTCTATGACTTCACACACCTCTATTCTGACTTCACACACCTGTATTCTATGACTTCGCACACCTCCATTCTGACATCACACACCTCCATTCTATGACTTCACAGACCTCGAATCTGTGACTTCAGTCACCTGCACTCTATGACTTTACACTCCTCCATTCTATGACTTCCCACAACTCTTTCTATGACTTCACACACCTTCATTTTTACTTCAGAAACATCCATTCTATGACTTCACACACCTCCACACTATGACTTCACAAACCTCCATTCTGTGACTTCACACACCTCCATTCTGAGTTCACACAACTCCATTCGTTGACTTCACAAATCTCCATTCTGACTTCACACACCTCCATTCTATGACTTCACACACTTCCATTCTATGACTTCACACACCTCTATTCTGTGACTTCACACACCTCCATTGTTTGACTTCACACACTTCCATTCTATGACTTCATAAACCTCCCTTTTATAATTTCACACACCTCCATTCTATGACCTCACACACCCTCATTCTTTGATTTCACACACCTCAATTCTATGACTTCACACATCCATTTTGACTTCACACAACTCCAATATATAACTTCAAACACCTCAATTCTGTGACTTCAAACACCTCCATTCTGTGAATTCATACCCGTCCATTCTGTGACTTCACACACCTCCATTCTTTGACTTTACACACCTCCATTCTGTGACTTCACCCACCTCCATTCTGTGACTTCCCACACCTCCATTCTCCGACTTCACACCCCTCCAATATGACTTCACATACCTCCATTCTATGACTTCACACACCTCCATTCTGTGACTTCACCCACCTCCATTCTGTGACTTCCCGCACCTACATTCTCCGACTTCACACCCCTCCAATTTGACTTCATATACCTCCATTCTATGACTTCACACATCTCCACTCTGCGACTTCACAAACCTCCATTCTATGATTTCACACACCTCCAATCTATGACTTCACATACCTACATTTTATGACGTCACTTACCTCCATTTTTACTTCACACACCTCCATTATGTGACTCCACACACCTCCCTTCTGTGACTTCACACACCTCCATTCTATGACTTCACACACCTTCATTGTATGACTTCACACACCTCCATTCTATGACTTCACACACTTCAATTCTATGATTTCACATACCTCCATGCTATGACTCCACACACCTCCATTCTGTGACTTCACACACCTCCATTCTATGACTTCACACACCTCCATTCTTTGACTTCACACACCTCCATTCTGTGACTTCACACACCTCCATTCTGTGACTTCACACAGCTCCATTCTGTGACTTCACACACCTCCATTCTCCGACTTTACACACCTACATTCTATGAATTCACACATCCATTTTGACTTCACACAAGTCGAATATATAACTTCAAACACCTCAATTCTGTGACTTCACACACCTCCATTCTATGAATTCATACCCGTCCATTCTGTGACTTCACACACCTCCATTCTTTAACTTCACACACCTCCATTCTGTGACTTCACCCACCTCCATTCTGTGACTTCCCACACCTCCTTTCTTTGACTTCACACCCCTCCAATTTGACTTCACATACCTCCATTCTATGACTTCACACACCTCCATTCTGTGACTTCCCACACCTCCATGCTGAGTTTACACACCTCCATTCTATGATTTCACACACCTCCATTCTTTGACGTCACACACCTCCATTCTATGACTTCACACAACTTCATTCTTACTTTACAAACATCCATGCTATAACTTCACACACCTCCATTCTATGACTTCAAACACCTCCATTCTGTGACTTCACAAACCTCCATTCTATGACTTCACACACCTCCATTCTGTGACTTCACACACCTCCATTCTATGAGTTCACACACCTCCATTCTGAATTCACACAACTCCATTCTGTGACTTCACACACCTCCATTCTGAATTCACACAGCTCCATTCTGTGACTTCTCAAAACTCCATTCTATGATTTCACACACCTCCATACTATGACTTCACAAAACTCCATCTATGACTTCACATACCTGCATTCTGACATCACACACCTACATTCTATGACTTCACAGACCTCGAATCTGTGACTGAACTCACCTGCACTCTATGACTTCACACTGCTCCATTCTATGACTTCACAGACCTCATTTCTATGATTTCACACACCTACATTCTTTGACTTCACACACCTCCATTCCATGACTTCACACACATCCATTCTATGACTTCACACACCTCTATTCTATGAGTTCACACACCTCCATTCTTTGACTTCACACCCTCATTTTGACTTCACACACCTACATTCTGTGACTTCACACACCTCCATTTGTGACTTCACACACAACCATTTTGATTTCACACACCTCCATTCTGTGACTTCACACACCTCCATTCTTTGACTTCACACACCTCCGTTTTGACTTCACACACCTCCATTCTGGGACTTCACACACCTCCATTCTGTGACTTCACACACCACCATTGTTTGACTTCACACACCTCCATTCTTTGACTTCACACACCTCCATTCCACGACTTCACACAACTCCATTCTATGAGTTCAGAAACATCCATTCTATGAGTTCACACACCACAATTTTGTCTTCACACACCTCCATTCTATGACTTCACACACCTTCATTCTTAATTCAGAAACATCCATTCTATGACTTCACACACCTCCATTCTGACTTCACACACCTCCATTCTATGACTTCACAGACCTCGAATATGTGACTTCACTCACCTCCACTCTAAGACTTCACACTCCTCCATTCTATGACTTCCCACATCTCTTTCTATGACTTCACCCACCTCCATTTTATGACTTCACACACCTCCATTCTGTGACTTCACACACCTACATTCTATGACCTCACACACCCTCATTCTATGATTTCACACACCTCCATTCTATGACTTCACACACCTCTATTCTGACTTCACACACCTCCATTCTGTGACGTCACACACCTCCATACTGTGACTTCCCACACCTCCATTCTGTGACTTCACACACCTGCATTCTGACTTCACACACATCCATTCTGTGACTTCAAATACCTCCATTATATGACTTCACACACCTCCATTCTATGACTTCACAGACCTCGAATATGTGACTTCACTCACCTCCACTCTAGGACTTCACACACCTCCAATATATGACTTCAAACACCTCAATTCTGTGACTTCACACACCTCCATTCTATGAATTCATACAGTTCATTCTGTGACTTTACACACCTCCATTCTATGACTTCACACACTTCAATTCTATGATTTCACACACCTCCATTCTGTGACTTTACACACCTCCATTCTGACTTCACACACCTCCATTCTGTGACTTCACACACCTCCATTCTATGACTTCACAGACCTCGAATCTGTGACTTCATTCGCCTCCAATCTATGACTTCACACTCCTCCATTCTATGACTTCCCACACCTCCTTTCTATGACTTCACACCTCCATTCTGACTTCACACACCTCCATTATGTAACTTCACACACCTCCATTATATGACGTCACACAACTCCGTCCTATGACTTCACACACCTCCATTCTATGACTTCACACACCTCCATTCTATGACTTCACACACCTTCATTCTTACTTCACAAACATACATTGTATGACTTCACACACCTCCATTCTATGACTTCACACACCTCCATTCTTTGACTTCACACACCTCCATTCTGTGACTTCACACACCTCCATTCTGTGACTTCACACACCTCCATTCTATGTCTTCACACACCTCCATTCTTTGACTTCACACACCTCCATTCTGTGACTTCACACACCTCCATTCTCCGACTTCACACACCTCCATTCTATGACTTCACACATCAATTTTGACTTCACACACCTCCAATATATAACTTCAAACACCTCAGTTCTGTGACTTCACACAAATCCATTCTATGAAATCATACCCGTCCATTCTGTGACTTCACACACCTCCATTTTTGATTTCAAACACCTCCATTCTGTGACTTCACCCACCTCCATTCTGTAACTTCCCACACCTCCATTCTCCGACTTCACACCCCTCCAATTTGAATTCACATACCTCCATTCTATGACTTCACACACCTCCATACTGTGACTTCACAAACCTCCATTCTATGACTTCACACACCTCCATTCTATGACTTCACACACCTACATTTTATGACGTCACACACCTCCATTTTGACTTCACACACCTCCATTATGTGACTCCAAACACCTCCGTTCTGTGACTTCACACACCTCCATTCTATGACTTCACACACTTCCATTCTATGACTTCACACACCGCCATTCCGTGACTTCACACAACTGCATTGTGAGTTCACACACCTCTATTCTGTGACCTCACACACCTCCATTCTGCGATTTCACACACCTCCATTCTGTGATTTCACACACCTCAATTCTATGACTTCACACAACTCCATTCTGTGACTTCACACATCTCCATTCTGAGTTCACACACCTCCATTCTGTGACTTCACACACCTCCATTCTGTGACTTCACACACCTCCATTCTATGACTTCACACACCTCCATTCTGTGACTTCACAAACCTCCATTCTATGATTTCACACACCTCCAATCTATGACTTCACAAACCTCCATTTTATGACGTCACACACCTCCATTTTGACTTCTCACACCTCCATTATGTGACTTCACACACATCTCTTCTGTGACTTCACACATTTCCATTCTATGGTTTCACATAACTTCATACGATGACTTCACACACATCCATTCTGTGACTTCACACACCTCCATTCTGAGTTCACACACCGCCATTCTTTGACTTCACAAACCTCTATTCTATGATTTCCCACACCTCCTTTCTATGACTTCACACACTTCCATTGGGACGTCACACACCTCCATTCTATGAGTTCACACACCTACATTCTATGACTTCACACACCTTCATTCGACTTCAAAAACCTCCATTCTATGACTTCACAGACTTCGAATCTGTGACTTCTCTCACGTCCAATCTATGACTTCACACTCCTCCATTCTATGATTTCCCACACCTCCTTTCTATGACTTCACACCTCCATTCTGACTTCACACACCTCCATTATGTGACTTCACACACCTCCATTATATGACGTCACACAACTCTGTTCTATGACTTCACACACCTCCATTCTATGACTTCACACACCTCCATTCTATGACTTCACACACCTCGATTCTATGACTTCACACACCTTCATTCTTACTTCACAAACATATTCTATGACTTCACACACCTCCATTCTATGACTTCACACACCTCCATTCTTTGACTTCACACACCTCCATTCTATGACTTCACACACCTCCATTCTGTGACTTCACACAGCTCCATTCTGTGACTTCACACACCTCCATTCTCCGACTTCACACACCTCCATTCTATGACTTCACACATCCATTTTGACTTCACACAACTCCAATATATAACTTCAAACACCTCAATTCTGTGACTTCAAACACCTCCATTCTGTGAATTCATACCCGTCCATTCTGTGACTTCACACACCTCCATTCTTTGACTTTACACACCTCCATTCTGTGACTTCACCCACCTCCATTCTGTGACTTCCCACACCTCCATTCTCCGAATTCACACCACTCCAATATGACTTCACATACCTCCGTTCTATGACTTCACACACCTCCATTCTCTGACTTCACCCACCTCCATTCTGTGACTTCCCACTCCTCCATTCTCCGACTTCACACCCCTCCAATTTGACTTCATATACCTCCATTCTATGACTTCACACATCTCCACTCTGTGACTTCACAAACCTCCATTCAATGATTTCACACACCTCCAATCTATGACTTCACACACCTACATTTTATGACGTCACACACCTCCATTTTGACTTCACACACGTCCATTATGTGACTCCACACACCTCCCTTCTGTGACTTCACACACCTCCATTCTATGACTTCACACACCTTCATTGTATGACTTCACACACCTCCATTCTATGACTTCACACACTTCAATTCTATGATTTCACATACCTCCATGCTATGACTCCACACACCTCCATTCTGTGACTTCACACACCTCCATTCTATGACTTCACACACCTTCATTCTTTGACTTCACACACCTCCATTCTGACTTCACACACCTCCATTATGTGACTTCACACACCTCCATTATATGACGTCACACAACTCTGTTCTATGACTTCACAAACCTCCATTCTATGACTTCACACACCTCCATTCTATGACTTCACACACCTCGATTCTATGACTTCACACACCTTCATTCTTACTTCACAAACATATTCTATGACTTCACACACCTCCATTCTATGACTTCACACACCTCCATTCTTTGACTTCACACACCTCCATTCTTTGACTTCACACACCTCCATTCTGTGACTTCACACAGCTCCATTCTGTGACTTCACACACCTCCATTCTCCGACTTCACACACCTCCATTCTATGACTTCACACATCCATTTTGACTTCACACAACTCCAATATATAACTTCAAACACCTCAATTCTGTGACTTCAAACACCTCCATTCTGTGAATTCATACCCGTCCATTCTGTGACTTCACACACCTCCATTCTTTGACTTTACACACCTCCATTCTGTGACTTCACCCACCTCCATTCTGTGACTTCCCACACCTCCATTCTCCGACTTCACACCCCTCCAATATGACTTCACATACCTCCATTCTATGACTTCACACACCTCCATTTTCTGACTTCACCCACCTCCATTCTGTGACTTCCCGCACCTACATTCTCCGACTTCACACCCCTCCAATTTGACTTCATATACCTCCATTCTATGACTTCACACATCTCCACTCTGTGACTTCACAAACCTCCATTCAATGATTTCACACACCTCCAATCTGTGACTTCACACACCTACATTTTATGACGTCACACACCTCCATTTTGACTTCACACACCTCCATTATGTGACTCCACACACCTCCCTTCTGTGACTTCACACACCTCCATTCTATGACTTCACACACCTCCATTCTATGACTTCACACACTTCAATTCTATGATTTCACATACCTCCATGCTATGACTCCACACACCTCCATTCTGTGACTTCACACACCTCCATTCTATGACTTCACACACCTCCATTCTTTGACTTCACACACCTCCATTCTGTGACTTCACACACCTCCATTCTGTGACTTCACACAGCTCCATTCTGTGACTTCACACATCAATTTTGACTTCACACAAGTCGAATATATAACTTCAAACACCTCAATTCTGTGACTTCACACACCTCCATTCTATGAATTCATACCCGTCCATTCTGTGACTTCACACACCTCCATTCTTTAACTTCACACACATCCATTCTGTGACTTCACCCACCTCCATTCTGTGAATTCCCACACCTCCTTCTTCGACTTCACACCCCTCCAATTTGACTTCACATACCTCCATTCTATGACTTCACACACCTCCATTCTGTGACTTCCCACACCTCCATGCTGAGTTTACACACCTCCTTTCTATGATTTCACACACCTCCATTTTTTGACGTCACACACCTCCATTCTATGACTTCACACAACTTCATTCTTACTTTACAAACATCCATTCTATAACTTCACACACCTCCGTTCTATGACTTCAAACACCTCCATTCTGTGACTTCACAAACCTCCATTCTATGACTTCACATACCTCCATTCTGTGACTTCACACACCTCCATTCTATGAGTTCACACACCTCCATTCTGAATTCACACAACTCCATTCTGTGACTTCACACACCTCCATTCTGAATTCACACAGCTCCATTCTGTGACTTCTCAAAACTCCATTCTATGATTTCACACACCTCCATACTATGACTTCACAAAACTCCATCTATGACTTCACATACCTGCATTCTGACATCACACACCTACATTCTATGACTTCACAGACCTCGAATCTGTGACTTAACTCACCTGCACTCTATGACTTCACACTCCTCCATTCTATGACTTCACAGACCTCCTTTCTATGATTTCACACACCTCCATTCTTTGACTTCACACACCTCCATTCCATGACTTCACACACATCCATTCTATGACTTCACACACCTCTATTCTATGAGTTCACACACCTCCATTCTTTGACTTCACACACCTCCATTTTGACTTCACACACCTACATTCTGTGACTTCACACACCTCCATTTGTGACTTCACACACAACCATTTTGATTTCACACAACTCCATTCTGTGACTTCACACACCTCCATTCTTTGACTCCACACACCTCCGTTTTGACTTCACACACCTCCATTCTGGGACTTCACACACCTCCATTCTGTGACTTCACACACCACCATTGTTTGACTTCACACACCTCCATTCTTTGACTTCACACACCTCCATTCCACGACTTCACACAACTCCATTCTATGAGTTCAGAAACATCCATTCTATGAGTTCACACACCACAATTTTGTCTTCACACACCTCCATTCTATGACTTCACACACCTTCATTCTTAATTCAGAAACATCCATTCTATGACTTCTCACACCTCCATTCTGACTTCACACACCTCCATTCTATGACTTCACAGACCTCGAATATGTGACTTCACTCACCTCCACTCTAAGACTTCACACTCCTCCATTCTATGACTTCCCACATCTCTTTCTATGACTTCACCCACCTCCATTTTATGACTTCACACACCTCCATTCTGTGACTTCACACACCTCCATTCTATGACCTCACACACCCTCATTCTATGATTTCACACACCTCCATTCTATGACTTCACACACCTCTATTCTGACTTCACACACCTCCATTCTGTGACGTCACACACCTCCATACTGTGACTTCCCACACCTCCATTCTGTGACTTCACACACCTGCATTCTGACTTCACACACATCCATTCTGTGACTTCACACACCTCCATTATATGACGTCACACACCTCCATTCTATGACTTCACAGACCTCGAATATGTGACTTCACTCACCTCCACTCTAGGACTTCACACACCTCCAATATATGACTTCAAACACCTCAATTCTGTGACTTCACACACCTCCATTCTATGAATTCATATAGTCCATTCTGTGACTTCACACACCTCCATTCTATGACTTCACACACTTCAATTCTATGACTTCACACACCTCCATTCTGTGACTTTACACACCTCCATTCTGACTTCACACACCTCCATTCTGTGACGTGACACACCTCGATACTGTGACTTCCCACACCTCCATTCTGTGACTTCACACCTGCATTCTGACTTCACACACATCCAATCTGTGACTTCACACACCTCCATTATATGACTTCACACACCTCCATTCTATGTCTTCACACACCTCCATTCTATGACTTCACACACCTCCATTCTGTGACTTCACACACCTCCATTCTATGACTTCACACACCTTCATTCGTACTTCACAAACATACATTCTATGACTTCACACACCTCCATTCTGACTTCACACACCTCCATTCTATGACTTCACACACCGCCATTCTTTGATTTCACACACCTAAATTTTGAGTTGACACACCTCCATTCTGTGACTTCACACACCTCCATTCTGACCTCACACAGCTCCATTCTATGACTTCACACACCTCCATTCTTTGACGTCACACACCTCCATTCGATGACTTCACACACCTTCATTCTTACTTTACAAACATCCATTCTATAACTTCACACACCTCCATTCTATTACTTTACACACCTCCATTGTGTGACTTCACATACCTGCATTCTATGACTTCACACACCTCCATTCTGTGACTTCACACACCTCCATTCTATTACTTCACACACTTCCATTGTGATGTCACACACCTCCATTCTATGAGTTCACACACCTGCATTCTGACTTCACACACCTCCATTCTATGACTTCACACACCTCTATTCTGACTTCACACACCTGTATTCTATGACTTCGCACACCTCCATTCTGACATCACACACCTCCATTCTATGACTTCACAGACCTCGAATCTGTGACTTCAGTCACCTGCACTCTATGACTTTACACTCCTCCATTCTATGACTTCCCACAACTCTTTCTATGACTTCACACACCTTCATTTTTACTTCAGAAACATCCATTCTATGACTTCACACACCTCCACTCTATGACTTCACAAACCTCCATTCTGTGACTTCACACACCTCCATTCTGAGTTCACACAACTCCATTCGTTGACTTCACACATCTCCATTCTGACTTCACACACCTCCATTCTATGACTTCACACACTTCCATTCTATGACTTCACACACCTCTATTCTGTGACTTCACACACCTCCATTGTGTGACTTCACACACTTCCATTCTATGACTTCATAAACCTCCCTTTTATAATTTCACACACCTCCCTTCTATGACCTCACACACCCTCATTCTTTGATTTCACACACCTCCATTCTATGATTTCACACATCCATTTCGACTTCACACACCTCTAATATATGATTTCAAATACCTCAATTCTGTGACTTCACACACCTGCATTCTATGACTTCACATACCTCCATTCTGTGACTTCACACACCTCCATTCTATGAGTTCACACACCTCCATTCTGAATTCACACAACTCCATTCTGTGACTTCACACACCTCCATTCTGAATTCACACAGCTCCATTCTGTGACTTCTCAAAACTCCATTCTATGATTTCACACACCTCCATACTATGACTTCACAAAACTCCATCTATGACTTCACATACCTGCATTCTGACATCACACACCTACATTCTATGACTTCACAGACCTCGAATCTGTGACTTAACTCACCTGCACTCTATGACTTCACACTCCTCCATTCTATGACTTCACAGACCTCCTTTCTATGATTTCACAAACCTCCATTCTTTGACTTCACACACCTCCATTCCATGACTTCACACACATCCATTCTATGACTTCACACACCTCTATTCTATGAGTTCACACACCTCCATTCTTTGACTTCACACACCTCCATTTTGACTTCACACACCTACATTCTGTGACTTCACACACCTCCATTTGTGACTTCACACACAACCATTTTGATTTCACACAACTCCATTCTGTGACTTCACACACCTCCATTCTTTGACTCCACACACCTCCGTTTTGACTTCACACACCTCCATTCTGGGACTTCACACACCTCCATTCTGTGACTTCACACACCACCATTGTTTGACTTCACACACCTCCATTCTTTGCCTTCACACACCTCCATTCCACGACTTCACACAACTCCATTCTATGAGTTCAGAAACATCCATTCTATGAGTTCACACACCATAATTTTGTCTTCACACACCTCCATTCTATGACTTCACACACCTTCATTCTTAATTCAGAAACATCCATTCTATGACTTCTCACACCTCCATTCTGACTTCACACACCTCCATTCTATGACTTCACAGACCTCGAATATGTGACTTCACTCACCTCCACTCTAAGACTTCACACTCCTCCATTCTATGACTTCCCACATCTCTTTCTATGACTTCACCCACCTCCATTTTATGACTTCACACACCTCCATTCTGTGACTTCACACACCTCCATTCTATGACCTCACACACCCTCATTCTATGATTTCACACACCTCCATTATATGACTTCACACACCTCTATTCTGACTTCACACACCTCCATTCTGTGACGTCACACACCTCCATACTGTGACTTCCCACACTTCCATTCTGTGACTTCACACACCTGCATTCTGACTTCACACACATCCATTCTGTGACTTCACACACCTCCATTATATGACGTCACACACCTCCATTCTATGACTTCACAGACCTCGAATATGTGACTTCAATCACCTCCACTCTAGGACTTCACACACCTCCAATATATGACTTCAAATACCTCAATTCTGTGACTTCACACACCTCCATTCTATGAATTCATACAGTCCATTCTGTGACTTCACACACCTCCATTCTATGACTTCACACACTTCAATTCTATGACTTCACACACCTCCATTCTGTGACTTTACACACCTCCATTCTGACTTCACACACCTCCATTCTGTGACGTGACACACCTCGATACTGTGACTTCCCACACCTCCATTCTGTGACTTCACACCTGCATTCTGACTTCACACACATCCAATCTGTGACTTCACACACCTCCATTATATGACTTCACACACCTCCATTCTATGTCTTCACACACCTCCATTCTATGACTTCACACACCTCCATTCTGTGACTTCACACAGCTCCATTCTGTGACTTCACACACCTCCATTCTCCGACTTCACACACCTCCATTCTATGACTTCACACATCCATTTTGACTTCACACAACTCCAATATATAACTTCAAACACCTCAATTCTGTGACTTCAAACACCTCCATTCTGTGAATTCATACCCGTCCATTCTGTGACTTCACACACCTCCATTCTTTGACTTTACACACCTCCATTCTGTGACTTCACCCACCTCCATTCTGTGACTTCCCACACCTCCATTCTCCGAATTCACACCACTCCAATATGACTTCACATACCTCCATTCTATGACTTCACACACCTCCATTCTCTGACTTCACCCACCTCCATTCTGTGACTTCCCGCACCTACATTCTCCGACTTCACACCCCTCCAATTTGACTTCATATACCTCCATTCTATGACTTCACACATCTCCACTCTGTGACTTCACAAACCTCCATTCAATGATTTCACACACCTCCAATCTATGACTTCACACACCTACATTTTATGACGTCACACACCTCCATTTTGACTTCACACACCTCCATTATGTGACTCCACACACCTCCCTTCTGTGACTTCACACACCTCCATTCTATGACTTCACACACCTTCATTGTATGACTTCACACACCTCCATTCTATGACTTCACACACTTCAATTCTATGATTTCACATACCTCCATGCTATGACTCCACACACCTCCATTCTGTGACTTCACACACCTCCATTCTATGACTTCACACACCTCCATTCTTTGACTTCACACACCTCCATTCTGACTTCACACACCTCCATTATGTGACTTCACACACCTCCATTATATGACGTCACACAACTCTGTTCTATGACTTCACACACCTCCATTCTATGACTTCACACACCTCCATTCTATGACTTCACACACCTCGATTCTATGACTTCACACACCTTCATTCTTACTTCACAAACATATTCTATGACTTCACACACCTCCATTCTATGACTTCACACACTTCAATTCTATGATTTCACATACCTCCATGCTATGACTCCACACACCTCAATTCTGTGACTTCACACACCTCCATTCTATGACTTCACACACCTCCATTCTTTGACTTCACACACCTCCATTCTGTGACTTCACACACCTCCATTCTGTGACTTCACACAGCTCCATTCTGTGACTTCACACACCTCCATTCTCCTACTTTACACACCTACATTCTATGACTTCACACATCAATTTTGACTTCACACAAGTCGAATATATAACTTCAAACACCTCAATTCTGTGACTTCACACACCTCCATTCTATGAATTCATACCCGTCCATTCTGTGACTTCACACACCTCCATTCTTTAACTTCACACACATCCATTCTGTGACTTCACCCACCTCCATTCTGTGAATTCCCACACCTCCTTCTTCGACTTCACACCCCTCCAATTTGACTTCACATACCTCCATTCTATGACTTCACACACCTCCATTCTGTGACTTCCCACACCTCCATGCTGAGTTTACACATCTCCTTTCTATGATTTCACACACCTCCATTCTTTGACGTCACACACCTCCATTCTATGACTTCACACAACTTCATTCTTACTTTACAAACATCCATTCTATAACTTCACACACCTCCGTTCTATGACTTCAAACACCTCCATTCTGTGACTTCACAAACCTCCATTCTATGACTTCACATACCTCCATTCTGTGACTTCACACACCTCCATTCTATGAGTTCACACACCTCCATTCTGAATTCACACAACTCCATTCTGTGACTTCACACACCTCCATTCTGAATTCACACAGCTCCATTCTGTGACTTCTCAAAACTCCATTCTATGATTTCACACACCTCCATACTATGACTTCACAAAACTCCATCTATGACTTCACATACCTGCATTCTGACATCACACACCTACATTCTATGACTTCACAGACCTCGAATCTGTGACTTAACTCACCTGCACTCTATGACTTCACACTCCTCCATTCTATGACTTCACAGACCTCCTTTCTATGATTTCACAAACCTCCATTCTTTGACTTCACACACCTCCATTCCATGACTTCACACACATCCATTCTATGACTTCACACACCTCTATTCTATGAGTTCACACACCTCCATTCTTTGACTTCACACACCTCCATTTTGACTTCACACACCTACATTCTGTGACTTCACACACCTCCATTTGTGACTTCACACACAACCATTTTGATTTCACACAACTCCATTCTGTGACTTCACACACCTCCATTCTTTGACTCCACACACCTCCGTTTTGACTTCACACACCTCCATTCTGGGACTTCACACACCTCCATTCTGTGACTTCACACACCACCATTGTTTGACTTCACACACCTCCATTCTTTGACTTCACACACCTCCATTCCACGACTTCACACAACTCCATTCTTTGAGTTCAGAAACATCCATTCTATGAGTTCACACACCACAATTTTGTCTTCACACACCTCCATTCTATGACTTCACACACCTTCATTCTTAATTCAGAAACATCCATTCTATGACTTCACACACCTCCATTCTGACTTCACACACCTCCATTCTATGACTTCACAGACCTCGAATATGTGACTTCACTCACCTCCACTCTAAGACTTCACACTCCTCCATTCTATGACTTCCCACATCTCTTTCTATGACTTCACCCACCTCCATTTTATGACTTCACACACCTCCATTCTGTGACTTCACACACCTCCATTCTATGACCTCACACACCCTCATTCTATGATTTCACACACCTCCATTATATGACTTCACACACCTCTATTCTGACTTCACACACCTCCATTCTGTGACGTCACACACCTCCATACTGTGACTTCCCACACCTCCATTCTGTGACTTCACACACCTGCATTCTGACTTCACACACATCCATTCTGTGACTTCACACACCTCCATTATATGACTTCACACACCTCCATTCTATGACTTCACAGACCTCGAATATGTGACTTCACTCACCTCCACTCTAGGACTTCACACACCTCCAATATATGACTTCAAACACCTCAATTCTGTGACTTCACACACCTCCATTCTATGAATTCATATAGTCCATTCTGTGACTTCACACACCTCCATTCTATGACTTCACACACTTCAAATCTATGACTTCACACACCTCCATTCTGTGACTTTACACACCTCCATTCTGACTTCACACACCTCCATTCTGTGACGTGACACACCTCGATACTGTGACTTCCCACACCTCCATTCTGTGACTTCACACCTGCATTCTGACTTCACACACATCCAATCTGTGACTTCACACACCTCCATTATATGACTTCACACACCTCCATTCTATGTCTTCACACACCTCCATTCTATGACTTCACACACCTCCATTCTGTGACTTCACACACCTCCATTCTATGACTTCACACACCTTCATTCGTACTTCACAAACATACATTCTATGACTTCACACACCTCCATTCTGACTTCACACACCTCCATTCTATGACTTCACACACCGCCATTCTTTGATTTCACACACCTAAATTTTGAGTTGACACACCTCCATTCTGTGACTTCACACACCTCCATTCTGACCTCACACAGCTCCATTCTATGACTTCACACACCTCCATTCTTTGACGTCACACACCTCCATTCGATGACTTCACACACCTTCATTCTTACTTTACAAACATCCATTCTATAACTTCACACACCTCCATTCTATTACTTTACACACCTCCATTGTGTGACTTCACATACCTGCATTCTATGACTTCACACACCTCCATTCTGTGACTTCACACACCTCCATTCTATTACTTCACACACTTCCATTGTGATGTCACACACCTCCATTCTATGAGTTCACACACCTGCATTCTGACTTCACACACCTCCATTCTATGACTTCACACACCTCTATTCTGACTTCACACACCTGTATTCTATGACTTCGCACACCTCCATTCTGACATCACACACCTCCATTCTATGACTTCACAGACCTCGAATCTGTGACTTCAGTCACCTGCACTCTATGACTTTACACTCCTCCATTCTATGACTTCCCACAACTCTTTCTATGACTTCACACACCTTCATTTTTACTTCAGAAACATCCATTCTATGACTTCACACACCTCCACTCTATGACTTCACAAACCTCCATTCTGTGACTTCACACACCTCCATTCTGAGTTCACACAACTCCATTCGTTGACTTCACACATCTCCATTCTGACTTCACACACCTCCATTCTATGACTTCACACACTTCCATTCTATGACTTCACACACCTCTATTCTGTGACTTCACACACCTCCATTGTGTGACTTCACACACTTCCATTCTATGACTTCATAAACCTCCCTTTTATAATTTCACACACCTCCCTTCTATGACCTCACACACCCTCATTCTTTGATTTCACACACCTCCATTCTATGATTTCACACATCCATTTCGACTTCACACACCTCTAATATATGATTTCAAATACCTCAATTCTGTGACTTCACACACCTGCATTCTATGACTTCACATACCTCCATTCTGTGACTTCACACACCTCCATTCTATGAGTTCACACACCTCCATTCTGAATTCACACAACTCCATTCTGTGACTTCACACACCTCCATTCTGAATTCACACAGCTCCATTCTGTGACTTCTCAAAACTCCATTCTATGATTTCACACACCTCCATACTATGACTTCACAAAACTCCATCTATGACTTCACATACCTGCATTCTGACATCACACACCTACATTCTATGACTTCACAGACCTCGAATCTGTGACTGAACTCACCTGCACTCTATGACTTCACACTCCTCCATTCTATGACTTCACAGACCTCCTTTCTATGATTTCACAAACCTCCATTCTTTGACTTCACACACCTCCATTCCATGACTTCACACACATCCATTCTATGACTTCACACACCTCTATTCTATGAGTTCACACACCTCCATTCTTTGACTTCACACACCTCCATTTTGACTTCACACACCTACATTCTGTGACTTCACACACCTCCATTTGTGACTTCACACACAACCATTTTGATTTCACACAACTCCATTCTGTGACTTCACACACCTCCATTCTTTGACTCCACACACCTCCGTTTTGACTTCACACACCTCCATTCTGGGACTTCACACACCTCCATTCTGTGACTTCACACACCACCATTGTTTGACTTCACACACCTCCATTCTTTGACTTCACACACCTCCATTCCACGACTTCACACAACTCCATTCTTTGAGTTCAGAAACATCCATTCTATGAGTTCACACACCACAATTTTGTCTTCACACACCTCCATTCTATGACTTCACACACCTTCATTCTTAATTCAGAAACATCCATTCTATGACTTCACACACCTCCATTCTGACTTCACACACCTCCATTCTATGACTTCACAGACCTCGAATATGTGACTTCACTCACCTCCACTCTAAGACTTCACACTCCTCCATTCTATGACTTCCCACATCTCTTTCTATGACTTCACCCACCTCCATTTTATGACTTCACACACCTCCATTCTGTGACTTCACACACCTCCATTCTATGACCTCACACACCCTCATTCTATGATTTCACACACCTCCATTATATGACTTCACACACCTCTATTCTGACTTCACACACCTCCATTCTGTGACGTCACACACCTCCATACTGTGACTTCCCACACCTCCATTCTGTGACTTCACACACCTGCATTCTGACTTCACACACATCCATTCTGTGACTTCACACACCTCCATTATATGACTTCACACACCTCCATTCTATGACTTCACAGACCTCGAATATGTGACTTCACTCACCTCCACTCTAGGACTTCACACACCTCCAATATATGACTTCAAACACCTCAATTCTGTGACTTCACACACCTCCATTCTATGAATTCATATAGTCCATTCTGTGACTTCACACACCTCCATTCTATGACTTCACACACTTCAATTCTATGACTTCACACACCTCCATTCTGTGACTTTACACACCTCCATTCTGACTTCACACACCTCCATTCTGTGACGTGACACACCTCGATACTGTGACTTCCCACACCTCCATTCTGTGACTTCACACCTGCATTCTGACTTCACACACATCCAATCTGTGACTTCACACACCTCCATTATATGACTTCACACACCTCCATTCTATGTCTTCACACACCTCCATTCTATGACTTCACACACCTCCATTCTGTGACTTCACACACCTCCATTCTATGACTTCACACACCTTCATTCGTACTTCACAAACATACATTCTATGACTTCACACACCTCCATTCTGACTTCACACACCTCCATTCTATGACTTCACACACCGCCATTCTTTGATTTCACACACCTAAATTTTGAGTTGACACACCTCCATTCTGTGACTTCACACACCTCCATTCTGACCTCACACAGCTCCATTCTATGACTTCACACACCTCCATTCTTTGACGTCACACACCTCCATTCGATGACTTCACACACCTTCATTCTTACTTTACAAACATCCATTCTATAACTTCACACACCTCCATTCTATTACTTTACACACCTCCATTGTGTGACTTCACATACCTGCATTCTATGACTTCACACACCTCCATTCTGTGACTTCACACACCTCCATTCTATTACTTCACACACTTCCATTGTGATGTCACACACCTCCATTCTATGAGTTCACACACCTGCATTCTGACTTCACACACCTCCATTCTATGACTTCACACACCTCTATTCTGACTTCACACACCTGTATTCTATGACTTCGCACACCTCCATTCTGACATCACACACCTCCATTCTATGACTTCACAGACCTCGAATCTGTGACTTCAGTCACCTGCACTCTATGACTTTACACTCCTCCATTCTATGACTTCCCACAACTCTTTCTATGACTTCACACACCTTCATTTTTACTTCAGAAACATCCATTCTATGACTTCACACACCTCCACTCTATGACTTCACAAACCTCCATTCTGTGACTTCACACACCTCCATTCTGAGTTCACACAACTCCATTCGTTGACTTCACACATCTCCATTCTGACTTCACACACCTCCATTCTATGACTTCACACACTTCCATTCTATGACTTCACACACCTCTATTCTGTGACTTCACACACCTCCATTGTGTGACTTCACACACTTCCATTCTATGACTTCATAAAACTCCCTTTTATAATTTCACACACCTCCCTTCTATGACCTCACACACCCTCATTCTTTGATTTCACACACCTCCATTCTATGATTTCACACATCCATTTCGACTTCACACACCTCTAATATATGATTTCAAATACCTCAATTCTGTGACTTCACACACCTGCATTCTATGACTTCATACCGTCCATTCTGTGACTTCAAACACCTCCATTCTATGACTTCACACAATTCCATTCTATGACTTCACACACCTCCATTTTATAACTTCACAAACCTCCATTCTATGACTTCACACACCTCCATTCTGAGTTTACACACCTCCATTCTGTGACTTCAAACACCTCCATTCTATGACTTCACAAAATTCCATTCTATGACTTCACACACCTCCATTTTATGACTTCAAACACCTCCATTCTGTGACTTCACACACCTCCATTCTATGACTTCACAAACCTCCATTCTGTGACTTCACTCACCTCCATTCTATGACTTCACAAACTTCCATTGTGACGTCACTCACCTCCATTCTATGCGTTCACACACCTCCCTTCTGACTTCACACACCTACATTCTATGACTTCACCCACCTCCATTCTGAATTCACACAGCTCCATTCTGTGACTTCACAAAACTCCATTCTATGATTTCACACACCTCCATACTATGACTTCACACAACTCCATCTATGACTTCACACACCTTCATTCTGACATCACACACCTCCGTTCTATGTCTTCACAGACCTCGAATCTGTGACTTCACTCACCTCCATTCTATGACTTCACACTCCTCCATTCTATGACTTTCCACATCTCCCTTCTATGACTTCACCACCTCCAATCTATGACTACACACCTCCATTCTGACTTCACACACCTCCATTCTATGACTTCACACACCTTCATTCTTACTTCAGAAATATCAGTTCTATAACTTCACACAACTCCATTCTATGACTTCACAAACCTCCATTCTGTGACTTCACACACCTTCATTCTGACTTCACACACCTCCATTCTATGACTTCACAGACCTCGAATCTGTGACTTCACTCTCCTCCACTCTATGACTTCACACTCCTCCATTCTCTGACTTCCCACACCTCCTTTCTATGACTTCACGCACCTCTATTCTATGACTTCACACCTCCATTCTGACTTCACACACCTCCATTCTGTGACTTCCCACACCTCCATAATATGATATCACACACCTCCATTCTATGACTTCACACACCAGCATTCTATGACTTCACACACCTCCATTCTGTGACTTCACACTCCTCCATTCTATGACTTCACACACCTCCATTCTTTGACTTCCCACACCTCCATTCTGAGTTTACACACCTCCATTCTATGATTTCACACACCTGCATTCTTTGACGTCACACACCTCCATTATATGACTTCACACAACTTCATTCTTACTTTACAAACATCCATTCTATAACTTCACACACCTCCATTCTATGACTTCAAACACCTCCATTCTGTGACTTCACAAATCTCCATTCTATGACTACACACACCTCTATTCTGTGACTTCACACACCTCCATTCTATGAGTTCACACACCTCAATTCTGTGACTTCACACACCTCCATTATGACTTCATACACATCCGTTCTATGACTTCACACACCTCCATTCTGTGACTTCACACACCTCCATTCTGAGTTCACACACCTCCATTCTGTGACTTCACACACCTCCATTCTATGACTTCACACACCTCCCTTCTGTGACTTCACACACCTCCATTCTATGACTTCACACACTTCCATTCTGAATTCACACAGCTCCATTCTGTGACTTGACACACCTCCATTCTGAATTCACACAGCTGCATTCTGTGATTTCTCAAAACTCCATTCTATGATTTCACACACTTCCATACTATGACTTCATACAACTCCATCTATGACTTCACATACCTGCATTCTGACATCACACACCTACATTCTATGACTTCACAGACATCGAATCTGTGACTTAACTCACCTGCACTCTATGACTTCACACTCCTCCATTCTATGACTTCACAGACCTCCTTTCTATGACTTCACACACCTCCATTCTTTGACTTCACACACCTCCATTCCATGACTTCACACACATCCATTCTATGACTTCACACACCTCCATGCTATGAGTTCACACACCTCCATTCTTTGACTTCACACACCTCCATTTTGACTTCACACACCTACATTCTGTGACTTCACACACCTCCATTTGTGACTTCACACACCACCATTTTGATTTCACACACCTCCATTCTGTGACATCACACACCTCCATTCTTTGAGTTCACACACCTCCGTTTTGACTTCACGCACTTCCATTCTGGGACTTCACACACCTCCATTCTGTGACTTCACACACAACCATTGTTTGACTTCACACACCTCCATTCTTTGACTTCACACACCTCCATTCCACGACTTCACACAACTCCATTCTATGAGCTCAGAAACATCCATTCTATGACTTCACACACCTGCATTCTATGACTTCACACATTTCCATTCTGTGACTTCACACACCTCCATTCTGTGACTTCACACACCTCCATTCTGTGTTCGCACACTTCCATTCTGTTACTTCACACATCTCCATTCTGTGACTTCACACACCTCCATTCTGTGACTTCACACACTTCCATTTTATGACTTCACACACCTCCATTCTATGACTTCATACACATCCATTCTGTAACTTTACATACCTCCATTCTGAGTTCACACACCTCCATTCTGTGACTTCACACACCTCCATTCTGTGACTTCCCACACCTCCATTCTGTTACTTCACACACCTCCATTCTATGAGTTCATACCATCCATTCTGTGACTTCACACACCTCCATTCTATGACTTCACACACTTCCGTTCTATGACTTCATACACCTCCATTCTGTGACTTCACACACCTCCATTCGATGACTTCACACACCTACATTCTTTGACTTCACACACAACCATTTTGACTTCACACCTCCATTCTGTGACTTCACTGATTTACATTTGTGACTTCTCACAGCATCTTTTTGACTTCACACATCTCCATTCTCTGACTTCACACACCTCCATTCTGTGACTTCACACAGCTCCATTCTGTGACTTCACACACCTCCATTCTGTGTTTTCACACACCTCCCTTCCGTGACTTCACCCACCTCCATTCTATGACTTCACACACCACCATTCTATGACGTCACACACTTCCACTCTATGACTTCACACACCACCATTCTATGACTTCACACACCTCCATTCTATGACTTCCTACTCATGCATTCTGACTTCACACACCTCCATTGTATGTCTTCACACATATTCTTTCTGTAACTTCCCACACTTCCAATGTTTGACTTCACAAACCACCATTCCATGCCTTCACACACCTGCATTCTATGAGTTCACACACCTCCATTCTTTGACTTCACACACCTCCATTTTGACTTCACACACCTACATTCTGTGACTTCACACACCTCCATTTGTGACTTCACACACCACCATTTTGATTTCACACACCACCATTCTGTGACTTCACACACCTCCATTCTTTGACTTCACACACCTCTATTCTTTGACTTCACACATCACCATTTTTTGACTTCACACACCTCCATTCTTTGACTTCACACACCTCCATTCTATTAGTTCACAAACATCCATTCTATGAGTTCAACACCAAAATTTTGTCTTCACACACCTCCATTCTATGACTTCACACACCTCCATTCTTAATTCAGAAACATCCATTCTATGACTTCACACACCTCCATTCTATGACTTTGCAAACCTCCATTCTGTGACTTCACACACCTCCATTCGGAGTTCACACACCTCCATTCGGTGACTTCACACACCTCCATTCTGTGACTTCACACACCTCCATTCTATGACTTCACACACCTTCATTCTTACTTCACAAACATACATTCTATGACTTCACACACCTCCATTCTGACTTCACACACCTCCATTCTATGACTTCACACACCTCCATTCTATGACTTCACACACTTCCATTCTATGACTTCACACACCTCTATTCTGTGACTTGACACACCTCCATTGTGTGACTTCACACACTTCCAATCTATGACTTCATAAACCTCCCTTTTATAATTTCACACACCTCCATTCTATGACCTCACACACCCTCATTCTTTGATTTCACACACCTCCATTCTATGATTTCACACATCAATTTCGACTTCACAAACCTCTAATATATGACTTCAAACACCTCAATTCTTTGACTTCACACACCTGCATTCTATGACTTCATACCGTCCATTCTGTGACTTCAAACACCTCCATTCTATGACTTCATACACCTCCATTCTATGACTTCACACACCTCCATTCTGTGACTTCACACACCTCCATTCTATGACTTCACAAACTTCCATTGTGACGTCACTCACCTCCATTCTATGCGTTCACACACTTCTGTTCTGTATTCACACAGCTCCATTCTGTGACTTCACAAAATTCCATTCTATGATTTCACACACCTCCATACTATGACTTCACACACCTCCATTCTGTGACTTCACACACCTTCATTCTGACATCACACACCTCCATTCTATGACTTCACAGACCTCGAATCTGTGACTTCACTCACCTGCACTCTAAGACTTCACACTCCTCCATTCTATGACTTTCAACACCTCCCTTCTATGACTTCACCACATCCAATCTATGACTACACACCTCCATTCTGACTTCACACACCTTCATTCTGTGAATTCACACACCTCCATTCTATGTGTTCACACACCTCCATTCTATGACTTCACACAACTTCATTCTTACTTCAGAAACATCAGTTCTATGACTTCACACAACTCCATTCTATGACTTCACAAACCTCCATTGTGTGACTTCACACACCTCCATTCTGAGTTCACACAACTCCATTCGGTGACTTCACACACCTCCATTCTGACTTCACACACCTCCATTCTATGACTTCACACACTTCCATTCTATGACTTCACACACCTCCATTCTGTGACTTCACACATCTCCATTCTGTGTTCGCACACCTCCATTCTGTGACTTCACACACCTCCATTCTGTGACTTCACACACCTCTATTCTGTGACTTCACACACTTCCATTCTATGACTTTACACACCTCCATTCTATGACTTCACACACCTCCATTATATGACCTCACACACCCTCATTCTATGGTTTCACACAACTCCATTCTATGAATTTACACATCCATTTTGAATTCACACACCTCCAATATATGACTTCAAACACCTCAATTCTTTGACGTCACACACCTCCATTCGATGACTTCACACACCTTCATTCATACTTTACAAACATCCATTCTATAACTTCACACACCTCCATTCTATGACTTTACACACCTCCATTGTGTGACTTCTCATACCTGCATTCTATGACTTCACACACCTCCATTCTGTGACTTCACACACCTCCATTCTATGACTTCACACACATCCATTGTGACGTCACACACCTCCATTCTATGAGTTCACACACCTGCATTATGACTTCACACACCTTCATTCTATGACTTCACACACCTCCATTCTGATTTCACACACCTCTATTCTATGACTTCGCACACCTCCATTCTGTGTTCGCACACTTCCATTCTGTGACTTCACACACCTCCATTCTGTGACTTCACACACCTCCATTCTGTGACTTCACACACCCCCATTATATGACATCACAAACCCTCATTCTATGGTTTCACACACCTCCATTCTATGAATTTACACATCCATTTTGACTTCACACACCTCCAATATATGACTTCAAACACCTCAATTCTTTGACTTCACACACCTCCATTCCATGAGTTCATACCATCCATTCTGTGACTTCACACACCTCCATTCTGTGACTTCAGACACTTCCATTCTATGACTTCATACACCTCCATTCTGTGACTTTACATACCTCCGTTCTGAGTTCACACACCTCCATTCTGTGACTTCACACACCTCCATTCTGTGACTTCCCACACCTCCATTCTGTTACTTCACACACCTCCATTCTCTCACTTCCCACACCTCTATTCTGACGTCACACGCCTCCATTCTATGACTTCACACACCTCTATTCTGACTTCACACACCTCCATTCTGTGACTTCACACACCTCCATTCGATGACTTCACACACCTATATTCTTTGACTTCACACACAACCATTTTGACTTCACACCTCCATTCTGTGACTTCACACACTTACATTTGTGACTTCTCACACGACCTTTTTGACTTCACACATCTCCATTCTGTGACTTCACACACCTCCAATCTGTGACTTCACACAGCTCCATTCTGTGACTTCACACACCTCCATTCTGTGATTTCACACACCGCCCTTCCGTGACTTCACACACCTCCATTCTATGACTTCACACACCTCCATTCTATGACATCACACACCCCCATTCTATGACTTCACACACTTCCACTCTATGACTTCACACACCACCATTCTATGACGTCAAACACCTCCATTTTATGACTTCCCACACATGCATTCTAACTTCACACACCTCCATCTATGACTTCACACACCTCATTCTGACATCACACACCTCCATTCTATGACTTCACAGACCTCGAATCTGTGACTTCACTCACCTGCACTCTATGACTTCACACTCCTCCATTCTATGACTTTCCACACCTTTTTTCTATGACTTCACCACTTCCAATCTATGACTACACACCTCCATTCTGACTTCACACACCTTCATTCTGTGAATTCGCACACCTCCATTCTATGTGTTCACACAAATCCATTCTATGACTTCACACACCTTCATTCTTACTTCAGAAACATCAGTTCTATGACTTCACAAAACTCCATTCTATGACTACACAAACCTCCATTCTGTGACATCACACACCTCCATTCTGAGTTCACACAACTCCATTCGGTGACTTCACACACCTCCATTCTGACTTCACACACCTCCATTCTATGACTTCACACACTTCCATTCTATGACTTCACACACCTCCATTCTGTGACTTCACACACCTCCATTCTGTGTTCGCACACTTCCATTCTGTGACTTCACATACCTCCATTCTGTGACTTCACACACCTCCATTCTGTGACTTCACACACTTCCATTTTATGACTTCACACACCTCCATTCTATGACTTCACACACCTCCATTCTGTGACTTCACACACCTCCATTATATGACCTCACACACCCTCATTCTATGGTTTCACACACCTCCATTCTATGAATTCACACATCCATTTTGACTTCACACACCTCAAATATATGACTTCAAACACCTCAATTCTGTGACATCACACACCTCCATTCTATGAGTTCATACCATCCATTCTGTGACTTCACACACCTCCATTCTGTGACTTCCCACACCTCCATTCTGTGACTTCACACACCTCCATTCTATGACTTCACACACCTCCATTCTGACTTCACACACCTCCATTCTATGACTTCGCACACCTCTATTCTGACTTCACACAACTCCATTCTGTGACTTCACACACCTCCATTCGATGACTTCACACACCTACATTCTTTGACTTCCCACACAACCATTTTGACTTCACACCTCCATTCTGTGACTTCACACACTTACATTTGTGACTTCTCACACCACCTTTTTGACTTCACACAGCTCCATTCTGTGACTTCACACACCTCCATTCTGTCATTTCACACACCTCCCTTCCGTGACTTCACCCACCTCCATTCTATGACTTCACACACCTCCATTCTATGACATCACACACCTCCATTCTATGACTTCACACACTTCCACGCTATGACTTCACACACCACCATACTATGACTTCACACACCTCCATTCTATGACTTCCTACACATGCATTCTGACTTCACACACCTCCATTGTATGTCTTCACACATCTTCTTTCTGTAACTTCCCACACTTCAAATGTTTGACTTCACAAACCACCATTCCATGAGTTCACACACCTGCATTCTATGAGTTCACACACCTCCATTCTTTGACTTCACACACCTCCATTTTGACTTCACACACCTACATTCTGTGACTTCACACACCTCCATTTGTGACTTCACACACCACCATTTTGATTTCACACACCACCATTCTGTGACTTCACACACCGTTATTGTTTGACTTCACACACCTCCATTCTTTGACTTCACACACCTCCATTCTGTGACTTCACACACCTCCATTGTATGAGTTCACACACCTGCATTGTGACTTCACACACCTCCATTCTATGACTTCACCCACCAACATTCCGACTTCACACACCTCCATTTTGACTTCACACACCTCAGTTCTGTGCCTTCACATACCTGCATTGTATGATTTCACACACTTCCATTACATGACTTCACACACCTAGATTCTATGACTTCACACACCTCATTTCTGAGTTGACACACCTCCATTCTGTGATTTCACACACCTCCAATCTGACTTCACACACCTCCATTCTATGACTTCACACACCTCCATTGTGACTTCACACACCTCCATTCTATGAGTTCACACACCTCCATTCTGACTTCACACACCTCCATTCTATGACTTCACACAGCTAAAATCTGACTTCACACCTCCATTTGTGACTTCAAACTCCACAATTTTGACTTCACACACCTCCATTCTGTGACGTCACACACTTCCATTCTGTGACTTCACACACATCCATTTTCACTTCACACACTTCCATTCTATGACTTCACACACCTCCATTCTGTGACTTCGCGCACCTCCATTCCATGACTTCACACACATCCATTCTATGATATTACACACCACCATTCTATGAGTTCACACACCTCCATTCTATGACCTCACACACCTCCATTCTATGATTTCACACACCTCCATTCTGACTTCACACACCTCCATTGTATGACTTCACACACCTCCATTCTGACTTCACACACCTCCATTCCCTGACTTCACACACCTCCATTCTATGACTTCACACAACTCCATCTGACTTCACACACCTCCATTCCATGACTTCACACACCTCCATTCGATGAATTCACACACCTCCATTCTTTGATTCATGCACCTCCATTCTACGAGTTCACACACCTCCATTCTGTGACTTCACACACCTTTATTGTTTGACTTCACACACCTCCATTCTTTGACTTCACACACCTCCATTCCATGACTTCACACACCTCCATTCTATGAGTTAACACACCTCCATTCTATCAGTTCACACACCTCCATTTTGACTTCACACACCTCCATTCTTTGACTTCATACACCTTCATTCTCACTTCAGAAACATCCATTCTATGACTTCACGCACCTCCATTCTATGACTTCACAAACCTCCGTTCTGTGACCACACACCTCCATTCTGAGTTCCCACACCTCCATTCTGTGACTTCACCCACCTCCATCCTGACTTCACACACCTCCACTCTGACTTCACAAACCTCACTTCTTTGACTTCTCTCACCTCCATTCTATGATTTCACACACTTCCATTCTATGAATTCACACACCTCCATTCTATGACTTCACTCACCTCATTTCTGAGTTGACACACCTCCATTCTCTGATTTCACACACCTCCAATTTGAATTCACACACCCCCATTCTATGACTTCACACACTTCCATTCTATGACTTCACACACCTCCATTCTGTGACTTCACACATCTCCATTCTGTGTTCGCACACCTCCATTCTGTGACTTCACACACCTCCATTCTGTGACTTCACACACCTCTATTCTGTGACTTCACACACTTCCATTCTATGACTTTACACACCTCCATTCTATGACTTCACACACCTCCATTATATGACCTCACACACCCTCATTCTATGGTTTCACACAACTCCATTCTATGAATTTACACATCCATTTTGAATTCACACACCTCCAATATATGAC
Source organism: Megascapheus bottae (assembly GCA_024803745.1). NCBI lineage: Eukaryota > Metazoa > Chordata > Mammalia > Rodentia > Geomyidae > Megascapheus > Megascapheus bottae. The sequence continues at coordinate 677,336 of JANJXV010000163.1, read as the reverse complement.
TTCAAACACCTCAATTCTTTGACGTCACACACCTCCATTCGATGACTTCACACACCTTCATTCATACTTTACAAACATCCATTCTATAACTTCACACACCTCCATTCTATGACTTTACACACCTCCATTGTGTGACTTCTCATACCTGCATTCTATGACTTCACACACCTCCATTCTGTGACTTCACACACCTCCATTTTATGACTTCACACACATCCATTGTGACGTCACACACCTCCATTCTATGAGTTCACACACCTGCATTATGACTTCACACACCTCCATTCTATGACTTCACACACCTCCATTCTGACTTCACACACCTCTATTCTATGACTTCGCACACCTCCATTCTGTTTTCGCACACTTCCATTCTGTGACTTCACACACCTCCATTCTGTGACTTCACACACCTCCATTCTGTGACTTCACACACCTCCATTATATGACATCACAAACCCTCATTCTATGGTTTCACACACCTCCATTCTATGAATTTACACATCCATTTTGACTTCACACACCTCCAATATATGACTTCAAACACCTCAATTCTTTGACTTCACACACCTCCATTCCATGAGTTCATACCATCCATTCTGTGACTTCACACACCTCCATTCTGTGACTTCAGACACTTCCATTCTATGACTTCATACACCTCCATTCTGTGACTTTACATACCTCCGTTCTGAGTTCACACACCTCCATTCTGTGACTTCACACACCTCCATTCTGTGACTTCCCACACCTCCATTCTGTTACTTCACACACCTCCATTCTCTGACTTCCCACACCTCTATTCTGACGTCACACGCCTCCATTCTATGACTTCACACACCTCTATTCTGACTTCACACACCTCCATTCTGTGACTTCACACACCTCCATTCGATGACTTCACACACCTATATTCTTTGACTTCACACACAACCATTTTGACTTCACACCTCCATTCTGTGACTTCACACACTTACATTTGTGACTTCTCACACGACCTTTTTGACTTCACACATCTCCATTCTGTGACTTCACACACCTCCAATCTGTGACTTCACACAGCTCCATTCTGTGACTTCACACACCTCCATTCTGTGATTTCACACACCGCCCTTCCGTGACTTCACACACCTCCATTCTATGACTTCACACACCTCCATTCTATGACATCACACACCCCCATTCTATGACTTCACACACTTCCACTCTATGACTTCACACACCACCATTCTATGACGTCAAACACCTCCATTTTATGACTTCCCACACATGCATTCTAACTTCACACACCTCCATCTATGACTTCACACACCTCATTCTGACATCACACACCTCCATTCTATGACTTCACAGACCTCGAATCTGTGACTTCACTCACCTGCACTCTATGACTTCACACTCCTCCATTCTATGACTTTCCACACCTTTTTTCTATGACTTCACCACTTCCAATCTATGACTACACACCTCCATTCTGACTTCACACACCTTCATTCTGTGAATTCGCACACCTCCATTCTATGTGTTCACACAAATCCATTCTATGACTTCACACACCTTCATTCTTACTTCAGAAACATCAGTTCTATGACTTCACAAAACTCCATTCTATGACTACACAAACCTCCATTCTGTGACATCACACACCTCCATTCTGAGTTCACACAACTCCATTCGGTGACTTCACACACCTCCATTCTGACTTCACACACCTCCATTCTATGACTTCACACACTTCCATTCTATGACTTCACACACCTCCATTCTGTGACTTCACACACCTCCATTCTGTGTTCGCACACTTCCATTCTGTGACTTCACACACCTCCATTCTGTGACTTCACACACCTCCATTCTGTGACTTCACACACTTCCATTTTATGACTTCACACACCTCCATTCTATGACTTCACACACCTCCATTCTGTGACTTCACACACCTCCATTATATGACCTCACACACCCTCATTCTATGGTTTCACACACCTCCATTCTATGAATTCACACATCCATTTTGACTTCACACACCTCAAATATATGACTTCAAACACCTCAATTCTGTGACATCACACACCTCCATTCTATGAGTTCATACCATCCATTCTGTGACTTCACACACCTCCATTCTGTGACTTCCCACACCTCCATTCTGTGACTTCACACACCTCCATTCTATGACTTCACACACCTCCATTCTGACTTCACACACCTCCATTCTATGACTTCGCACACCTCTATTCTGACTTCACACACCTCCATTCTGTGACTTCACACACCTCCATTCGATGACTTCACACACCTACATTCTTTGACTTCCCACACAACCATTTTGACTTCACACCTCCATTCTGTGACTTCACACACTTACATTTGTGACTTCTCACACCACCTTTTTGACTTCACACAGCTCCATTCTGTGACTTCACACACCTCCATTCTGTCATTTCACACACCTCCCTTCCGTGACTTCACCCACCTCCATTCTATGACTTCACACACCTCCATTCTATGACATCACACACCTCCATTCTATGACTTCACACACTTCCACGCTATGACTTCACACACCACCATACTATGACTTCACACACCTCCATTCTATGACTTCCTACACATGCATTCTGACTTCACACACCTCCATTGTATGTCTTCACACATCTTCTTTCTGTAACTTCCCACACTTCAAATGTTTGACTTCACAAACCACCATTCCATGAGTTCACACACCTGCATTCTATGAGTTCACACACCTCCATTCTTTGACTTCACACACCTCCATTTTGACTTCACACACCTACATTCTGTGACTTCACACACCTCCATTTGTGACTTCACACACCACCATTTTGATTTCACACACCACCATTCTGTGACTTCACACACCTCCATTCTGTGACTTCACACACCGTTATTGTTTGACTTCACACACCTCCATTCTTTGACTTCACACACCTCCATTCTGTGACTTCACACACCTCCATTGTATGAGTTCACACACCTGCATTGTGACTTCACACACCTCCATTCTATGACTTCACCCACCAACATTCCGACTTCACACACCTCCATTTTGACTTCACACACCTCAGTTCTGTGCCTTCACATACCTCCATTGTATGATTTCACACACTTCCATTATATGACTTCACACACCTAGATTCTATGACTTCACACACCTCATTTCTGAGTTGACACACCTCCATTCTGTGATTTCACACACCTCCAATCTGACTTCACACACCTCCATTCTATGACTTCACACACCTCCATTGTGACTTCACACACCTCCATTCTATGAGTTCACACACCTCCATTCTGACTTCACACACCTCCATTCTATGACTTCACACAGCTAAAATCTGACTTCACACCTCCATTTGTGACTTCAAACTCCACAATTTTGACTTCACACACCTCCATTCTGTGACGTCACACACTTCCATTCTGTGACTTCACACACATCCATTTTCACTTCACACACTTCCATTCTATGACTTCACACACCTCCATTCTGTGACTTCACGCACCTCCATTCCATGACTTCACACACATCCATTCTATGATATTACACACCACCATTCTATGAGTTCACACACCTCCATTCTATGACCTCACACACCTCCATTCTATGATTTCACACACCTCCATTCTGACTTCACACACCTCCCTTGTATGACTTCACACACCTCCATTCCCTGACTTCACACACCTCCATTCTATGACTTCACACAACTCCATCTGACTTCACACACCTCCATTCCATGACTTCACACACCTCCATTCGATGAATTCACACACCTCCATTCTTTGATTCATGCACCTCCATTCTACGAGTTCACACACCTCCATTCTGTGACTTCACACACCTTTATTGTTTGACTTCACACACCTCCATTCTTTGACTTCACACACCTCCATTCCATGACTTCACACACCTCCATTCTATGAGTTAACACACCTCCATTCTATCAGTTCACACACCTCCATTTTGACTTCACACACCTCCATTCTTTGACTTCATACACCTTCATTCTCACTTCAGAAACATCCATTCTATGACTTCACGCACCTCCATTCTATGACTTCACAAACCTCCGTTCTGTGACCACACACCTCCATTCTGAGTTCCCACACCTCCATTCTGTGACTTCACCCACCTCCATCCTGACTTCACACACCTCCACTCTGACTTCACAAACCTCACTTCTTTGACTTCTCTCACCTCCATTCTATGATTTCACACACTTCCATTCTATGAATTCACACACCTCCATTCTATGACTTCACTCACCTCATTTCTGAGTTGACACACCTCCATTCTCTGATTTCACACACCTCCAATTTGACTTCACACACCCCCATTCTATGACTTCACACACCCCCATTGTGACTTCACACACTCCATTCTATGAGTTCACACAACTCCATTCTGACTTTACACACCTCCACTCTATGGCTTCACACAGCTGCATTCTCACTTCAGACACCTTCATTCTGTGACTTCACACATCCTCCGTTCTGTGACTTCACACACCTCCATTCTGAGTTCACACAACTCCATCCTGTGACTTCACACACCTCCAATCTGACTTCACACACCTCCATTCTATGATTTCACAAACATCCGTTCTGTGACGTCACACACCTTCATTTTGTGGTCACACACCTCCATTCTGTGACTTCACACACCTCAATTCTGAGTTCACACACCTCCATTCCGGTACTTAACACACATCCATTCTGTGACTTCATACACCTCCATTCTATGACTTCACACACCTCCATTCTTTGACTTCACACACCTCCATTATATGACTTCACACACCTCCATTCTGGGTTCACACACCTCCAATCTGTGTCTTCACACCCCTCCATTCTGTGACTTCACACACCTCCATTCTATGACTTCACACACCTCAATTCTATGACTTCACACACGTCCATTCTATGATTTTACACACCTCCATTCTGTGACTTCACACACCTCCATTCTATAACTTCACACACCTCCATTCTGTGACTTCACACACCTCCATTCTATGACTTCACACACCTCCATTCTATGACTTCACACAGCTCCATTCTGTGACTTCACACACCTCCATTCTATGATTTCACACACCTCCATTCTGTGACTTCACACACCTCCATTCTATGACTTCACACACCTCTATTCTATAACTTAACACACCTACATTGTGACTTCACACCTCCATTCTATGAGTTCTCACACCTGCATGTGACTTCACACACCTCCATTTTGACTTCACACGCCTCAGTTCTGTGACTTCACACACCTCCAATCTATGATTTCACACACTTCCATTCTATGACTTCACACACCTAGATTCTATGACTTCACACACCTCATTTCTGAGTTGACACACCTCCACTCTGTGACTTCACACACCTCCATTCTGTGACTTCCCACACCTCCATTCTGTGACTTCACACACCTCCATTCTATGACTTCACACACCTCCATTCTGACTTCACACACCTCCATTCTATGACTTCGCACACCTCTATTCTGACTTCACACACCTCCATTCTGTGACTTCACACACCTCCATTCGATGACTTCACACACCTACATTCTTTGACTTCCCACACAACCATTTTGACTTCACACCTCCATTCTGTGACTTCACACACTTACATTTGTGACTTCTCACACCACCTTTTTGACTTCACACAGCTCCATTCTGTGACTTCACACACCTCCATTCTGTCATTTCACACACCTCCCTTCCGTGACTTCACCCACCTCCATTCTATGACTTCACACACCTCCATTCTATGACATCACACACCTCCATTCTATGACTTCACACACTTCCACGCTATGACTTCACACACCACCATACTATGACTTCACACACCTCCATTCTATGACTTCCTACACATGCATTCTGACTTCACACACCTCCATTGTATGTCTTCACACATCTTCTTTCTGTAACTTCCCACACTTCAAATGTTTGACTTCACAAACCACCATTCCATGAGTTCACACACCTGCATTCTATGAGTTCACACACCTCCATTCTTTGACTTCACACACCTCCATTTTGACTTCACACACCTACATTCTGTGACTTCACACACCTCCATTTGTGACTTCACACACCACCATTTTGATTTCACACACCACCATTCTGTGACTTCACACACCTCCATTCTGTGACTTCACACACCGTTATTGTTTGACTTCACACACCTCCATTCTTTGACTTCACACACCTCCATTCTGTGACTTCACACACCTCCATTGTATGAGTTCACACACCTGCATTGTGACTTCACACACCTCCATTCTATGACTTCACCCACCAACATTCCGACTTCACACACCTCCATTTTGACTTCACACACCTCAGTTCTGTGCCTTCACATACCTCCATTGTATGATTTCACACACTTCCATTATATGACTTCACACACCTAGATTCTATGACTTCACACACCTCATTTCTGAGTTGACACACCTCCATTCTGTGATTTCACACACCTCCAATCTGACTTCACACACCTCCATTCTATGACTTCACACACCTCCATTGTGACTTCACACACCTCCATTCTATGAGTTCACACACCTCCATTCTGACTTCACACACCTCCATTCTATGACTTCACACAGCTAAAATCTGACTTCACACCTCCATTTGTGACTTCAAACTCCACAATTTTGACTTCACACACCTCCATTCTGTGACGTCACACACTTCCATTCTGTGACTTCACACACATCCATTTTCACTTCACACACTTCCATTCTATGACTTCACACACCTCCATTCTGTGACTTCACGCACCTCCATTCCATGACTTCACACACATCCATTCTATGATATTACACACCACCATTCTATGAGTTCACACACCTCCATTCTATGACCTCACACACCTCCATTCTATGATTTCACACACCTCCATTCTGACTTCACACACCTCCCTTGTATGACTTCACACACCTCCATTCCCTGACTTCACACACCTCCATTCTATGACTTCACACAACTCCATCTGACTTCACACACCTCCATTCCATGACTTCACACACCTCCATTCGATGAATTCACACACCTCCATTCTTTGATTCATGCACCTCCATTCTACGAGTTCACACACCTCCATTCTGTGACTTCACACACCTTTATTGTTTGACTTCACACACCTCCATTCTTTGACTTCACACACCTCCATTCCATGACTTCACACACCTCCATTCTATGAGTTAACACACCTCCATTCTATCAGTTCACACACCTCCATTTTGACTTCACACACCTCCATTCTTTGACTTCATACACCTTCATTCTCACTTCAGAAACATCCATTCTATGACTTCACGCACCTCCATTCTATGACTTCACAAACCTCCGTTCTGTGACCACACACCTCCATTCTGAGTTCCCACACCTCCATTCTGTGACTTCACCCACCTCCATCCTGACTTCACACACCTCCACTCTGACTTCACAAACCTCACTTCTTTGACTTCTCTCACCTCCATTCTATGATTTCACACACTTCCATTCTATGAATTCACACACCTCCATTCTATGACTTCACTCACCTCATTTCTGAGTTGACACACCTCCATTCTCTGATTTCACACACCTCCAATTTGACTTCACACACCCCCATTCTATGACTTCACACACCCCCATTGTGACTTCACACACTCCATTCTATGAGTTCACACAACTCCATTCTGACTTTACACACCTCCACTCTATGGCTTCACACAGCTGCATTCTCACTTCAGACACCTTCATTCTGTGACTTCACACATCCTCCGTTCTGTGACTTCACACACCTCCATTCTGAGTTCACACAACTCCATCCTGTGACTTCACACACCTCCAATCTGACTTCACACACCTCCATTCTATGATTTCACAAACATCCGTTCTGTGACGTCACACACCTTCATTTTGTGGTCACACACCTCCATTCTGTGACTTCACACACCTCAATTCTGAGTTCACACACCTCCATTCCGGTACTTAACACACATCCATTCTGTGACTTCATACACCTCCATTCTATGACTTCACACACCTCCATTCTTTGACTTCACACACCTCCATTATATGACTTCACACACCTCCATTCTGGGTTCACACACCTCCAATCTGTGTCTTCACACCCCTCCATTCTGTGACTTCACACACCTCCATTCTATGACTTCACACACCTCAATTCTATGACTTCACACACGTCCATTCTATGATTTTACACACCTCCATTCTGTGACTTCACACACCTCCATTCTATAACTTCACACACCTCCATTCTGTGACTTCACACACCTCCATTCTATGACTTCACACACCTCCATTCTATGACTTCACACAGCTCCATTCTGTGACTTCACACACCTCCATTCTATGATTTCACACACCTCCATTCTGTGACTTCACACACCTCCATTCTATGACTTCACACACCTCTATTCTATAACTTAACACACCTACATTGTGACTTCACACCTCCATTCTATGAGTTCTCACACCTGCATGTGACTTCACACACCTCCATTTTGACTTCACACGCCTCAGTTCTGTGACTTCACACACCTCCAATCTATGATTTCACACACTTCCATTCTATGACTTCACACACCTAGATTCTATGACTTCACACACCTCATTTCTGAGTTGACACACCTCCACTCTGTGATTTCACACACCTCCAATCTGACTTCACACACCTCCATTCTATGACTTCACACACCTGCATTGTGACTTCACACACCTCCATTCTATGAGTTAACACACCTCCATTCTGACTTCACACACCTCCATTCTATGACTTCACACAGCTAAATTCTGACTTCACACCTCCATTTGTGACTTCACACTCCACAATTTTGACTTAACATACCTCCATTCTGTGACTTCACACACCTCCATTCTGTGACTTCACACACATCCATTTTGACTTCACACACTTCCATTCTTTGACTTCACACACCTGCATTCTGTGACTTCACACACCACCATTCCATGACTTCACACACCTCCATTCTATGAGATTACACAACACCATTCTATGAGTTCACACACCTACATTCTGATTTCACACACCTCCATTCTATGACTTCACACACCTTCATTTTTTCTTCAGAATCATCCATTCTATGACTTCACACACCTCCATTCTGTGACTTCACTCACCTCCATTTTTTGAATTCACATACCTCCATTCTTTGACTTCACACACCTCCTTTCCATGACTTCACACACCTCCATTCCTTGAGTTCACACACCTCCATTCTGAGTTCACACACCCCCATTCTGTGACTTCATACACCTTCAATCTGTGACTTGACACACCTCCATTCTATTACTTCACACACCTCCATTCTATGACTTCACAAACCTCCAATATATGACTTCACACACCTCCATTCTGTGACTTCACACACCTCCATTCTATGACTTCACACACCTCCATTCTGTGACTTCACACACCTCCATTCTGACTTCACAGACTTCAATTCTGTGAATTCACACAACTCCATTCTATGATTTCACACGCCTCCATTCTATGACTTCACACACCTCCATTCTATGCCTTCACACACCTCCTTTCTCAGTTGACACACCTCCATTCTATGACTTCACACACCTACAATCTGACTTCACACACCTCCATTCTATGACTTCACACACCTCCATTCTGTGACTTCAAAAACCTCCATTCGATGACTTCACACCCCTCCATTGTGACTTCACACACCATCATTCTATGAGTTCACACACCGCCATTCTGACTTCACTCACCTCCATTCTATGACTTCACACAGCTCCATTCTGACGTCACACAGCTCCCTTCTATGACTTTGTACACATCTATTCTGACTTCACACACCTCCATTCTGTGACTTCACACACCTCCATTCTATGACTTCACACACCTCCATTGTGACTTCACACACCTCCCTTCTATGACTTCACACAGCTAAAATCTGACTTCACACCTCCATTTGAGACTTCACACTCCACAATTTTGACTTCACACACCTCCATTCTGTGACGTCACACACCTCCATTCTGTAACTTCACACACATCCATTTTCACTTCACACACTTCCATTCTATGACTTCACACACCTCCATTCTGTGACTTCACGCACCTCCATTCCATGACTTCACACACCTCCATTCTACGATATTACACACCACCATTCTATGAGTTCACACACCTACATTGTGACTTCACACACCTCCATTCTATGACTTCACACACATTCATTTTTTCTTCAGAATCATCCATTCTATGACTTCACACACCTCCATTCTATGATTTCACAAAATTCCATTCTGTGACTTCACACATCTCCATTCTGACTTCACACACCTCCATTCTATTACTTCACACACTTCCATTCTATGACTTCACACATCTCCATTCTGTGACTTCACACACCTCCATTGTGAATCCACACACCTGCATTCTGTCACTTCACACACCTCCATTCTGTGACTTCACACACCTCCATTCTGTGACTTCACTCACCTCCATTTTTTGAATTCACATACCTCCATTCTTTGACTTCGCACACCTCCATTCCATGACTTCACATACCTCCATTCCATGAGTTCACACACCTCCATTCTATGAGTTCACACACCACCATTTTGACTTCACACACCTCCATTCTATGACTTCACACACCTCCATTCTATGACTTCACAAACCTCCAATATATGACTTCACACACCTCCATTCTGTTACTTCACACACCTCCATTCTATGACTTCACACACCTCCATTCTGTGACTTCACACACCTACATTGTGACTTCACAGACCTCCATTCTATGAGTTCACACAAATGCATTGTGAATTCACACACCTCCATTCTATGACTTCACACACCTCCATTCTGACTTCACACACCTCCATTCTGACTTCACACACCTCAATTCTGTGATTTCACATACCTCCATTCTATGATTTCACACACCTCCATTCTATGACTTCACACACCTCCATTCAATGACTTCACACACCTCCTTTCTGAGTTGACACACCTCCATTCTATGACTTCACACACCTCCAATCTGACTTCACACACATCCATTCTATAACTTCACACACCTCCATTCTGTGACTTCAAAAACCTCCATTCTATGACTTCACACACCTCCATTGTGACTTCACACACCATCATTCTATGAGTTCACACACCGCCATTCTGACTTCACTCACCTCCATTCTATGACTTCACACAGCTCCATTCTGACTTTACACAGCTCCATTGTATGACTTCGCACACATCTATTCTGACTTCACACACCTCCATTCTGTGACTTCACACACCTCCATTCTATGACTTCACACACCTGCATTCTATGACTTCACACACCCCCATTGTGTGACTTCACACACCTCCATTCTATGACTTCACACACCTCCATTCTGTGACTTCACACACCTCGATTCTGAGTTCACACACCTCCATTTTGTAATTTCACACACCTACATTCTCAGACTTCACACACCTCCATTCTATGACTTCACACACCTAAATTCTATGACTTCACACACCTCCATTCTATGACTTCACACACCTCCATTCTGTGACTTCACACACCTCCATTCTATGACTTCACACACCTCCATTCTGTGACTTCACACACCTCCATTCTATGACCTCACACACCTCCATTCTATGACTTCGCACACCTGCATTGTGACTTCACACACCTCCATTTTATGAGTTCACACGCCTCCATTTTGATTTCACACACGCGCATTCTATGACTTCACACAACTCCATCTGACTTCACACACCTCCATTCCATGACTTCACACACCTCCATTCGATGACTTCACTCACCTCCATTCTTTGACTGCATGCACCTCCATTCTATGAGTTCACACACCTCCATTCTGTGACTTCACACATCTTTATTGTTTGACTTCACACACCTCCATTCTTTGACTTCACACACCTCCATTCCATGACTTCACACACCTCCATTCTATGAGTTCACACACCTCCATTCTATGATTTCACACACTTCCATTCTATGACTTGACACACCTAGATTCTATGACTTCACACACCTCATTTCTGAGTTGACACACCTCCATTCTATGACTTCACACACCTCCATTGTGACTTCACACACCTCCATTCTATGAGTTAACACACCTCCATTCTGACTTCACACACCTCCATTCTATGACTTCACACAGCTAAATTCTGACTTCACAACTCCTTTTGTGACTTCACAATCCACAATTTTGACTTAACACACTTCCATTCTGTGACTTCACACACCTCCATTCTGTGACTTCACAAACATCCATTTTGACTTCACACACTTCCATTCTTTGACTTCACACACCTCCATTCTGTGACTTCACACACCTCCATTCCATGACTTCACACACCTCCATTCTATGAGATTACACAACACCATTCTATGAGTTCACACACCTACATTGTGACTTCACACACCTCCATTCTATGACTTCACACACCTTCATTTTTTCTTCAGAATCATCCATTCTATGACTTCACACACCTCCATTCTCTGACTTCACTCACCTCAATTTTTTGAATTCACATACCTCCATTCTTTGACTTCACACACCTCCTTTCCATGACTTCACACACCTCCATTCCATGAGTTCACACACCTCCATTCTATGAGTTCACACACCACCATTTTGACTTCACACACCTCCATTCTATGACTTCACACACCTTCATTCTTACTTCAGAAACATCCATTCTATGAATTCACACACCTCCATTCTGTGACTTCACACACCTCCATTCTGAGTTCACACGCCCCCATTCTGTGACTTCACACAACTTCAATCTGTCACTTGACACACCTCCATTCTATTACTTCACACACCTCCATTCTATGACTTCACAAACCTCCAATATATGACTTCACACACCTCCATTCTGTGACTTCACACACCTCCATTCTGTGACTTCACACACCTCCATTCTGTGACTTCACACACCTCCATTCTGACTTCACACACCTCAATTCTGTGACTTCACACAACTCCATTCTATGATTTCACACCCCTCCATTCTATGACTTCACACACCTCCATTCTATGACTTCACACACCTCCTTTCTGAGTTGACACACCTCCATTCTATGACTTCACACACCTCCAATCTGACTTCACACACCTCCATTCTATGACTTCACACACCTCCATTCTATGACTTCACTCACCTCCATTCTATGACTTCACACACCTCCATTGTGACTTCACAAACCATCATTCTATGAGTTCACACACCGCCAATCTGACTTCACTCACCTCCATTCTATGACTTCACACAGCTCCATTCTGACGTCACACAGCTCCCTTCTATGACTTCGCACACATCTATTCTGACTTCAAACACCTCCATTCTGTGACTTCACACACCTCCATTCTATGACGTCACACACCTCCATTCTATAACTTAACACACCTATATGCGACTTCACACACCTCCATTGTATGAGTTCACACACCTGCATTGTGACTTCACACACCTCCTTTCTATGACTTCACCCACCAACATTCCGACTTCACACACCTCCATTTTGACTTCACATGCCTCAGTTCTGTGCCTTCACACACCTCCATTCTATGATTTCACACACTTCCATTCTATGACTTCACACACCTAGATTCTATGACTTCACACACCTCATTTCTGAGTTGACACACCTCCATTCTGTGATTTCACACACCTCCAATCTGACTTCACACACCTCCATTCTATGACTTCACACACCTCCATTGTGACTTCACACACCTCCATTCTATGAGTTCACACACCTCCATTCTGACTTCACACACCTCCTTTCTATGACTTCACACAGCTAAAATCTGACTTCACACCTCCATTTGAGACTTCACACTCCACAATTTTGACTTCACACACCTCCATTCTGTGACGTCACACATCTCCATTCTGTGACTCCACACACATCCATTTTGACTTCACACACTTCCATTCTATGACTTCACACACCTTCATTCTGTGACTTCACGCACCTCCATTCCATGACTTCACACACCTCCATTCTATGATATTACACACCACCATTCTATGAGTTCAGACACCTACATTGTGACTTCACACACCTCAAGTCTATGACTTCACACACCCTCATTTTTTCTTCAGAATCATCCATTCTATGGCTTCACACACCTCCATTCTATGATTTCACAAAATTCCATTCTGTGACTTCACACATCTCCATTCTGACTTCACACACCTCCATTCTATTATTTCACACACTTCCATTCTATGACTTCACACACCTCCATTCTGTGACTTCACACACCTCCATTGTGAATTCACACACCTGCATTCTGTCACTTCACACACCTCCATTCTGTGACTTCACACACCTCCATTCTGTGACTTCACTCACCTCCATTTTTTGAATTCACATACCTCCATTCTTTGACTTCGCACACCTCCATTCCATGACTTCACACACCTCCATTCCATGAGTTCACCCTCCTCCATTCTATGAGTTCACACACCACCATTTTGACTTCACACACCTCCATTCTATGACTTCACACACCTCCATTCTATGACTTCACAAACCTCCAATATATGACTTCACACACCTCCATTCTGTCACTTCACACATCTCCATTCTATGACTTCACCCACCTCCATTCTGTGACTTCACACACTTACATTGTGACTTCGCAGACCTCCATTCTATGAGTTCACACAAATGCATTGTGAATTCACACACCTCCATTCTATGACTTCACACACCTCCATTCTGACTTCACACACCTCCATTCTGACTTCACACACCTCAATTTTGTGATTTCACACACCTCCATTCTATGATTTCACACACCTCCATTCTATGACTTCACACACCCCCATTCTATGACTTCACACACCTCCTTTCTGAGTTGACACACCTCCATTCTATGACTTCACACACCTCCAATCTGACTTCACACACCTCCATTCTATAACTTCACACACCTCCATTCTGTGACTTCAAAAACCTCCATTCTATGACTTCACACACCTCCATTGTGACTTCACACACCATCATTCTATGAGTTCACACACTGCCATTCTGACTTCACACAGCTCCATTCTATGACTTCGCACACATCTATTCTGACTTCACACACCTCCATTCTGTGACTTCACACACCTCCATTCTATGACTTCACACACCTCCATTCTATGACTTCACACACCCCCACTGTGTGACTTCACACACCTCCATTCTATGACTTCACACACCTCCATTCTGTGACTTCACACACCTCCATTCTGAGTTCACACACCTCCATTTTGTAATGTCACACACCTACATTCTCAGACTTCACACACCTCCATTCTATGACTTCACACACCTAAATTCTATGACTTCACACACCTCCATTCTATGACTTCACACACCTCCATTCTGTGACTTCACACACCTCCATTCTATGACTTCACACACCTCCATTCTGTGACTTCACACACCTCCATTCTATGACCTCACACACCTCCATTCTATGACTTCGCACACCTGCATTGTGACTTCGCACACCTCCATTCTATGAGTTCACACACCTCCATTTTGACTTCACACACCTCCATTCTATGACTTCACACAACTCCATCTGACTTCACCCACCTCCATTCCATGACTTCACACACCTCCATTCGATGACTTCACTCACCTCCATTCTTTGACTGCATGCACCACCATGCTATGAGTTCACACACCTCCATTCTGTGACTTCACACACCTTTATTGTTTGACTTCACACACCTCCATTCTTTGACTTCACACACCTCCAATCCATGACTTCACACACCTCCATTCTATGAGTTCACACACCTCCATTCTATGATTTTACACACTTCCATTCTATGACTTCACACACCTAAATTCTATGACTTCACTCACCTCCATTCTATGACTTCACACACCTCCATTCTGTGACTTCACACACCTCCATTCTATGACTTCACACACCTCCATTCTGTGACTTCACACACCTCCATTCTATGCCCTCACACACCTCCATTTTATGACTTCACCCACCAACATTCCGACTTCACACACCTCCATTTTGACTTCACACGCCTCAGTTCTGTGCCTTCACACTCCTCCATTCTATGATTTCACACACTCCCATTGTATGACTTCACACACCTAGATTCTATGACTTCACACACCTCATTTCTGAGTTGACACACCTCCATTCTGTGACTTCACACACCTCCAATCTGACTACACACACCTCCATTCTATGACTTCACACACCTCCATTGTGACTTCACACACCTCCATTCTATGAGTTCACACACCTCCATTCTGACTTCACACACCTCCATTCTATGACTTCACACAGCTAAAATCTGACTTCACACCTCCATTTGAGACTTCACACTCCACAATTTTGACTTCACACACCTCCATTCTGTGACGTAACACACCTCCATTCTGTGACTTCACACACATCCATTTTGACTTCACACACTTCCATTCTATGACTTCACACACCTCCATTCTGTGACTTCACGCACCTCCTTTCCATGATATTACACACGACCATTCTATGAGTTCACACACCTCCATTTTTACTTCACACACCTCCATTCTATGACTTCACACACCTTCATTTTTTCTTCAGAATCATCCATTCTATGACTTCACACACCTCCATTCTATAATTTCACAAAATTCCATTCTGTGACTTCACACATCTCCATTCTGACTTCACACACCTCCATTCTATTACTTCACACACTACCATTCTATGACTTCACACACCTCCATTCTGTGACTTCACACACCTCCATTGTGAATTCACACACCTGCATTCTGTCACTTCACACACCTCCATTCTGTGACTTCACACACCTCCATTCTGTGACTTCACTCACCTCCATTTTTTGAATTCACATACATCCATTCTGTGATTTCACACACCTCCATTCTATGATTTCACACACCTCCATTCTATGAGTTCACACTCCTCCATTCTATAAGTTCACACACCTCCTTTCTGAGTTGACACACCTCCATTATATGACTTCACACACCTCCAATCTGACTTCACACACCTCCATTCTATAACTTCACACACCTCCATTCTGTGACTTCAAAAACCTCCATTCTAGGACTTCACACACCTCCATTGTGACTTCACACACCATCATTCTATGAGTTCACACACCGCCATTCTGACTTCACTCACCTCCATTCTATGACTTCACACAACTCCATCTGACTTCACACACCTCCATTTTGTAATTTCACACACCTACTTTCTCAGACTTCACACACCTCCATTCTATGACTTCACACACCTCCAATCTGACTTCACACACCTCCATTCTATAACTTCACACACCTCCATTCTGTGACTTCAAAAACCTCCATTCTATGACTTCACACACCTCCATTGTGACTTCACACACCATCATTCTGAGTTCACACACCGCCATTCTGACTTCACTCACCTCCATTCTATGACTTCACACAGCTCCATCCTGACTTCACACAGCTCCATTCTATGACTTCGCACACATCTATTCTGACTTCACACACCTCCATTCTGTGACTTCACACACTTCCATTCTATGACTTCACAAACCTAGATTCTATGACTTCACACACCTCATTTCTGAGTTGACACACCTCCATTCTATGACTTCACACACCTCCATTGTGACTTCACACACCTCCATTCTATGAGTTAACACACCTCCATTCTGACTTCACACACCTCCATTCTATGACTTCACACAGCTAAATTCTGACTTCACAACTCCTTTTGTGACTTCACAATCCACAATTTTGACTTAACACACCTCCATTCTGTGACTTCACAAACCTCCATTCTGTGACTTCACACACATCCATTTTGACTTCACACACTTCCATTCTCTGACTTCACACACCTCCATTCTGTGACTTCACACACCTCCATTCCATGACTTCACACACCTCCATTCTATGAGATTACACAACACCATTCTATGAGTTCACACACCTACATTGTGACTTCACACACCTCCATTCTATGACTTCACACACCTTCATTTTTTCTTCAGAATCATCCATTCTATGACTTCACACACCTCCATTCTGTGACTTCACTCACCTCCATTTTTTGAATTCACATACCTCCATTCTTTGACTTCACACACCTCCTGTCCATGACTTCACACACCTCCATTCCATGAGTTCACACACCTCCATTCTATGAGTTCTCACACCACCATTTTGACTTCACACACCTCCATTCTATGACTTCACACACCTTCATTCTTACTTCAGAAACATCCATTCTATGAATTCACACACCTCCATTCTGTGACTTCACACACCTCCATTCTATGACCTCACACACCTCCATTCTATGACTTCGCACACCTGCATTGTGACTTCGCACACCTCCATTCTATGAGTTCACACACCTCCATTTTGACTTCACACACCTCCATTCTATGACTTCACACAACTCCATCTGACTTCACCCACCTCCATTCCATGACTTCACACACCTCCATTCGATGACTTCACTCACCTCCATTCTTTGACTGCATGCACCACCATGCTATGAGTTCACACACCTCCATTCTGTGACTTCACACACCTTTATTGTTTGACTTCACACACCTCCATTCTTTGACTTCACACACCTCCAATCCATGACTTCACACACCTCCATTCTATGAGTTCACACACCTCCATTCTATGATTTTACACACTTCCATTCTATGACTTCACACACCTAAATTCTATGACTTCACTCACCTCCATTCTATGACTTCACACACCTCCATTCTGTGACTTCACACACCTCCATTCTATGACTTCACACACCTCCATTCTGTGACTTCACACACCTCCATTCTATGCCCTCACACACCTCCATTTTATGACTTCACCCACCAACATTCCGACTTCACACACCTCCATTTTGACTTCACACGCCTCAGTTCTGTGCCTTCACACTCCTCCATTCTATGATTTCACACACTCCCATTGTATGACTTCACACACCTAGATTCTATGACTTCACACACCTCATTTCTGAGTTGACACACCTCCATTCTGTGACTTCACACACCTCCAATCTGACTACACACACCTCCATTCTATGACTTCACACACCTCCATTGTGACTTCACACACCTCCATTCTATGAGTTCACACACCTCCATTCTGACTTCACACACCTCCATTCTATGACTTCACACAGCTAAAATCTGACTTCACACCTCCATTTGAGACTTCACACTCCACAATTTTGACTTCACACACCTCCATTCTGTGACGTAACACACCTCCATTCTGTGACTTCACACACATCCATTTTGACTTCACACACTTCCATTCTATGACTTCACACACCTCCATTCTGTGACTTCACGCACCTCCTTTCCATGATATTACACACGACCATTCTATGAGTTCACACACCTCCATTTTTACTTCACACACCTCCATTCTATGACTTCACACACCTTCATTTTTTCTTCAGAATCATCCATTCTATGACTTCACACACCTCCATTCTATAATTTCACAAAATTCCATTCTGTGACTTCACACATCTCCATTCTGACTTCACACACCTCCATTCTATTACTTCACACACTACCATTCTATGACTTCACACACCTCCATTCTGTGACTTCACACACCTCCATTGTGAATTCATAAACCTGCATTCTGTCACTTCACACACCTCCATTCTGTGACTTCACACACCTCCATTCTGTGACTTCACTCACCTCCATTTTTTGAATTCACATACATCCATTCTGTGATTTCACACACCTCCATTCTATGATTTCACACACCTCCATTCTATGAGTTCACACTCCTCCATTCTATAAGTTCACACACCTCCTTTCTGAGTTGACACACCTCCATTCTATGACTTCACACACCTCCAATCTGACTTCACACACCTCCATTCTATAACTTCACACACCTCCATTCTGTGACTTCAAAAACCTCCATTCTAGGACTTCACACACCTCCATTGTGACTTCACACACCATCATTCTATGAGTTCACACACCGCCATTCTGACTTCACTCACCTCCATTCTATGACTTCACACAACTCCATCTGACTTCACACACCTCCATTTTGTAATTTCACACACCTACTTTCTCAGACTTCACACACCTCCATTCTATGACTTCACACACCTCCAATCTGACTTCACACACCTCCATTCTATAACTTCACACACCTCCATTCTGTGACTTCAAAAACCTCCATTCTATGACTTCACACACCTCCATTGTGACTTCACACACCATCATTCTGAGTTCACACACCGCCATTCTGACTTCACTCACCTCCATTCTATGACTTCACAAAGCTCCATTCTGACTTCACACAGCTCCATTCTATGACTTCGCACACATCTATTCTGACTTCACACACCTCCATTCTGTGACTTCACACACTTCCATTCTATAACTTCACAAACCTAGATTCTATGACTTCACTCACCTCATTTCTGAGTTGACACACCTCCATTCTATGACTTCACACACCTCCATTGTGACTTCACACACCCCCATTCTATGAGTTAACACACCTCCATTCTGACTTCACACACCTCCATTCTATGACTTCACACAGCTAAATTCTGACTTCACAACTCCTTTTGTGACTTCACAATCCACAATTTTGACTTAACACACCTCCATTCTGTGACTTCACAAACCTCCATTCTGTGACTTCACACACATCCATTTTGACTTCACACACTTCCATTCTTTGACTTCACACACCTCCATTCTGTGACTTCACACACCTCCATTCCATGACTTCACACACCTCCATTCTATGAGATTACACAACACCATTCTATGAGTTCACACACCTACATTGTGACTTCACACACCTCCATTCTATGACTTCACACACCTTCATTTTTTCTTCAGAATCATCCATTCTATGACTTCACACACCTCCATTCTGTGACTTCACTCACCTCCATTTTTTGAATTCACATACCTCCATTCTTTGACTTCACACACCTCCTGTCCATGACTTCACACACCTCCATTCCATGAGTTCACACACCTCCATTCTATGAGTTCTCACACCACCATTTTGACTTCACACACCTCCATTCTATGACTTCACACACCTTCATTCTTACTTCAGAAACATCCATTCTATGAATTCACACACCTCCATTCTGTGACTTCACACACCTCCATTCTGAGTTCACACACCCCCATTCTGTGACTTCACACAACTTCAATCTGTCACTTGACACACCTCCATTCTATTACTTCACACACCTCCATTCTATGACTTCACAAACCTCCAATATATGACTTCACACACCTCCATTCTGTGACTTCACACACCTCCATTCTATGACTTCACACACCTCCATTCTGTGACTTCACACACCTCCATTCTGACTTCACAGACCTCAATTCTGTGACTTCACACAACTCCATTCTATGAATTCACACCCCTCCATTCTATGACTTCACACACCTCCATTCTATGACTTCACACACCTCCTTTCTGAGTTGACACACCTCCATTCTATGACTTCACACACCTCCAATCTGACTTCACACACCTCCATTCTATGACTTCACACACCTCCATTCTGTGACTTCAAAAACCTCCATTCTATGACTTCACACACCTCCATTGTGACTTCACAAACCATCATTCTATGAGTTCACACACCGCCATTCTGACTTCACTCACCTCCATTCTATGACTTCACACAGCACCATTCTGACGTCACACAGCTCCCTTCTATGACTTCGCACACATCTATTCTGACTTCAAACACCTCCATTCTGTGACTTCACACACCTCCATTCTATGACGTCACACACCTCCATTCTATAACTTAACACACCTATATTGTGACTTCACACACCTCCATTGTATGAGTTCACACACCTGCATTGTGACTTCACACACCTCCTTTCTATGACTTCACCCACCAACATTCCGACTTCACACACCTCCATTTTGACTTCACACGCCTCAGTTCTGTGCCTTCACACACCTCCATTCTATGATTTCACACACTTCCATTCTATGACTTCACACACCTAGATTCTATGACTTCACACACCTCATTTCTGAGTTGACACACCTCCATTCTGTGATTTCACACACCTCCAATCTGACGTCACACACCTCCATTCTATGACTTCACACACCTCCATTGTGACTTCACACACCTCCATTCTATGAGTTCACACACCTCCATTCTGACTTCACACACCTCCATTCTATGACTTCACACAGCTAAAATCTGACTTCACACCTCCATTTGAGACTTCACACTCCACAATTTTGACTTCACACACCTCCATTCTGTGACGTCACACACCTCCATTCTGTGACTCCACACACATCCATTTTCATTTCACGCACCTCCATTCCATGACTTCACACACCTCCATTCTATGATATTACACACCACCATTCTAGGAGTTCACACACCTACATTGTGACTTCACACACCTCCATTCTATGACTTCACACACCTTCATTTTTTCTTCAGAATCATCCATTCTATGGCTTCACACACCTCCATTCTATGATTTCACAAAATTCCATTCTGTGACTTCACACATCTCCATTCTGACTTCACACACCTCCATTCTATTATTTCACACACTTCCATTCTATGACTTCACACACCTCCATTCTGTGATTTCACACACCTCCATTGTGAATTCACACACCTGCATTCTGTCACTTCACACACCTCCATTCTGTGACTTCACACACCTCCATTCTGTGACTTCACTCACCTCCATTTTTTGAATTCACATACCTCCATTCTTTGACTTCGCACACCTCCATTCCATGACTTCACACACCTCCATTCCATGAGTTCACACTCCTCCATTCTATGAGTTCACACACCACCATTTTGACTTCACACACCTCCATTCTTTGACTTCACACACCTCCATTCTATGACTTCACAAACCTCCAATATATGACTTCACACACCTCCATACTGTCACTTCACACACCTCCATTCTATGACTTCACCCACCTCCATTCTGTGACTTCACACACTTACATTGTGACTTCACAGACCTCCATTCTATGAGTTCACACAAATGCATTGTGAATTCACACACCTCCATTCTATGACTTCACACACCTCCATTCTGACTTCACACACCTCCATTCTGACTTCACACACCTCAATTTTGTGATTTCACACATCTCCATTCTATGATTTCACACACCTCCATTCTATGACTTCACACACCTCCATTCTATGACTTCACACACCTCCTTTCTGAGTTGACACACCTCCATTCTATGACTTCACACACCTCCAATCTGACTTCACACACCTCCATTCTATAACTTCACACACCTCCATTCTGTGACTTCAAAAACCTCCATTCTATGACTTCACACACCTCCATTGTGATTTCACACACCATCATTCTATGAGTTCACACACCGCCATTCTGACTTCACACAGCTCCATTCTATGACTTCGCACACATCTATTCTGACTTCACACACCTCCATTCTGTGACTTCACACACCTCCATTCTATGACTTCACACACCTCCATTCTATGACTTCACACACCCCCATTGTGTGACTTCACACACCTCCATTCTATGACTTCACACACCTCCATTCTGTGACTTCACACACCTCCATTCTGACTTCACACACCTCCATTTTGTAATGTCACACACCTACATTCTCAGACTTCACACACCTCCATTCTATGACTTCACACACCTAAATTCAATGACTTCACACACCTCCATTCTATGACTTCACACACCTCCATTCTGTGACTTCACACACCTCCATTCTATGACTTCACACACCTCCATTCTGTGACTTCACACACCTCCATTCTATGACCTCACACACCTCCATTCTTTGACTTCCCACACCTCCATTTTGACATCACACACCTCCATTCTATGACCTCACTCACCTCCATTCTATGACTTCACTCACCTCCATTCTTTGACTGCATGCACCACCATTCTATGAGTTCACACACCTCCATTCTGTGACTTCACACACCTTTATTGTTTGACTTCACACACCTCCATTCTTTGACTTCACACACCTCCATTCCATGACTTCACACACCTCCATTCTATGAGTTCACACACCTCCATTCTATGATTTTACACACTTCCATTCTATGACTTCACACACCTAAATTCTATGACTTCACACACCTCCATTCTATGACTTCACACACCTCCATTCTGTGACTTCACACAGCTCCATTCTATGACTTCACACACCTCCATTCTGTGACTTCACACACCTCCATTCTATGCCCTCACACACCTCCATTTTATGACTTCACCCACCAACATTCCGACTTCACACACCTCCATTTTGACTTCACACGCCTCAGTTCTGTGCCTTCACACTCCTCCATTCTATGATTTCACACACTCCCATTGTATGACTTCACACACCTAGATTCTATGACTTCACACACCTCATTTCTGAGTTGACACACCTCCATTCTGTGACTTCACACACCTCCAATCTGACTTCACACACCTCCATTCTATGACTTCACACACCTCCATTGTGACTTCACACACCTCCATTCTATGAGTTCACACACCTCCATTCTGACTTCACACACCTCCATTCTATGACTTCACACAGCTAAAATCTGACTTCACACCTCCATTTGAGACTTCACACTCCACAATTTTGACTTCACACACCTCCATTCTGTGACGTAACACACCTCCATTCTGTGACTTCACACACATCCATTTTGACTTCACACACTTCCATTCTATGACTTCACACACCTCCATTCTGTGACTTCACGCACCTCCTTTCCATGATATTACACACGACCATTCTATGAGTTCACACACCTCCATTTTTACTTCACACACCTCCATTCTATGACTTCACACACCTTCATTTTTTCTTCAGAATCATCCATTCTATGACTTCACACACCTCCATTCTATAATTTCACAAAATTCCATTCTGTGACTTCACACATCTCCATTCTGACTTCACACACCTCCATTCTATTACTTCACACACTACCATTCTATGACTTCACACACCTCCATTCTGTGACTTCACACACCTCCATTGTGAATTCATAAACCTGCATTCTGTCACTTCACACACCTCCATTCTGTGACTTCACACACCTCCATTCTGTGACTTCACTCACCTCCATTTTTTGAATTCACATACATCCATTCTGTGATTTCACACACCTCCATTCTATGATTTCACACACCTCCATTCTATGAGTTCACACTCCTCCATTCTATAAGTTCACACACCTCCTTTCTGAGTTGACACACCTCCATTATATGACTTCACACACCTCCAATCTGACTTCACACACCTCCATTCTATAACTTCACACACCTCCATTCTGTGACTTCAAAAACCTCCATTCTAGGACTTCACACACCTCCATTGTGACTTCACACACCATCATTCTATGAGTTCACACACCGCCATTCTGACTTCACTCACCTCCATTCTATGACTTCACACAACTCCATCTGACTTCACACACCTCCATTTTGTAATTTCACACACCTACTTTCTCAGACTTCACACACCTCCATTCTATGACTTCACACACCTCCAATCTCACTTCACACACCTCCATTCTATAACTTCAAACACCTCCATTCTGTGACTTCAAAAACCTCCATTCTATGACTTCACACACCTCCATTGTGACTTCACACACCATCATTCTGAGTTCACACACCGCCATTCTGACTTCACTCACCTCCATTCTATGACTTCACACAGCTCCATTCTGACTTCACACAGCTCCATTCTATGACTTCGCACACATCTATTCTGACTTCACACACCTCCATTCTGTGACTTCACACACTTCCATTCTATGACTTCACACACCTAGATTCTATGACTTCACACACCTCATTTCTGAGTTGACACACCTCCATTCTATGACTTCACACACCTCCATTGTGACTTCACACACCTCCATTCTATGAGTTAACACACCTCCATTCTGACTTCACACACCTCCATTCTATGACTTCACACAGCTAAATTCTGACTTCACAACTCCTTTTGTGACTTCACAATCCACAATTTTGACTTAACACACCTCCATTCTGTGACTTCACAAACCTCCATTCTGTGACTCCACACACATCCATTTTGACTTCACACACTTCCATTCTTTGACTTCACACACCTCCATTCTGTGACTTCACACACCTCCATTCCATGACTTCACACACCTCCATTCTATGAGATTACACAACACCATTCTATGAGTTCACACACCTACATTGTGACTTCACACACCTCCATTCTATGACTTCACACACCTTCATTTTTTCTTCAGAATCATCCATTCTATGACTTCACACACCTCCATTCTGTGACTTCACTCACCTCCATTTTTTGAATTCACATACCTCCATTCTTTGACTTCACACACCTCCTGTCCATGACTTCACACACCTCCATTCCATGAGTTCACACACCTCCATTCTATGAGTTCTCACACCACCATTTTGACTTCACACACCTCCATTCTATGACTTCACACACCTTCATTCTTACTTCAGAAACATCCATTCTATGAATTCACACACCTCCATTCTGTGACTTCACACACCTCCATTCTGAGTTCACACACCCCCATTCTGTGACTTCACACAACTTCAATCTGTCACTTGACACACCTCCATTCTATTACTTCACACACCTCCATTCTATGACTTCACAAACCTCCAATATATGACTTCACACACCTCCATTCTGTGACTTCACACACCTCCATTCTGTGACTTCACACACCTCCATTCTATGACTTCACACACCTCCATTCTGTGACTTCACACACCTCCATTCTGACTTCACAGACCTCAATTCTGTGACTTCACAAAACTCCATTCTATGAATTCACACCCCTCCATTCTATGACTTCACACACCTCCATTCTATGACTTCACACACCTCCTTTCTGAGTTGACACACCTCCATTCTATGACTTCACACACCTCCAATCTGACTTCACACACCTCCATTCTATGACTTCACACACCTCCATTCTGTGACTTCAAAAACCTCCATTCTATGACTTCACACACCTCCATTGTGACTTCACAAACCATCATTCTATGAGTTCACACACCGCCATTCTGACTTCACTCACCTCCATTCTATGACTTCACACAGCACCATTCTGACGTCACACAGCTCCCTTCTATGACTTCGCACACATCTATTCTGACTTCAAACACCTCCATTCTGTGACTTCATACACCTCCATTCTATGACGTCACACACCTCCATTCTATAACTTAACACACCTATATTGTGACTTCACACACCTCCATTGTATGAGTTCACACACCTGCATTGTGACTTCACACACCTCCTTTCTATGACTTCACCCACCAACATTCCGACTTCACACACCTCCATTTTGACTTCACACGCCTCAGTTCTGTGCCTTCACACACCTCCATTCTATGATTTCACACACTTCCATTCTATGACTTCACACACCTAGATTCTATGACTTCACACACCTCATTTCTGAGTTGACACACCTCCATTCTGTGATTTCACACACCTCCAATCTGACGTCACACACCTCCATTCTATGACTTCACACACCTCCATTGTGACTTCACACACCTCCATTCTATGAGTTCACACACCTCCATTCTGACTTCACACACCTCCATTCTATGACTTCACACAGCTAAAATCTGACTTCACACCTCCATTTGAGACTTCACACTCCACAATTTTGACTTCACACACCTCCATTCTGTGACGTCACACACCTCCATTCTGTGACTCCACACACATCCATTTTCATTTCACGCACCTCCATTCCATGACTTCACACACCTCCATTCTATGATATTACACACCACCATTCTAGGAGTTCACACACCTACATTGTGACTTCACACACCTCCATTCTATGACTTCACACACCTTCATTTTTTCTTCAGAATCATCCATTCTATGGCTTCACACACCTCCATTCTATGATTTCACAAAATTCAATTCTGTGACTTCACACATCTCCATTCTGACTTCACACACCTCCATTCTATTATTTCACACACTTCCATTCTATGACTTCACACACCTCCATTCTGTGACTTCACACACCTCCATTGTGAATTCACACACCTGCATTCTGTCACTTCACACACCTCCATTCTGTGACTTCACACACCTTCATTCTGTGACTTCACTCACCTCCATTTTTTGAATTCACATACCTCCATTCTTTGACTTCGCACACCTCCATTCCATGACTTCACACACCTCCATTCCATGAGTTCACACTCCTCCATTCTATGAGTTCACACACCACCATTTTGACTTCACACACCTCCATTCTTTGACTTCACACACCTCCATTCTATGACTTCACAAACCTCCAATATATGACTTCACACACCTCCATACTGTCACTTCACACACCTCCATTCTATGACTTCACCCACCTCCATTCTGTGACTTCACACACTTACATTGTGACTTCACAGACCTCCATTCTATGAGTTCACACAAATGCATTGTGAATTCACACACCTCCATTCTATGACTTCACACACCTCCATTCTGACTTCACACACCTCCATTCTGACTTCACACACCTCAATTTTGTGATTTCACACATCTCCATTCTATGATTTCACACACCTCCATTCTATGACTTCACACACCTCCATTCTATGACTTCACACACCTCCTTTCTGAGTTGACACACCTCCATTCTATGACTTCACACACCTCCAATCTGACTTCACACACCTCCATTCTATAACTTCACACACCTCCATTCTGTGACATCAAAAACCTCCATTCTATGACTTCACACACCTCCATTGTGACTTCACACACCATCATTCTATGAGTTCACACACCGCCATTCTGACTTCACACAGCTCCATTCTATGACTTCGCACACATCTATTCTGACTTCACACACCTCCATTCTGTGACTTCACACACCTCCATTCTATGACTTCACACACCTCCATTCTATGACTTCACACACCCCCATTGTGTGACTTCACACACCTCCATTCTATGACTTCACACACCTCCATTCTGTGACTTCACACACCTCCATTCTGACTTCACACACCTCCATTTTGTAATGTCACACACCTACATTCTCAGACTTCACACACCTCCATTCTATGACTTCACACACCTAAATTCAATGACTTCACACACCTCCATTCTATGACTTCACACACCTCCATTCTGTGACTTCACACACCTCCATTCTATGACTTCACACACCTCCATTCTGTGACTTCACACACCTCCATTCTATGACCTCACACACCTCCATTCTTTGACTTCCCACACCTCCATTTTGACATCACACACCTCCATTCTATGACCTCACACACCTCCATTCTATGACTTCACTCACCTCCATTCTTTGACTGCATGCACCACCATTCTATGAGTTCACACACCTCCATTCTGTGACTTCACACACCTTTATTGTTTGACTTCACACACCTCCATTCTTTGACTTCACACACCTCCATTCCATGACTTCACACACCTCCATTCTATGAGTTCACACACCTCCATTCTATGATTTTACACACTTCCATTCTATGACTTCACACACCTAAATTCTATGACTTCACACACCTCCATTCTATGACTTCACACACCTCCATTCTGTGACTTCACACAGCTCCATTCTATGACTTCACAGACCTCCATTCTGTGACTTCACACACCTCCATTCTATGCCCTCACACACCTCCATTTTATGACTTCACCCACCAACATTCCGACTTCACACACCTCCATTTTGACTTCACACGCCTCAGTTCTGTGCCTTCACACACCTCCATTCTATGATTTCACACACTCCCATTGTATGACTTCACACACCTAGATTCTATGACTTCACACACCTCATTTCTGAGTTGACACACCTCCATTCTGTGATTTCACACACCTCCAATCTGACTTCACACACCTCCATTCTATGACTTCACACACCTCCATTGTGACTTAACACACCTCCATTCTATGAGTTCACACACCTCCATTCTGACTTCACACACCTCCATTCTATGACTTCACACAGCTAAAATTTGACTTCACACCTCCATTTGAGACTTCACACTCCACAATTTTGACTTCACACACCTCCATTCTGTGACGTAACACACCTCCATTCTGTGACTTCACACACATCCATTTTGACTTCACACACTTCCATTCTATGACTTCACACACCTCCATTCTGTGACTTCACGCACCTCCATTCCATGATATTACACACCACCATTCTATGAGTTCACACACCTCCATTTTTACTTCACACACCTCCATTCTATGACTTCACACACCTTCATTTTTTCTTCAGAATCATCCATTCTATGACTTCACACACCTCCATTCTATAATTTCACAAAATTCCATTCTGTGACTTCACACATCTCCATTCTGACTTCACACACCTCCATTCTATTACTTCACACACTTCCATTCTCTGACTTCACACACCTCCATTCTGTGACTTCACACACCTCCATTGTGAATTCATAAACCTGCATTCTGTCACTTCACACACCTCCATTCTGTGACTTCACACACCTCCATTCTGTGACTTCACTCACCTCCATTTTTTGAATTCACATACATCCATTCTGTGATTTCACACACCTCCATTCTATGATTTCACACACCTCCATTCTATGAGTTCACACTCCTCCATTCTATGAGTTCACACACCTCCTTTCTGAGTTGACACACCTCCATTCTATGACTTCACACACCTCCAATCTGACTTCACACACCTCCATTCTATAATTTCACACACCTCCATTCTGTGACTTCAAAAACCTCCATTCTAGGACTTCACACACCTCCATTGTGACTTCACACACCATCATTCTATGAGTTCACACACCGCCATTCTGACTTCACTCACCTCCATTCTATGACTTCACACAACTCCATCTGACTTCACACACCTCCATTTTGTAATTTCACACACCTACTTTCTCAGACTTCACACACCTCCATTCTATGACTTCACACACCTCCATTCTATGACTTCACACACCTCCAATCTGACTTCACACACCTCCATTCTATAACTTCACACACCTCCATTCTGTGACTTCAAAAACCTCCATTCTATGACTTCACACACCTCCATTGTGACTTCACACACCATCATTCTATGAGTTCACACACCGCCATTCTGACTTCACTCACCTCCATTCTATGACTTCACACAGCTCCATTCTATGACTTCGCACACATCTATTCTGACTTCACACACCTCCATTCTGTGACTTCACACACCTCCATTCTATGACTTCACACACCTCCATTCTATGACTTCACACACCCCCATTGTGTGACTTCACACACCTCCATTCTATGACTTCACACACCTCCATTCTGTGACTTCACACGCCAAGATTCTGAGTTCACACACCTCCATTTTGTATTTTCACACACCTACATTCTCAGACTTCACACACCTCCATTCTATGACTTCACACACCTAAATTCTATGACTTCACACACCTCCATTCTATGACTTCACACACCTCCATTCTGTGACTTCACACACCTCCATTCTATGACTTCACACACTTCCAGTCTGTGACTTCACACACCTCCATTCTATGACCTCACACATCTCCATTCTATGACTTCGCACACCTGCATTGTGACTTCACACACCTCCATTCTATGAGTTCACACACCTCCATTTTGACTTCACACACCTGCATTCTATGACTTCACACAACTCCATCTGACTTCACACACCTCCATTCCATGACTTCACACACCTCCATTCGATGACTTCACTCACCTCCATTCTTTGACTGCATGCACCACCATTCTATGAGTTCATACACCTCCATTCTGTGACTTCACACACCTTTATTGTTTGACTTCACACACCTCCATTCTTTGACTTCACACACCTCCATTCCATGACTTCACACACCTAAATTCTATGACTTCACACACCTCCATTCTATGACTTCACACACCTCCATTCTGTGACTTCACACACCTCCATTCTATGACTTCACACACCTCCATTCTGTGACTTCACACACCTCCACTCTATGACTTCACACACCTCCATCCTGTGACTTCACACACCTCCATTCTATGCCCTCACACACCTCCATTCTATGACTTCACTCACCTCCATCCTGACTTCACACACCTCCATTCTGACTTCACACGCCTCAATTCTTTGACTTCACACACCTCCATTCTATGATTTCACACTCTTCCATTCTATGAATTCACACACCTCCATTCTATGACTTCACACACCCCATTTCTGTGTTGACACACCTCCATTCTGTGACTTCACACACCTCCATTCTATAACTTCACACACCTCCATTGTGACTTCCCACACCTCCAATCTGAGTTCACACACCTCTGTTCTGACTTCACACACCTCCATTCTATGACTTCACACACCTCCATTCTGTGACTTCACACACCTGAATTCTGTGACTTCACACGCCTCCATTATGACTTCACACACCTCCATTCTATGACTTCACACACCTCCATTCTATGACTTCACACACCTAGATTCTGTGACTTCACACACCTCCATTCTGTGACTTCACACACACCTCCATTCTGACTTCACAGAGCTCCATAAAATGACTTCACAAACCTCCATTCTGTGACTTCGCACACCTCCATTCTGACTTCACACAGCTCCATTCTCTGACTTCCCACACCTCCATTCTATGATTTCACACACCTCCATTCTATGACTTCACATACCTCCATTCTGTGACTTCACACACCTCGATTCTGAGTTCAAACACCTCCGTTCGGTGACTTAACACACCTCCATTCTGTGACTTCACACACCTCCATTCTGAGTTCGCACACCTCCATTGTGTGACTTCACACACCTCCATTCTGACTTCACACAGCTCCATTCTATGACTTCACACACCTCCATTCTGTGCCTTCACACACCTCCATTCTATGACTTAACACACCTTCATTCTTACTTAACAAACATCCATTCTATGACTTCACACACCTCCATTCTATGACTTCACACACCTCTATTCTATGACTTCACACACCTCCATTCTATGACTTCACACACCCCCATTGTGTGACTTCACACACCTCCATTCTATGACTTCACACACCTCCATTCTGTGACTTCACACACCTCGATTCTGAGTTCACACACCTCCATTTTGTAATTTCACAGACCTACATTCTCAGACTTCACACACCTCCATTCTATGACTTCACACACCTAAATTCTATGACTTCACACACCTCCATTCTATGACTTCACACACCTCCATTCTGTGACTTCACACACCTCCATTCTATGACTTCACACACCTCCATTCTATGACCTCACACACCTCCATTCTATGACTTCGCACACCTGCATTGTGACTTCACACACCTCCATTCTATGAGTTCACACAACTCCATTTTGACTTCACACACCTCCATTCTATGACTTCACACAACTCCATCTGACTTCACACACCTCCATTCCATGACTTCACACACATCCATTCGATGACTTCACTCACCTCCATTCTTTGACTGCATGCACCTCCATTCTATGAGTTCACACACCTCCATTCTGTGACTTCACACACCTTTATTGTTTGACTTCACACACCTCCATTCTTTGACTTCACACACCTCCATTCCATGACTTCACACACCTCCATTCTGAGTTCACACACCTCCATTCTATGATTTCACACACTTCCATTCTATGACTTCACACACCTAGATTCTATGACTTCACACACCTCATTTCTGAGTTGACACACCTCCATTCTGTGATTTCACACACCTCCAATCTGACTTCACACACCTCCGTTCTGTGACCACACACCTCCATTCTGAGTTCCCAACCTCCATTCTGTGACTTCACTCACCTCCATCCTGACTGCACACACCTCCATTCTGACTTCACAAACCTCAATTCTTTGACTTCACACACCTCCATTCTATGATTTCACACTCTTCCATTCTGTGAATTCACACACCTGCATTCTATGACTTCACACACCCCATTTCTGAGTTGACACACCTCCATTCTGTGATTTCACACACCTCTAATTTGACTTCACACACCCCCATTCTATGACTTCACACACCCCCATTGTGACTTCACACACTCCATTCTATGAGTTCACACACCTCCATTCTGACTTCACACACCTCCATTCTATGGCTTCACACAGCTGCATTCTGACTTCAGACACCTCCATTTGTGACTTCACACACCACAATTTTGACTTCAAACACCTTCATTCTGTGACTTCACACACCTCCATTCTGTGACTTCACACACCTCCATTTTGACTTCACACACTTCCATTCTTTGACTTAACACACCTTCATTCTGTGACTTTACACACCACCATTATTTGACTTCACAACCTATATTCTTGGACTTCACACACTTCCATTCCATGACTTCACACATCTCCATTTTATGAGATCAAACACCTTCATTCTACTTCAGAAACATCCATTTTATGACTTCACACACCTCCATTCTATGACTTCACAAACCTCTATTCTGTGATTTCACATACCTCCATTCTGAGTTCACACACCTCAATTCCGTGACTTCACACACCTCAATTCTCACTTCACACACCTCCATTCTATGACTTCACACACCTCAATTCTATGACTTCACACACCTCCATTCTTTGACTTCACACACCTCCATTGTGAGTTCACACACATCCATTCTGTGACTTCACACACCTCCATTCTGTGACTTCACACACCTCCATTCTGTGCCTTCACACACCTCCATTCTATGATTTCTCACACCTCCATTCTATTAATTCACACACCTCCATTCTGTGACTTCACACAACTCCATTCTATGACTTCACACACCTCCATTCTGTGACTTCACACACCTCCATTCTGAGTTCACAAACTTCCATTCTGTGACTTAACGCACCTTCATTCTGTGACTTCACACACCTCCATTCTATGACTTCACACATCCATTCTATGAGTTCACACACCTCCTTACTATGACTTCACACACCTCCAGTCTTTGACTTCACACCCCTTCATTCTGTGACTTCACACACCTCCATTCTATAACTTCACACACCTCCATTGTGACTTCCCACAACTCCAATCTGAGTTCACACACCTCCGTTCTGACTTCACACACCTCCATTCTATGACTTCACACACCTACATTCTGTGACTTCACACAACTGAATTCTGTTACTTCACACGCCTCCATTATGACTTCACACACCTCCATTCTATGACTTCACACACCTCCATTCTATGACTTCACACACCTAGATTCTGTGACTTCACACACCTCAATTCTGAGTTCACACACCTCCATTCTGTGATTTCACACACCTCCATTCTGACTTCACAGAGCTCCATAAAATGACTTCACACACCACCATTCTGTGACTTTGCACACCTCCATTCTGACTTCACACAGCTCCATTCTCTGACTTCCCACACCTCCATTCTATGATTTCACACACCTCCATTCTATGACTTCACACACCTCCATTCTGTGACTTCACACACCTCGATTCTGAGTTCAAACACCTCCGTTCTGTGACTTAACACACCTCCATTCTGTGACTTCACACACCTCCATTCTGAGTTCGCACACCTCCATTCTGTGACTTCACACACCTCAATTCTGACTTCACACAGCTCCATCCTATGACTTCACACACCTCTATTCTATGACTTCACACACCTCCATTCTATGACTTCACACACCCCCATTGTGTGACTTCACACACCTCCATTCTATGACTTCACACACCTCCATTCTGTGACTTCACACACCTCGATTCTGAGTTCACACACCTCCATTTTGTAATTTCACAGACCTACATTCTCAGACTTCACACACCTCCATTCTATGACTTCACACACCTAAATTCTATGACTTCACACACCTCCATTCTATGACTTCACACACCTCCATTCTGTGACTTCACACACCTCCATTCTATGACTTCACACACCTCCATTCTATGACCTCACAGACCTCCATTCTATGACTTCGCACACCTGCATTGTGACTTCACACACCTCCATTCTATGAGTTCACACAACTCCATTTTGACTTCACACACCTCCATTCTATGACTTCACACAACTCCATCTGACTTCACACACCTCCATTCCATGACTTCACACACATCCATTCGATGACTTCACTCACCTCCATTCTTTGACTGCATGCACCTCCATTCTATGAGTTCACACACCTCCATTCTGTGACTTCACACACCTTTATTGTTTGACTTCACACACCTCCAT
Source organism: Megascapheus bottae (assembly GCA_024803745.1). Taxonomy (NCBI): domain Eukaryota; kingdom Metazoa; phylum Chordata; class Mammalia; order Rodentia; family Geomyidae; genus Megascapheus; species Megascapheus bottae. The sequence continues at coordinate 640,930 of JANJXV010000163.1, read as the reverse complement.
TCTTTGACTTCACACACCTCCATTCCATGACTTCACACACCTCCATTCTGAGTTCACACACCTCCATTCTATGATTTCACACACTTCCATTCTATGACTTCACACACCTAGATTCTATGACTTCACACACCTCATTTCTGAGTTGACACACCTCCATTCTGTGATTTCACACACCTCCAATCTGACTTCACACACCTCCGTTCTGTGACCACACACCTCCATTCTGAGTTCCCAACCTCCATTCTGTGACTTCACTCACCTCCATCCTGACTGCACACACCTCCATTCTGACTTCACAAACCTCAATTCTTTGACTTCACACACCTCCATTCTATGATTTCACACTCTTCCATTCTGTGAATTCACACACCTGCATTCTATGACTTCACACACCCCATTTCTGAGTTGACACACCTCCATTCTGTGATTTCACACACCTCTAATTTGACTTCACACACCCCCATTCTATGACTTCACACACCCCCATTGTGACTTCACACACTCCATTCTATGAGTTCACACACCTCCATTCTGACTTCACACACCTCCATTCTATGGCTTCACACAGCTGCATTCTGACTTCAGACACCTCCATTTGTGACTTCACACACCACAATTTTGACTTCAAACACCTTCATTCTGTGACTTCACACACCTCCATTCTGTGACTTCACACACCTCCATTTTGACTTCACACACTTCCATTCTTTGACTTAACACACCTTCATTCTGTGACTTTACACACCACCATTATTTGACTTCACAACCTATATTCTTGGACTTCACACACTTCCATTCCATGACTTCACACATCTCCATTTTATGAGATCAAACACCTTCATTCTACTTCAGAAACATCCATTTTATGACTTCACACACCTCCATTCTATGACTTCACAAACCTCTATTCTGTGATTTCACATACCTCCATTCTGAGTTCACACACCTCAATTCCGTGACTTCACACACCTCAATTCTCACTTCACACACCTCCATTCTATGACTTCACACACCTCAATTCTATGACTTCACACACCTCCATTCTTTGACTTCACACACCTCCATTGTGAGTTCACACACATCCATTCTGTGACTTCACACACCTCCATTCTGTGACTTCACACACCTCCATTCTGTGCCTTCACACACCTCCATTCTATGATTTCTCACACCTCCATTCTATTAATTCACACACCTCCATTCTGTGACTTCACACAACTCCATTCTATGACTTCACACACCTCCATTCTGTGACTTCACACACCTCCATTCTGAGTTCACAAACTTCCATTCTGTGACTTAACGCACCTTCATTCTGTGACTTCACACACCTCCATTCTATGACTTCACACATCCATTCTATGAGTTCACACACCTCCTTACTATGACTTCACACACCTCCAGTCTTTGACTTCACACCCCTTCATTCTGTGACTTCACACACCTCCATTCTATAACTTCACACACCTCCATTGTGACTTCCCACAACTCCAATCTGAGTTCACACACCTCCGTTCTGACTTCACACACCTCCATTCTATGACTTCACACACCTACATTCTGTGACTTCACACAACTGAATTCTGTTACTTCACACGCCTCCATTATGACTTCACACACCTCCATTCTATGACTTCACACACCTCCATTCTATGACTTCACACACCTAGATTCTGTGACTTCACACACCTCAATTCTGAGTTCACACACCTCCATTCTGTGATTTCACACACCTCCATTCTGACTTCACAGAGCTCCATAAAATGACTTCACACACCACCATTCTGTGACTTTGCACACCTCCATTCTGACTTCACACAGCTCCATTCTCTGACTTCCCACACCTCCATTCTATGATTTCACACACCTCCATTCTATGACTTCACACACCTCCATTCTGTGACTTCACACACCTCGATTCTGAGTTCAAACACCTCCGTTCTGTGACTTAACACACCTCCATTCTGTGACTTCACACACCTCCATTCTGAGTTCGCACACCTCCATTCTGTGACTTCACACACCTCAATTCTGACTTCACACAGCTCCATCCTATGACTTCACACACCTCCATTCTGTGCCTTCACACACCTCCATTCTATGACTTAACACACCTTCATTCTTACTTAACAAACATCCATTCTATGACTTCACACACATCCATTCTATAACTTCACACACCTCCATTCTATGACTTCACACACCTCAATTCTGTGACTTCACACACCTCAATTCTGTGACTTCACACACCTCCATTATGACTTCACACACATCCATTCTATGACTTCACACACCTCCATTCTATGACTTCACACACATCCATTGTGTGACTTCACACACCTCCATTCTGAGTTCACACACCTCCATTCTGTGACTTCACACACCTCCAATCTTACTTCCCACAGCTCCATTCCATGACTTCACACACCTCCATTAATGTGAATTCACACACCTCCATTCTATGACTTCACACACCTCCATTGTGACTTCACACACCTCCATTCTATGAGTTTACACACCTCCATTCTGACTTCACACACCTCCATTCTATGAGTTTACACACCTCCATTCTGATTTCACACACCTCCATTCTATGACTTCACACAACTCCATTCTGATTTCACACACCTCCATTCTGTGACTTCACACACCTCCATTATATGACTTCACACACCTCCATTCTGTGACTTCACACACCTCCATTCTGTGACTTCACACACCTACATTGTGACTTCACACACCATCATTCTATGAGTTCACACACCGCCATTCTGACTTCACTCACCTCCATTCTATGACTTCACACATCTCCATTCTGACTTCACACAGCTCCATTCTGACGTCACACACCTCCATTCTGACTTCACACACCTCAATTCTGTGACTTCACACAACTTCATTCTATGATTTCACACACCTCCATTCTATGACTTCACACACCTCCATTCTATGACTTCACACACCTCCTTTCTGAGTTGACACACCTCCATTCTATGACTTCACACACCTCCAATCTGACTTCACAAACCTCCATTGTATAACTTCACACACCTCCTTTCTGTGACTTCAAAAACCTCCATTCTATGAATTCACACACCTCCATTGTGACTTCACACACCTCCATTCTGACTTCACACACCTCAATTCTGTGACTTCACACAACTTCATTCTATGACCTCATACACCTCCATTCTATGACTTCGCACACCTGCATTGTGACTTCACAGACCTCCATTCTATGAGTTCATACAAATGCATTGTGAATTCACACACCTCCATTCTATGACTTCACACACCTCCATTCTGACGTCACACACCTCCATTCTGACTTCACACACCTCAATTCTGTGACTTCAAAAACCTCCATTCTATGAATTCACACACCTCCATTGTGACTTCACACACCATCATTCTATGAGTTCACACACCGCCATTCTGACTTCACTCACCTCCATTCTATGACTTCACACATCTCCATTCTGACTTCACACAGCTCCATTCTATGACTTCGCACACATCTATTCTGACTTCACACACCTCCATTCTGTGACTTCACACACCTCCATTCTATGACTTCACACACCCCCATTGTGTGACTTCACACACCTCCATTCTATGACTTCACACATCTCCATTCTGTGACTTCACACACCTCGATTCTGAGTTAACACACCTCCATTTTGTAATTTCACACACCTACATTCTCAGACTTCACACACCTCCATTCTATGACTTCACACACCTAAATTCTATGACTTCACACACCTCCATTCTATGACTTCACACACCTCCATTCTGTGACTTCACATACCTCCATTCTATGACTTCACAGACATCCATTCTGTGACTTCACACACCTCCATTCTATGACCTCACACACCTCCATTCTATGACTTCGCACACCTGCATTGTGACTTCACAGACCTCCATTCTATGAGTTCACACAAATGCATTGTGAATTCACACACCTCCATTCTATGACTTCACACACCTCCATTCTGACTTCACAAACCTCCATCCTGACTTCACACACCTCAATTCTGTGATTTCACACACCTCCATTCTATGATTTCACACACCTCCATTCTATGACTTCACACACCTCCATTCTATGACTTCACACACCTCCTTTCTGAGTTGACACACCTCCATTCTATGACTTCACACACCTCCAATCTGACTTCACACACCTCCATTCTATAACTTCACACACCTCCATTCTGTGACTTCAAAAACCTCCATTCTATGACTTCACACACCTCCATTGTGACTTCACACACCATCATTCTGTGAGTTCACACACCGCCATTCTGACTTCACTCACCTCCATTCTATGACTTCACACATCTCCATTCTGACTTCACACAGCTCCATTCTATGACTTCGCACACATCTATTCTGACTTCACACACCTCCATTCTGTGACTTCACACACCTCCATTCTATGACTTCACACACCTCCATTCTATGACTTCACACACCCCCATTGTGTGACTTCACACACCTCCATTCTATGACTTCACACACCTCCATTCTGTGACTTCACACACCTCGATTCTGAGTTCACACACCTCCAATTTGTAATTTCACACACCTACATTTTCAGACTTCACACACCTCCATTCTATGACTTCACACACCTAAATTCTATGACTTCACACACCTCCATTCTATGACTTCACACACCTCCATTCTCTGACTTCACACACCTCCATTCTATGACTTCACACACCTCCATTCTGTGACTTCACACACCTCCATTCTATGACCTCACACACCTCCATTCTATGACTTCGCACACCTGCATTGTGACTTCACACACCTCCATTCTATGAGTTCACACAACTCCATTTTGACTTCACACACCTCCATTCTATGACTTCACACAACTCCATCTGACTTCACACACCTCCATTCCATGACTTCACACACCTCCATTTGATGACTCCACTCACCTCCATTCTTTGACTGCATGCACCTCCATTCTATGAGTTCACACACCTCCATTCTGTGACTTCACACACTTTTATTGTTTGAATTCACACACCTCCATTCTTTGACTTCACACACCTCCATTCCATGACTTCACACAGATCCATTCTATGAGTTCACACACATCCATTCTATGAGTTCACACACCTCCTTACTATGACTTCACACACCTCCAGTCTTTGACTTCACACCCCTTCATTCTGTGACTTCACACACCTCCATTCTATAACTTCACACACCTCCATTGTGACTTCCCACAACTCCAATCTGAGTTCACACACCTCCGTTCTGACTTCACACACCTCCATTCTATGACTTCACACACCTACATTCTGTGACTTCACACACCTGAATTCTGTTACTTCACACGCCTCCATTATGACTTCACACACCTCCATTCTATGACTTCACACACCTCCATTCTATGACTTCACACACCTAGATTCTGTGACTTCACACACCTCAATTCTGAGTTCACACACCTCCATTCTGTGATTTCACACACCTCCATTCTGACTTCACAGAGCTCCATAAAATGACTTCACACACCTCCATTCTGTGACTTTGCACACCTCCATTCTGACTTCACACAGCTCCATTCTCTGACTTCCCACACCTCCATTCTATGATTTCACACACCTCCATTCTATGACTTCACACACCTCCATTCTGTGACTTCACACACCTCGATTCTGAGTTCAAACACCTCCGTTCTGTGACTTAACACACCTCCATTCTGTGACTTCACACACCTCCATTCTGAGTTCGCACACCTCCATTCTGTGACTTCACACACCTCAATTCTGACTTCACACAGCTCCATCCTATGACTTCACACACCTCCATTCTGTGCCTTCACACACCTCCATTCTATGACTTAACACACCTTCATTCTTACTTAACAAACATGCATTCTATGACTTCACACACATCCATTCTATAACTTCACACACCTCCATTCTATGACTTCACACACCTCAATTCTGTGACTTCACACACCTCAATTCTGTGACTTCACACACCTCCATTATGACTTCACACACATCCATTCTATGACTTCACACACCTCCATTCTATGACTTCACACACATCCATTGTGTGACTTCACACACCTCCATTCTGAGTTCACACACCTCCATTCTGTGACTTCACACACCTCCAATCTTACTTCCCACAGCTCCATTCCATGACTTCACACACCTCCATTAATGTGAATTCACACACCTCCATTCTATGACTTCACACACCTCCATTGTGACTTCACACACCTCCATTCTATGAGTTTACACACCTCCATTCTGACTTCACACACCTCCATTCTATGAGTTTACACACCTCCATTCTGACTTCACACACCTCCATTCTATGAGTTTACACACCTCCATTCTGATTTCACACACCTCCATTCTATGACTTCACACAACTCCATTCTGATTTCACACACCTCCATTCTGTGACTTCACACACCTCCATTATATGACTTCACACACCTCCATTCTGTGACTTCACACACCTCCATTCTGTGACTTCACACACCTACATTGTGACTTCACACACCATCATTCTATGAGTTCACACACCGCCATTCTGACTTCACTCACCTCCATTCTATGACTTCACACATCTCCATTCTGACTTCACACAGCTCCATTCTGACGTCACACACCTCCATTCTGACTTCACACACCTCAATTCTGTGACTTCACACAACTTCATTCTATGATTTCACACACCTCCATTCTATGACTTCACACACCTCCATTCTATGACTTCACACACCTCCTTTCTGAGTTGACACACCTCCATTCTATGACTTCACACACCTCCAATCTGACTTCACAAACCTCCATTGTATAACTTCACACACCTCCATTCTGTGACTTCAAAAACCTCCATTCTATGAATTCACACACCTCCATTGTGACTTCACACACCTCCATTCTGACTTCACACACCTCAATTCTGTGACTTCACACAACTTCATTCTATGACCTCATACACCTCCATTCTATGACTTCGCACACCTGCATTGTGACTTCACAGACCTCCATTCTATGAGTTCATACAAATGCATTGTGAATTCACACACCTCCATTCTATGATTTCACACACCTCCATTCTGACATCACACACCTCCATTCTGACTTCACACACCTCAATTCTGTGACTTCAAAAACCTCCATTCTATGAATTCACACACCTCCATTGTGACTTCACACACCATCATTCTATGAGTTCACACACCGCCATTCTGACTTCACTCACCTCCATTCTATGACTTCACACATCTCCATTCTGACTTCACACAGCTCCATTCTATGACTTCGCACACATCTATTCTGACTTCACACACCTCCATTCTGTGACTTCACACACCTCCATTCTATGACTTCACACACCTCCATTCTATGACTTCACACACCCCCATTGTGTGACTTCACACACCTCCATTCTATGACTTCACACATCTCCATTCTGTGACTTCACACACCTCGATTCTGAGTTCACACACCTCCATTTTGTAATTTCACACACCTACATTCTCAGACTTCACACACCTCCATTCTATGACTTCACACACCTAAATTCTATGACTTCACACACCTCCATTCTATGACTTCACACACCTCCATTCTGTGACTTCACATACCTCCATTCTATGACTTCACAGACATCCATTCTGTGACTTCACACACCTCCATTCTATGACCTCACACACCTCCATTCTATGAGTTCACACACCGCCATTTTGACTTCACAGACCTCCATTCTATGAGTTCACACAAATGCATTGTGAATTCACACACCTCCATTCTATGACTTCACACACCTCCATTCTGACTTCACACACCTCCATCCTGACTTCACACACCTGAATTCTGTGATTTCACACACCTCCATTCTATGATTTCACACACCTCCATTCTATGACTTCACACACCTCCATTCTATGACTTCACACACCTCCTGTCTGAGTTGACACACCTCCATTCTATGACTTCACACACCTCCAATCTGACTTCACACACCTCCATTCTATAACTTCACACACCTCCATTCTGTGACTTCAAAAACCTCCATTCTATGACTTCACACACCTCCATTGTGACTTCACACACCATCATTCTATGAGTTCACACACCGCCATTCTGACTTCACTCACCTCCATTCTATGACTTCACACATCTCCATTCTGACTTCACACAGCTCCATTCTATGACTTCGCACACATCTATTCTGCCTTCACACACCTCCATTCTGTGACTTCACACACCTCCATTCTATGACTTCACACACCTCCATTCTATGACTTCACACACCCCCATTGTGTGACTTCACACACCTCCATTCTATGACTTCACACACCTCCATTCTGTGACTTCACACACCTCGATTCTGAGTTCACACACCTCCAATTTGTAATTTCACACACCTACATTTTCAGACTTCACACACCTCCATTCTATGACTTCACACACCTAAATTCTATGACTTCACACACCTCCATTCTATGACTTCACACACCTCCATTCTCTGACTTCACACACCTCCATTCTATGACTTCACACACCTCCATTCTGTGACTTCACACACCTCCATTCTATGACCTCACACACCTCCATTCTATGACTTCGCACACCTGCATTGTGACTTCACACACCTCCATTCTATGAGTTCACACAACTCCATTTTGACTTCACACACCTCCATTCTATGACTTCACACAACTCCATCTGACTTCACACACCTCCATTCCATGACTTCACACACCTCCATTTGATGACTCCACTCACCTCCATTCTTTGACTGCATGCACCTCCATTCTATGAGTTCACACACCTCCATTCTGTGACTTCACACACTTTTATTGTTTGAATTCACACACCTCCATTCTTTGACTTCACACACCTCCATTCCATGACTTCACACAGATCCATTCTATGAGTTCACACACATCCATTCTATGAGTTCACACACCTCCTTACTATGACTTCACACACCTCCAGTCTTTGACTTCACACCCCTTCATTCTGTGACTTCACACACCTCCATTCTATAACTTCACACACCTCCATTGTGACTTCCCACAACTCCAATCTGAGTTCACACACCTCCGTTCTGACTTCACACACCTCCATTCTATGACTTCACACACCTACATTCTGTGACTTCACACACCTGAATTCTGTTACTTCACACGCCTCCATTATGACTTCACACACCTCCATTCTATGACTTCACACACCTCCATTCTATGACTTCACACACCTAGATTCTGTGACTTCACACACCTCAATTCTGAGTTCACACACCTCCATTCTGTGATTTCACACACCTCCATTCTGACTTCACAGAGCTTCATAAAATGACTTCACACACCTCCATTCTGTGACTTTGCACACCTCCATTCTGACTTCACACAGCTCCATTCTCTGACTTCCCACACCTCCATTCTATGATTTCACACACCTCCATTCTATGACTTCACACACCTCCATTCTGTGACTTCACACACCTCGATTCTGAGTTCAAACACCTCCGTTCTGTGACTTAACACACCTCCATTCTGTGACTTCACACACCTCCATTCTGAGTTCGCACACCTCCATTCTGTGACTTCACACACCTCAATTCTGACTTCACACAGCTCCATCCTATGACTTCACACACCTCCATTCTGTGCCTTCACACACCTCCATTCTATGACTTAACACACCTTCATTCTTACTTAACAAACATGCATTCTATGACTTCACACACATCCATTCTATAACTTCACACACCTCCATTCTATGACTTCACACACCTCAATTCTGTGACTTCACACACCTCAATTCTGTGACTTCACACACCTCCATTATGACTTCACACACATCCATTCTATGACTTCACACACCTCCATTCTATGACTTCACACACATCCATTGTGTGACTTCACACACCTCCATTCTGAGTTCACACACCTCCATTCTGTGACTTCACACACCTCCAATCTTACTTCCCACAGCTCCATTCCATGACTTCACACACCTCCATTAATGTGAATTCACACACCTCCATTCTATGACTTCACACACCTCCATTGTGACTTCACACACCTCCATTCTATGAGTTTACACACCTCCATTCTGACTTCACACACCTCCATTCTATGAGTTTACACACCTCCATTCTGACTTCACACACCTCCATTCTATGACTTCACACAACTCCATTCTGATTTCACACACCTCCATTCTGTGACTTCACACACCTCCATTATATGACTTCACACACCTCCATTCTGTGACTTCACACACCTCCATTCTATGACTTCACACACCTCCATTCTGTGACTTCACACACCTACATTGTGACTTCACACACCATCATTCTATGAGTTCACACACCGCCATTCTGACTTCACTCACCTCCATTCTATGACTTCACACATCTCCATTCTGACTTCACACAGCTCCATTCTGACGTCACACACCTCCATTCTGACTTCACACACCTCAATTCTGTGACTTCACACAACTTCATTCTATGATTTCACACACCTCCATTCTATGACTTCACACACCTCCATTCTATGACTTCACACACCTCCTTTCTGAGTTGACACACCTCCATTCTATGACTTCACACACCTCCAATCTGACTTCACAAACCTCCATTGTATAACTTCACACACCTCCATTCTGTGACTTCAAAAACCTCCATTCTATGAATTCACACACCTCCATTGTGACTTCACACACCTCCATTCTGACTTCACACACCTCAATTCTGTGACTTCACACAACTTCATTCTATGACCTCATACACCTCCATTCTATGACTTCGCACACCTGCATTGTGACTTCACAGACCTCCATTCTATGAGTTCATACAAATGCATTGTGAATTCACACACCTCCATTCTATGATTTCACACACCTCCATTCTGACGTCACACACCTCCATTCTGACTTCACACACCTCAATTCTGTGACTTCAAAAACCTCCATTCTATGAATTCACACACCTCCATTGTGACTTCACACACCATCATTCTATGAGTTCACACACCGCCATTCTGACTTCACTCACCTCCATTCTATGACTTCACACATCTCCATTCTGACTTCACACAGCTCCATTCTATGACTTCGCACACATCTATTCTGACTTCACACACCTCCATTCTGTGACTTCACACACCTCCATTCTATGACTTCACACACCTCCATTCTATGACTTCACACACCCCCATTGTGTGACTTCACACACCTCCATTCTATGACTTCACACATCTCCATTCTGTGACTTCACACACCTCGATTCTGAGTTCACACACCTCCATTTTGTAATTTCACACACCTACATTCTCAGACTTCACACACCTCCATTCTATGACTTCACACACCTAAATTCTATGACTTCACACACCTCCATTCTATGACTTCACACACCTCCATTCTGTGACTTCACATACCTCCATTCTATGACTTCACAGACATCCATTCTGTGACTTCACACACCTCCATTCTATGACCTCACACACCTCCATTCTATGAGTTCACACACCGCCATTTTGACTTCACAGACCTCCATTCTATGAGTTCACACAAATGCATTGTGAATTCACACACCTCCATTCTATGACTTCACACACCTCCATTCTGACTTCACACACCTCCATCCTGACTTCACACACCTGAATTCTGTGATTTCACACACCTCCATTCTATGATTTCACACACCTCCATTCTATGACTTCACACACCTCCATTCTATGACTTCACACACCTCCTGTCTGAGTTGACACACCTCCATTCTATGACTTCACACACCTCCAATCTGACTTCACACACCTCCATTCTATAACTTCACACACCTCCATTCTGTGACTTCAAAAACCTCCATTCTATGACTTCACACACCTCCATTGTGACTTCACACACCATCATTCTATGAGTTCACACACCGCCATTCTGACTTCACTCACCTCCATTCTATGACTTCACACATCTCCATTCTGACTTCACACAGCTCCATTCTATGACTTCGCACACATCTATTCTGCCTTCACACACCTCCATTCTGTGACTTCACACACCTCCATTCTATGACTTCACACACCTCCATTCTATGACTTCACACACCCCCATTGTGTGACTTCACACACCTCCATTCTATGACTTCACACACCTCCATTCTGTGACTTCACACACCTCGATTCTGAGTTCACACACCTCCAATTTGTAATTTCACACACCTACATTTTCAGACTTCACACACCTCCATTCTATGACTTCACACACCTAAATTCTATGACTTCACACACCTCCATTCTATGACTTCACACACCTCCATTCTCTGACTTCACACACCTCCATTCTATGACTTCACACACCTCCATTCTGTGACTTCACACACCTCCATTCTATGACCTCACACACCTCCATTCTATGACTTCGCACACCTGCATTGTGACTTCACACACCTCCATTCTATGAGTTCACACAACTCCATTTTGACTTCACACACCTCCATTCTATGACTTCACACAACTCCATCTGACTTCACACACCTCCATTCCATGACTTCACACACCTCCATTTGATGACTCCACTCACCTCCATTCTTTGACTGCATGCACCTCCATTCTATGAGTTCACACACCTCCATTCTGTGACTTCACACACCTTTATTGTTTGACTTCACACACCTCCATTCTTTGACTTCACACACCTCCATTCCATGACTTCACACAGATCCATTCTATGAGTTCACACACATCCATTCTATGAGTTCACACACCTCCTTACTATGACTTCACACACCTCCAGTCTTTGACTTCACACCCCTTCATTCTGTGACTTCACACACCTCCATTCTATAACTTCACACACCTCCATTGTGACTTCCCACAACTCCAATCTGAGTTCACACACCTCCGTTCTGACTTCACACACCTCCATTCTATGACTTCACACACCTACATTCTGTGACTTCACACACCTGAATTCTGTTACTTCACACGCCTCCATTATGACTTCACACACCTCCATTCTATGACTTCACACACCTCCATTCTATGACTTCACACACCTAGATTCTGTGACTTCACACACCTCAATTCTGAGTTCACACACCTCCATTCTGTGATTTCACACACCTCCATTCTGACTTCACAGAGCTCCATAAAATGACTTCACACACCTCCATTCTGTGACTTTGCACACCTCCATTCTGACTTCACACAGCTCCATTCTCTGACTTCCCACACCTCCGTTCTATGATTTCACACACCTCCATTCTATGACTTCACACACCTCCATTCTGTGACTTCACATACCTCCATTCTATGACTTCACAGACATCCATTCTGTGACTTCACACACCTCCATTCTATGACCTCACACACCTCCATTCTATGACTTCGCACACCTGCATTGTGACTTCACAGACCTCCATTCTATGAGTTCACACAAATGCATTGTGAATTCACACACCTCCATTCTATGACTTCACACACCTCCATTCTGACTTCACACACCTCCATCCTGACTTCACACACCTCAATTCTGTGATTTCACACACCTCCATTCTATGATTTCACACACCTCCATTCTATGACTTCACACACCTCCATTCTATGACTTCACACACCTCCTTTCTGAGTTGACACACCTCCATTCTATGACTTCACACACCTCCAATCTGACTTCACACACCTCCATTCTATAACTTCACACACCTCCATTCTGTGACTTCAAAAACCTCCATTCTATGACTTCACACACCTCCATTGTGACTTCACACACCATCATTCTGTGAGTTCACACACCGCCATTCTGACTTCACTCACCTCCATTCTATGACTTCACACATCTCCATTCTGACTTCACACAGCTCCATTCTATGACTTCGCACACATCTATTCTGACTTCACACTCCTCCATTCTGTGACTTCACACACCTCCATTCTATGACTTCACACACCTCCATTCTATGACTTCACACACCCCCATTGTGTGACTTCACACACCTCCATTCTATGACTTCACACACCTCCATTCTGTGACTTCACACACCTCGATTCTGACTTCACACACCTCCATCCTGACTTCACACACCTCAATTCTGTGATTTCACACACCTCCATTCTGTGACTTCACACACCTCCATTCTATGACTTCACACACCTCCATTCTATGACTTCACACACCCCCATTGTGTGACTTCACACACCTCCATTCTATGACTTCACACACCGCCATTCTGTGACTTCACACACCTCCATTCTATGACTTCACACACCTCCATTCTGTGACTTCACACACCTCCATTCTATGACCTCATACACCTCCATTCTATGAGTTCACACACCTCCATTCTGACTTCACACACCTCCATTCTATGAGTTCACACACCTCCATTCTGACTTCACACACCTCCATTCTATGACTTCACACACCTCCATTCTGTGCCTTCACACACCTCCATTCTATGACTTAACACACCTTCATTCTTACTTAACAAACATCCATTCTATGACTTCACACACCTCCATTCTATGACGTCACACACCTCTATTCTATGACTTCACACACCTCCATTCTGTGACTTCACACAACTCAATTCTGTGACTTCACACACCTCCATTATGACTTCACACACATCCATTCTTTGACTTCACACACCTCCATTCTATGACTTCACACACCTCCATTCTGTGACTTCACACACCTCCAATCTGAGTTCACACACCTCCATTCTGTGACTTCACACACCTCCAATCTGACTTCACACAGCTCCAATCTATGCCTTCACACACCTCCATTCTGTGACTTCACACACCTCCATTCTATAACTTCACACACCTCCATTGTGACTTCACACACCTCCATTCTATGAGTTCACACACCTCCATTCTGACTTCACACACCTCCATTCTATGACATCACACACCTCGATTCTGACTTCACACACCTCCATTCTATCACTTCACACAACTCCATTCTGACTTCACACACCTCCATTGTGTGACTTCACACACCTCCATTATATGACTTTACACACCTCCATTCTGTGACTTCACACACCTCCATTCTATGACTTCACACACCTCCATTCTGTGATTTCACACACCTACATTGTGACTTCACAGACCACCATTCTGACTTCACACACCTCAATTCTGTGACTTAACACAACTCCATTCTATGATTTCACACACCTCCATTCTATGACTTCACACACCTCCATTCTATGACTTCACACACCTCCTGTCTGAGTTGACACACCTCCATTCTATGACTTCACACACCTCCATTCTGTGACTTCAAAAACCTCCATTCTATGACTTCACACACCTCCATTGTGACTTCACACACCATCATTCTATGAGTTCACACACCGCCATTCTGACTTCACTCACCTCCATTCTATGACTTCACACAGCTCCATTCTATGACTTCGCACACATCTATTCTGACTTCACACACCTCCATTCTGTGACTTCACACACCTCCATTCTATGACTTCACACACCTCCATTCTATGACTTCACACACCCCCATTGTGTGACTTCACACACCTCCATTCTATGACTTCACACACCTCCATTCTGTGACTTCACACGCCAAGATTCTGAGTTCACACACCTCCATTTTGTAATTTCACACACCTACATTCTCAGACTTCACACACCTCCATTCTATGACTTCACACACCTAAATTCTATGACTTCACACACCTCCATTCTATGACTTCACACACCTCCATTCTGTGACTTCACACACCTCCATTCTATGACTTCACACACTTCCAGTCTGTGACTTCACACACCTCCATTCTATGACCTCACACATCTCCATTCTATGACTTCGCACACCTGCATTGTGACTTCACACACCTCCATTCTATGAGTTCACACACCTCCATTTTGACTTCACACACCTGCATTCTATGACTTCACACAACTCCATCTGACTTCACACACCTCCATTCCATGACTTCACACACCTCCATTCGATGACTTTACTCACCTCCATTCTTTGACTGCATGCACCACCATTCTATGAGTTCATACACCTCCATTCTGTGACTTCACACACCTTTATTGTTTGACTTCACACACCTCCATTCTTCGACTTCACACACCTCCATTCCATGACTTCACACACCTAAATTCTATGACTTCACACACCTCCATTCTATGACTTCACACACCTCCATTCTATGACTTCGCACACCTGCATTGTGACTTCACACACCTCCATTCTATGAGTTCACACAACTCCATTTTGACTTCACACACCTCCATTCTATGACTTCACACAACTCCATCTGACTTCACACACCTCCATTCCATGACTTCACACACCTCCATTTGATGACTCCACTCACCTCCATTCTTTGACTGCATGCACCTCCATTCTATGAGTTCACACACCTCCATTCTGTGACTTCACACACTTTTATTGTTTGAATTCACACACCTCCATTCTTTGACTTCACACACCTCCATTCCATGACTTCACACAGATCCATTCTATGAGTTCACACACATCCATTCTATGAGTTCACACACCTCCTTACTATGACTTCACACACCTCCAGTCTTTGACTTCACACCCCTTCATTCTGTGACTTCACACACCTCCATTCTATAACTTCACACACCTCCATTGTGACTTCCCACAACTCCAATCTGAGTTCACACACCTCCGTTCTGACTTCACACACCTCCATTCTATGACTTCACACACCTACATTCTGTGACTTCACACACCTGAATTCTGTTACTTCACACGCCTCCATTATGACTTCACACACCTCCATTCTATGACTTCACACACCTCCATTCTATGACTTCACACACCTAGATTCTGTGACTTCACACACCTCAATTCTGAGTTCACACACCTCCATTCTGTGATTTCACACACCTCCATTCTGACTTCACAGAGCTTCATAAAATGACTTCACACACCTCCATTCTGTGACTTTGCACACCTCCATTCTGACTTCACACAGCTCCATTCTCTGACTTCCCACACCTCCATTCTATGATTTCACACACCTCCATTCTATGACTTCACACACCTCCATTCTGTGACTTCACACACCTCGATTCTGAGTTCAAACACCTCCGTTCTGTGACTTAACACACCTCCATTCTGTGACTTCACACACCTCCATTCTGAGTTCGCACACCTCCATTCTGTGACTTCACACACCTCAATTCTGACTTCACACAGCTCCATCCTATGACTTCACACACCTCCATTCTGTGCCTTCACACACCTCCATTCTATGACTTAACACACCTTCATTCTTACTTAACAAACATGCATTCTATGACTTCACACACATCCATTCTATAACTTCACACACCTCCATTCTATGACTTCACACACCTCAATTCTGTGACTTCACACACCTCAATTCTGTGACTTCACACACCTCCATTATGACTTCACACACATCCATTCTATGACTTCACACACCTCCATTCTATGACTTCACACACATCCATTGTGTGACTTCACACACCTCCATTCTGAGTTCACACACCTCCATTCTGTGACTTCACACACCTCCAATCTTACTTCCCACAGCTCCATTCCATGACTTCACACACCTCCATTAATGTGAATTCACACACCTCCATTCTATGACTTCACACACCTCCATTGTGACTTCACACACCTCCATTCTATGAGTTTACACACCTCCATTCTGACTTCACACACCTCCATTCTATGAGTTTACACACCTCCATTCTGACTTCACACACCTCCATTCTATGACTTCACACAACTCCATTCTGATTTCACACACCTCCATTCTGTGACTTCACACACCTCCATTATATGACTTCACACACCTCCATTCTGTGACTTCACACACCTCCATTCTATGACTTCACACACCTCCATTCTGTGACTTCACACACCTACATTGTGACTTCACACACCATCATTCTATGAGTTCACACACCGCCATTCTGACTTCACTCACCTCCATTCTATGACTTCACACATCTCCATTCTGACTTCACACAGCTCCATTCTGACGTCACACACCTCCATTCTGACTTCACACACCTCAATTCTGTGACTTCACACAACTTCATTCTATGATTTCACACACCTCCATTCTATGACTTCACACACCTCCATTCTATGACTTCACACACCTCCTTTCTGAGTTGACACACCTCCATTCTATGACTTCACACACCTCCAATCTGACTTCACAAACCTCCATTGTATAACTTCACACACCTCCATTCTGTGACTTCAAAAACCTCCATTCTATGAATTCACACACCTCCATTGTGACTTCACACACCTCCATTCTGACTTCACACACCTCAATTCTGTGACTTCACACAACTTCATTCTATGACCTCATACACCTCCATTCTATGACTTCGCACACCTGCATTGTGACTTCACAGACCTCCATTCTATGAGTTCATACAAATGCATTGTGAATTCACACACCTCCATTCTATGATTTCACACACCTCCATTCTGACGTCACACACCTCCATTCTGACTTCACACACCTCAATTCTGTGACTTCAAAAACCTCCATTCTATGAATTCACACACCTCCATTGTGACTTCACACACCATCATTCTATGAGTTCACACACCGCCATTCTGACTTCACTCACCTCCATTCTATGACTTCACACATCTCCATTCTGACTTCACACAGCTCCATTCTATGACTTCGCACACATCTATTCTGACTTCACACACCTCCATTCTGTGACTTCACACACCTCCATTCTATGACTTCACACACCTCCATTCTATGACTTCACACACCCCCATTGTGTGACTTCACACACCTCCATTCTATGACTTCACACATCTCCATTCTGTGACTTCACACACCTCGATTCTGAGTTCACACACCTCCATTTTGTAATTTCACACACCTACATTCTCAGACTTCACACACCTCCATTCTATGACTTCACACACCTAAATTCTATGACTTCACACACCTCCATTCTATGACTTCACACACCTCCATTCTGTGACTTCACATACCTCCATTCTATGACTTCACAGACATCCATTCTGTGACTTCACACACCTCCATTCTATGACCTCACACACCTCCATTCTATGAGTTCACACACCGCCATTTTGACTTCACAGACCTCCATTCTATGAGTTCACACAAATGCATTGTGAATTCACACACCTCCATTCTATGACTTCACACACCTCCATTCTGACTTCACACACCTCCATCCTGACTTCACACACCTGAATTCTGTGATTTCACACACCTCCATTCTATGATTTCACACACCTCCATTCTATGACTTCACACACCTCCATTCTATGACTTCACACACCTCCTGTCTGAGTTGACACACCTCCATTCTATGACTTCACACACCTCCAATCTGACTTCACACACCTCCATTCTATAACTTCACACACCTCCATTCTGTGACTTCAAAAACCTCCATTCTATGACTTCACACACCTCCATTGTGACTTCACACACCATCATTCTATGAGTTCACACACCGCCATTCTGACTTCACTCACCTCCATTCTATGACTTCACACATCTCCATTCTGACTTCACACAGCTCCATTCTATGACTTCGCACACATCTATTCTGCCTTCACACACCTCCATTCTGTGACTTCACACACCTCCATTCTATGACTTCACACACCTCCATTCTATGACTTCACACACCCCGATTGTGTGACTTCACACACCTCCATTCTATGACTTCACACACCTCCATTCTGTGACTTCACACACCTCGATTCTGAGTTCACACACCTCCAATTTGTAATTTCACACACCTACATTTTCAGACTTCACACACCTCCATTCTATGACTTCACACACCTAAATTCTATGACTTCACACACCTCCATTCTATGACTTCACACACCTCCATTCTCTGACTTCACACACCTCCATTCTATGACTTCACACACCTCCATTCTGTGACTTCACACACCTCCATTCTATGACCTCACACACCTCCATTCTATGACTTCGCACACCTGCATTGTGACTTCACACACCTCCATTCTATGAGTTCACACAACTCCATTTTGACTTCACACACCTCCATTCTATGACTTCACACAACTCCATCTGACTTCACACACCTCCATTCCATGACTTCACACACCTCCATTTGATGACTCCACTCACCTCCATTCTTTGACTGCATGCACCTCCATTCTATGAGTTCACACACCTCCATTCTGTGACTTCACACACCTTTATTGTTTGACTTCACACACCTCCATTCTTTGACTTCACACACCTCCATTCCATGACTTCACACAGATCCATTCTATGAGTTCACACACATCCATTCTATGAGTTCACACACCTCCTTACTATGACTTCACACACCTCCAGTCTTTGACTTCACACCCCTTCATTCTGTGACTTCACACACCTCCATTCTATAACTTCACACACCTCCATTGTGACTTCCCACAACTCCAATCTGAGTTCACACACCTCCGTTCTGACTTCACACACCTCCATTCTATGACTTCACACACCTACATTCTGTGACTTCACACACCTGAATTCTGTTACTTCACACGCCTCCATTATGACTTCACACACCTCCATTCTATGACTTCACACACCTCCATTCTATGACTTCACACACCTAGATTCTGTGACTTCACACACCTCAATTCTGAGTTCACACACCTCCATTCTGTGATTTCACACACCTCCATTCTGACTTCACAGAGCTCCATAAAATGACTTCACACACCTCCATTCTGTGACTTTGCACACCTCCATTCTGACTTCACACAGCTCCATTCTCTGACTTCCCACACCTCCGTTCTATGATTTCACACACCTCCATTCTATGACTTCACACACCTCCATTCTGTGACTTCACATACCTCCATTCTATGACTTCACAGACATCCATTCTGTGACTTCACACACCTCCATTCTATGACCTCACACACCTCCATTCTATGACTTCGCACACCTGCATTGTGACTTCACAGACCTCCATTCTATGAGTTCACACAAATGCATTGTGAATTCACACACCTCCATTCTATGACTTCACACACCTCCATTCTGACTTCACACACCTCCATCCTGACTTCACACACCTCAATTCTGTGATTTCACACACCTCCATTCTATGATTTCACACACCTCCATTCTATGACTTCACACACCTCCATTCTATGACTTCACACACCTCCTTTCTGAGTTGACACACCTCCATTCTATGACTTCACACACCTCCAATCTGACTTCACACACCTCCATTCTATAACTTCACACACCTCCATTCTGTGACTTCAAAAACCTCCATTCTATGACTTCACACACCTCCATTGTGACTTCACACACCATCATTCTGTGAGTTCACACACCGCCATTCTGACTTCACTCACCTCCATTCTATGACTTCACACATCTCCATTCTGACTTCACACAGCTCCATTCTATGACTTCGCACACATCTATTCTGACTTCACACTCCTCCATTCTGTGACTTCACACACCTCCATTCTATGACTTCACACACCTCCATTCTATGACTTCACACACCCCCATTGTGTGACTTCACACACCTCCATTCTATGACTTCACACACCTCCATTCTGTGACTTCACACACCTCGATTCTGACTTCACACACCTCCATCCTGACTTCACACACCTCAATTCTGTGATTTCACACACCTCCATTCTGTGACTTCACACACCTCCATTCTATGACTTCACACACCTCCATTCTATGACTTCACACACCCCCATTGTGTGACTTCACACACCTCCATTCTATGACTTCACACACCGCCATTCTGTGACTTCACACACCTCCATTCTATGACTTCACACACCTCCATTCTGTGACTTCACACACCTCCATTCTATGACCTCATACACCTCCATTCTATGAGTTCACACACCTCCATTCTGACTTCACACACCTCCATTCTATGAGTTCACACACCTCCATTCTGACTTCACACACCTCCATTCTATGACTTCACACACCTCCATTCTGTGCCTTCACACACCTCCATTCTATGACTTAACACACCTTCATTCTTACTTAACAAACATCCATTCTATGACTTCACACACCTCCATTCTATGACGTCACACACCTCTATTCTATGACTTCACACACCTCCATTCTGTGACTTCACACAACTCAATTCTGTGACTTCACACACCTCCATTATGACTTCACACACATCCATTCTTTGACTTCACACACCTCCATTCTATGACTTCACACACCTCCATTCTGTGACTTCACACACCTCCAATCTGAGTTCACACACCTCCATTCTGTGACTTCACACACCTCCAATCTGACTTCACACAGCTCCAATCTATGCCTTCACACACCTCCATTCTGTGACTTCACACACCTCCATTCTATAACTTCACACACCTCCATTGTGACTTCACACACCTCCATTCTATGAGTTCACACACCTCCATTCTGACTTCACACACCTCCATTCTATGACATCACACACCTCGATTCTGACTTCACACACCTCCATTCTATCACTTCACACAACTCCATTCTGACTTCACACACCTCCATTGTGTGACTTCACACACCTCCATTATATGACTTTACACACCTCCATTCTGTGACTTCACACACCTCCATTCTATGACTTCACACACCTCCATTCTGTGATTTCACACACCTACATTGTGACTTCACAGACCACCATTCTGACTTCACACACCTCAATTCTGTGACTTAACACAACTCCATTCTATGATTTCACACACCTCCATTCTATGACTTCACACACCTCCATTCTATGACTTCACACACCTCCTGTCTGAGTTGACACACCTCCATTCTATGACTTCACACACCTCCATTCTGTGACTTCAAAAACCTCCATTCTATGACTTCACACACCTCCATTGTGACTTCACACACCATCATTCTATGAGTTCACACACCGCCATTCTGACTTCACTCACCTCCATTCTATGACTTCACACAGCTCCATTCTATGACTTCGCACACATCTATTCTGACTTCACACACCTCCATTCTGTGACTTCACACACCTCCATTCTATGACTTCACACACCTCCATTCTATGACTTCACACACCCCCATTGTGTGACTTCACACACCTCCATTCTATGACTTCACACACCTCCATTCTGTGACTTCACACGCCAAGATTCTGAGTTCACACACCTCCATTTTGTAATTTCACACACCTACATTCTCAGACTTCACACACCTCCATTCTATGACTTCACACACCTAAATTCTATGACTTCACACACCTCCATTCTATGACTTCACACACCTCCATTCTGTGACTTCACACACCTCCATTCTATGACTTCACACACTTCCAGTCTGTGACTTCACACACCTCCATTCTATGACCTCACACATCTCCATTCTATGACTTCGCACACCTGCATTGTGACTTCACACACCTCCATTCTATGAGTTCACACACCTCCATTTTGACTTCACACACCTGCATTCTATGACTTCACACAACTCCATCTGACTTCACACACCTCCATTCCATGACTTCACACACCTCCATTCGATGACTTTACTCACCTCCATTCTTTGACTGCATGCACCACCATTCTATGAGTTCATACACCTCCATTCTGTGACTTCACACACCTTTATTGTTTGACTTCACACACCTCCATTCTTCGACTTCACACACCTCCATTCCATGACTTCACACACCTAAATTCTATGACTTCACACACCTCCATTCTATGACTTCACACACCTCCATTCTGTGACTTCAGACACCTCCATTCTATGACTTCACACACCTCCATTCTGTGACTTCACACACCTTTATAGTTTGACTTCACACACCTCCATTCTTTGACTTCACACACCTCCATTCCATGACTTCACACACCTAAATTCTATGACTTCACACACCTCCATTCTATGACTTCACACACCTCCATTCTGTGACTTCAGACACCTCCATTCTATGACTTCACACACCTCCATTCTGTGACTTCACACACCTCCATTCTATGACTTCACACACCTCCATTCTTTGACTTCACACACCTCCATTCTATGCCCTCACACACCTCCATTCTATGACTTCACTCACCTCCATCCTGACTTCACACACCTCCATTCTGACTTCACACGCCTCAATTCTTTGACTTCACACACCTCCATTCTATGATTTCACACTCTTCCATTCTATGAATTCACACACCTCCATTCTATGACTTCACACACCCCATTTCTGAGTTGACACACCTCCATTCTGTGACTTCACACACCTCCATTCTATAACTTCACACACCTCCATTGTGACTTCCCACACCTCCAATCTGAGTTCACACACCTCTGTTCTGACTTCACACACCTCCATTCTATGACTTCACACACCTCCATTCTGTGACTTCACACACCTGAATTCTGTGACTTCACACGCCTCCATTATGACTTCACACACCTCCATTCTATGACTTCACACACCTCCATTCTATGACTTCACACACCTAGATTCTGTGACTTCACACACCTCCATTCTGTGACTTCACACACACCTCCATTCTGACTTCACAGAGCTCCATAAAATGACTTCACAAACCTCCATTCTGTGACTTCGCACACCTCCATTCTGACTTCACACAGCTCCATTCTCTGACTTCCCACACCTCCATTCTATGATTTCACACACCTCCATTCTATGACTTCACATACCTCCATTCTGTGACTTCACACACCTCGATTCTGAGTTCAAACACCTCCGTTCGGTGACTTAACACACCTCCATTCTGTGACTTCACACACCTCCATTCTGTGTTCGCACACCTCCATTGTGTGACTTCACACACCTCCATTCTGACTTCACACAGCTCCATTCTATGACTTCACACACCTCCATTCTGTGCCTTCACACACCTCCATTCTATGACTTAACACACCTTCATTCTTACTTAACAAACATCCATTCTATGACTTCACACACCTCCATTCTATGACTTCACACACCTCTATTCTATGACTTCACACACCTCCATTCTATGACTTCACACACCCCCATTGTGTGACTTCACACACCTCCATTCTATGACTTCACACACCTCCATTCTGTGACTTCACACACCTCGATTCTGAGTTCACACACCTCCATTTTGTAATTTCACACACCTACATTCTCAGACTTCACACACCTCCATTCTATGACTTCACACACCTAAATTCTATGACTTCACACACCTCCATTCTATGACTTCACACACCTCCATTCTGTGACTTCACACACCTCCATTCTATGACTTCACACACCTCCATTCTATGACCTCACACACCTCCATTCTATGACTTCGCACACCTGCATTGTGACTTCACACACCTCCATTCTATGAGTTCACACAACTCCATTTTGACTTCACACACCTCCATTCTATGACTTCACACAACTCCATCTGACTTCACACACCTCCATTCCATGACTTCACACACATCCATTCGATGACTTCACTCACCTCCATTCTTTGACTGCATGCACCTCCATTCTATGAGTTCACACACCTCCATTCTGTGACTTCACACACCTTTATTGTTTGACTTCACACACCTCCATTCTTTGACTTCACACACCTCCATTCCATGACTTCACACACCTCCATTCTGAGTTCACACACCTCCATTCTATGATTTCACACACTTCCATTCTATGACTTCACACACCTAGATTCTATGACTTCACACACCTCATTTCTGAGTTGACACACCTCCATTCTGTGATTTCACACACCTCCAATCTGACTTCACACACCTCCGTTCTGTGACCACACACCTCCATTCTGAGTTCCCAACCTCCATTCTGTGACTTCACTCACCTCCATCCTGACTGCACACACCTCCATTCTGACTTCACAAACCTCAATTCTTTGACTTCACACACCTCCATTCTATGATTTCACACTCTTCCATTCTGTGAATTCACACACCTGCATTCTATGACTTCACACACCCCATTTCTGAGTTGACACACCTCCATTCTGTGATTTCACACACCTCTAATTTGACTTCACACACCCCCATTCTATGACTTCACACACCCCCATTGTGACTTCACACACTCCATTCTATGAGTTCACACACCTCCATTCTGACTTCACACACCTCCATTCTATGGCTTCACACAGCTGCATTCTGACTTCAGACACCTCCATTTGTGACTTCACACACCACAATTTTGACTTCAAACACCTTCATTCTGTGACTTCACACACCTCCATTCTGTGACTTCACACACCTCCATTTTGACTTCACACACTTCCATTCTTTGACTTAACACACCTTCATTCTGTGACTTTACACACCACCATTATTTGACTTCACAACCTATATTCTTGGACTTCACACACTTCCATTCCATGACTTCACACATCTCCATTTTATGAGATCAAACACCTTCATTCTACTTCAGAAACATCCATTTTATGACTTCACACACCTCCATTCTATGACTTCACAAACCTCTATTCTGTGATTTCACATACCTCCATTCTGAGTTCACACACCTCAATTCCGTGACTTCACACACCTCAATTCTCACTTCACACACCTCCATTCTATGACTTCACACACCTCAATTCTATGACTTCACACACCTCCATTCTTTGACTTCACACACCTCCATTGTGAGTTCACACACATCCATTCTGTGACTTCACACACCTCCATTCTGTGACTTCACACACCTCCATTCTGTGACTTCACACACCTCCATTCTGTGATTTCTCACACCTCCATTCTATTAATTCACACACCTCCATTCTGTGACTTCACACAACTCCATTCTATGACTTCCCACACCTCCATTCTGTGACTTCACACACCTCCATTCTGAGTTCACAAACCTCCATTCTGTGACTTAACGCACCTTCATTCTGTGACTTCACACACCTCCATTCTGTGACTTCACACACCTCGATTCTGAGTTCAAACACCTTCGTTCTGTGACTTAACACACCTCCATTCTGGGACTTCACACACCTCCATTCTGAGTTCGCACACCTCCATTCTGTGACTTCACACACCTCAATTCTGACTTCACACAGCTCCATCCTATGACTTCACACACCTCCATTCTTTGCCTTCACACACCTCCATTCTATGACTTAACACACCTTCATTCTTACTTAACAAACATCCATTCTATGACTTCACACACATCCATTCTATAACTTCACACACCTCCATTCTATGACTTCACACACCTCAATTCTGTGACTTCACACACCTCAATTCTGTGACTTCACACACCTCCATTATGACTTCACACACATCCATTCTATGACTTCACACACCTCCATTCTATGACTTCACACACATCCATTGTGTGACTTCACACACCTCCATTCTGAGTTCACACACCTGAATTCTGTGATTTCACACACCTCCATTCTATGATTTCACACACCTCCATTCTATGACTTCACACACCTCCATTCTATGACTTCACACACCTCCTTTCTGAGTTGACACACCTCCATTCTATGACTTCACACACCTCCAATCTGACTTCACACACCTCCATTCTATAACTTCACACACCTCCATTCTGTGACTTCAAAAACCTCCATTCTATGACTTCACACACCTCCATTGTGACTTCACACACCATCATTCTATGAGTTCACACACCGCCATTCTGACTTCACTCACCTCCATTCTATGACTTCACACATCTCCATTCTGACTTCACACAGCTCCATTCTATGACTTCGCACACATCTATTCTGACTTCACACACCTCCATTCTGTGACTTCACACACCTCCATTCTATGACTTCACACACCTCCATTCTATGACTTCACACACCCCCATTGTGTGACTTCACACACCTCCATTCTATGACTTCACACACCTCCATTCTGTGACTTCACACACCTCGATTCTGAGTTCACACACCTCCAATTTGTAATTTCACACACCTACATTTTCAGACTTCACACACCTCCATTCTATGACTTCACACACCTAAATTCTATGACTTCACACACCTCCATTCTATGACTTCACACACCTCCATTCTCTGACTTCACACACCTCCATTCTATGACTTCACACACCTCCATTCTGTGACTTCACACACCTCCATTCTATGACCTCACACACCTCCATTCTATGACTTCGCACACCTGCATTGTGACTTCACACACCTCCATTCTATGAGTTCACACAACTCCATTTTGACTTCACACACCTCCATTCTATGACTTCACACAACTCCATCTGACTTCACACACCTCCATTCCATGACTTCACACACCTCCATTTGATGACTCCACTCACCTCCATTCTTTGACTGCATGCACCTCCATTCTATGAGTTCACACACCTCCATTCTGTGACTTCACACACCTTTATTGTTTGACTTCACACACCTCCATTCTTTGACTTCACACACCTCCATTCCATGACTTCACACAGATCCATTCTATGAGTTCACACACATCCATTCTATGAGTTCACACACCTCCTTACTATGACTTCACACACCTCCAGTCTTTGACTTCACACCCCTTCATTCTGTGACTTCACACACCTCCATTCTATAACTTCACACACCTCCATTGTGACTTCCCACAACTCCAATCTGAGTTCACACACCTCCGTTCTGACTTCACACACCTCCATTCTATGACTTCACACACCTACATTCTGTGACTTCACACACCTGAATTCTGTTACTTCACACGCCTCCATTATGACTT
The DNA here is from genome assembly GCA_024803745.1 of Megascapheus bottae. Lineage (NCBI taxonomy): Eukaryota > Metazoa > Chordata > Mammalia > Rodentia > Geomyidae > Megascapheus > Megascapheus bottae. The sequence goes on along the minus strand of JANJXV010000163.1, from coordinate 612,163 downwards.
CACACACCTCCATTCTATGACTTCACACACCTCCATTCTATGACTTCACACACCTAGATTCTGTGACTTCACACACCTCAATTCTGAGTTCACACACCTCCATTCTGTGATTTCACACACCTCCATTCTGACTTCACAGAGCTCCATAAAATGACTTCACACACCTCCATTCTGTGACTTTGCACACCTCCATTCTGACTTCACACAGCTCCATTCTCTGACTTCCCACACCTCCATTCTATGATTTCACACACCTCCATTCTATGACTTCACACACCTCCATTCTGTGACTTCACATACCTCCATTCTATGACTTCACAGACATCCATTCTGTGACTTCACACACCTCCATTCTATGACCTCACACACCTCCATTCTATGACTTCGCACACCTGCATTGTGACTTCACAGACCTCCATTCTATGAGTTCACACAAATGCATTGTGAATTCACACACCTCCATTCTATGACTTCACACACCTCCATTCTGACTTCACACACCTCCATCCTGACTTCACACACCTCAATTCTGTGATTTCACACACCTCCATTCTATGATTTCACACACCTCCATTCTATGACTTCACACACCTCCATTCTATGACTTCACACACCTCCTTTCTGAGTTGACACACCTCCATTCTATGACTTCACACACCTCCAATCTGACTTCACACACCTCCATTCTATAACTTCACACACCTCCATTCTGTGACTTCAAAAACCTCCATTCTATGACTTCACACACCTCCATTGTGACTTCACACACCATCATTCTGTGAGTTCACACACCGCCATTCTGACTTCACTCACCTCCATTCTATGACTTCACACATCTCCATTCTGACTTCACACAGCTCCATTCTATGACTTCGCACACATCTATTCTGACTTCACACACCTCCATTCTGTGACTTCACACACCTCCATTCTATGACTTCACACACCTCCATTCTATGACTTCACACACCCCCATTGTGTGACTTCACACACCTCCATTCTATGACTTCACACACCTCCATTCTGTGACTTCACACACCTCGATTCTGACTTCACACACCTCCATCCTGACTTCACACACCTCAATTCTGTGATTTCACACACCTCCATTCTGTGACTTCACACACCTCCATTCTATGACTTCACACACCTCCATTCTATGACTTCACACACCCCCATTGTGTGACTTCACACACCTCCATTCTATGACTTCACACACCGCCATTCTGTGACTTCACACACCTCCATTCTATGACTTCACACACCTCCATTCTGTGACTTCACACACCTCCATTCTATGACCTCATACACCTCCATTCTATGAGTTCACACACCTCCATTCTGACTTCACACACCTCCATTCTATGAGTTCACACACCTCCATTCTGACTTCACACACCTCCATTCTATGACTTCACACACCTCCATTCTGTGCCTTCACACACCTCCATTCTATGACTTAACACACCTTCATTCTTACTTAACAAACATCCATTCTATGACTTCACACACCTCCATTCTATGACGTCACACACCTCTATTCTATGACTTCACACACCTCCATTCTGTGACTTCACACAACTCAATTCTGTGACTTCACACACCTCCATTATGACTTCACACACATCCATTCTTTGACTTCACACACCTCCATTCTATGACTTCACACACCTCCATTCTGTGACTTCACACACCTCCAATCTGAGTTCACACACCTCCATTCTGTGACTTCACACACCTCCAATCTGACTTCACACAGCTCCAATCTATGCCTTCACACACCTCCATTCTGTGACTTCACACACCTCCATTCTATAACTTCACACACCTCCATTGTGACTTCACACACCTCCATTCTATGAGTTCACACACCTCCATTCTGACTTCACACACCTCCATTCTATGACATCACACACCTCGATTCTGACTTCACACACCTCCATTCTATCACTTCACACAACTCCATTCTGACTTCACACACCTCCATTGTGTGACTTCACACACCTCCATTATATGACTTTACACACCTCCATTCTGTGACTTCACACACCTCCATTCTATGACTTCACACACCTCCATTCTGTGATTTCACACACCTACATTGTGACTTCACAGACCACCATTCTGACTTCACACACCTCAATTCTGTGACTTAACACAACTCCATTCTATGATTTCACACACCTCCATTCTATGACTTCACACACCTCCATTCTATGACTTCACACACCTCCTGTCTGAGTTGACACACCTCCATTCTATGACTTCACACACCTCCATTCTGTGACTTCAAAAACCTCCATTCTATGACTTCACACACCTCCATTGTGACTTCACACACCATCATTCTATGAGTTCACACACCGCCATTCTGACTTCACTCACCTCCATTCTATGACTTCACACAGCTCCATTCTATGACTTCGCACACATCTATTCTGACTTCACACACCTCCATTCTGTGACTTCACACACCTCCATTCTATGACTTCACACACCTCCATTCTATGACTTCACACACCCCCATTGTGTGACTTCACACACCTCCATTCTATGACTTCACACACCTCCATTCTGTGACTTCACACGCCAAGATTCTGAGTTCACACACCTCCATTTTGTAATTTCACACACCTACATTCTCAGACTTCACACACCTCCATTCTATGACTTCACACACCTAAATTCTATGACTTCACACACCTCCATTCTATGACTTCACACACCTCCATTCTGTGACTTCACACACCTCCATTCTATGACTTCACACACTTCCAGTCTGTGACTTCACACACCTCCATTCTATGACCTCACACATCTCCATTCTATGACTTCGCACACCTGCATTGTGACTTCACACACCTCCATTCTATGAGTTCACACACCTCCATTTTGACTTCACACACCTGCATTCTGTGACTTCACACAACTCCATCTGACTTCACACACCTCCATTCCATGACTTCACACACCTCCATTCGATGACTTCACTCACCTCCATTCTTTGACTGCATGCACCACCATTCTATGAGTTCATACACCTCCATTCTGTGACTTCACACACCTTTATTGTTTGACTTCACACACCTCCATTCTTCGACTTCACACACCTCCATTCCATGACTTCACACACCTAAATTCTATGACTTCACACACCTACATTCTATGACTTCACACACCTCCATTCTGACTTCACAGAGCTCCATAAAATGACTTCACACACCTCCATTCTGTGACTTTGCACACCTCCATTCTGACTTCACACAGCTCCATTCTCTGACTTCCCACACCTCCATTCTATGATTTCACACACCTCCATTCTATGACTTCACACACCTCCATTCTGTGACTTCACATACCTCCATTCTATGACTTCACAGACATCCATTCTGTGACTTCACACACCTCCATTCTATGACCTCACACACCTCCATTCTATGACTTCGCACACCTGCATTGTGACTTCACAGACCTCCATTCTATGAGTTCACACAAATGCATTGTGAATTCACACACCTCCATTCTATGACTTCACACACCTCCATTCTGACTTCACACACCTCCATCCTGACTTCACACACCTCAATTCTGTGATTTCACACACCTCCATTCTATGATTTCACACACCTCCATTCTATGACTTCACACACCTCCATTCTATGACTTCACACACCTCCTTTCTGAGTTGACACACCTCCATTCTATGACTTCACACACCTCCAATCTGACTTCACACACCTCCATTCTATAACTTCACACACCTCCATTCTGTGACTTCAAAAACCTCCATTCTATGACTTCACACACCTCCATTGTGACTTCACACACCATCATTCTGTGAGTTCACACACCGCCATTCTGACTTCACTCACCTCCATTCTATGACTTCACACATCTCCATTCTGACTTCACACAGCTCCATTCTATGACTTCGCACACATCTATTCTGACTTCACACACCTCCATTCTGTGACTTCACACACCTCCATTCTATGACTTCACACACCTCCATTCTATGACTTCACACACCCCCATTGTGTGACTTCACACACCTCCATTCTATGACTTCACACACCTCCATTCTGTGACTTCACACACCTCGATTCTGACTTCACACACCTCCATCCTGACTTCACACACCTCAATTCTGTGATTTCACACACCTCCATTCTGTGACTTCACACACCTCCATTCTATGACTTCACACACCTCCATTCTATGACTTCACACACCCCCATTGTGTGACTTCACACACCTCCATTCTATGACTTCACACACCGCCATTCTGTGACTTCACACACCTCCATTCTATGACTTCACACACCTCCATTCTGTGACTTCACACACCTCCATTCTATGACCTCATACACCTCCATTCTATGAGTTCACACACCTCCATTCTGACTTCACACACCTCCATTCTATGAGTTCACACACCTCCATTCTGACTTCACACACCTCCATTCTATGACTTCACACACCTCCATTCTGTGCCTTCACACACCTCCATTCTATGACTTAACACACCTTCATTCTTACTTAACAAACATCCATTCTATGACTTCACACACCTCCATTCTATGACGTCACACACCTCTATTCTATGACTTCACACACCTCCATTCTGTGACTTCACACAACTCAATTCTGTGACTTCACACACCTCCATTATGACTTCACACACATCCATTCTTTGACTTCACACACCTCCATTCTATGACTTCACACACCTCCATTCTGTGACTTCACACACCTCCAATCTGAGTTCACACACCTCCATTCTGTGACTTCACACACCTCCAATCTGACTTCACACAGCTCCAATCTATGCCTTCACACACCTCCATTCTGTGACTTCACACACCTCCATTCTATAACTTCACACACCTCCATTGTGACTTCACACACCTCCATTCTATGAGTTCACACACCTCCATTCTGACTTCACACACCTCCATTCTATGACATCACACACCTCGATTCTGACTTCACACACCTCCATTCTATCACTTCACACAACTCCATTCTGACTTCACACACCTCCATTGTGTGACTTCACACACCTCCATTGTATGACTTTACACACCTCCATTCTGTGACTTCACACACCTCCATTCTATGACTTCACACACCTCCATTCTGTGATTTCACACACCTACATTGTGACTTCACAGACCACCATTCTGACTTCACACACCTCAATTCTGTGACTTAACACAACTCCATTCTATGATTTCACACACCTCCATTCTATGACTTCACACACCTCCATTCTATGACTTCACACACCTCCTGTCTGAGTTGACACACCTCCATTCTATGACTTCACACACCTCCATTCTGTGACTTCAAAAACCTCCATTCTATGACTTCACACACCTCCATTGTGACTTCACACACCATCATTCTATGAGTTCACACACCGCCATTCTGACTTCACTCACCTCCATTCTATGACTTCACACAGCTCCATTCTATGACTTCGCACACATCTATTCTGACTTCACACACCTCCATTCTGTGACTTCACACACCTCCATTCTATGACTTCACACACCTCCATTCTATGACTTCACACACCCCCATTGTGTGACTTCACACACCTCCATTCTATGACTTCACACACCTCCATTCTGTGACTTCACACGCCAAGATTCTGAGTTCACACACCTCCATTTTGTAATTTCACACACCTACATTCTCAGACTTCACACACCTCCATTCTATGACTTCACACACCTAAATTCTATGACTTCACACACCTCCATTCTATGACTTCACACACCTCCATTCTGTGACTTCACACACCTCCATTCTATGACTTCACACACTTCCAGTCTGTGACTTCACACACCTCCATTCTATGACCTCACACATCTCCATTCTATGACTTCGCACACCTGCATTGTGACTTCACACACCTCCATTCTATGAGTTCACACACCTCCATTTTGACTTCACACACCTGCATTCTATGACTTCACACAACTCCATCTGACTTCACACACCTCCATTCCATGACTTCACACACCTCCATTCGATGACTTCACTCACCTCCATTCTTTGACTGCATGCACCACCATTCTATGAGTTCATACACCTCCATTCTGTGACTTCACACACCTTTATTGTTTGACTTCACACACCTCCATTCTTCGACTTCACACACCTCCATTCCATGACTTCACACACCTAAATTCTATGACTTCACACACCTCCATTCTATGACTTCACACACCTCCATTCTGTGACTTCAGACACCTCCATTCTATGACTTCACACACCTCCATTCTGTGACTTCACACACCTTTATAGTTTGACTTCACACACCTCCATTCTTTGACTTCACAAACCTCCATTCCATGACTTCACACACCTAAATTCTATGACTTCACACACCTCCATTCTATGACTTCACACACCTCCATTCTGTGACTTCAGACACCTCCATTCTATGACTTCACACACCTCCATTCTGTGACTTCACACACCTCCATTCTATGACTTCACACACCTCCATTCTTTGACTTCACACACCTCCATTCTATGCCCTCACACACCTCCATTCTATGACTTCACTCACCTCCATCCTGACTTCACACACCTCCATTCTGACTTCACACGCCTCAATTCTTTGACTTCACACACCTCCATTCTATGATTTCACACTCTTCCATTCTATGAATTCACACACCTCCATTCTATGACTTCACACACCCCATTTCTGAGTTGACACACCTCCATTCTGTGACTTCACACACCTCCATTCTATAACTTCACACACCTCCATTGTGACTTCCCACACCTCCAATCTGAGTTCACACACCTCTGTTCTGACTTCACACACCTCCATTCTATGACTTCACACACCTCCATTCTGTGACTTCACACACCTGAATTCTGTGACTTCACACGCCTCCATTATGACTTCACACACCTCCATTCTATGACTTCACACACCTAGATTCTGTGACTTCACACACCTCCATTCTGTGACTTCACACACACCTCCATTCTGACTTCACAGAGCTCCATAAAATGACTTCACAAACCTCCATTCTGTGACTTCGCACACCTCCATTCTGACTTCACACAGCTCCATTCTCTGACTTCCCACACCTCCATTCTATGATTTCACACACCTCCATTCTATGACTTCACATACCTCCATTCTGTGACTTCACACACCTCGATTCTGAGTTCAAACACCTCCGTTCGGTGACTTAACACACCTCCATTCTGTGACTTCACACACCTCCATTCTGTGTTCGCACACCTCCATTGTGTGACTTCACACACCTCCATTCTGACTTCACACAGCTCCATTCTATGACTTCACACACCTCCATTCTGTGCCTTCACACACCTCCATTCTATGACTTAACACACCTTCATTCTTACTTAACAAACATCCATTCTATGACTTCACACACCTCCATTCTATGACTTCACACACCTCTATTCTATGACTTCACACACCTCCATTCTATGACTTCACACACCCCCATTGTGTGACTTCACACACCTCCATTCTATGACTTCACACACCTCCATTCTGTGACTTCACACACCTCGATTCTGAGTTCACACACCTCCATTTTGTAATTTCACACACCTACATTCTCAGACTTCACACACCTCCATTCTATGACTTCACACACCTAAATTCTATGACTTCACACACCTCCATTCTATGACTTCACACACCTCCATTCTGTGACTTCACACACCTCCATTCTATGACTTCACACACCTCCATTCTATGACCTCACACACCTCCATTCTATGACTTCGCACACCTGCATTGTGACTTCACACACCTCCATTCTATGAGTTCACACAACTCCATTTTGACTTCACACACCTCCATTCTATGACTTCACACAACTCCATCTGACTTCACACACCTCCATTCCATGACTTCACACACATCCATTCGATGACTTCACTCACCTCCATTCTTTGACTGCATGCACCTCCATTCTATGAGTTCACACACCTCCATTCTTTGACTTCACACACCTTTATTGTTTGACTTCACACACCTCCATTCTTTGACTTCACACACCTCCATTCCATGACTTCACACACCTCCATTCTGAGTTCACACACCTCCATTCTATGATTTCACACACTTCCATTCTATGACTTCACACACCTAGATTCTATGACTTCACACACCTCATTTCTGAGTTGACACACCTCCATTCTGTGATTTCACACACCTCCAATCTGACTTCACACACCTCCGTTCTGTGACCACACACCTCCATTCTGAGTTCCCAACCTCCATTCTGTGACTTCACTCACCTCCATCCTGACTGCACACACCTCCATTCTGACTTCACAAACCTCAATTCTTTGACTTCACACACCTCCATTCTATGATTTCACACTCTTCCATTCTGTGAATTCACACACCTGCATTCTATGACTTCACACACCCCATTTCTGAGTTGACACACCTCCATTCTGTGATTTCACACACCTCTAATTTGACTTCACACACCCCCATTCTATGACTTCACACACCCCCATTGTGACTTCACACACTCCATTCTATGAGTTCACACACCTCCATTCTGACTTCACACACCTCCATTCTATGGCTTCACACAGCTGCATTCTGACTTCAGACACCTCCATTTGTGACTTCACACACCACAATTTTGACTTCAAACACCTTCATTCTGTGACTTCACACACCTCCATTCTGTGACTTCACACACCTCCATTTTGACTTCACACACTTCCATTCTTTGACTTAACACACCTTCATTCTGTGACTTTACACACCACCATTATTTGACTTCACAACCTATATTCTTGGACTTCACACACTTCCATTCCATGACTTCACACATCTCCATTTTATGAGTTCAAACACCTTCATTCTACTTCAGAAACATCCATTTTATGACTTCACACACCTCCATTCTATGACTTCACAAACCTCTATTCTGTGATTTCACATACCTCCATTCTGAGTTCACACACCTCAATTCCGTGACTTCACACACCTCAATTCTCACTTCACACACCTCCATTCTATGACTTCACACACCTCAATTCTATGACTTCACACACCTCCATTCTTTGACTTCACACACCTCCATTGTGAGTTCACACACATCCATTCTGTGACTTCACACACCTCCATTCTGTGACTTCACACACCTCCATTCTGTGACTTCACACACCTCCATTCTGTGATTTCTCACACCTCCATTCTATTAATTCACACACCTCCATTCTGTGACTTCACACAACTCCATTCTATGACTTCCCACACCTCCATTCTGTGACTTCACACACCTCCATTCTGAGTTCACAAACCTCCATTCTGTGACTTAACGCACCTTCATTCTGTGACTTCACACACCTCCATTCTGTGACTTCACACACACCTCCATTCTGACTTCACAGAGCTCCATAAAATGACTTCACACACCTCCATTCTGTGACTTTGCACACCTCCATTCTGACTTCACACAGCTCCATTCTCTGACTTCCCACACCTCCATTCTATGATTTCACACACCTCCATTCTATGACTTCACACACCTCCATTCTGTGACTTCACACACCTCGATTCTGAGTTCAAACACCTCCGTTCTGTGACTTAACACACCTCCATTCTGGGACTTCACACACCTCCATTCTGAGTTCGCACACCTCCATTCTGTGACTTCACACACCTCAATTCTGACTTCACACAGCTCCATCCTATGACTTCACACACCTCCATTCTTTGCCTTCACACACCTCCATTCTATGACTTAACACACCTTCATTCATACTTAACAAACATCCATTCTATGACTTCACACACATCCATTCTATAACTTCACACACCTCCATTCTATGACTTCACACACCTCAATTCTGTGACTTCACACACCTCAATTCTGTGACTTCACACACCTCCATTATGACTTCACACACATCCATTCTATGACTTCACACACCTCCATTCTATGACTTCACACACATCCATTGTGTGACTTCACACACCTCCATTCTGAGTTCACACACCTCCATTCTGTGACTTCACACACCTCCAATCTTACTTCCCACAGCTCCATTCCATGACTTCACACACCTCCATTAATGTGAATTCACACACCTCCATTCTATGACTTCACACACCTCCATTGTGACTTCACACACCTCCATTCTATGAGTTTACACACCTCCATTCTGACTTCACACACCTCCATTCTATGAGTTTACACACCTCCATTCTGACTTCACACACCTCCATTCTATGACTTCACAGAACTCCATTCTGATTTCACACACCTCCATTCTGTGACTTCATACACCTCCATTATATGACTTCACACACCTCCATTCTGTGACTTCACACACCTCCATTCTATGACTTCACACACCTCCATTCTGTGACTTCACACACCTACATTGTGACTTCTCACACCATCATTCTATGAGTTCACACACCGCCATTCTGACTTCACTCACCTCCATTCTATGACTTCACACATCTCCATTCTGACTTCACACAGCTCCATTCTGACGTCACACACCTCCATTCTGACTTCACACATCTCAATTCTGTGACTTCACACAACTTCATTCTATAATTTCACACACCTCCATTCTATGACTTCACACACCTCCAATCTGACTTCACAAACCTCCATTGTATAACTTCACACACCTCCATTCTGTGACTTCAAAAACCTCCATTCTATGAATTCACACACCTCCATTGTGACTTCACACACCTCCATTCTGACTTCACACACCTCAATTCTGTGACTTCACACAACTTCATTCTATGACCTCATACACCTCCATTCTATGACTTCGCACACCTGCATTGTGACTTCACAGACCTCCATTCTATGAGTTCATACACATGCATTGTGAATTCACACACCTCCATTCTATGACTTCACACACCTCCATTCTGACGTCACACACCTCCATTCTGACTTCACACACCTCAATTCTGTGACTTCAAAAACCTCCATTCTATGAATTCACACACCTCCATTGTGACTTCACACACCATCATTCTATGAGTTCACACACCGCCATTCTGACTTCACTCACCTCCATTCTATGACTTCACACATCTCCATTCTGACTTCACACAGCTCCATTCTATGACTTCGCACACATCTATTCTGACTTCACACACCTCCATTCTGTGACTTCACACACCTCCATTCTATGACTTCACACACCTCCATTCTATGACTTCACACACCCCCATTGTGTGACTTCACACACCTCCATTCTATGACTTCACACATCTCCATTCTGTGACTTCACACACCTCGATTCTGAGTTCACACACCTCCATTTTGTAATTTCACACACCTACATTCTCAGACTTCACACACCTCCATTCTATGACTTCACACACCTAAATTCTATGACTTCACACACCTCCATTCTATGACTTCACACACCTCCATTCTGTGACTTCACATACCTCCATTCTATGACTTCACAGACATCCATTCTGTGACTTCACACACCTCCATTCTATGACCTCACACACCTCCATTCTATGACTTCGCACACCTGCATTGTGACTTCACAGACCTCCATTCTATGAGTTCACACAAATGCATTGTGAATTCACACACCTCCATTCTATGACTTCACACACCTCCATTCTGTCTTCACACACCTCCATCCTGACTTCACACACCTCAATTCTGTGATTTCACACACCTCCATTCTATGATTTCACACACCTCCATTCTATGACTTCACACACCTCCATTCTATGACTTCACACACCTCCTTTCTGAGTTGACACACCTCCATTCTATGACTTCACACACCTCCAATCTGACTTCACACACCTCCATTCTATAACTTCACACACCTCCATTCTGTGACTTCAAAAACCTCCATTCTATGACTTCACACACCTCCATTGTGACTTCACACACCATCATTCTATGAGTTCACACACCGCCATTCTGACTTCACACAACTCCATTCCATGACTTCACACACCTCCATTTGATGACTCCACTCACCTCCATTCTTTGACTGCATGCACCTCCATTCTATGAGTTCACACACCTCCATTCTGTGACTTCACACACCTTTATTGTTTGACTTCACACACCTCCATTCTTTGACTTCACACACCTCCATTCCATGACTTCACACAGATTCATTCTATGAGTTCACACACCTCCATTCTATGAGTTCACACACTTCCATCCTATGACTTCACACACCTAGATTCTATGACTTCACACACCTCATTTCTTAGTTGACACACCTCCATTCTGTGATTTCACACACCTCCAATCTGACTTCACACACCTCCGTTCTGTGACCACACACCTCCATTCTGAGTTCCCAACCTCCATTCTGTGACTTCACTCACCTCCATCCTGACTTCACACACCTCCATTCTGACTTCACAAACCTCGATTCTTTGACTTCACACACCTCCATTCTATGATTTCACACTTTTCCATTCTATGAATTCACACACCTCCATTCTATGACTTCACACACCCCATTTCTGAGTTGACACACCTCCATTCTGTGATTTCACACACCTCCAATTTGACTTCACACACCCCCATTCTATGACTTCACACACCCCCATTGTGACTTCACACACTCCATTCTATGAGTTCACACACCTCCATTCTGACTTCACACACCTCCATTCTATGGCTTCACACAGCTGCATTCTGACTTCAGACACCTCCATTTGTGACTTCACACACAACAATTTTGACTTCAAACACCTTCATTCTGTGACTTCACACACCTCCATTCTGTGACTTCACACACCTCCATTTTGACTTCACACACTTCCATTCTTTGACTTAACACACCTGCATTCTGTGACTTTACACACCACCATTATTTGACTTCACAACCTATATCCTTGTACTTCACAAACCTCCATTCCATGACTTCACACATCTCCATTTTATGAGTTCACACACCTTCATTCTACTTCAGAAACATCCATTTTATTACTTCACACACCTCCATTCTATGACTTCACAAACATCTATTCTGTGATTTCACATACCTCCATTCTGAGTTCACACAGCTCAATTCCTTGACTTCACACACCTCAATTCTCACTTCACACACCTCCATTCTATGACTTCACACAATTCCATTATTTGACTTCACACACCTCCATTCTTTGACTTCACACACCTCCATTGTGAGTTCACACACATCCATTCTGTGACTTCACACACCTCCATTCTGTGACTTCACACACCTCCATTCTGTGACTTCACACACCTCCATTCTGTGAATTCACACACCTCCATTCTATGATTTCTCAGACCTCCATTCTATGAATTCACACACCTCCATTCTGTGACTTCACACAACTCCATTCTATGACTTCCCACACATCCATTCTGTGAATTCACACACCTCCATTCTGAGTTCACAAACCTCCATTCTGTGACTTAACGCACCTTCATTCTGTGACTTCACACACCTCCATTCTATGACTTCACACATCCATTCTATGAGTTCTCACACCTCCATACTATGACTTCACACACCTCCAGTCTTTGACTTCACATCCCTCCATTCTGTGACTTCACACACCTCCATTCTATAACTTCACACACCTCCATTGTGACTTCCCACACCTCCAATCTGAGTTCACACACCTCCCATCTGACTTCACACACCTCCATTCTATGACTTCACAAACCTCCATTCTGTGACTTCACACAGCTGAATTCTGTGACTTCACACGCCTCCATTATGACTTCACACACCTCCATTCTATGACTTCACACACCTCCATTCTATGACTTCACACACCTAGATTATGTGACTTCACACACCTCCATTCTGAGTTCACACACCTCCATTCTGTGACTTCACACACCTCCATTCTGACTTCACAGAGCTCCATAAAATGACTTCACACACCTCCATTCTGTGACTTCGCACACCTCCATTCTGACTTCACACACCTCCATTCTCTGAATTCCCACACCTCCATTCTATGATTTCACACACCTCCATTCTATGACTTCACATACCTCCATTCTGCGACTTCACACACCTCGATTCTGAGTTCAAACACCTCCGTTCTGTGACTTAACACACCTCCATTCTGTGACTTCACACACCTCCATTCTGAGTTCGCACACCTCCATTCTGTGACTTCACACACCTCCATTCTGACTTCACACAGCTCCATTCTATGACTTCACACACCTTCATTCTGTGCCTTCACACACCTCCATTCTATGACTTAACACAACTTCATTCTTACTTAACAAACATCCATTCTATGACTTCACACACCTCCATTCTATGACTTCACACACCTCCATTCTATGACTTCACACACCTCCATTGTGTGAGTTCACACACCTCCATTCTGAGTTCACACACCTCCATTCTGTGACTTCACACACCTCCAATCTGACTTCACACAGCTCCATTCCATGACTTCACACACCTCCATTTTGTGACTTCACACACCTCCATTCTATGACTTCACACACCTCCATTGTGACTTCACACACCTCCATTCTGACTTCACAAACCTCAATTCTTTGACTTCACACACCTTCATTCTATGATTTCACAGTCTTCCATTCTATGAATTCACACACCTCCATTCTATGACTTCACACACCTCATTTCTGAGTTGACACACATCCATTCTGTGATTTCACACACCTCCAATTTGACTTCACACACCCCCATTCTATGACTTCACACAACCCCATTGTGACTTCACACACTCCATTCTATGAGTTCACACACCACCATTCTGACTTCACACACTTCCATTCTATGGCTTCACACAGCTGCATTCTGACTTCAGACACCTCCATTTGTGACTTCACACACCACAATTTTGACTTCAAACACCTTCATTCTGTGACTTCACACACCTCCATTTTGACTTCACACACTTCCATTCTTTGACTTAACACACCTGCATTCTGTGACTTAACACACAACCATTGTTTGACTTCTCAACCTATATTCTTGGACTTCACACACCTCCATTCCATGACTTCACACATCTCCATTTTATGAGTTCACACACCTCCATTTTGACTTCACACACCTCCATTCTATGACTTCACATACCTTCATTCTACTTCAGAAACATCCATTCTATGACTTCACACACCTCCATTCTATGACTTCACAAACCTCCATTCTGTGACTTCAGACACCTCCATTCTGAGTTCACACACCTCAATTACGTGACTTCACACACCTCAATTCTCACTTCATACACCTCCATTCTGTGATTTCACACACCTCCATTCTGATTTCACACACTTCCATTAAACACATCCATTCTGTAACTTCACACACCTCCATTCTATGACTTCACACACCTCCATTCTATGACTTCACACACCCCCATTGTGTGACTTCACACACCTTCATTTTGTGATTTCCCACACCTCCATTCTGTGACTTCACACGCCTCCTTTCTATGACTTCACACACCTAAAGTCTATGACTTCACAAACCTCCATTCTATGACTTCCCACACCTCCATTCTGTGACTTCACACACCTCCATTCTATGACTTCACACACCTCCATTCTGTGACTTCACACACCTCCATTCTATGACCTCATACACCTCCATTCTATGAGTTCACACACCTCCATTCTGACTTCACACACCTCCATTCTATGAATTCACACACCTCCATTCTGACTTCACACACCTCCATTCTATGACTTCACACACCTCCATTCTGTGCCTTCACACACCTCCATTCTATGACTTAACACACCTTCATTCTTACTTAACAAACATCCATTCTATGACTTCACACACCTCCATTCTATGACGTCACACACCTCTATTCTATGACTTCACACACCTCCATTCTGTGACTTCACACAACTCAATTCTGTGACTTCACACACCTCCATTATGACTTCACACACATCCATTCTTTGACTTCACACACCTCCATTCTATGACTTCACACACCTCCATTCTGTGACTTCACACACCTCCAATCTGAGTTCACACACCTCCATTCTGTGACTTCACACACCTCCAATCTGACTTCACACAGCTCCAATCTATGCCTTCACACACCTCCATTCTGTGACTTCACACACCTCCATTCTATAACTTCACACACCTCCATTGTGACTTCACACACCTCCATTCTGAGTTCACACACCTCCATTCTGACTTCACACACCTCCATTCTATGACATCACACAACTCGATTCTGACTTCACACACCTCCATTCTATCACTTCACACAACTCCATTCTGACTTCACACACCTCCATTGTGTGACTTCACACACCTCCATTATATGACTTTACACACCTCCATTCTGTGACTTCACACACCTCCATTCTATGACTTCACACACCTCCATTCTGTGATTTCACACACCTACATTGTGACTTCACAGACCACCATTCTGACTTCACACACCTCAATTCTGTGACTTAACACAACTCCATTCTATGATTTCACACACCTCCATTCTATGACTTCACACACCTCCATTCTATGACTTCACACACCTCCTGTCTGAGTTGACACACCTCCATTCTATGACTTCACACACCTCCAATCTGACTTCACACACCTCCATTTTATGACTTCACACACTTCCATTCTGTGACTTCACACACCTCCATTCTATGACTTCACACACCTCCATTGTGACTTCACACACCATCATTCTATGAGTTCACACACCGCCATTCTGACTTCACTCACCTCCATTGTATGACTTCACACAGCTCCATTCTGACTTCACACAGCTGCATTCTATGACTTCGCACACATCTATTCTGACTTCACACACGTCCATTCTGTGACTTCACACACCTCCATTCTGATTTCACACACCTCCATTCTCTGACGTCAAACACCTCCATTCTGTGACTTCACACACCTCCATTCTATGACTTCACACACCTCCATTCTATGACTTCACACACCCCCATTGAGTGACTTCACACACCTCCATTCTATGACTTCACACACCTCCATTCTGTGACTTCACACACCTCCATTCTGAGTACACACACCTCCATTTTGTGATTTCACACACCTCCATTCTGTGACTTCACACACCTCCATTCTATGACTTCACACACCTCCATTCTGTGACTTCACACACCTGCATTCTATGACCTCACACACCTCCATTCTATGACTTCGCACACCTGCATTGTGATTTCACACACCTCCATTCTATGACTTCACAAACCTCCCTTCTGTGACTTCACACACCTCAATTCTGTGACTTCACACGCCTCCATTATGACTTCACACACCTCCATTCTATGACTTCACACACCTCTATTCTATTACTTCACACACCTAGATTCTGTGACTCCACACACCTCCATTCTGAGTTCACACACCTCCACTCTGTGACTTAACACACCTCCATTCTGTGACTTCTCACACCTCCATTCTGAGTTCACACACCTCCATTCTGTGACTTCACACACCTCCATTTTGACTTCACACAGCTCCATTCTATGACTTCACACACCTCCATTATGTGCCTTCACACACCTCCATTCTATGACTTAACACACCTTCATTCTTACTTAACAAACATCCATTCTATGACTTCACACACCTCCATTCTATGACTTCACACACCTCCATTGTATGGCCTCACAAACCTCCATTCTGTGCTTCACACACCTCAATTCTGTGACTTCACACACCTCCATTATGACTCCCCACACATCCATTCTATGACTTCACACACCTCCATTCTGTGACTTCACACACCTCCATTCTGAGTTCACACAGCTCAATTCCTTGACTTCACACACCTCAATTCTCACTTCACACACCTCCATTCTATGACTTCACACAATTCCATTATTTGACTTCACACACCTCCATTCTTTGACTTCACACACCTCCATTGTGAGTTCACACACATCCATTCTGTGACTTCACACACCTCCATTCTGTGACTTCACACACCTCCATTCTGTGACTTCACACACCTCCATTCTGTGAATTCACACACCTCCATTCTATGATTTCTCAGACCTCCATTCTATGAATTCACACACCTCCATTCTGTGACTTCACACAACTCCATTCTATGACTTCCCACACATCCATTCTGTGATTTCACACACCTCCATTCTGAGTTCACAAACCTCCATTCTGTGACTTAACGCACCTTCATTCTGTGACTTCACACACCTCCATTCAATGACTTCACACATCCATTCTATGAGTTCACACACCTCCATACTATGACTTCACACACCTCCAGTCTTTGACTTCACATCCCTCCATTCTGTGACTTCACACACCTCCATTCTATAACTTCACACACCTCCATTGTGACTTCCCACACCTCCCATCTGACTTCACACACCTCCCATCTGACTTCACACACCTCCATTCTATGACTTCACAAACCTCCATTCTGTGACTTCACACAGCTGAATTCTGTGACTTCACACGCCTCCATTATGACTTCACACACCTCCATTCTATGACTTCACACACCTCCATTCTATGACTTCACACACCTAGATTCTGTGACTTCACACACCTCCATTCTGAGTTCACACACCTCCATTCTGTGACTTCACACACCTCCATTCTGACTTCACAGAGCTCCATAAAATGACTTCACACACCTCCATTCTGTGACTTCGCACACCTCCATTCTGACTTCACACACCTCCATTCTCTGAATTCCCACACCTCCATTCTATGATTTCACACACCTCCATTCCATGACTTCACATACCTCCATTCTGCGACTTCACACACCTCGATTCTGAGTTCAAACACCTCCGTTCTGTGACTTAACACACCTCCATTCTGTGACTTCACACACCTCCATTCTGAGTTCGCACACCTCCATTCTGTGACTTCACACACCTCCATTCTGACTTCACACAGCTCCATTCTATGACTTCACACACCTTCATTCTGTGCCTTCACACACCTCCATTCTATGACTTAACACAACTTCATTCTTACTTAACAAACATCCATTCTATGACTTCACACACCTCCATTCTATGACTTCACACACCTCCATTCTATGACTTCACACACCTCCATTGTGTGAGTTCACACACCTCCATTCTGAGTTCACACACCTCCATTCTGTGACTTCACACACCTCCAATCTGACTTCACACAGCTCCATTCCATGACTTCACACACCTCCATTTTGTGACTTCACACACCTCCATTCTATGACTTCACACACCTCCATTGTGACTTCACACACCTCCATTCTGACTTCACAAACCTCAATTCTTTGACTTCACACACCTTCATTCTATGATTTCACAGTCTTCCATTCTATGAATTCACACACCTCCATTCTATGACTTCACACACCTCATTTCTGAGTTGACACACATCCATTCTGTGATTTCACACACCTCCAATTTGACTTCACACACCCCCATTCTATGACTTCACACAACCCCATTGTGACTTCACACACTCCATTCTATGAGTTCACACACCACCATTCTGACTTCACACACTTCCATTCTATGGCTTCACACAGCTGCATTCTGACTTCAGACACCTCCATTTGTGACTTCACACACCACAATTTTGACTTCAAACACCTTCATTCTGTGACTTCACACACCTCCATTTTGACTTCACACACTTCCATTCTTTGACTTAACACACCTGCATTCTGTGACTTAACACACAACCATTGTTTGACTTCTCAACCTATATTCTTGGACTTCACACACCTCCATTCCATGACTTCACACATCTCCATTTTATGAGTTCACACACCTCCATTTTGACTTCACACACCTCCATTCTATGACTTCACATACCTTCATTCTACTTCAGAAACATCCATTCTATGACTTCACACACCTCCATTCTATGACTTCACAAACCTCCATTCTGTGACTTCAGACACCTCCATTCTGAGTTCACACACCTCAATTACGTGACTTCACACACCTCAATTCTCACTTCATACACCTCCATTCTGTGATTTCACACACCTCCATTCTGATTTCACACACTTCCATTAAACACATCCATTCTGTAACTTCACACACCTCCATTCTATGACTTCACACACCTCCATTCTATGACTTCACACACCCCCATTGTGTGACTTCACACACCTTCATTTTGTGATTTCCCACACCTCCATTCTGTGACTTCACACGCCTCCTTTCTATGACTTCACACACCTAAAGTCTATGACTTCACAAACCTCCATTCTATGACTTCCCACACCTCCATTCTGTGACTTCACACACCTCCATTCTATGACTTCACACACCTCCATTCTGTGACTTCACACACCTCCATTCTATGACCTCATACACCTCCATTCTATGAGTTCACACACCTCCATTCTGACTTCACACACCTCCATTCTATGAATTCACACACCTCCATTCTGACTTCACACACCTCCATTCTATGACTTCACACACCTCCATTCTGTGCCTTCACACACCTCCATTCTATGACTTAACACACCTTCATTCTTACTTAACAAACATCCATTCTATGACTTCACACACCTCCATTCTATGACGTCACACACCTCTATTCTATGACTTCACACACCTCCATTCTGTGACTTCACACAACTCAATTCTGTGACTTCACACACCTCCATTATGACTTCACACACATCCATTCTTTGACTTCACACACCTCCATTCTATGACTTCACACACCTCCATACTGTGACTTCACACACCTCCAATCTGAGTTCACACACCTCCATTCTGTGACTTCACACACCTCCAATCTGACTTCACACAGCTCCAATCTATGCCTTCACACACCTCCATTCTGTGACTTCACACACCTCCATTCTATAACTTCACACACCTCCATTGTGACTTCACACACCTCCATTCTGAGTTCACACACCTCCATTCTGACTTCACACACCTCCATTCTATGACATCACACAACTCGATTCTGACTTCACACACCTCCATTCTATCACTTCACACAACTCCATTCTGACTTCACACACCTCCATTGTGTGACTTCACACACCTCCATTATATGACTTTACACACCTCCATTCTGTGACTTCACACACCTCCATTCTATGACTTCACACACCTCCATTCTGTGATTTCACACACCTACATTGTGACTTCACAGACCACCATTCTGACTTCACACACCTCAATTCTGTGACTTAACACAACTCCATTCTATGATTTCACACACCTCCATTCTATGACTTCACACACCTCCATTCTATGACTTCACACACCTCCTGTCTGAGTTGACACACCTCCATTCTATGACTTCACACACCTCCAATCTGACTTCACACACCTCCATTTTATGACTTCACACACTTCCATTCTGTGACTTCACACACCTCCATTCTATGACTTCACACACCTCCATTGTGACTTCACACACCATCATTCTATGAGTTCACACACCGCCATTCTGACTTCACTCACCTCCATTGTATGACTTCACACAGCTCCATTCTGACTTCACACAGCTGCATTCTATGACTTCGCACACATCTATTCTGACTTCACACACGTCCATTCTGTGACTTCACACACCTCCATTCTGATTTCACACACCTCCATTCTCTGACGTCAAACACCTCCATTCTGTGACTTCACACACCTCCATTCTATGACTTCACACACCTCCATTCTATGACTTCACACACCCCCATTGAGTGACTTCACACACCTCCATTCTATGACTTCACACACCTCCATTCTGTGACTTCACACACCTCCATTCTGAGTACACACACCTCCATTTTGTGATTTCACACACCTCCATTCTGTGACTTCACACACCTCCATTCTATGACTTCACACACCTCCATTCTGTGACTTCACACACCTGCATTCTATGACCTCACACACCTCCATTCTATGACTTCGCACACCTGCATTGTGATTTCACACACCTCCATTCTATGACTTCACAAACCTCCCTTCTGTGACTTCACACACCTCAATTCTGTGACTTCACACGCCTCCATTATGACTTCACACACCTCCATTCTATGACTTCACACACCTCTATTCTATTACTTCACACACCTAGATTCTGTGACTCCACACACCTCCATTCTGAGTTCACACACCTCCACTCTGTGACTTAACACACCTCCATTCTGTGACTTCTCACACCTCCATTCTGAGTTCACACACCTCCATTCTGTGACTTCACACACCTCCATTTTGACTTCACACAGCTCCATTCTATGACTTCACACACCTCCATTATGTGCCTTCACACACCTCCATTCTATGACTTAACACACCTTCATTCTTACTTAACAAACATCCATTCTATGACTTCACACACCTCCATTCTATGACTTCACACACCTCCATTGTATGGCCTCACAAACCTCCATTCTGTGCTTCACACACCTCAATTCTGTGACTTCACACACCTCCATTATGACTCCCCACACATCCATTCTATGACTTCACACACCTCCATTCTGTGACTTCACACACCTCCATTCTGAGTTCACACAGCTCAATTCCTTGACTTCACACACCTCAATTCTCACTTCACACACCTCCATTCTATGACTTCACACAATTCCATTATTTGACTTCACACACCTCCATTCTTTGACTTCACACACCTCCATTGTGAGTTCACACACATCCATTCTGTGACTTCACACACCTCCATTCTGTGACTTCACACACCTCCATTCTGTGACTTCACACACCTCCATTCTGTGAATTCACACACCTCCATTCTATGATTTCTCAGACCTCCATTCTATGAATTCACACACCTCCATTCTGTGACTTCACACAACTCCATTCTATGACTTCCCACACATCCATTCTGTGATTTCACACACCTCCATTCTGAGTTCACAAACCTCCATTCTGTGACTTAACGCACCTTCATTCTGTGACTTCACACACCTCCATTCAATGACTTCACACATCCATTCTATGAGTTCACACACCTCCATACTATGACTTCACACACCTCCAGTCTTTGACTTCACATCCCTCCATTCTGTGACTTCACACACCTCCATTCTATAACTTCACACACCTCCATTGTGACTTCCCACACCTCCCATCTGACTTCACACACCTCCCATCTGACTTCACACACCTCCATTCTATGACTTCACAAACCTCCATTCTGTGACTTCACACAGCTGAATTCTGTGACTTCACACGCCTCCATTATGACTTCACACACCTCCATTCTATGACTTCACACACCTCCATTCTATGACTTCACACACCTAGATTCTGTGACTTCACACACCTCCATTCTGAGTTCACACACCTCCATTCTGTGACTTCACACACCTCCATTCTGACTTCACAGAGCTCCATAAAATGACTTCACACACCTCCATTCTGTGACTTCGCACACCTCCATTCTGACTTCACACACCTCCATTCTCTGAATTCCCACACCTCCATTCTATGATTTCACACACCTCCATTCCATGACTTCACATACCTCCATTCTGCGACTTCACACACCTCGATTCTGAGTTCAAACACCTCCGTTCTGTGACTTAACACACCTCCATTCTGTGACTTCACACACCTCCATTCTGAGTTCGCACACCTCCATTCTGTGACTTCACACACCTCCATTCTGACTTCACACAGCTCCATTCTATGACTTCACACACCTTCATTCTGTGCCTTCACACACCTCCATTCTATGACTTAACACAACTTCATTCTTAACAAACATCCATTCTATGACTTCACACACCTCCATTCTATGACTTCACACACCTCCATTCTATGACTTCACACACCTCCATTGTGTGACTTCACACACCTCCATTCTGAGTTCACACACCTCCATTCTGTGACTTCACACACCTCCAATCTGACTTCACACAGCTCCATTCCATGACTTCACACACCTCCATTTTGTGACTTCACACACCTCCATTCTATGACTTCACACACCTCCATTGTGACTTCACACACCTCCATTCTGACTTCACAAACCTCAATTCTTTGACTTCACACACCTTCATTCTATGATTTCACAGTCTTCCATTCTATGAATTCACACACCTCCATTCTATGACTTCACACACCTCATTTCTGAGTTGACACACATCCATTCTGTGATTTCACACACCTCCAATTTGACTTCACACACCCCCATTCTATGACTTCACACAACCCCATTGTGACTTCACACACTGCATTCTATGAGTTCACACACCACCATTCTGACTTCACACACTTCCATTCTATGGCTTCACACAGCTGCATTCTGACTTCAGACACCTCCATTTGTGACTTCACACACCACAATTTTGACTTCAAACACCTTCATTCTGTGACTTCACACACCTCCATTCTGTGACTTCACACACCTCCATTTTGACTTCACACACTTCCATTCTTTGACTTAACACACCTGCATTCTGTGACTTAACACACAACCATTGTTTGACTTCTCAACCTATATTCTTGGACTTCACACACCTCCATTCCATGACTTCACACATCTCCATTTTATGAGTTCACACACCTCCATTTTGACTTCACACACCTCCATTCTATGACTTCACATACCTTCATTCTACTTCAGAAACATCCATTCTATGACTTCACACACCTCCATTCTATGACTTCACAAACCTCCATTCTGTGACTTCAGACACCTCCATTCTGAGTTCACACACCTCAATTACGTGACTTCACACACCTCAATTCTCACTTCATACACCTCCATTCTGTGATTTCACACACCTCCAATCTGATTTCACACACTTCCATTAAACACATCCATTCTGTAACTTCACACACCTCCATTCTATGACTTCACACACCTCCATTCTATGACTTCACACACCCCCATTGTGTGACTTCACACACCTTCATTTTGTGATTTCCCACACCTCCATTCTGTGACTTCACACGCCTCCTTTCTATGACTTCACACACCTAAAGTCTATGACTTCACAAACCTCCATTCTATGACTTCACACACCTCCATTCTGTGACTTCACACACCTCCATTCTATGACTTCACACACCTCCATTCTGTGACTTCACACACCTCCATTCTATGACCTCATACACCTCCATTCTATGAGTTCACACACCTCCATTCTGACTTCACACACCTCCATTCTATGAGTTCACACACCTCCATTCTGACTTCACACACCTCCATTGTATGACTTCACACACCTCCATTCTGTGCCTTCACACACCTCCATTCTATGACTTAACACACCTTCATTCTTACTTAACAAACATCCATTCTATGACTTCACACACCTCCATTCTATGACGTCACACACCTCTATTCTATGACTTCACACACCTCCATTCTGTGACTTCACACAACTCAATTCTGTGACTTCACACACCTCCATTATGACTTCACACACATCCATTCTTTGACTTCACACACCTCCATTCTATGACTTCACACACCTCCATTCTGTGACTTCACACACCTCCAATCTGACTTCACACAGCTCCAATCTATGCCTTCACACACCTCCATTCTGTGACTTCACACACCTCCATTCTATAACTTCAAACACCTCCATTGTGACTTCACACACCTCCATTCTATGAGTTCACACACCTCCATTCTGACTTCACACACCTCCATTCTATGACATCACACACCTCGATTCTGACTTCACACACCTCCATTCTATCACTTCACACAACTCCATTCTGACTTCACACACCTCCATTGTGTGACTTCACACACCTCCATTATATGACTTTACACACCTCCATTCTGTGACTTCACACACCTCCATTCTATGACTTCACACACCTCCATTCTGTGATTTCACACACCTACATTGTGACTTCACAGACCACCATTCTGACTTCACACACCTCAATTCTGTGACTTAACACAACTCCATTCTATGATTTCACACACCTCCATTCTATGACTTCACACACCTCCATTCTATGACTTCACACACCTCCTGTCTGAGTTGACACACCTCCATTCTATGACTTCACACACCTCCAATCTGACTTCACACACCTCCATTTTATGACTTCACACACTTCCATTCTGTGACTTCACACACCTCCATTCTATGACTTCACACACCTCCATTGTGACTTCACACACCATCATTCTATGAGTTCACACACCGCCATTCTGACTTCACTCACCTCCATTGTATGACTTCACACAGCTCCATTCTGACTTCACACAGCTGCATTCTATGACTTCGCACACATCTATTCTGACTTCACACACGTCCATTCTGTGACTTCACACACCTCCATTCTGATTTCACACACCTCCATTCTCTGACGTCAAACACCTCCATTCTGTGACTTCACACACCTCCATTCTATGACTTCACACACCTCCATTCTATGACTTCACACACCCCCATTGAGTGACTTCACACACCTCCATTCTATGACTTCACACACCTCCATTCTGTGACTTCACACACCTCCATTCTGAGTACACACACCTCCATTTTGTGATTTCACACACCTCCATTCTGTGACTTCACACACCTCCATTCTATGACTTCACACACCTAAATTCTATGACTTCACAAACCTCCATTCTATGACTTCACACACCTACATTCTGTGACTTCACACACCTCCATTCTATGACTTCACACACCTCCATTCTGTGACTTCACACACCTGCATTCTATGACCTCACACACCTCCATTCTATGACTTCGCACACCTGCATTGTGATTTCACACACCTCCATTCTATGACTTCACAAACCTCCCTTCTGTGACTTCACACACCTCAATTCTCTGACTTCACACGCCTCCATTATGACTTCACACACCTCCATTCTATGACTTCACACACCTCTATTCTATGACTTCACACACCTAGATTCTGTGACTCCACACACCTCCATTCTGAGTTCACACACCTCCACTCTGTGACTTAACACACCTCCATTCTGTGACTTCTCACACCTCCATTCTGAGTTCACACACCTCCATTCTGTGACTTCACACACCTCCATTTTGACTTCACACAGCTCCATTCTATGACTTCACACACCTCCATTATGTGCCTTCACACACCTCCATTCTATGACTTAACACACCTTCATTCTTACTTAACAAACATCCATTCTATGACTTCACACACCTCCATTCTATGACTTCACACACCTCCATTGTATGGCTTCACAAACCTCCATTCTGTGCTTCACACACCTCAATTCTGTGACTTCACACACCTCCATTATGACTCCCCACACATCCATTCTATGACTTCACACACCTCCATTCTGTGACTTCACACACCTCCATTCTGAGTTCACACACCTCCATTCTGTGACTTCACACACCTCCAATCTGACTTCACACAGCTCCATTCTAGGCTTCACACACCTCCATTCTGTGACTTCACAGACCTCCATTATATGATTCACACACCTGCATTGTGACTTCACACACCTCCATTCTATGAGTTCACACACCTCCATTCTGACTTCACACACCTTCATTCTATGACTTCACACACCTCCATTCTGACTTCACACACCTCCATTCTATGACTTCACACACCTCCATTCTGACTTCACACACCTCCATTCTGTGACTTCACACACCTCCAATATATGACTTCACACACCTTCATTCTGTGACTTCACACACCTCCATTCTATGACTTCACACACCTTCATTCTGTGACTTCACACACCTAGATTGTGACTTCACAGACCTCCATTCTATGAGTTCCCACAAATGCATTCTGAATTCACACACCTCCATTCTATGACTTCACACACCTACATTGTGACTTCACACACCTCCATTCTAACTTCACACACCTCAATTCTGTGACTTCAAACAACTCCATTCTATGATTTCACACACCTCCATTCTATGACTTCACACACCTCCATTCTATGACTTCACACACCTCCTGTCTGAGTTGACACACCTCCATTCTATGACTTCACACACCTCCAATCTGACTTCACACACCTCCATTTTATGACTTCACACACTTCCATTCTGTGACTTAAAAAACCTCCATTCTATGACTTCACACACCTCCATTCTGACTTCACACACCTCCATTCTATGACTTCACACACCTCCATTCTGTGCCTTCACACACCTCCATTCTATGACTTAACACACCTTCATTCTTACTTAACAAACATCCATTCTATGACTTCACACACCTCCATTCTATGACGTCACACACCTCTATTCTATGACTTCACACACCTCCATTCTGTGACTTCACACAACTCAATTCTGTGACTTCACACACCTCCATTATGACTTCACACACATCCATTCTTTGACTTCACACACCTCCATTCTATGACTTCACACACCTCCATTCTGTGACTTCACACACCTCCATTCTGAGTTCACACACCTCCATTCTGTGACTTCACACACCTCCAATCTGACTTCACACAGCTCCAATCTATGCCTTCACACACCTCCATTCTGTGACTTCACACACCTCCATTCTATAACTTCACACACCTCCATTGTGACTTCACACACCTCCATTCTATGAGTTCACACACCTCCATTCTGACTTCACACACCCCCATTCTATGACATCACACACCTCGATTCTGACTTCACACACCTCCATTCTATCACTTCACACAACTCCATTCTGACTTCACACATCTCCATTGTGTGACTTCACACACCTCCATTATATGACTTTACACACCTCCATTCTGTGACTTCACACACCTCCATTCTATGACTTCACACACCTCCATTCTGTGATTTCACACACCTACATTGTGACTTCACAGACCACCATTCTGACTTCACACACCTCAATTCTGTGACTTAACACAACTCCATTCTATGATTTCACACACCTCCATTCTATGACTTCACACACCTCCATTCTATGACTTCACACACCACCTGTCTGAGTTGACACACCTCCATTCTACGACTTCACACACCTCCAATCTGACTTCACACACCCCCATTTTATGACTTCACACACTTCCATTCTGTGACTTCAAAAACCTCCATTCTATGACTTCACACACCTCCATTGTGACTTCACACACCATCATTCTATGAGTTCACACACCGCCATTCTGACTTCACTCACCTCCATTCTATGACTTCACACAGCTCCATTCTGTCTTCACACAGCTGCATTGTATGACTTCGCACACATCTATTCTGACTTCACACACCTCCATTCTGTGATTTCACACACCTCCATTCTGATTTCACACACCTCCATTCTCTGACGTCAAACACCTCCATTCTGTGACTTCACACACCTCCATTCTATGACTTCACACACCTCCATTCTATGACTTCACACACCCCCATTGTGTGACTTCACACACCTCCATTCTATGACTTCACACACCTCCATTCTGTGACTTCACACACCTCCATTCTGAGTTCACACACCTCCATTTTGTGATTTCACACACCTCCATTCTGTGACTTCACACAGCTCCATTCTATGACTTCACACACCTAAATTCTATGACTTCACAAACCTCCATTCTATGACTTCACACACCTCCATTCTGTGACTTCACACACCTGCATTCTGTGACCTCACACACCTCCATTCTATGACTTCGCACACCTGCATTGTGATTTCACACACCTCCATTCTATGACTTCACAAACCTCCCTTCTGTGACTTCACACACCTCAATTCTGTGACTTCAGACGCCTCCATTATGACTTCACACACCTCCATTCTATGACTTCACACACCTCTATTCTATTACTTCACACACCTAGATTCTGTGACTCCACACACCTCCATTCTGAGTTCACACACCTCCACTCTGTGACTTAACACACCTCCATTCTGTGACTTCTCACACCTCCATTCTGAGTTCACACACCTCCATTCTGTGACTTCACACACCTCCATTTTGACTTCACACAGCTCCATTCTATGACTTCACATACCTCCATTATGTGCCTTCACACACCTCCATTCTATGACTTAACACACCTTCATTCTTACTTAACAAACATCCATTCTATGACTTCACACACCTCCATTATATGACTTCACACACCTCCATTCTATGACTTCACAAACCTCCAATCTGTGACTTCACACACCTCAATTCTGTGACTTCACACACCTCCATTATGACTTCCCACACATCCATTCTATGACTTCACACACCTCCATTCTATGACTTCACACACCTCCATTCTGTGACTTCACAGACCTCCATTCTATGACTTCACACACCTCCATTCTGTGACTTCACACACCTACATTGTGACTTCACACACCTCCATTCTATGAGTTCACACACCTCCATTCTGACTTCACACACCTTCATTCTATGACTTCACACACCTCCATTCTGACTTCACACACCTCCATTCTATGACTTCACACAACTCCATTCTGACTTCCCACAGCTCCATTCTGAGACTTCACACACCTCCATTATATGACTTCACACACCTTCATTCTGTGACTTCACACACCTCCATTCTATGACTTCACACACCTCCATTCTGTGACTTCACACACCTACATTGTGACTTCACAGACCTCCATTCTATGAGTTCACACAAATGCATTCTGAATTCACACACCACCATTCTATGACTTCACACACCTCCA
Organism: Megascapheus bottae; assembly: GCA_024803745.1. NCBI lineage: Eukaryota > Metazoa > Chordata > Mammalia > Rodentia > Geomyidae > Megascapheus > Megascapheus bottae. The sequence continues at coordinate 581,573 of JANJXV010000163.1, read as the reverse complement.
TTCGGACTTCACACACCTCCATTCTGACTTCACACACCTCAATTCTGTGACTTCACACGACTCCATTCTATGATTTCACACACCTCCATTCTATGACTTCACACACCTCCATTCTATGACTTCACACACCTCCTGTCTGAGTTGACACACCTCCATTCTATGACTTCACACACCTCCAATCTGACTTCACACACCTCCATTTTATGACTTCACACACTTCCATTCTGTGACTTAAAAAACCTCCATTCTATGACTTCACACACCTCCATTGTGACTTCACACACCATCATTCTATGAGTTCACACACCGCCATTCTGACTTCACTCACCTCCATTCTATGACTTCACACAGCTCCATTGTGACTTCACACAGCTCCATTCTAGAACTTCACACACCTAAATTCAGTGAATTCACACACCTCCATTCTATGACTTCACACACCTCCATTCTGTGACTTCACACACCTGCATTCTATGACCTCACACACCTCCATTCTATGACTTCGCACACCTGCATTGTGATCTCACACACCTCCATTCTATGACTTCACAAACCTCCCTTCTGTGACTTCACACACCTCAATTCTGTGACTTCACACGCCTCCATTATGACTTCACACACCTCCATTCTATGACTTCACACACCTCTATTCTATGACTTCACACACCTAGATTCTGTGACTCCACACACCTCCATTCTGAGTTCACACACCTCCACTCTGTGACTTAACACACCTCCATTCTGTGACTTCTCACACCTCCATTCTGAGTTCCCACACCTCCATTCTGTGACTTCACACACCTCCATTTTGACTTCACACAGCTCCATTCTATGACTTCACACACCTCCATTATGTGCCTTCACACACCTCCATTCTATGACTTAACACACCTTCATTCTTACTTAACAAACATCCATTCTATGACTTCACACACCTCCATTCTATGACTTCACACACCTCCATTCTATGGCTTCACAAACCTCCATTCTGTGACTTCACACACCTCAATTCTGTGACTTCACACACCTCCATTATGACTCCCCACACATCCATTCTATGACTTCACACACCTCCATTCTGTGACTTCACACACCTCCATTCTGAGTTCACACACCTCCATTCTGTGACTTCACACACCTCGAATCTGACTTCACACAGCTCCATTCTAGACTTCACACACCTCCATTCTGTGACTTCACAGACCTCCATTCTATGACTTCACACACCTGAATTGTGAATTCACACACCTCCATTCTATGAGTTCACACACCTCCATTCTGACTTCGCACACCTTCATTCTATGACTTCACACACCTCCATTCTGACTTCACACACCTCCATTCTATGACTTCACACAACTCCATTCTGACTTCACACACCTCCATTCTGTGACTTCCCACACCTCCATTATATGACTTCACACACCTTCATTCTGTGATTTCACACACCTCCATTCTATGAGTTCACACACCTCCATTCTGTGACTTCACACACCTACATTGTGACTTCACAGACCTCCATTCTATGAGTTCACACAAATGCATTCTGAATTCACACACCTCCATTCTATGACTTCACACACCTACATTGTGACTTCACACACCTCCATTCTGACTTCACACACCTCAATTCTGTGACTTCAAACAACTCCATTCTATGAGTTCACACACCTCCATTCTATGACTTCACACACCTCCATTCTATGACTTCACACACCTCCTGTCTGAGTTGACACACCTCCATTCTATGACTTCACACACCTCCAATCTGACTTCACACACCTCCATTTTATGACTTCACACACTTCCATTCTGTGACTTAAAAAACCTCCATTCTATGACTTCACACACCTCCATTCTGACTTCACACACCTCCATTCTATGACTTCACACACCTCCATTCTGTGCCTTCACACACCTCCATTCTATGACTTAACACACCTTCATTCTTACTTAACAAACATCCATTCTATGACTTCACACACCTCCATTCTATGACTTCACACACCTCTATTCTATGACTTCACACACCTCCATTCTGTGACTTCACAAAACTCAATTCTGTGACTTCACACACCTCCATTATGACTTCACACACATCCATTCTTTGACTTCACACACCTCCATTCTATGACTTCACACACCTCCATTCTGTGACTTCACACAACTCCATTCTGACTTCACACACCTCCATTCTGTGACTTCACACACCTCCATTCTATGCCTTCACACACCTCCATTCTGTGACTTCACACACCTACATTGTGACTTCACAGACCTCCATTCTATGAGTTCACACAAATGCATTCTGAATTCATACACCTCCATTCTATGATTTCACACACCTCCATTCGGACTTCACACACCTCCATTCTGACTTCACACACCTCAATTCTGTGACTTCACACAACTCCATTCTATGATTTCACACACCTCCATTCTATGACTTCACACACCTCCATTCTATGACTTCACACACCTCCTGTCTGAGTTGACACACCTCCATTCTATGACTTCACACACCTCCAATCTGACTGCACACACCTCCATTTTATGACTTCACACACTTCCATTCTGTGACTTAAAAAACCTCCATTCTATATCTTCACACACCTCCATTGTGACTTCACACACCATCATTCTATGAGTTCACACACCGCCATTCTAACTTCACTCACCTCCATTCTATGACTTAACACAACTCCATTCTGACTTCACACAGCTCCATTCTATGACTTCGCACACATCTATTCTGACTTCACACACCTCCATTCTGTGACTTCACACACCTCCATTCTGATTTCACACACCTCCATTCTCTGACGTCAAACACCTCCATTCTGTGACTTCACACACCTCCATTCTAGGACTTCACACACCTCCATTCTATGACTTCACACACCCCCATTGTGTGACTTCACACACCTCCATTCTATGACTTCACACACCTCCATTCTGTGACTTCACACACCTCCATTCTGAGTTCACACACCTCCATTTTGTGATTTCACACACCTCCATTCTGTGACTTCACACACCTCCATTCTATGACTTCACACACCTAAATTTTATGACTTCACAATCCTCCATTCTATGACTTCACACACCTCCATTCTGTGACTTCACACACCTCCATTCTATGACTTCACACACCTCCATTCTGTGACTTCACACACCTGCATTCTGTGAACTCACACACCTCCATTCTATGACTTCGCACACCTGCATTGTGACTTCACACACCTCCATTCTATGAGTTCACACACCTCCATTCTGTAACTTCACACACCTCCATTCTGTGACTTCATGCACCTCCATTATATGATTTTTCACACCTCCATTCTATTAATTCACACACCTCCATTCTGTGACTTCACACAACTCCATTCTATGACTTCCCACACCTCCATTCTATGACTTCACACACCTCCATTCTGAGTTCACAAACCTCCATTCAGTGACTTAACGCACCTTCATTCTGTGACTTCACACACCTCCATTCTATGAGTTCACACACCTCCATTCTATGACTTCACACACCTCCAGTCTTTGACTTCACACCCCTCCATTCTGTGACTTCACACACCTGCATTCTATAACTTCACACACCTCCATTTTGACTTCCCACACCTCCAATCTGAGTTCACACACCTCCGTTCTGACTTCACACACTTCCATTCTATGACTTCACAAACCTCCCTTCTGTGACTTCACACACCTCAATTCTGTGACTTCACACGCCTCCATTCTATGATTTCACACACCTAGATTCTGTGACTCCACACACCTCCATTCTGAGTTCACACATCTCCACTCTGTGACTTAACACACCTCCATTCTGTGACTTCTCACACCTCCATTCTGAGTTCACACACCTCCATTCTGTGACTTCACACACCTCCATTCTGACTTCACACAGCTCCATTCTCTGACTTCACACACCTCCATTATGTGCCTTCACACACCTCCATTCTATGACTTAACACACCTTCATTCTTACTTAACAAACATCCATTCTATGACTTCACACACCTCCATTCTATGACGTCACACACCTCCATTCTATGACTTCACAAACCTCCATTCTGTGACTTCACACACCTCAATTCTGTGACTTCACACACCTCCATTATGACTTCCCACACATCCATTCTATGACTTCACACACCTCCATTCTATGACCTCACACACCTCCATTCTGTGACTTCACACACCCCCATTCTGAGTTCACACACCTCCATTCTGTGACTTCACACACCTCCAATCTGACTTCACACAGCTCCATTCTAGACTTCACACACCTCCATTCTGTGACTTCACAGACCTCCATTCTATGACTTCAAACACCTGCATTGTGACTTCACACACCTCCATTCTATGAGTTCAAACACCTCCATTCTGACTTCACACACCTTCATTCTATGACTTCACACACCTCCATTCTGACTTCACACACCTCCATTCTATGACTTCACACAACTCCATTCTGACTTCACACACCTCCATTCTGTGACTTCACACACCTCCATTATATGACTTCACACACCTTCATTCTGTGACTTCACACACCTCCATTCTATGACTTCACACACCTCCATTCTGTGACTTCACACAACTACATTGTGACTTCACAGACCTCCATTCTATGAGTTCACACAAATGCATTCTGAATTCACACACCTCCATTCTATGATTTCACACACCTCCATTCAGACTTCACACACCTCCATTCTGACTTCACACACCTCAATTCTGTGACTTCACACAACTCCATTCTATGATTTCACACACCTCCATTCTATGACTTCACACACCTCCATTCTATGACTTCACACACCTCCTGTCTGAGTTGACACATCTCCATTCTATAACTTCACACACCCCCAATCTGACTTCACACACCTCCATTTTATGACTTCACACACTTCCATTCTATGATTTCTCACACCTCCATTCTTTTAATTCACACACCTCCATTCTGTGACTTCACACAACTCCATTCTATGACTTCCCACACCTCCATTCTGTGACTTCACACACCTCCATTCTGAGTTCACAAACCTCCATTCTGTGACTTAACGCACCTTCATTCTGTGACTTCACACACCTCCATTCTATGACTTCACACACCTCCATTCTATGAGTTCACACACCTGCAGTCTTTGACTTCACACACCTCCATTCTGTGACTTCGCACACCTCCACTCTGACTTCACACAGCTCCATTCTCTGACTTCCCACACCTCCATTCTATGATTTCACACAACTCCATTCTATGACTTCACACACCTCCATTCTGTGACTTCTCACACCTCCATTCTGAGTTCAAACACCTCCGTTCTGTGACTTAACACACCTCCATTCTGTGACTTCACACACCTCCATTCTGACTTCACACACCTCCATTCTGTGACTTCACACACCTCCATTCTGACTTCACACAGCTCCATTCTATGACCTCACACACCTCCATTCTGCGCCTTCACACACCTACATTCTATGACTTAACACACCTTCATTCTTACTTAACAAACATCCATTCCATGACTTCACACACCTCCATTCTGTGACTTCACACACCTCCATTCTATGACCTCACACACCTCCATTCTATGACTTCACACACCTCCATTCTGTGACATCACACACCTCCATTCTGAGTTCAAACACCTCCGTTCTGTGACTTAACACACCTCCATTCTGTGACTTCACACACCTCCATTCTGAGTTCACAAACCTCCATTCTGTGACTTAACGCACCTTCATTCTGTGACTTCACACACCTCCATTCTGTGACTTCACACACCTGCATTCTATAACTTCACATACCTCCATTGTGAATTCCCACACCTCCAATCTGAGTTCACACACCTCCGTTCTGACTTCACACACTTCCATTCTATGACTTCACAAACCTCCCTTCTGTGACTTCACACACCTCAATTCTGTGACTTCACACGCCTCCATTATGACTTCACACACCTAGATTCTGTGACTCCACACACCTCCATTGTGAGTTCACACACCTCCACTCTGTGACTTAACACACCTCCATTCTGTGACTTCTCACACCTCCATTCTGAGTTCACACACCTCCATTCTGTGACTTCACACACCTCCATTCTGACTTCACACAGCTCCATTCTATGACTTCACACACCTCCATTATGTGCCTTCACACACCTCCATTCTATGACTTAACACACCTTCATTCTTACTTAACAAACATCCATTCTATGACTTCACACACCTCCATTCTATGACGTCACACACCTCCATTCTATGACTTCACAAACCTCCATTCTGTGACTTCACACACCTCAATTCTGTGACTTCACACACCTCCATTATGACTTCCCACACATCCATTCTATGACTTCACTCACCTCATTTCTGAGTTGACACACCTCCATTCTGTGACTTCACACACCTCCATTCTGAGTTCACACACCTCCATTCTGTGACTTCACACACCTCCAATCTGACTTCACACAGCTCCATTCTAGACTTCACACACCTCCATTCTGTGACTTCACAGACCTCTATTCTATGACTTCACACACCTGCATTGTGACTTCACACACCTCCATTCTGACTTCACACACCTTCATTCTATGACTTCACACACCTCCATTCTGACATCACACACCTCAATTCTATGACTTCACACAACTCCATTCTGACTTCTCACACCTCCATTCTGTGACTTCACACACCTCCATTATATGACTTCACACACCTTCATTCTGTGACTTCACACACCTCCATTCTATGACTTCACACACCTCCATTCTGTGATTTCACACACCTACATTGTGACTTCACAGACCTCCATTCTATAAGTTTACACAAATGCATTCTGAATTCACACACCTCCATTCTATGACTTCACACACCTCCATTCGGACTTCACACACCTCCATTCTGACTTCACACACCTCAATTCTGTGACTTCACACAACTCCATTCTATGATTTCACACACCTCCATTCTATGACTTCACACATCTCCATTCTATGACTTCACACACCTCCTTTCTGAGTTGACACACCTCCATTCTATGACTTCACACACCTCCAATCTGACTTCACACACCTCCATTCTATGACTTCACACACCTCCGTTCTGTGACTTCAAAAACCTCCATTCTATGACTTCACACACCTCCATTGTGACTTCACACGCCATCATTCTATGTTCACACACCGCCATTCTGACTTCACTCACCTCCATTCTATGACTTCACGCAGCTCCATTCTGACTTCACACAGCTCCATTCTATGACTTCGCACACATCTATTCTGACTTCACACACCTCCATTCTGTGACTTCACACACCTCCATTCTGATTTCACACACCTTCATTCTCTGACGTCAAACACCTCCATTCTGTGACTTCACACACCTCCATTCTATGACTTCACACACCTCCATTCTACGACTTCACACACCCCCATTGTGTGACTTCACACACCTCCATTATATGACTTCACACACCTCCATTCTGTGACTTCACACACCTCCATTTTGAGTTCACACGCCTCCATTTTGTGATTTCACACACCTCCATTATGTGACTTCACACACCTCCATTCTATGACTTCACACACCTAAATTCTATGACTTCACAAACCTCCATTATATGACTTCACACACCTCCATTCTGTGACTTCACACACCTCCATTCTATGACTTCACACACCTCCATTCTGTGACTTCACACACCTCCATTATATGACCTCACACACCTCCATTCTATGACTTCACACACCTGCATTGTGACTTCACACACCTCCATTCTATGAGTTCACACACCTCCATTCTGACTTCACACACCTCCATTCTATGACTTCACACACCTCCATTCTGACTTCACACATCTCCATTCCATGACTTCACTCACCTCCGTTCTATGACTTCACACAACTCCATCTGACTTCACAAACCTCCGTTCCATCACTTCACACACCTCCATTCGATGAATTCACACAGCTCCATTCTTTGACTTCATGCACCTCCATTCTATGAGTTCACACACCTCCATTCTGTGACTTCACACACCTTTATTGTTTGACTTCACACACCTCCATTCTTTGACTTCACACACCTCCATTCCATGACTTCACACACCTCCATTCTATGAGTTCACACACCTCCATTCTATGAGTTCACACACCTCCATTTTGACTTCACAAACCTCCATTCTTTGACTTCATACACCTTCATTCTCACTTCAGAAACATCCATTCTATGACTTCACGCACCTCCATTCTATGACTTCACAAACCTCCGTTCTGTGACCACACACCTCCATTCTGAGTTCACACACCTCCATTCTGTGACTTCACCACCTCCATCCTGACTTCACACACCTCCATTCTGACTTCGCAAACCTCAATTCTTTGACTTCACACACCTCCATTCTATGATTTCACACACTTCCATTCTATGTATTCACACACCTCCATTCTATGACTTCACACACCTCATTTCTGAGTTGTCACACCTCCATTCTGTGATTTCACACACCTCCAATTTGACTTCACACACCCCCATTCTATGACTTCACACACCTCCATTCTGTGACTTCAGAAACCTCCATTCTATGACTTCACACACCTCCATTGTGACTTCACACACCATCATTCTATGAGTTCACACACCGCCATTCTTACTTCACTCACCTCCATTCTATGACTTCACACAGCTCCATTCTGACTTCACACAGCTCCATTCTATGATTTCGCAAACATCTATTCTGACTTCACACACCTCCATTCTGTGACTTCACACACCTCCATTCTATGACTTCACACACCTCCATTCTATGACTTCACACACCCCCATTGTGTGACTTCACACACCTCCATTCTATGACTTCATACATCTCCATTCTGTGACTTCATACACCTCCATTCTGAGTTCACACGCCTCCATTTTGTGATTTCACACACCTCCATTCTCTGACTTCACACACCTCAATTCTGTGACTTCACACAACTCCATTCTGTGATTTCACACACCTCCTCCATTCTATGACTTCACACACCTCCATTCTATGACATCACACACCTCCTTTCTGAGTTGACACACCTCCATTCTATGACTTCACACACCTCCAATCTGACTTCACACACCTCCATTTTATGACTTCACACACTTCCATTCTGTGACTTCAAAAACCTCCATTCTATGACTTCACACACCTCCATTGTGACTTCACACACCATCATTCTATGAGTTCACACACCGCCATTCTGACTTCACTCACCTACATTCTATGACTTCACACAGCTCCATTCTGACTTCACACAGCTCCATTCTATGACTTCCCACACCTCCATTCTATGATTTCACACACCTCCATTCTATGACTTCACACACCTCCATTCTGTGACTTCACACACCTCCATTCTGAGTTGGCACACCTCCATTCTGTGACTTCACACACCTCCATTCTGACTTCACACAGCTCCATTCTATGTCTTCACACACCTCCATTCTGTGCCTTCACACACCTCCATTGTATGACTTAACACACCTTCATTCTTACTTAACAAACATCCAGTCTATGATTTCACACACCTCCATTCTATGACTTCACACACCTCCATTCTATGACTTCACACACCTCCATTCTGTGACTTCACACACCTCAATTCTGTGACTTCACACACCTCCATTATGACTTCACACACATCCATTCTATGACTTCACACACCTCCATTCTATCACTTCACACACCTCCATTCTGTGACTTCACACACCTCCATTGTGAGGTCACACACCTCCATTCTGTGACTTCACACACCTCCAATCTGACTTCACACAGCTCCATTCTATGACTTCACACACCTCCATTCTGTGACTTCACGCACCTCCATTCTATGACTACACACACCTCCATTGTGACTTCACACACCTCCATTCTATGACTTCACACAACTCCATTCTGACTTCACACACCTCCATTCTGTGACTTCACACACCTCCATTATATGACTTCACACACCTCCATTCTGTGACTTCACACACCTCCATTCTATGACTTCACACACCTCCATTCTGTGACTTCACACACCTACATTGTGACTTCACACACCTCCATTCTGACTTCACACACCTCAATTCTGTGACTTCACACAACTCCATTCTGTGATTTCACACACCTCCTCCATTCTATGACTTCACACACCTCCATTCTATGACTTCACACACCTCCTTTCTGAGTTGACACACCTCCATTCTATGACTTCACACACCTCCAATCTGACTTCACACACCTCCATATTATGACTTCACACAGTTCCATTCTGTGACTTCAAAAACCTCCATTCTATGACTTCACACACCTCCATTGTGACTTCACACACCTCCATTCTATGACTTCACACACCTCCATTCTATGAGTTCACACACCTGCAGTCTTTGACTTCACACCCCTCCATTCTGTGACTTCACACACCTGCATTCTATAACTTCACATACCTCCATTGTGAATTCCCACACCTCCAATCTGAGTTCACACACCTCCGTTCTGACTTCACACACTTCCATTCTATGACTTCACAAACCTCCCTTCTGTGACTTCACACACCTCAATTCTGTGACTTCACACGCCTCCATTATGACTTCACACACCTAGATTCTGTGACTCCACACACCTCCATTGTGAGTTCACACACCTCCACTCTGTGACTTAACACACCTCCATTCTGTGACTTCTCACACCTCCATTCTGAGTTCACACACCTCCATTCTGTGACTTCACACACCTCCATTCTGACTTCACACAGCTCCATTCTATGACTTCACACACCTCCATTATGTGCCTTCACACACCTCCATTCTATGACTTAACACACCTTCATTCTTACTTAACAAACATCCATTCTATGACTTCACACACCTCCATTCTATGACGTCACACACCTCCATTCTATGACTTCACAAACCTCCATTCTGTGACTTCACACACCTCAATTCTGTGACTTCACACACCTCCATTATGACTTCCCACACATCCATTCTATGACTTCACTCACCTCATTTCTGAGTTGACACACCTCCATTCTGTGACTTCACACACCTCCATTCTGAGTTCACACACCTCCATTCTGTGACTTCACACACCTCCAATCTGACTTCACACAGCTCCATTCTAGACTTCACACACCTCCATTCTGTGACTTCACAGACCTCCATTCTATGACTTCACACACCTGCATTGTGACTTCACACACCTCCATTCTGACTTCACACACCTTCATTCTATGACTTCACACACCTCCATTCTGACATCACACACCTCCATTCTATGACTTCACACAACTCCATTCTGACTTCTCACACCTCCATTCTGTGACTTCACACACCTCCATTATATGACTTCACACACCTTCATTCTGTGACTTCACACACCTCCATTCTATGACTTCACACACCTCCATTCTGTGATTTCACACACCTACATTGTGACTTCACAGACCTCCATTCTATAAGTTTACACAAATGCATTCTGAATTCACACACCTCCATTCTATGACTTCACACACCTCCATTCGGACTTCACACACCTCCATTCTGACTTCACACACCTCAATTCTGTGACTTCACACAACTCCATTCTATGATTTCACACACCTCCATTCTATGACTTCACACATCTCCATTCTATGACTTCACACACCTACTTTCTGAGTTGACACACCTCCATTCTATGACTTCACACACCTCCAATCTGACTTCACACACCTCCATTCTATGACTTCACACACCTCCGTTCTGTGACTTCAAAAACCTCCATTCTATGACTTCACACACCTCCATTGTGACTTCACACGCCATCATTCTATGTTCACACACAGCCATTCTGACTTCACTCACCTCCATTCTATGACTTCACGCAGCTCCATTCTGACTTCACACAGCTCCATTCTATGACTTCGCACACATCTATTCTGACTTCACACACCTCCATTCTGTGACTTCACACACCTCCATTCTGATTTCACACACCTTCATTCTCTGACGTCAAACACCTCCATTCTGTGACTTCACACACCTCCATTCTATGACTTCACACACCTCCATTCTACGACTTCACACACCCCCATTGTGTGACTTCACACACCTCCATTATATGACTTCACACACCTCCATTCTGTGACTTCACACACCTCCATTCTGAGTTCACACGCCTCCATTTTGTGATTTCACACACCTCCATTATGTGACTTCACACACCTCCATTCTATGACTTCACACACCTAAATTCTATGACTTCACAAACCTCCATTATATGACTTCACACACCTCCATTCTGTGACTTCACACACCTCCATTCTATGACTTCACACACCTCCATTCTGTGACTTCACACACCTCCATTATATGACCTCACACACCTCCATTCTATGACTTCACACACCTGCATTGTGACTTCACACACCTCCATTCTATGAGTTCACACACCTCCATTCTGACTTCACACACCTCCATTCTATGACTTCACACACCTCCATTCTGACTTCACACATCTCCATTCCATGACTTCACTCACCTCCGTTCTATGACTTCACACAACTCCATCTGACTTCACAAACCTCCATTCCATCACTTCACACACCTCCATTCGATGAATTCACACAGCTCCATTCTTTGACTTCATGCACCTCCATTCTATGAGTTCACACACCTCCATTCTGTGACTTCACACACCTTTATTGTTTGACTTCACACACCTCCATTCTTTGACTTCACACACCTCCATTCCATGACTTCACACACCTCCATTCTATGAGTTCACACACCTCCATTCTATGAGTTCACACACCTCCATTTTGACTTCACAAACCTCCATTCTTTGACTTCATACACCTTCATTCTCACTTCAGAAACATCCATTCTATGACTTCACGCACCTCCATTCTATGACTTCACAAACCTCCGTTCTGTGACCACACACCTCCATTCTGAGTTCACACACCTCCATTCTGTGACTTCACCACCTCCATCCTGACTTCACACACCTCCATTCTGACTTCGCAAACCTCAATTCTTTGACTTCACACACCTCCATTCTATGATTTCACACACTTCCATTCTATGTATTCACACACCTCCATTCTATGACTTCACACACCTCATTTCTGAGTTGTCACACCTCCATTCTGTGATTTCACACACCTCCAATTTGACTTCACACACCCCATTCTATGACTTCACACACCTCCATTCTGTGACTTCAGAAACCTCCATTCTATGACTTCACACACCTCCATTGTGACTTCACACACCATCATTCTATGAGTTCACACACCGCCATTCTTACTTCACTCACCTCCATTCTATGACTTCACACAGCTCCATTCTGACTTCACACAGCTCCATTCTATGATTTCGCAAACATCTATTCTGACTTCACACACCTCCATTCTGTGACTTCACACACCTCCGTTCTATGACTTCACACACCTCCATTCTATGACTTCACACACCCCCATTGTGTGACTTCACACACCTCCATTCTATGACTTCATACATCTCCATTCTGTGACTTCATACACCTCCATTCTGAGTTCACACGCCTCCATTTTGTGATTTCACACACCTCCATTCTCTGACTTCACACACCTCAATTCTGTGACTTCACACAACTCCATTCTGTGATTTCACACACCTCCTCCATTCTATGACTTCACACACCTCCATTCTATGACATCACACACCTCCTTTCTGAGTTGACACACCTCCATTCTATGACTTCACACACCTCCAATCTGACTTCACACACCTCCATTTTATGACTTCACACACTTCCATTCTGTGACTTCAAAAACCTCCATTCTATGACTTCACACAACTCCATTGTGACTTCACACACCATCATTCTATGAGTTCACACACCGCCATTCTGACTTCACTCACCTACATTCTATGACTTCACACAGCTCCATTCTGACTTCACACAGCTCCATTCTATGACTTCCCACACCTCCATTCTATGATTTCACACACCTCCATTCTATGACTTCACACACCTCCATTCTGTGACTTCACACACCTCCATTCTGAGTTGGCACACCTCCATTCTGTGACTTCACACACCTCCATTCTGACTTCACACAGCTCCATTCTATGTCTTCACACACCTCCATTCTGTGCCTTCACACACCTCCATTGTATGACTTAACACACCTTCATTCTTACTTAACAAACATCCAGTCTATGATTTCACACACCTCCATTCTATGACTTCACACACCTCCATTCTATGACTTCACACACCTCCATTCTGTGACTTCACACACCTCAATTCTGTGACTTCACACACCTCCATTATGACTTCACACACATCCATTCTATGACTTCACACACCTCCATTCTATCACTTCACACACCTCCATTCTGTGACTTCACACACCTCCATTGTGAGGTCACACACCTCCATTCTGTGACTTCACACACCTCCAATCTGACTTCACACAGCTCCATTCTATGACTTCACACACCTCCATTCTGTGACTTCACGCACCTCCATTCTATGACTTCACACACCTCCATTGTGACTTCACACACCTCCATTCTATGACTTCACACAACTCCATTCTGACTTCACACACCTCCATTCTGTGACTTCACACACCTCCATTATATGACTTCACACACCTCCATTCTGTGACTTCACACACCTCCATTCTATGACTTCACACACCTCCATTCTGTGACTTCACACACCTACATTGTGACTTCACACACCTCCATTCTGACTTCACACACCTCAATTCTGTGACTTCACACAACTCCATTCTGTGATTTCACACACCTCCTCCATTCTATGACTTCACACACCTCCATTCTATGACTTCACACACCTCCTTTCTGAGTTGACACACCTCCATTCTATGACTTCACACACCTCCAATCTGACTTCACACACCTCCATATTATGACTTCACACAGTTCCATTCTGTGACTTCAAAAACCTCCATTCTATGACTTCACACACCTCCATTGTGACTTCACACACCTCCATTCTATGACTTCACACACCTCCATTCTATGAGTTCACACACCTGCAGTCTTTGACTTCACACCCCTCCATTCTGTGACTTCACACACCTGCATTCTATAACTTCACATACCTCCATTGTGAATTCCCACACCTCCAATCTGAGTTCACACACCTCCGTTCTGACTTCACACACTTCCATTCTATGACTTCACAAACCTCCCTTCTGTGACTTCACACACCTCAATTCTGTGACTTCACACGCCTCCATTATGACTTCACACACCTAGATTCTGTGACTCCACACACCTCCATTGTGAGTTCACACACCTCCACTCTGTGACTTAACACACCTCCATTCTGTGACTTCTCACACCTCCATTCTGAGTTCACACACCTCCATTCTGTGACTTCACACACCTCCATTCTGACTTCACACAGCTCCATTCTATGACTTCACACACCTCCATTATGTGCCTTCACACACCTCCATTCTATGACTTAACACACCTTCATTCTTACTTAACAAACATCCATTCTATGACTTCACACACCTCCATTCTATGACGTCACACACCTCCATTCTATGACTTCACAAACCTCCATTCTGTGACTTCACACACCTCAATTCTGTGACTTCACACACCTCCATTATGACTTCCCACACATCCATTCTATGACTTCACTCACCTCATTTCTGAGTTGACACACCTCCATTCTGTGACTTCACACACCTCCATTCTGAGTTCACACACCTCCATTCTGTGACTTCACACACCTCCAATCTGACTTCACACAGCTCCATTCTAGACTTCACACACCTCCATTCTGTGACTTCACAGACCTCCATTCTATGACTTCACACACCTGCATTGTGACTTCACACACCTCCATTCTGACTTCACACACCTTCATTCTATGACTTCACACACCTCCATTCTGACATCACACACCTCCATTCTATGACTTCACACAACTCCATTCTGACTTCTCACACCTCCATTCTGTGACTTCACACACCTCCATTATATGACTTCACGCACCTTCATTCTGTGACTTCACACACCTCCATTCTATGACTTCACACACCTCCATTCTGTGATTTCACACACCTACATTGTGACTTCACAGACCTCCATTCTATAAGTTTACACAAATGCATTCTGAATTCACACACCTCCATTCTATGACTTCACACACCTCCATTCGGACTTCACACACCTCCATTCTGACTTCACACACCTCAATTCTGTGACTTCACACAACTCCATTCTATGATTTCACACACCTCCATTCTATGACTTCACACATCTCCATTCTATGACTTCACACACCTCCTTTCTGAGTTGACACACCTCCATTCTATGACTTCACACACCTCCAATCTGACTTCACACACCTCCATTCTATGACTTCACACACCTCCGTTCTGTGACTTCAAAAACCTCCATTCTATGACTTCACACACCTCCATTGTGACTTCACACGCCATCATTCTATGTTCACACACCGCCATTCTGACTTCACTCACCTCCATTCTATGACTTCACGCAGCTCCATTCTGACTTCACACAGCTCCATTCTATGACTTCGCACACATCTATTCTGACTTCACACACCTCCATTCTGTGACTTCACACACCTCCATTCTGATTTCACACACCTTCATTCTCTGACGTCAAACACCTCCATTCTGTGACTTCACACACCTCCATTCTATGACTTCACACACCTCCATTCTACGACTTCACACACCCCCATTGTGTGACTTCACACACCTCCATTCTATGACTTCACACACCTCCATTCTGTGATTTCACACACCTACATTGTGACTTCACAGACCTCCATTCTATAAGTTTACACAAATGCATTCTGAATTCACACACCTCCATTCTATGACTTCACACACCTCCATTCGGACTTCACACACCTCCATTCTGACTTCACACACCTCCATTCTGTGACTTCACACACCTCCATTCTGATTTCACACACCTTCATTCTCTGACGTCAAACACCTCCATTATATGACTTCACACACCTCCATTCTGTGACTTCACACACCTCCATTCTATGACTTCACACACCTCCATTCTGTGACTTCACACACCTCCATTATATGACCTCACACACCTCCATTCTATGACTTCACACACCTGCATTGTGACTTCACACACCTCCATTCTATGAGTTCACACACCTCCATTCTGTCTTCACACACCTCCATTCTATGACTTCACACACCTCCATTCTGAATTCACACATCTCCATTCCATGACTTCACTCACCTCCGTTCTATGACTTCACACAACTCCATCTGACTTCACAAACCTCCATTCCATCACTTCACACACCTCCATTCGATGAATTCACACAGCTCCATTCTTTGACTTCATGCACCTCCATTCTATGAGTTCACACACCTCCATTCTGTGACTTCACACACCTTTATTGTTTGACTTCACACACCTCCATTCTTTGACTTCACACACCTCCATTCCATGACTTCACACACCTCCATTCTATGAGTTCACACACCTCCATTCTATGAGTTCACACACCTCCATTTTGACTTCACAAACCTCCATTCTTTGACTTCATACACCTTCATTCTCACTTCAGAAACATCCATTCTATGACTTCACGCACCTCCATTCTATGACTTCACAAACCTCCGTTCTGTGACCACACACCTCCATTCTGAGTTCACACACCTCCATTCTGTGACTTCACCACCTCCATCCTGACTTCACACACCTCCATTCTGACTTCGCAAACCTCAATTCTTTGACTTCACACACCTCCATTCTATGATTTCACACACTTCCATTCTATGTATTCACACACCTCCATTCTATGACTTCACTCACCTCATTTCTGAGTTGACACACCTCCATTCTGTGATTTCACACACCTCCAATTTGACTTCACACACCCCCATTCTATGACCTCCCACACCCCCATTGTTACTTCACACACTCCATTCTATGAGTTCACACACCTCCATTCTGACTTTACACACCTCCATTCTATGGCTTCACACAGCTGCATTCTGACTTCAGACACCTTCATTCTGTGCCTTCACACACCTCCATTCTGTGACTTCACACACCTCCATTCTGACTTTACACACCTCCATTATATGGCTTCACACAGCTGCATTCTGACTTCAGACACCTTCATTCTGTGACTTCACACACCTCCATTCTGTGACTTCACACACCACCATTTTTTGACTTCACACACCTATATTCTTGGACTGCACAAACCTCCATTCCATGACTTCACACATCTCCGTTTTATGAGTTCACACACCTCCATTTTGACTTCACACACCTCCATTGTATGACTTCACACACCTTCATTCTACTTAAGAAACATCCATTCTATGAATTCACACACCTCCATTTTATGACTTCACAAACCTCCATTCTGTAACTTCACACACCTCCATTCTGAGTTCACACACCTCAATTCCCTGACTTCACACACCTCAATTCTCACTTCACACACCTCCATTCTATGACTTCACACATTCCATTCTCTGACTTCACACACCTCCATTCTTTGACTTCACACACCTCCATTGTGAGTTCACACACCTCCAAACTGAGTACACACACCTCCATTCTGTGACTTTACACACCTCCAATCTGACTTCACACAGCTCCATTCTATGACTGCACACACCTCCATTCTGTGACTTCACACACCTCCATTCTGAGTTCAAACACCTCCGTTCTTTGACTTAACACAACTCCATTCTGTGACTTCACACACCTCCAATCTGACTTCACACAGCTCCATTCTATGACTTCACACACCTCCATTCTGTGACTTCACACACCTCCATTATGACTTTACACACATCCATTCTATGACTGCACACACCTCCATTCTATGACTTCACACACCTCCATTCTGTGACTTCGCACATCTCCACTCTTACTTCACACATCTCCATTCTCTGACTTCCCAAACCTCCATTCTATGATTTCACACAACTCCATTCTATGACTTCACACACCTCCGTTCTGTGACTTCACACACCTCCATTCTGAGTTCAAACACCTCCGTTCTGTTACTTAACACACCTCCATTCTGTGACTTCACACACCTCCATTCTGACTTCACACACCTCCATTCTGTGACTTCACACACCTCCATTCTGACTTCACACAGCTCCATTCTATGACTTCACACACCTCCATTCTGCGCCTTCACCCACCTACATTCTATGACTTAACACACCTTCATTCGTACTTAACAAACATCCATTCTATGACTTCACACACCTCCATTCTGTGACTTCACACACCTCCATTCTATGACCTCACACACCTCCATTCTATGACTTCACACACCTCCATTCTGTGACTTCACACACCTCCATTCTGAGTTCAAACACCTCCGTTCTGTGACTTAACACACCTCCATTCTGTGACTTCACACACCTCCATTCTGAGTTCACACACCTCTATTCTATGAGTTCACACACATCCATTCTGACTTCACACACCTCCATTCTATGACTTCACACACCTCCATTCTGACTTCACACACCTCCATTCTATGACTTCACACAACTCCATCTGACTTCACACACCTCCATTCCATGACTTCACACACCTCCGTTCGATGAATTCACACACCTCCATTCTTTGACTTCATGCACCTCCATTCTATGAGTTCACACACCTCCATTCTGTGACTTCACACACCTTTATTGTTTGACTTCACACACCTCCATTCTTTGACTTCACACACCTCCATTCCGTGACTTCACACACCTCCGTTCTATGAGTTCACACACCTCCATTCTTTGACTTCATACACCTACATTCTCTCTTCAGAAACATCCATTCTATGACTTCACGCACCTCCATTCTATGACTTCACAAACCTCCGTTCTGTGACCACACACCTCCATTCTGAGTTCCCACAACTCCATTCTGTGACTTCACCCACCTCCATCCTGACTTCACACACCTCCATTCTGACTTCACAAACCTCAATTCTTTGACTTCACACACCTCCATTCTCTGATTTCACACACTTCCATTCTCTGATTTCACACACTTCCATTCTATGAATTCACACACCTCCATTCTATGACTTCACTCACCTCATTTCTGAGTTGACACACCTCCATTCTGTGATTTCACACACCTCCAATTTGACTTCACACACCCCCATTCTATGACTTCACACACTCCCATTGTGACTTCACACACTCCATTCTATGAGTTCACACACCTCCATTCTGATTTCACACACGTCCATTCTATGGCTTCACACAGCTGCATTCTGACTTCAGACAAGGTCATTCTGTGACTTCACACACCTCCATTCTGCGTTCACACACATCAATTCCGTGATTTCACACACCTCAATTCTCGCTTCATAAACCTCCATTCTATGACATCACACACCTCCATTGTGAGTTCACACACCTGCATTCTGTGACTTCACACACCTCCATTCTGTGACTTCACACACCTCCATTCTGTGACTTCACGCACCTCCATTCTATGATTTCTCACACCTCCATTATATTAATTCACACACCTCCATTCTGTGACTTCACACAACTCCATTCTATGACTTCCCACACCTCCATTCTGTGACTTCACACACCTCCATTCTGAGTTCACAAACCTCCATTCTGTGACTTAACGCACCTTCATTCTGTGACTTCACACACCTCCATTCTATGACTTCACACACCTCCATTCTATGAGTTCACACACCTCCAGTCTTTGACTTCACACCCCTCCATTCTGTGCCTTCACACACCTCCATTCTATAACTTCACACACCTCAATTGTGACTTCCCACACCTCCAATCTGAGTTCACACACCTCCGTTCTGACTTCAAACACTTCCATTCTATGACTTCACACAACTCCATTCTGTGACTTCACACACCTCAATTCTGTGACTTCACACGCCTCCATTATGACTTCACAGACCTCCATTCTATGACTTCACACACCTCCATTCTATGACTTCACACACCTAGATTCTGTGACTTCACACACCTCCATTCTGAGTTCACACACCTCCAGTCTGTGACTTAACACACCTCCATTCTGTGACTTCACACACCTCCATTCTGAGTTCACACACCTCCACTCTGTGGTTTAACACACCTCCATTCTGTGACTTCACACACCTCCATTCTGAGTTCACACACCTCCATTCTGTGAATTCACACACCTCCATTCTGTGACTTCACACACCTCCATTCTGAGTTCACACACCTCAATTCTGTGACTTCACACACCTCCATTCTGTGCCTTCACACACCTCCATTCTATGACTTAACACACCTTCATTCTTACTTAACAAACATCCATTTTAGGACTTCTCACACCTCCATTCTATGACTTCACACACCTCCATTCTATGACTTCACACACCTCCATTCTGTGATTTCACACACCTCAATTCTGTGACTTAACACACCTCCATTATGACTTCACTCACATCCATTCTATGACTTCACACATCTCCATTCTATGACTTCAATCACCTCCATTCTGTGACTTCACACACCTCCATTCTGAGTTCACCCACCTCCATTCTGTGACTTCACACACCTCCAATCTGACTTCACACAGCTCCATTCTATGAGTTCACACACCTCCATTCTGTGACTTCACACACCTCCATTCTATGACTTCACACACCTTCATTCTGACTACGCACACCTCCATTCTATGACTTCACAAAACTCCATTCTGACTTCACACACCTCCATTCTGTGACTTCACACACCTCCATTATATGACTTCACACACCTCCATTTGTTGACTTCAAACACCTCCATTCTATGACTTCACACACCTCCACTCTGTGACTTCACACACCTACATTGTGACTTCAAACACCTCCATTCTATGACTTCACACAAATGCATTCTGAATTCACACACCTCCATTCTATGACTTCACACACCTCCATTCTGACTTCACACACCTCCGTTCTGAGTTCACACACCTCAATTCTGTGACTTCACACAACTCCATTCTATGATTTCACACACCTCCATTCTATGACTTCACACAACTCCATTCTATGACTTCACACACCTCCTTTCTGAGTTGACACACCTCCATTCTATGACTTCACACACCTCCAATCTGACTTCACGCACCTCCATTCTATGACTTCACACCCTTCCATTCTGTGACTTCAAAAACCTCCATTCTATGACTTCACACACCTCCATTGTGACTTCACACACCATCATTCTATGTTCACACACCGCCATTCTGACTTCACTCACCTCCATTCCATGACTTCACACAGCTCCATTCTATGACTTCGCACATCTATTCTGACTTCACACGCCTCCATTCTGTGACGTCACACACCTCCATTCTGATTTCACACACCTCCATTCTCTGACGTCAAACATCTCCATTCTGTGACTTCACACACCTCCATTCTATGACTTCACACACCTCCATTATATGACTTCACACACCCCCATTGTGTGACTTCACACACCTCTATTCTATGACTTCACACACCTCCATTCTGTGACTTCAGTCACCTCATTTCTGAGTTGACACACCTCCATTCTGTGATTTCACACACCTCCAATTTGACTTCACACACCCCCATTCTATGACTTCACACACCGCCGTTGTGACTTCACACACTCCATTCTATGAGTTCACACACCTCCATTCTGACTTCACACACGTCCATTCGATGGCTTCACACAGCTGCACTCTGACTTCAGACACCGTCATTCTGTGACTTCACACACCTCCATTCTGAGTTCACACACCTCAATTCCGTGACTTCACACACCTCAATTCTCACTTCACACACCTCCATTCTATGACTTCACACAATTCCATTCTGTGACTTCACACACCTCCATTCTTTGACTTCACACACCTCCATTGTGAGTTCACACACCTCCATTCTGTGACTTCACACACCTCCATTCTGTGACTTCACACACCTCCATTCTGTGACTTCACGCACCTCCATTCTATGATTTCTCACACCTCCATTACATTAATTCACACACCTCCATTCTGTGACTTCACACACCTCCATTCTGAGTTCACAAACCTCCATTCTGTGACTTAACGCACTTTCATTCTGTGACTTCACACACCTCCATTCTATGACTTCACACACCTCCATTCTATGACTTCACACACCTCCAGTCTTTGACTTCAAACCCCTCCATTCTGTGACTTCACACACCTCCATTCTGAGTTCACCCACCTCCATCTGTGACTTCACACACCTCCAATCTGACTTCACACAGCTCCATTCTATGACTTCACACACCTCCATTCTGTGACTTCACACACCTCCATTGTGACTTCACACACCTCCATTGTGACTTCACAAACCTCCATTCTATGAGTTCACACACCTCCATTCTGACTTCACACACCTCTATTCTATGACTTCACACACCTCCATTCTGACTTCACACACCTCCATTCTATGACTTCACACAACTCCATTCTGACTTCACACACCTCCATTCTGTGACTTCACACACCTCCATTATATGACTTCACACACCTCCATTTGGTGACATCAAACACCTCCATTATATGACTTCACACTCCTCCATTCTGTGACTTCACACACCTACATTGTGACTTCACACACCTCCATTCTATGACTTCACACAAATGCATTCTGAATTCACACACCTCCATTCTATGACTTCACACACCTCCATTCGGACTTCACACACCTCCATTCTGACTTCACACACCTCAATTCTGTGACTTCACACAACTCCATTCTATGATTTCACACACCTCCATTCTATGACTTCACACATCTCCATTCTATGACTTCACACACCTCCTTTCTGAGTTGACACACCTCCATTCTATGACTTCACACACCTCCAATCTGACTTCACACACCTCCATTCTATGACTTCACACACTTCCATTCTGTGACTTCAAAAACCTCCATTCTATGACTTCACACACCTCCATTGTGACTTCACACGCCATCATTCTATGTTCACACACCGCCATTCTGACTTCACTCACCTCCATTCTATGACTTCACGCAGCTCCATTCTGACTTCACACAGCTCCATTCTATGACTTCTCACACATCTATTCTGACTTCACACACCTCAATTCTGTGACTTCACACACCTCCATTCTGATTTCACACACCTCCATTCTCTCACGTCAAACACCTCCATTCTGTGACTTCACACACCTCCATTCTATGACTTCACACACCTCCATTCTACGACTTCACACACCCCCATTGTGTGACTTCACACACCTCCATTATATGACTTCACACACCTCCATTCTGTGACTTCACACACCTCCATTATGTGACTTCACACAGCTCCATTCTATGACTTCACACACCTAAATTCTATGACTTCACAAACCTCCAGTATATGACTTCACACACCTCCATTCTGTGACTTCACACACCTCCATTCTATGACTTCACACAGCTCCATTCTATGACTTCACACACCTCCATTATGTGCCTTCACACACCTCCATTCTATGACTTCACACACCTGCATTGTGACTTCACACACCTCCATTCTATGAGTTCACACACCTCCATTCTGACTTCACACACCTGCATTCTATGACTTCACACACCTCCATTCTGACTTCACACATCTCCATTCCATGACTTCACTCACCTCCGTTCTATGACTTCACACAACTCCATCTGACTTCACAAACCTCCACTCCATCACTTCACACACCTCCATTCGATGAATTCACACACCTCCATTCTTTGACTTCATGCACCTCCATTCTATGAGTTCACACACCTCCATTCTGTGACTTCACACCTTTATTGTTTGACTTCACACACCTCCATTCTTTGACTTCACACACCTCCATTCCATGACTTCACACACCTCCATTCTATGAGTTCACACACCTCCATTCTATGAGTTCACACACCTCCATTTTGACTTCACACACCTCCATTCCTTGACTTCATACACCTTCATTCTCACTTCAGAAACATCCATTCTATGACTTCACGCACCTCCATTCTATGACTTCACAAACCTCCGTTCTGTGACCACACACCTCCATTCTGAGTTCCCACACCTCCATTCTGTGACTTCACCACCTCCATCCTGACTTCACACACCTCCATTCTGACTTCGCAAACCTCAATTCTTTGACTTCACACACCTCCATTCTATGATTTCACACACTTCCATTCTATGTATTCACACACCTCCATTCTATGACTTCACTCACCTCATTTCTGAGTTGACACACCTCCATTCTGTGATTTCACACACCTCCAATTTGACTTCACACACCCCCATTCTATGACCTCCCACAACCCCATTGTGACTTCACACACTCCATTCTATGAGTTCACACACCTCCATTCTGACTTTACACACCTCCATTCTATGGCTTCACACAGCTGCATTCTGACTTCAGACACCTTCATTCTGTGCCTTCACACACCTCCATTCTGTGACATCACACACCTCCATTTTGACTTTACACACCTCCATTATATGGCTTCACACAGCTGCATTCTGACTTCAGACACCTTCATTCTGTGACTTCACACACCTCCATTCTGTGACTTCACACACCACCATTTTTCGACTTCACACACCTATATTCTTGGACTGCACAAACCTCCATTCCATGACTTCACACATCTCCATTTTATGAGTTCACACACCTCCAATTTGACTTCACACACCTCCATTCTATGACTTCACACACCTTCATTCTACTTCAGAAACATCCATTCTATGAATTCACACACCTCCATTCTATGACTTCACAAACCTCCATTCTGTGACTTCACACACCTCCATTCTGAGTTCACACACCTCAATTCCCTGACTTCACACACCTCAATTCTCACTTCACACACCTCCATTCTATGACTTCACACACCTCCATTCTATGACTTCACACAATTCCATTCTCTGACTTCACACACCTCCATTGTGAGTTCACACACCTCCAAACTGAGTACACACACCTCCATTCTGTGACTTTACACACCTCCAATCTGACTTCACACAGCTCCATTCTATGACTGCACACACCTCCATTCTGTGACTTCACACACCTCCATTCTGAGTTCAAACACCTCCGTTCTGTGACTTAACACACCTCCATTCTGTGACTTCACACACCTCCAATCTGACTTCACACAGCTCCATTCTATGACTTCACACACCTCCATTCTGTGACTACACACACCTCCATTATGACTTTACACACATCCATTCTATGACTGCACACACCTCCATTCTATGACTTCACACACCTCCATTCTGTGACTTCGCACACCTCCACTCTGACTTCACACAGCTCCATTCTCTGACTTCCCACACCTCCATTCTATGATTTCACACAACTCCATTCTATGACTTCACACACCTCCATTCTGTGACTTCTCACACCTCCATTCTGAGTTCAAACACCTCCGTTCTGTGACTTAACACACCTCCATTCTGTGACTTCACACACCTCCATTCTGACTTCACACACCTCCATTCTGTGACTTCACACACCTCCATTCTGACTTCACACAGCTCCATTCTATGACCTCACACACCTCCATTCTGCGCCTTCACACACCTACATTCTATGACTTAACACACCTTCATTCTTACTTAACAAACATCCATTCCATGACTTCACACACCTCCATTCTGTGACTTCACACACCTCCATTCTATGACCTCACACACCTCCATTCTATGACTTCACACACCTCCATTCTGTGACATCACACACCTCCATTCTGAGTTCAAACACCTCCGTTCTGTGACTTAACACACCTCCATTCTGTGACTTCACACACCTCCATTCTGAGTTCACACACCTCTATTCTATGAGTTCACACACATCCATTCTGACTTCACACACCTCCATTCTATGACTTCACACACCTCCATTCTGACTTCACACACCTCCATTCTATGACTTCACACAACTCCATCTGACTTCACACACCTCCATTCCATCACTTCACACACCTCCATTCGATGAATTCACACACCTCCATTCTTTGACTTCATGCACCTCCATTCTATGAGTTCACACACCTCCATTCTGTGACTTCACACACCTTTATTGTTTGACTTCACACACCTCCATTCTTTGACTTCACACACCTCCATTCCATGACTTCACACACCTCCATTCTATGGGTTCACACACCTCCATTCTTTGACTTCATACACCTACATTCTCACTTCAGAAACATCCATTCTATGACCTCACGCACCTCCATTCTATGACTTCACAAACCTCCGTTCTGTGACCACACACCTCCATTCTGAGTTCCCACACCTCCATTCTGTGACTTCACCCACCTCCATCCTGACTTCACACACCTCCATTCTGACTTCACAAACCTCAATTCTTTGACTTCACACACCTCCATTCTCTGATTTCACACACTTCCATTCTATGAATACACACACCTCCATTCTATGACTTCACTCACCTCATTTCTGAGTTGACACACCTCCATTCTGTGAATTCACACACCTCCAATTTGACTTCACACACCCCCATTCTATGACTTCACACACTCCCATTGTGACTTCACACACTCCATTCTATGATTCACACACCTCCATTCTGATTTCACACACGTCCATTCTATGGCTTCACACAGCTGCATTCTGACTTCAGACAAGGTCATTCTGTGACTTCACACACCTCCATTCTGCGTTCACACACATCAATTCCGTGACTTCACACACCTCAATTCTCACTTCACACACCTCCATTCTTTGACTTCACACACCTCCATTGTGAGTTCACACACCTCCATTCTGTGACTTCACACACCTCCATTCTGTGACTTCACACACCTCCGTTCTGTGACTTCACGCACCTCCATTCCATGATTTCTCACACCTCCATTATATTAATTCACACACCTCCATTCTGTGACTTCACACAACTCCATTCTATGACTTCCCACACCTCCATTCTGTGACTTCACACACCTCCATTCTGAGTTCACAAACCTCCATTCTGTGACTTAACGGACCTTCATTCTGTGACTTCACACACCTCCATTCTATGAGTTCACACACCTCCAGTCTTTGACTTCACACCCCTCCATTCTGTGACTTCACACACCTCCATTCTATAACTTCACACACCTCAATTGTGACTTCCCACACCTCCAATCTGAGTTCACACACCTCCGTTCTGACTTCACACACTTCCATTCTATGACTTCACACAACTCCATTCTGTGACTTCACACACCTCAATTCTGTGACTTCACACGCCTCCATTATGACTTCACAGACCTCCATTCTATGACTTCACACACCTCCATTCTATGACTTCACACACCTAGATTCTGTGACTTTACACACCTCCATTCTGAGTTCACACACCTCCAGTCTGTGACTTAACACACCTCCATTCTGTGACTTCACACACCTCCATTCTGAGTTCACACACCTCCACTCTGTGATTTAACACACCTCCATTCTGTGACTTCACACACCTCCATTCTGAGTTCACACACCTCCATTCTGTGACTTCACACACCTCCATTCTGTGACTTCACACACCTCCACTCTGAGTTCACACACCTCAATTCTGTGACTTCACACACCTCCATTCTGTGCCTTCACACACCTCCATTCTATGACTTAACACACCTTCATTCTTACTTAACAAACATCCATTCTAGTACTTCTCACACCTCCATTCTATGACTTCACACACCTCTATTCTATGACTTCACACACCTCCATTCTGTGACTTCACACACCTCAATTCTGTGACTTAACACACCTCCATTATGACTTCACACACATCCATTCTATGACTTCACACATCTCCATTCTATGACTTCACACACCTCCATTCTGTGACTTCACACACCTCCATTCTGAGTTCACCCACCTCCATTCTGTGACTTCACACACCTCCAATCTGACTTCACACAGCTCCATTCTATGACTTCACACACCTCCATTCTGTGACTTCACACACCTCCATTCTATGACTTCACACACCTCCATTGTGACTTCACACACCTCCATTCTATGAGTTCACACACCTCCATTCTGACTTCACACACCTCCATTCTATGACTTCACACACCTCCATTCTGACTTCGCACACCTCCATTCTATGACTTCACACAACTCCATTCTGACTTCACACACCTCCATTCTGTGACTTCACACACCTCCATTATATGATTTCACACACCTCCATTTGGTGACTTCAAACACCTGCATTCTATGACTTCACACACCTCCATTCTGTGACTACACACACCTACATTGTGACTTCACACACCTCCATTCTATGACTTCACACAAATGCATTCTGAATTCACACACCTCCATTCTATGACTTCACACACCTTCATTCTGACTTCACACACCTCCGTTCTGAGTTCACACACCTCAATTCTGTGACTTCACACAACTCCATTCTATGATTTCACACACCTCCATTCTATGACTTCACACAACTCCATTCTCTGACTTCAAACACCTCCTTTCTGAGTTGACACACCTCCATTCTATGACTTCACACACCTCCAATCTGACTTCACACACCTCCATTCTATGACTTCACACACTTCCATTCTGTGACTTCAAAAACCTCCATTCTATGACTTCAAACACCTCCATTGTGACTTCACACACCATCATTCTATGTTCACACACCGCCATTCTGACTTCACTCACCTCCATTCCATGACTTCACACAGCTCCATTCTATGACTTCGCACATCTATTCTGACTTCACACACCTCCATTCTGTGACGTCACACACCTCCATTCTGATTTCACACACCTCCATTCTCTGACGTCAAACACCTCCATTCTGTGACTTCACACACCTCCATTCTATGACTTCACACACCTCCATTATATGACTTCACACACCCCCACTGTGTGACTTCACACACCTCTATTCTATGACTTCACACACCTCCATTCTGTGACTTCACACACCTACATTCTGAGTTCACACGCCTCCATTTTGTGATTTCACACACCTCCATTCTGTGACTTCACACACCTCCATACTATGACTTCGCACACCTAAATTCTATGACTTCACAAACCTCCATTCTTTGACTTCAACACCTCCATTCTGTGACTTCACACACCTCCATTCTGTGACTTCATAAACCTCCATTCTATGACATCACACACCTCCATTCTGTGACTTCACACACCTCCATTCTGAGTTCAAACACCTCCGTTCTGTGACTTAACACACCTCCAATCTGTGACTTCACACACCTCCATTCTGAGTTCACACACCTCCATTCTGACTTCACACACCTCCATTCTTTGACTTCATACACCTACATTCTCACTTCAGAAACATCCATTCTATGACTTCACGCACCTCCATTCTATGACTTCACAAACCTCCGTTCTGTGACCACACACCTCCATTCTGAGTTCACACACCTCCATTCTGTAACTTCACCCACCTCCATCCTGTCTTCACACACCTCCATTCTGACTTCACAAACCTCAATTCTTTGACTTCACACACCTCCATTCTATGATTTCACACACTTCCATTCTATGAATTCACACACCTCAATTCTATGACTTCACTCACCTCATTTCTGAGTTGACACACCTCCATTCTGTGATTTCACACACCTCCAATTTGACTTCACACACCCCCATTCTATGACTTCACACACCGCCATTGTGACTTCACACACTCCATTCTATGAGTTCACACACCTCCATTCTGACTTCACACACCTCCATTCAATGACTTCACACAGCTGCATTCTGACTTCAGACCCCTATTTTTGTGACTTCACACACCACAATTTTGACTTCAAACACCTTCATTCTGTGACTTCACACACCTCCATTCTGTGACTTCACACAGCTCCATTTTGACTTCACACACTTCCATTCTTTGACTTAACACACCTTCATTCTGTGACTTCACACACCACCACTGTTTGACTTCACACACCTATATTCTTGGGCTTCACACACCTCCATTCCATGACTTCACACATCTCCATTTTATGAGTTCACACACCTCCGTGTTGACTTCACACACCTCCATTCTATGACTTCACACACCTTCATTCTACTTCAGAAACATCCATTCTATGACTTCACACAACTCCATTCTATGACTTCACAAACCTCCATTCTGTGACTTCACACACCTCCATTCTGAGTTCACACACCTCAGTTCCGTGACTTCACACACCTCAATTCTCACTTCACACACCTCCATTCTATGACTTCACACAATTCCATTCTATGACTTCACACACCTCCACTGTTTGACTTCACACACCTCCGTTGTGAGTTCACACACCTCCATTCTGTGACTTCACACACCTCCATTCTGTGACTTCACACACCTCCATTCTGTGACTTCACACATCTCCATTCTATGATTTCTCACACCTCCATTCTATTAATTCACACAGCTCCATTCTGTGACTTCACACAACTCCATTCTACAACTTCCCACACCTCCATTCTGTGACTTCACACACCTCCATTCTGAGTTCACAAACCTCGATTCTGTGACTTAACACACCTTCATTCTGTGACTTCACACACCTCCATTCTATGACTTCACACACCTCCATTCTATGACTTCACACACCTCCATTCTATGACTTCACACACCTCCAGTCTTTGACTTCACACGCCTCCATTCTGTGACTTCACACACCTCCATTCTATAACTTCACACACCTCCATTGTGACTTCCCACACCTCCAATCTGAGTTCACACACCTCCGTTCTGACTTCAAACAGCTCCATAAAATGACTTCACACACCTCCATTCTGTGACTTCGCACACCTCCATTCTGACTTCACACAGCTCCATTCTCTGACTTCCCACACCTCCATTCTTTGATTTCACACACCTCCATTCTATGACTTCACACACCTCCACTCTGTGACTTCACACACCTCCATTCTGAGTTCCAACACCTCCGTTCTGTGACTTAACACACCTCCATTCTGTGACTTCGCACACCTCCATTCTGACATCACACAGCTCCATTCTATGACTTCACACACCTCCATTCTGTGCCTTCACACACCTCCATTCTATGACTTAACACACCTTCATTCTTACTTAACAAACATCTATTCTATGACTTCACACACCTCCATTCTATGACTTCACACACCTCCATTCTGTGACTTCGCACACCTCAATTCTGTGACTTCACAAACCTCCTTATGACTTCACACACATCCATTCTATGACTTTACACACCTCCATTCTATGACTTCACACACCTCCATTTTGTGACTTCACACACCTCCTTTCTGTGTTCACACACCTCCATTCTGTGACTTCACACACCTCCAATCTGACTTCACACAGCTTCATTCTATGACTTCACACACCTCCATTCTGTGACTTCACACACCTCCATTCTATGGCTTCACACACCTCCATTGTGACTTCACACACCTCCATTCCATGAGTTCACACACCTCCATTCTGACTTCACACACCTCCATTCTATGACTTCACACACGTCAATTCTATGAGTTCACACACCTCCATTCTATGACTTCACACAACTCCATTCTGACTTCACACACCTCCATTCTGTGACTTCACACACCTCCATTCCATGACTTCACACACCTCCATTCGATGACTTCACACACCTCCATTCTTTGACTTCACACACCTCCATTCTATGAGTTCACACACCTCCATTTGTGACTCTACACACCACCTTTTTGACTTCACACACCTCCATTCTGTGATTTCACACACCTATATTCTGTGACTTCACACACCTTTATTGTTTGACTTCACACACCTCCATTCTTTGACTTCACCCACCTCCATTCCATGACTTCACACGCCTCCATTCTGTGAGTTCACACACCTCCATTCTATGAGTTCACACACCTCCATTTTGACTTCACACACCTCCATTCTATGACTTCACACACCTTCATTCTTACTTCAGAAACATCCATTCTATGACTTCACGCACTTCCATTCTATGACTTCACACTCCTCTTTTCTGAGTTGACACACCTCCATTCTGTGATTTCACACACCTCCAATTTTACTTCACACACCCCCATTCTATGACTTCACACACCCACATTGTGACTTCACACACTCCATTCTATGAGTTCACACACCTCCATTCTGACTTCACACACCTCCATTCTATGACTTCACACAGCTGCATTCTGACTTCAGACACCTCCATTCTGAGTTCACAAACCTCGATTCTGTGACTTAACACACCTTCATTCTGTGACTTCACACACCTCCATTCTATGACTTCACACACCTCCATTCTATGACTTCACACACCTCCATTCTATCACTTCACACACCTCCAGTCTTTGACTTCACACGCCTCCATTCTGTGACTTCACACACCTCCATTCTATAACTTCACACACCTCCATTGTGATTTCCCACACCTCCAATCTGAGTTCACACACCTCCGTTCTGACTTCAAACAGCTCCATAAAATGACTTCACACACCTCCATTCTGTGACTTCGCACACCTCCATTCTGACTTCACACAGCTCCATTCTCTGACTTCCCACACCTCCATTCTTTGATTTCACACACCTCCATTCTATGACTTCACACACCTCCACTCTGTGACTTCACACACCTCCATTCTGAGTTCCAACACCTCCGTTCTGTGACTTAACACACCTCCATTCTTTGACTTCATACACCTACATTCTCACTTCAGAAACATCCATTCTATGACTTCACGCACCTCCATTCTATGACTTCACAAACCTCCGTTCTGTGACCACACACCTCCATTCTGAGTTCACACACCTCCATTCTGTAACTTCACCCACCTCCATCCTGTCTTCACACACCTCCATTCTGACTTCACAAACCTCAATTCTTTGACTTCACACACCTCCATTCTATGATTTCACACACTTCCATTCTATGAATTCACACACCTCAATTCTATGACTTCACTCACCTCATTTCTGAGTTGACACACCTCCATTCTGTGATTTCACACACCTCCAATTTGACTTCACACACCCCCATTCTATGACTTCACACACCGCCATTGTGACTTCACACACTCCATTCTATGAGTTCACACACCTCCATTCTGACTTCACACACCTCCATTCAATGACTTCACACAGCTGCATTCTGACTTCAGACCCCTATTTTTGTGACTTCACACACCACAATTTTGACTTCAAACACCTTCATTCTGTGACTTCACACACCTCCATTCTGTGACTTCACACAGCTCCATTTTGACTTCACACACTTCCATTCTTTGACTTAACACACCTTCATTCTGTGACTTCACACACCACCACTGTTTGACTTCACACACCTATATTCTTGGGCTTCACACACCTCCATTCCATGACTTCACACATCTCCATTTTATGAGTTCACACACCTCCGTGTTGACTTCACACACCTCCATTCTATGACTTCACACACCTTCATTCTACTTCAGAAACATCCATTCTATGACTTCACACAACTCCATTCTATGACTTCACAAACCTCCATTCTGTGACTTCACACACCTCCATTCTGAGTTCACACACCTCAGTTCCGTGACTTCACACACCTCAATTCTCACTTCACACACCTCCATTCTATGACTTCACACAATTCCATTCTATGACTTCACACACCTCCACTGTTTGACTTCACACACCTCCGTTGTGAGTTCACACACCTCCATTCTGTGACTTCACACACCTCCATTCTGTGACTTCACACACCTCCATTCTGTGACTTCACACATCTCCATTCTATGATTTCTCACACCTCCATTCTATTAATTCACACAGCTCCATTCTGTGACTTCACACAACTCCATTCTACAACTTCCCACACCTCCATTCTGTGACTTCACACACCTCCATTCTGAGTTCACAAACCTCGATTCTGTGACTTAACACACCTTCATTCTGTGACTTCACACACCTCCATTCTATGACTTCACACACCTCCATTCTATGACTTCACACACCTCCATTCTATGACTTCACACACCTCCAGTCTTTGACTTCACACGCCTCCATTCTGTGACTTCACACACCTCCATTCTATAACTTCACACACCTCCATTGTGACTTCCCACACCTCCAATCTGAGTTCACACACCTCCGTTCTGACTTCAAACAGCTCCATAAAATGACTTCACACACCTCCATTCTGTGACTTCGCACACCTCCATTCTGACTTCACACAGCTCCATTCTCTGACTTCCCACACCTCCATTCTTTGATTTCACAGACCTCCATTCTATGACTTCACACACCTCCATTCTGTGACTTCACACACCTCCATTCTGAGTTCCAACACCTCCGTTCTGTGACTTAACACACCTCCATTCTGTGACTTTGCACACCTCCATTCTGACATCACACAGCTCCATTCTATGACTTCACACACCTCCATTCTGTGCCTTCACACACCTCCATTCTATGACTTAACACACCTTCATTCTTACTTAACAAACATCTATTCTATGACTTCACACACCTCCATTCTATGACTTCACACACCTCCATTCTATGACTTCACACACCTCCATTCTGTGACTTCACACACCTCAATTCTGTGACTTCACAAACCTCCTTATGACTTCACACACATCCATTCTATGACTTTACACACCTCCATTCTATGACTTCACACACCTCCATTTTGTGACTTCACACACCTCCTTTCTGTGTTCACACACCTCCATTCTGTGACTTCACACACCTCCAATCTGACTTCACACAGCTTCATTCTATGACTTCACACACCTCCATTCTGTGACTTCACACACCTCCATTCTATGGCTTCACACACCTCCATTGTGACTTCACACACCTCCATTCCATGAGTTCACACACCTCCATTCTGACTTCACACACCTCCATTCTATGACTTCACACACGTCAATTCTATGAGTTCACACACCTCCATTCTATGACTTCACACAACTCCATTCTGACTTCACACACCTCCATTCTGTGACTTCACACACCTCCATTCCATGACTTCACACACCTCCATTCGATGACTTCACACACCTCCATTCTTTGACTTCACACACCTCCATTCTATGAGTTCACACACCTGCATTTGTGACTCTACACACCACCTTTTTGACTTCACACACCTCCATTCTGTGATTTCACACACCTATATTCTGTGACTTCACACACCTTTATTGTTTGACTTCACACACCTCCATTCTTTGACTTCACACACCTCCATTCCATGACTTCACACGCCTCCATTCTGTGAGTTCACACACCTCCATTCTATGAGTTCACACACCTCCATTTTGACTTCACACACCTCCATTCTATGACTTCACACACCTTCATTCTTACTTCAGAAACATCCATTCTATGACTTCACGCACTTCCATTCTATGACTTCACACTCCTCTTTTCTGAGTTGACACACCTCCATTCTGTGATTTCACACACCTCCAATTTTACTTCACACACCCCCATTCTATGACTTCACACACCCACATTGTGACTTCACACACTCCATTCTATGAGTTCACACACCTCCATTCTGACTTCACACACCTCCATTCTATGACTTCACACAGCTGCATTCTGACTTCAGACACCTCCATTCTGAGTTCACAAACCTCGATTCTGTGACTTAACACACCTTCATTCTGTGACTTCACACACCTCCATTCTATGACTTCACACACCTCCATTCTATGACTTCACACACCTCCATTCTATGACTTCACACACCTCCAGTCTTTGACTTCACACGCCTCCATTCTGTGACTTCACACACCTCCATTCTATAACTTCACACACCTCCATTGTGACTTCCCACACCTCCAATCTGAGTTCACACACCTCCGTTCTGACTTCAAACAGCTCCATAAAATGACTTCACACACCTCCATTCTGTGACTTCGCACACCTCCATTCTGACTTCACACAGCTCCATTCTCTGACTTCCCACACCTCCATTCTTTGATTTCACACACCTCCATTCTATGACTTCACACACCTCCACTCTGTGACTTCACACACCTCCATTCTGAGTTCCAACACCTCCGTTCTGTGACTTAACACACCTCCATTCTGTGACTTCGCACACCTCCATTCTGACATCACACAGCTCCATTCTATGACTTCACACACCTCCATTCTGTGCCTTCACACACCTCCATTCTATGACTTAACACACCTTCATTCTTACTTAACAAACATCTATTCTATGACTTCACACACCTCCATTCTATGACTTCACACACCTCCATTCTATGACTTCACACACCTCCATTCTGTGACTTCGCACACCTCAATTCTGTGACTTCACAAACCTCCTTATGACTTCACACACATCCATTCTATGACTTTACACACCTCCATTCTATGACTTCACACACCTCCATTTTGTGACTTCACACACCTCCTTTCTGTGTTCACACACCTCCATTCTGTGACTTCACACACCTCCAATCTGACTTCACACAGCTTCATTCTATGACTTCACACACCTCCATTCTGTGACTTCACACACCTCCATTCTATGACTTCACACACCTCCATTGTGACTTCACACACCTCCATTCCATGAGTTCACACACCTCCATTCTGACTTCACACACCTCCATTCTATGACTTCACACACGTCAATTCTATGAGTTCACACACCTCCATTCTATGACTTCACACAACTCCATTCTGACTTCACACACCTCCATTCTGTGACTTCACACACCTCCATTCCATGACTTCACACACCTCCATTCGATGACTTCACACACCTCCATTCTTTGACTTCACACACCTCCATTCTATGAGTTCACACACCTCCATTTGTGACTCTACACACCACCTTTTTGACTTCACACACCTCCATTCTGTGATTTCACACACCTATATTCTGTGACTTCACACACCTTTATTGTTTGACTTCACACACCTCCATTCTTTGACTTCACACACCTCCATTCCATGACTTCACACGCCTCCATTCTGTGAGTTCACACACCTCCATTCTATGAGTTCACACACCTCCATTTTGACTTCACACACCTCCATTCTATGACTTCACACACCTTCATTCTTACTTCAGAAACATCCATTCTATGACTTCACGCACTTCCATTCTATGACTTCACACTCCTCTTTTCTGAGTTGACACACCTCCATTCTGTGATTTCACACACCTCCAATTTTACTTCACACACCCCCATTCTATGACTTCACACACCCACATTGTGACTTCACACACTCCATTCTATGAGTTCACACACCTCCATTCTGACTTCACACACCTCCATTCTATGACTTCACACAGCTGCATTCTGACTTCAGACACCTCCATTTGTGACTTCACACACCACAATTTTGACTTCAAACACCTTCATTCTGTGACTTCACACACATCCATTCTGTGACTTCACACACCTCCGTTTTGACATCACACACTTCCATACTTTGACTTAACACACCTGCATTCTCTGACTTCACACACCACCATTGTTTGACTTCACGCACCTATATTCTTGGACTTCACATACCTCCATTCCATGACTTCACACATCTCCATTTTATGAGTTCACACACCTCCATTTTGACTTCACACACCACCATTTTATGACTTCACCCATCTTCATTCTACTTCAGAAATATCCATTCTATGACTTCACACACCTCCATTCTATGACTTCACAAACCTCCATTCTGTGACTTCACACACCTCCATTCTGAGTTCACACACCTCAATTCCGTGACTTCACACACCTCAATTCTCAATTCACACACCTCCATTCTATGACTTCACACAATTCCATTCTATGACTTCACACACCTCCATTGTTTGACTTCACACACCTCCATTGTGAGTTCACACACCTCCATTCTGTGACTTCACACACCTCCATTCTGTGACTTCACACACTTCCATTCTGTGAATTCTCACACCTCCATTCTATGATTTCTCACACCTCCATTCTATTAATTCACACACCTCCATTCTGTGACTTCACACACCTCCATTATGACTTCACACACCTCCATTCTATGACTTCACACACCTCCATTCTGAGTTCACACACCTCCATTCTGTGACTTCACACACCTCCATTCTCACTTCACACACCTCCATTCTGTGACTTCACACACGTCAATTCTCACTTCACACAGCTTCATTCTATGACTTCACACACCTCCATTCTATGACTTCACACACCTCCATTCTGACTTCACACACCTCCATTCTTTGACTTCCACACCTCCATTCTGTGTCTTCACACATCACCATTCTATGACTTCACATACCTCCATTGTGTCTTCACACACCTCCATTCTATGAGTTCACACACCTCCATTCTGACTTCACACACCTCCATTCTATGACTTCACACACCTCCATTCTGACATCACACAAAACTCCATTCTGACTTCACACACCTCCATTCTGTGACTTCACACACCTCCATTCCATGACTTCACACACCTCCATTCTGTGACTTCACACACCACCATTGTTTGACTTCACACACCTCCATTTTTGGACTTCACACACCTCCATTCCATGACTTCACACATCTCCATTTATGAGTTCGCACACCTCCATTTTGACTTCACACACCTCCATTCTGTTACTTCACACACCTTCATTCTACTTCAAAAACATCCATTCTATGACTTCACACACCTCCATTCTATGACTTCACAAACCTCCATTCTGTGTCTTCACACACCTCCATTCTGAGTTCACACACCTCAATTCTGTGACTTCACACACCTCAATTCTGTCTTCACACACCTCCATTCTATGACTTCACACAATTCCTTTCTATGACTTCACACACCTCCATTCTTTGACTTCACACACCTCCATTGTGAGTTCACACACCTCCAGTCTATGACTTCACACACCTCCATTATGACTTCACACAGCTCCATTCTATGACTTCACACACCTGCATTCTGTGCCTTCACACACCTCCATTCTATGACTTCACACAGCTGCATTCTGACTTCACAAACATCCATTCTATGATCACACACCTCCATTCTATGACTTCACACACCTCCATTCTATGACTTCACACACCTCCATTCAGTGACTTTACACACCTCCATTCTATGACTTCACACACCTCCATTATGACTTCACACACCTGCATTCTATGACTTCACACACCTCCATTCTATGACTTCACACCTCCATTCTGTGACTTCACACACATCCATTCTATGATTTCACACACCACCATTGTGACTTCACACACCTACATTCTATGAGTTTACAGAACTCCATTCTGACTTCACACACCTCCATTCTATGACTTCACACACCTCCATTCTGACTTCACACACCTCCATTCTATGACTTCACACAACTCCATTCTGACTTCACACACCTCCATTCTGTGACTTCACACACCTCAATTCTGTGACTTCACACACCTCCATGATGACTTCACACACCTCCATTCTATGACTTCACACACCTCCATTCTATGCCTTCACACACCTAGATTCTGTGACTTCACACACCTCCGTTCTGAGTTCACACACCTCAATTCTGTGACTACACACTTCCATTCTGACTTCACCCACCTCCATTCAATGACTTCACACAACTCCATTCTGTGACTTCGCACACCTCCAATCTGACTTCACACAGCTCCACTCTATGCCTTCCCACACCTCTATTCTATGATTTCACACACCTCCATTCTATGACTTCACACACCTCCATTCTGTGATTTCACACACCTCCATTCTGAGTTCAAACACCTCCGTTCTCTGACTTAACACACCTCCATTCTGTGACTTCACACACCTCCATTCTCACTTCACACACCTCCATTCTGTGACTTCACACACGTCAATTCTCACTTCACACAGCTTCATTCTATGACTTCACACACCTCCATACTGTGACTTCACACACCTCCATTCTATGATTTCACACACCTCCATTGTGACTTCACACACCTCCATTCTATGAGTTCACACACCTCCATTCTGACTTCACACACCTCCATTCTATGACTTCACACACCACCATTCAGACTTCACACACCTCCATTCTATGACTTCACACAACTCCATTCTGACATCACACACCTCTATTCTGTGTCTTCACACACCTCCACTCCATGACTTCACACACCTCCATTCGATGACTTCACACACCTCCATTCTTTGACTTCACACACCTCCATTCTATAATTTCACACACCTCCGTTCTGACTTCACACACCTCCATTCTATGACTTCACACACCTCCATTCTGTGACTTCACACACCTCAATTCTGTGATTTCACACACCTCCATTATGACTTCACACACCTCCATTCTATGACTTCACACACCTCCATTCTATGACTTCACACTCCTAGATTCTGTGACTTCACACACCTCCCTTCTGAGTTCACACAACTCAATTCTGTGACTTCACACACCTCCATTCTGACTTCACCCAGCTCCATTCAATGACTTCACACACCTCCATGCTGTGACTTCGCACACCTCCAATCTGACTTCACACAGCTCCACTCTATGCCTTCCCACACCTCCATTCTATGATTTCACACACCTCCATTCTATGACTTCACACACCTCCATTCTGTGATTTCACACACTTCCATTCTGAGTTCAAACACCTCCGTTCTGTGACTTAACACACCTCCATTCTGTGACTTCACACACCACCATTCTGAGTTCACACACCTACATTCTGTGACTTCACACACCTCCATTCTGACTTCAAACAGCTCCATTCTGTGACTTCACACACCTCCATTCTGTGCCTTCACACACCTCCATTCTATGACTTAACACACCTTCATTCTTACTTCACAAACATCCATTCTATGACTTCACACACCTCCATTCTATGACTTCACACACCTCCATTCTATGACTTCACAAACCTCCATTCTGTGACTTCACACACCTCAATTCTGTGACTTCACACACCTCCTTATGACTTCACACACATCCATTCTATGACTTCACACACCTCCATTCTATGACTTCACACACCTCCATTTTGTGACTTCACACACCTCCTTTCTGTGTTCACACACCTCCATTCTGTGACTTCACACACCTCCAATCTGACTTCACACAGCTTCATTCTATGACTTCACACACCTCCATTCTGTGACTTCACACACCTCCATTCTATGACTTCACACACCTCCATTGTGACTTCACACACCTCCATTCCATGAGTTCACACACCTCCATTCTGACTTCACACACCTCCATTCTATGACTTCACAAACGTCAGTTCTATGAGTTCACACACCTCCATTCTATGACTTCACACAACTCCATTCTGACTTCACACACCTCCATTCTGTGACTTCACACACCTCCATTCCATGACTTCACACACCTCCATTCGATGACTTCACACACCTCCATTCTTTGACTTCACACACCTCCATTCTATGAGTTCACACACCTCCATTTGTGACTCTACACACCACCTTTTTGACTTCACACACCTCCATTCTGTGATTTCACACACCTATATTCTGTGACTTCACACACCTTTATTGTTTGACTTCACACACCTCCATTCTTTGACTTCACACACCTCCATTCCATGACTTCACACACCTCCATTCTTTGACATCATACGCCTACATTCTCACTTCAGAAACATCCATTCTATGACTTCACGCACCTCCATTCTATGACTTCACAAACTTCTGTGCTGTGACCACACACCTCCATTCTGAGTTCCCACACCTCCATTCTGTGACTTCACCCACCTCCATCCTGACTTCACACACCTCCATTTTGACTTCACAAACCTCAATTGTTTGACTTCACACACCTCCATTCTATGATTTCACACACTTCCATTCTATGAATTCACACATCTCCATTCTATGACTTCACTCACCTCATTTCTGAGTTGACACACCTCCATTCTCTGATTTCACACACCTCCATTTTGACTTCACACCCCTCCATTCTATGACTTCACACACCTTCATTCTACTTCAGAAACATCCATTCTATGACTTCACACACCTCCATACTATGTCTTCACAAACCTCCATTTTGTGACTTCACACACCTCCATTCTGAGTTCACACACCTCAATTCCGTGACTTCACTCACCTCAATTCTCACTTCACACACCTCCATTCTATGACTTCACACAATTCCATTCTACGACTTCACACACCTCCATTCTTTGACTTCACACACTTCCATTGTGAGTTCACACACCTCCATTCTGTGACTTCACACACCTCCATTCTGTGATTTCACACACCTCCATTCTATTAATTCACACACCTCCATTCTGTGACTTCACACAACTCCATTCTATGACTTCCCACAACTCCATTCTGTGACTTCACACACCTCCATTCTGAGTTCACAAACCTCCATTCTGTGACTTAACGCACCTTCATTCTGTGACTTCACACAACTCCATTCTATGAGTTCACACCCCTCCATTCTGTGACTTCACAAACCTCCATTCTATAACTTCACACACCTCCATTGTGACTTC
Source organism: Megascapheus bottae (assembly GCA_024803745.1). NCBI lineage: Eukaryota > Metazoa > Chordata > Mammalia > Rodentia > Geomyidae > Megascapheus > Megascapheus bottae. The sequence continues at coordinate 538,014 of JANJXV010000163.1, read as the reverse complement.
CCACACCTCCAATCGGAGTTCACACACCTCCGTTCTGACTTCACACACTTCCAATCTATGACTTCACACACCTCCATTCTGTGACTTCACACACCTCAATTCTGTGACTTCACACGCCTCCATTATGACTACACACACCTCCATTCTATGACTTCACACACCTCCATTCTATCACTTCACACGACTAGATTCTGTGACTTCACACACCTCCATTCTGAGTTCACACACCTCCATTCTGTGACTTCACACACCTCCATTCTGACTTCACACAGCTCCATTCTATGACTTCAAACACCTCCATTCTGTTCCTTCACACACCTCCATTCTATGACTTAACACACCTTCATTCTTACTTAATAAACATCCATTCTATGACTTCACACACCTCCATTCTATGACTTCACACACCTCCATTCTATGACTTCACACACCTCCATTCTGTGACTTCACACACCTCAATTCTGTGACTTCACACACCTCCATTATGACTTCACACACATCCATTCTATGACATCACACACCTCCATTCTATGACTTCACACACCTCAATTCTGTGACTTCACACACCTCCATTCTGAGTTAACACACCTCCATTCTCTGACTTCACACACCTCCAATCTGACTTCACACAGCTCCATTCTATGACTTCACACACCTCCATTCTGTGACTTCACACACCTCCATTCTGAGTTCAAACACCTACGTTCTGTGACTTAACACACTTCCATTCTGTGACTTCACACACCTCCAATCTGACTTCACACAGTTCTATTCTATGACTTCACACACCTCCATTCTGTGACTTCACACACCTCCATTATGACTTCACACACATCCATTCTATGACTTCACACACCTCCATTCTATGACTTCACAAACCTCCATTCTGTGACTTCGCACACCTCCAGTCTGAGTTCACACAGCTCCATTCTCTGACTTCCCACACCTCCATTCTATGATTTCACACACCTCCATTCTATGACTTCACACACCTCCATTCTGTGACTTCACACACCTCCATTCTCAGTTCAAACACCTCCGTTCTGTGACTTAACACACCTCCATTCTGTGATTTCACACATCTCCATTCTGAGTTCACACACCACCATTCTGTGACTTCACACACCTCCATTCTGACTTCACATAGCTCCATTCTATGACTTCACACACCTCCATTTGTGCCTTCGCACACCTCCATTCTATGACTTAAAAAACCTTCATTCTTACTTCACAAACATCCATTCTATGACTTCACACACCTCCATTCTATGACTTCACACACCTCCATTCTATCACTTCACACACCCCCATTCTCTGACTTCACACACCTCAATTCTGTGACTTCACACACCTCCATTATGACTTCACACACATCCATTCTATGACTTCACACACCTCCATTCTGTGACTTCACACACCTCCATTCTGAGTTCACACACCTCCATTCTGTGAGTTCACACACCTCCAATCTGACTTCACACAGCTCCATTCTATGACTTCACACACCTCCATTTTGTGACTTCACACACATCCATTCTATGACTTCACATACCTCCATTCTGTGACTTCACACACCTCCATTCCATGACTTCACACACCTCCATTCGATGACTTCACACACCTCCATTCTTTGACTTTACACACCTCCATTCTATGAGTTCACACACCTCTATTTGTGACTCTACACACCACTTTTGACTTCACACACCTCCATTCTGTGATTTCACACACCTCCATTCTGTGACTTCACACACCTTTATTCTTTGACTTCACACACCTCCATTCTTTGACTTCACACACCTCCATTCCATGACTTCACACACCTCCATTCTATGAGTTCACACACATCCATTCTATGAGTTCACACACCTCCATTTTGACTTCACACACCTGCATTCTATGACTTCACACACCTTCATTCTTACTTCAGAAACATCCATACTATGACTTCACACACTTCCATTCTATGACTTCACACACCTCATTTCTGAGTTGACACACCTCCATTCTGTGATTTCACACACCTCTAATTTGACCTCACACACCCCCATTCTATGACTTCACACACCCCCATTGTGACTTCACACACTCCATTCTATGAGTTCACACACCTCCATTCTGACTTCACACACCTCCATTCTATGACTTCACACAGCTGCATTCTGACTTCAGACACCTCCATTTGTGACTTCACACACCACAATTTTGACTTCAAACACCTTCATTCTGTGACTTCACACACCTCCATTCTGTGACTTCACACACCTCCGTTTTGACATCACACACTTCCATATTTTGACTTAACAAACCTCCATTCCATGACTTCACACATCTCCATTTTATGAGTTCACACACCTCCATTTTGACTTCACACACCACAATTCTATGAGTTCACCCATCTTCATTCTACTTCAGAAATATCCATTCTATGACTTCACACACCTCCATTCTATGACTTCACAAACCTCCATTCTGTGACTTCACACACCTCCATTCTGAGTTCACACACCTCAATTCCGTGACTTCACACACCTCAATTCTCAATTCACACACCTCCATTCTATGACTTCACACAATTCCATTCTATGACTTCACACACCTCCATTGTTTGACTTCACACACCTCCATTGTGAGTTCACACACCTCCATTCTGTGACTTCACACACCTCCATTCTGTGACTTCACACACTTCCATTCTGTGAATTCTCACACCTCCATTCTATGATTTCTCACACCTCCATTCTATTAATTCACACACCTCCATTCTGTGACTTCACACACTTCCATTCTATGACTTCACACACCTCGATTCTGACTTCACACACCTCCATTCCTTGACTTCACACAACTCCATTCTGACTTCACACACCTCCACTCTGTGACTTCACACACCTCCATTCCATGACTTCACACACCTCCATTGGATGACTTCAAACACCTCCATTCTTTGACTTCACACACCTCCATTCTATGAGTTCACACACCTCCATTTGTGACTCTACACACCACCTTTTTGACTTCAAACACCTCCATTCTGTGATTTCACACACCTCCATTCTGTGACTTCACACACCTTTATTGTTTGACTTCACACACCTCCATTCTTTGACTTCACACACCTCCATTCCATGACTTCACACACCTCCATTGTATGAGATCTCACACCTCCATTCTGTTACTTCGCACACCTCCATTCTGACTTCACACACCTCCATTCTGAGTTCACACACATCCATTCTCTGAGTTCACACACCTCCATTGTGTGACTTAACACACCTCCATTCTATGACTTCACAGACCTCCATTCTGTGACTTCACACACCTTTATTGTTTGACTTCACACACCTACATTCTGGGACTTCACACACCTCAATTGTGAGTTCACACACCTCCATTCTGTGAATTCACACACCTCCAATCTGTGACTTCAAACACCGCCATTCTGTGACTTCACACATCTCCATTCTGTGACTTCACACACCTCCATTCTATGACTTCACACACCTCCATTCTGTGACCTCACACACCTCCATTCTGTGATTTCACACACCTCTATTTTGACTTCACACACTTCCATTCGTTGACTTCACACACCTCCATTCTGTGACTTCACACACCACCATTGTTTGACTTCACACACCTCCATTTTTGGACTTCACACACCTCCATTCCATGACTTCACACATCTCCATTTTATGAGTTCGCACACCTCCATTTTGACTTCACACACCTCCATTCTGTGACTTAACAAACCTCCATTCCATGACTTCACACAACTCCACTCGATGCCTTCACACACCTCCATTCTGTGACTTCACACAGCTCCATTCTATGACTTCACACACCTCCATTCTGTGACTTCACACACCTCCATTCTGAGTTCAAACACCTACGTTCTGTGACTTAACACACTTCCATTCTGTGACTTCACACACCTCCATTCTCAGTTCAAACACCTCCGTTCTGTGACTTAACACACCTCCATTCTGTGACTTCACACATCTCCATTCTGAGTTCACACACCACCATTCTGTGACTTCACACACCTCCATTCTGACTTCACATAGCTCCATTCTATGACTTCACACACCTCCATTTGTGCCTTCGCACACCTCCATTCTATGACTTAACAAACCTTCATTCTTACTTCACAAACATCCATTCTATGACTTCACACACCTCCATTCTATGACTTCACACACCTCCATTCTATCACTTCACACACCCCCATTCTCTGACTTCACACACCTCAATTCTGTGACTTCACACACCTCCATTATGACTTCACACACATCCATTCTATGACTTCACACACCTCCATTCTGTGACTTCACACACCTCCATTCTGAGTTCACACACCTCCATTCTGTGACTTCACACACCTCCAATCTGACTTCACACAGCTCCATTCTATGACTTCACACACCTCCATTTTGTGACTTCACACACATCCATTCTATGACTTCACATACCTCCATTCTGTGACTTCACACACCTCCATTCCATGACTTCACACACCTCCATTCGATGACTTCACACACCTCCATTCTTTGACTTTACACACCTCCATTCTATGAGTTCACACACCTCTATTTGTGACTCTACACACCACTTTTGACTTCACACACCTCCATTCTGTGATTTCACACACCTCCATTCTGTGACTTCACACACCTTTATTCTTTGACTTCACACACCTCCATTCTTTGACTTCACACACCTCCATTCCATGACTTCACACACCTCCATTCTATGAGTTCACACACATCCATTCTATGAGTTCACACACCTCCATTTTGACTTCACACACCTGCATTCTATGACTTCACACACCTTCATTCTTACTTCAGAAACATCCATACTATGACTTCACACACTTCCATTCTATGACTTCACACACCTCATTTCTGAGTTGACACACCTCCATTCTGTGATTTCACACACCTCTAATTTGACCTCACACACCCCCATTCTATGACTTCACACACCCCCATTGTGACTTCACACACTCCATTCTATGAGTTCACACACCTCCATTCTGACTTCACACACCTCCATTCTATGACTTCACACAGCTGCATTCTGACTTCAGACACCTCCATTTGTGACTTCACACACCACAATTTTGACTTCAAACACCTTCATTCTGTGACTTCACACACCTCCATTCTGTGACTTCACACACCTCCGTTTTGACATCACACACTTCCATATTTTGACTTAACAAACCTCCATTCCATGACTTCACACATCTCCATTTTATGAGTTCACACACCTCCATTTTGACTTCACACACCACAATTCTATGAGTTCACCCATCTTCATTCTACTTCAGAAATATCCATTCTATGACTTCACACACCTCCATTCTATGACTTCACAAACCTCCATTCTGTGACTTCACACACCTCCATTCTGAGTTCACACACCTCAATTCCGTGACTTCACACACCTCAATTCTCAATTCACACACCTCCATTCTATGACTTCACACAATTCCATTCTATGACTTCACACACCTCCATTGTTTGACTTCACACACCTCCATTGTGAGTTCACACACCTCCATTCTGTGACTTCACACACCTCCATTCTGTGACTTCACACACTTCCATTCTGTGAATTCTCACACCTCCATTCTATGATTTCTCACACCTCCATTCTATTAATTCACACACCTCCATTCTGTGACTTCACACACTTCCATTCTATGACTTCACACACCTCGATTCTGACTTCACACACCTCCATTCCTTGACTTCACACAACTCCATTCTGACTTCACACACCTCCACTCTGTGACTTCACACACCTCCATTCCATGACTTCACACACCTCCATTGGATGACTTCAAACACCTCCATTCTTTGACTTCACACACCTCCATTCTATGAGTTCACACACCTCCATTTGTGACTCTACACACCACCTTTTTGACTTCAAACACCTCCATTCTGTGATTTCACACACCTCCATTCTGTGACTTCACACACCTTTATTGTTTGACTTCACACACCTCCATTCTTTGACTTCACACACCTCCATTCCATGACTTCACACACCTCCATTGTATGAGATCTCACACCTCCATTCTGTTACTTCGCACACCTCCCTTCTGACTTCACACACCTCCATTCTGAGTTCACACACATCCATTCTCTGAGTTCACACACCTCCATTGTGTGACTTAACACACCTCCATTCTATGACTTCACAGACCTCCATTCTGTGACTTCACACACCTTTATTGTTTGACTTCACACACCTACATTCTGGGACTTCACACACCTCAATTGTGAGTTCACACACCTCCATTCTGTGAATTCACACACCTCCAATCTGTGACTTCAAACACCGCCATTCTGTGACTTCACACATCTCCATTCTGTGACTTCACACACCTCCATTCTATGACTTCACACACCTCCATTCTGTGACCTCACACACCTCCATTCTGTGATTTCACACACCTCTATTTTGACTTCACACACTTCCATTCGTTGACTTCACACACCTCCATTCTGTGACTTCACACACCCCCATTGTTTGACTTCACACACCTCCATTTTTGGACTTCACACACCTCCATTCCATGACTTCACACATCTCCATTTTATGAGTTCGCACACCTCCATTTTGACTTCACACACCTCCATTCTGTGACTTAACAAACCTCCATTCCGTGTCTTCCCACACCTCCATTCTGAGTTCACACACCTCAATTCTGAGACTTCACACACCTCAATTCTGGCTTCACACACCTCCATTCTATGACTTCACACAATTCCTTTCTATGACTTCACACACCTCCATTCTTTCACTTCACACACCTCCATTGTGAGTTCACACACCTCCATTCTATGACTTCACACACCTCCATTATGACTTCACGCAGCTCCATTCTATGACTTCACACACCTCCATTCTGTGCCTTCACACACCTCCATTCTATGACTTAACACACCTTCATTCTTACTTCACAAACATCCATTCTATGATCACACACCTCCATTCTATGACTTCACACACCTCCATTCTATGACTTCACACACCTCCATTCAGTGACTTCACACCTCAATTCTGTGACTTCACACACCTCCATTATGACTTCACACACCTCCATTCTATGACTTCACACACCTCCATTCTGAGTTCACACACCTCCATTCTGTGACTTCACACACCTCCATTCTCACTTCACACACCTCCATTCTGTGACTTCACACACGTCAATTCTCACTTCACACAGCTTCATTCTATGACTTCACACACCTCCATTCTATGACTTCACACACCTCCATTCTGACTTCACACACCTCCATTCTATGACTTCCACACCTCCATTCTGTGACTTCACACACCACCAATCTATGACTTCATATACCTCCATTGTGTCTTCACACACCTCCATTCTATGAGTTCACACACCTCCATTCTGACTTCACACACCTCCATTCTATGACTTCACACACCTCCATTCTGACTTCACACACCTCCATTCTATGACTTCGCAAAACTCCATTCTGACTTCACACAACTCCATTCTGTGACTTCACACACCTCCATTCCATGACTTCACACAACTCCACTCGATGGCTTCACACACCTCCATTCTGTGACTTCACACACCACCATTGTTTGACTTCACACACCTCCATTTTTGGACTTCACACACCTCCATTCCATGACTTCACACATCTCCATTTATGAGTTCGCACACCTCCATTTTGACTTCACACACCTCCATTCTGTGACTTCACACACCTTCATTCTACTTCAAAAACATCCATTCTATGACTTCACACACCTCCATTCTATGACTTCACAAACCTCCATTCTGTGTCTTCACACACCTCCATTCTGAGTTCACACACCTCAATTCTGTGACTTCACACACCTCAATTCTGTCTTCACACACCTCCATTCTATGACTTCACACAATTCCTTTCTATGACTTCACACACCTCCATTCTTTGACTTCACACACCTCCATTGTGAGTTCACACACCTCCATTCTATGACTTCACACACCTCCATTATGACTTCACACAGCTCCATTCTATGACTTCACACACCTCCATTCTGTGCCTTCAAACACCTCCATTCTATGACTTAACACACCTTCATTCTTACTTCACAAACATCCATTCTATGATCACACACCTCCATTCTATGACTTCACACACCTCCATTCAGTGACTTCACACACCTCCATTCTATGACTTCACACACCTCCATTATGACTTCACACACCTGCATTCTATGACTTCACACACCTCCATTCTATGACTTCACACCTCCATTCTGTGACTTCACACACATCCATTCTATGATTTCACACACCACCATTGTGACTTCAAACACCTACATTCTATGAGTTTACACACCTACATTCTGACTTCACACAACTCCATTCTATGACTTCACACACCTCCATTCTGACTTCACACACCTCCATTCTGTGACTTCACACACCTCCATGATGACTTCACACACTTCCATTCTATGACTTCACACACCTCCATTCTATGCCTTCACACACCTAGATTCTGTGACTTCACACACCTCCGTTCTGAGTTAACACACCTCAATTCTGTGACTTCACACACCTCCATTCTGACTTCACCCAGCTCCATTCAATGACTTCACACAACTCCATTCTGTGACTTCGCACACCTCCAATCTGACTTCACACAGCTCCACTCTATGCCTTCCCACACCTCTATTCTATGATTTCACACACCTCCATTCTATGACTTCACACACCTCCATTCTGTGATTTCACACACCTCCATTCTGAGTTCAAACACCTCCGTTCTCTGACTTAACACACCTCCATTCTGTGACTTCACACACCTCCATTCTCACTTCACACACCTCCATTCTGTGACTTCACACACGTCAATTCTCACTTCACACAGCTTCATTCTATGACTTCACACACCTCCATACTGTGACTTCACACACCTCCATTCTATGATTTCACACACCTCCATTGTGACTTCACACACCTCCATTCTATGAGTTCACACACCTCCATTCTGACTTCACACACCTCCATTCTATGACTTCACACACCACCATTCAGACTTCACACACCTCCATTCTATGACTTCACACAACTCCATTCTGACATCACACACCTCTATTCTGTGTCTTCACACACCTCCATTCCATGACTTCACACACCTCCATTCGATGACTTCACACACCTCCATTCTTTGACTTCACACACCTCCATTCTATGATTTCACACACCTCCGTTCTGACTTCACACACCTCCATTCTATGACTTCACACACCTCCATTCTGTGACTTCACACACCTCAATTCTATGACTTCACACACCTCCATTCTATGACTTCACACACCTAGATTCTGTGACTTCACACACCTCCGTTCTGAGTTCACACACCTCAATTCTGTGACTTCACACACCTCCATTCTGACTTCACCCAGCTCCATTCAATGACTTCACACACCTCCATGCTGTGACTTCGCAAACCTCCAATCTGACTTCACACAGCTCCACTCTATGCCTTCCCACACCTCCATTCTATGATTTCACACACCTCCATTCTATGACTTCACACACCTCCATTCCGTGATTTCACACACTTTCATTCTGAGTTCAAACACCTCCGTTCTGTGACTTAACACACCTCCATTCTGTGACTTCACACACCACCATTCTGAGTTCACACACCTACATTCTGTGACTTCACACACCTCCATTCTGACTTCAAACAGCTCCATTCTGTGACTTCACACACCTCCATTCTGTGCCTTCACACACCTCCATTCTATGACTTAACACACCTTCATTCTTACTTCACACACCTACATTCTATGAGTTTACACACCTCCATTCTGACTTCACACACCTCCATTCTATGACTTCACACACCTCCATTCTGCCTTCACACACCTCCATTATATGACTTCACACAACTCCATTCTGACTTCACACACCTCCATTCTGTGACTTCACACACCTCCATTCCATGACTTCACACACCTCCATTCGATGACTTCACAAACCTCCATTCTTTGACTTCACACAACTCCATTCTATGATTTCACACACCTCCTTTCTGACTTCACACACCTCCATTCTATGACTTCACACACCTCCATTCTGTGACTTCACACACCTCAATTCTGTGACTTCACACACCTCCATTATGACTTCACACACCTCCATTCTATGACTTCACACACCTCCATTCTATGCCTTCACACACCTAGATTCTGTGACTTCACACACCTCCGTTCTGAGTTCACACACCTCAATTCTGTGACTTCACACACCTCCATTCTGACTTCACCCAGCTCCATTCAATGACTTCACACAACTCCATTCTGTGACTTCGCACACCTCCAATCTGACTTCACACAGCTCCACTCTATGCCTTCCCACACCTCTATTCTATGATTTCACACACCTCCATTCTATGACTTCACACACCTCCATTCTGTGATTTCACACATTTCCATTCTGAGTTCAAACACCTCCGTTCTCTGACTTAACACACCTCCATTCTGTGACTTCACACACCTCCATTCTCACTTCACAAGCCTCCATTCTGTGACTTCACACACGTCAATTCTCACTTCACACAGCTTCATTCTATGACTTCACACACCTCCATACTGTGACTTCACACACCTCCATTCTATGATTTCACACTCCTCCATTGTGACTTCACACACCTCCATTCTATGATTTCACACACCTCCATTCTGACTTCACACACCTCCATTCTATGACTTCACAAACCTCCATTCTATGACTTCACACACCTCCATTCTATGACTTCACACACCTCCAATCTATGACTTCACAAACCTCCATTCTGACTTCACACACGTCCATTCTGACTTCACAAACATCAATTCTGTGACTTCACACACCTCCATTCTATGACTTCACACACCTCCATTCTATGACTTCACACACCTCCATTCTATGACTTCACACACCTCCATTCTGTGACTTCACACACCTCCATTCTATGACTTCACACAACTCCATTCTGACTTCACCCACCTCCATTCTATGACTTCACACACGTGCATTGTGACTTCACACACCTCCATTCTATGACTTCATACACCTCCATTCTGACTTCACAAACCTCCATAATGACTTCACAAACATCAGTTCTGACTTCACACACCTCCATTCTTTGACTTCACACACCTCCATTGTGAGTTCACACACCTCCATTCTGAATTCACAAACATCAATTCTGTGACTTCACACACCTCCATTCTATGACTTCACACACCTCCATTCTATGACTTCACAAACCTCCATTCTGTGATTTCACACACCTCCATTCTGAGTTCAAACACCTCCGTTCTCTGACTTAACACACCTCCATTCTGTGACTTCACACACCACCATTCTGAGTTCACACACCTCCATTCTGTGACTTCACACACCTCAATTCTGACTTCAAACAGCTCCATCCTATGACTTCACACACCTACATTCTGTGCCTTCACACCCATCCATTCTATGACTTAACACACCTTCATTCTTACTTCACAAACATCCATTCTATGACTTCACATACTTCCATTCTATGACTTCACACACCTCCATTCTATGACTTCACAAACCTCCATTCTGTGACTTCACACACCTCAATTCTGTGACCTCACACCCCTCCATTATGACTTCACACACATCCATTCTATGACTTCACACACCTCCATTCTATGACTTCACACACATTCATTCTGTGACTTCACACACCTCCATTCTGTGACTTCACACAACTCCAATCTGACTTCACACAGGTCCATTCTATGACTTCACACACCTCCATTCTACGACTTCACACACCTCCATTCTATGACTTCACACACCTCCATTCTGACTTCACACACCTCCATTCTGACTTCACAAACATCAATTCTGTGACTTCACACACCTCCATTCTTTGACTTCACACACCTCCATTGTGAGTTCACACACCTCCATTCTGAAATCACAAACATCAATTCTGTGACTTCACACACCTCCATTCTATGACTTCACACACCTCCATTCTATGACTTCACACACCTCCAATCTATGACTTCACAAACCTCCATTCTGACTTCACACACGTCCATTCTGACTTCACAAACATCAATTCTGTGACTTCACACACCTCCATTCTATGACTTCACACACCTCCATTCTGATTTCACACACCTCCATTCTATGACTTCACACAACTCCATTCTGACTTCACACACCTCCATTCTATGACTTCACACACGTGCATTGTGACTTCACACACCTCCATTCTATGACTTCATACACCTCCATTCTGACTTCACACACCTCCATTCAGACTTCACAAACATCAGTTCTGACTTCACACACCTCCATTCTTTGACTTCACACACCTCCATTGTGAGTTCACACACCTCCATTCTGAATTCACAAACATCAATTCTGTGACTTCACACACCTCCATTCTATGACTTCACACACCTCCATTCTATGACTTCATACACCTCCATTCTATGACTTCACAAACCTCCATTCTGACTTCACACACCTCCATTCTGACTTCACAAACATCAATTCCTTGACTTCACACACCTCCATTCTATGACTTCACACACCTCCATTCTATGACTTCACACACCTCCATTCTATGACTTCACACACTTCCATTCTTTGACTTCACACACCTCCATTTTTTGAGTTCATACATCTCCATTGTGAGTTCACACACCTGATTCTATGACTTCACACACCTCCATTCTTTGACGTCACACACCTCCATTCTATGACTTCACACACCTCCATTCTGACTTCACACATCTCCATTCTATGACTTCACACACCTCCATTCTGTCCCTTCACACATCTCCATTATATGACTTAACACACCTTCATTCTTACTTCACAAACATTCATTCTATGACTTCACACACCTCCATTCTATGACTTCACACACCTCCATTCTATGACTTTACACACCTCCATTCTGTGACTTCACACACCTCAATTCTGTGACTTCACACACCTACATTATAACTTCTCAAACCTCCATTCTATGACTTCACACACCTCCATTCTGACTTCACACACCTCCATTCTATGACTTCCACACCTCCATTCTATGACTTCACATACCTCCATTGTGACTTCACACACCTCCATTCTATGAGTTCCCACACCTCCATTCTGACTTCACACACCTCCATTCTGTGACTTCACAAACCTCCATTCTGTGTCTTCCCACACCTCCATTCTGAGTTCACAGACCTCAATTCTGTGACTTCACACACCTCAATTCTGGCTTCACACACCTCCATTCTATGACTTCACACAATTCCTTTCTATGACTTCACACACCTCCATTCTTTGACTTCACACACCTCCATTGTGAGTTCACACACCTCCATTCTATGACTTCACACACATCCATTATTACTTCACGCAGCTCCATTCTATGACTTCACACACCTCCATTCTGTGCCTTCACACACCTCCATTCTATGACTTAACACACCTTCATTCTTACTTCACAAACATCCATTCTATGATCACACACCTCCATTCTATGACTTCACACACCTCCATTCTATGACTGCACACACCTCCATTCAGTGACTTCACACCTCAATTCTGTGACTTCACACACCTCCATTATGACTTCACACACCTCCATTCTATGACTTCACACACCTCCATTCTATGACTTCACACACCTCCATTCTATGACTTCACACACCTCCAATTTATGACTTCACAAACCTCCATTCTGACTTCACACACGTCCATTCTGACTTCACAAACATCAATTCTGTGACTTCACACACCTCCATTCTATGACTTTACACACCTCCATTCTGATTTCACACACCTCCATTCTATGACTTCACACAACTCCATTCTGACTTCACATACCTCCATTCTATGACTTCACACACGTGCATTGTGACTTCACACACCTCCATTCTATGACTTCATACACCTCCATTCTGACTTCACACACCTCCATTCAGATTTCACAAACATCAGTTCTGACTTCACACACCTCCATTCTTTGACTTCACACACCTCCATTGTGAGTTCACACACCTCCATTCTGAATTCACAAACATCAATTCTGTGACTTCACACACCTCCATTCTATGACTTCACACACCTCCATTCTATGACTTCATACACCTCCATTCTATGACTTCACAAACCTCCATTCTGACTTCACACACCTCCATTCTGACTTCACAAACATCAATTCTGTGACTTCACACACCTCCATTCTATGACTTCACACACCTCCATTCTATGACTTCACACACCTCCATTCTATGACTTCACACACTTCCATTCTTTGACTTCACACATCTCCATTTTTTGAGTTCATACATCTCCATTGTGAGTTCACACACCTGATTCTATGACTTCACACACCTCCATTCTTTGACGTCACACACCTGCATTCTGTGACTTCACACACCTCCATTCTGACTTCACACAGCTCCATTCTATGACTTCACACACCTCCATTCTGTCCCTTCACACATCTCCATTATATGACTTAACACACCTTCATTCTTACTTCACAAACATTCATTCTATGACTTCACACACCTCCATTCTATGACTTCACACACCTCCATTCTATGACTTTACACACCTCCATTCTGTGACTTCACAAACCTCCATTCTGTGTCTTCCCACACCTCCATTCTGAGTTCACAGACCTCAATTCTGTGACTTCACACACCTCAATTCTGGCTTCACACACCTCCATTCTATGACTTCACACAATTCCTTTCTATGACTTCACACACCTCCATTCTTTGACTTCACACACCTCCATTGTGAGTTCACACACCTCCATTCTATGACTTCACACACATCCATTATTACTTCACGCAGCTCCATTTTATGACTTCACACACCTCCATTCTGTGCCTTCACACACCTCCATTCTATGACTTAACACACCTTCATTCTTACTTCACAAACATCCATTCTATGATCACACACCTCCATTCTATGACTTCACACACCTCCATTCTATGACTGCACACACCTCCATTCAGTGACTTCACACCTCAATTCTGTGACTTCACACACCTCCATTATGACTTCACACACCTCCATTCTATGACTTCACACACCTCCATTCTATGCCTTCACACACCTAGATTCTGTGACTTCACACACCTCCGTTCTGAGTTCACACACCTCAATTCTGTGACTTCACACACCTCCATTCTGACTTCACCCAGCTCCATTCAATGACTTCACACAACTCCATTCTGTGACTTCGCACACCTCCAATCTGACTTCACGCAGCTCCACTCTATGCCTTCCCACACCTCTATTCTATGATTTCACACACCTCCATTCTATGACTTCACACACCTCCATTCTGTGATTTCACACACCTCCATTCTGAGTTCAAACACCTCCGTTCTCTGACTTAACACACCTCCATTCTGTGACTTCACACACCACCATTCTGAGTTCACACACCTCCATTCTGTGACTTCACACACCTCAATTCTGACTTCAAACAGCTCCATCCTATGACTTCACACACCTACATTCTGTGCCTTCACACACCTCCATTCTATGACTTAACACACCTTCATTCTTACTTCACAAACATCCATTCTATGACTTCACATACCTCCATTCTATGACTTCACACACCTCCATTCTATGACTTCACAAACCTCCATTCTGTGACTTCACACACCTCAATTCTGTGACTTCACACACCTCCATTATGACTTCACACACATCCATTCTATGACTTCACACACCTCCATTCTATGACTTCACACACATTCATTCTGTGACTTCACACACCTCCATTCTGTGACTTCACACAACTCCAATCTGACTTCACACAGGTCCATTCTATGACTTCACACACCTCCATTCTACGACTTCACACACCTCCATTCTATGACTTCACACACCTCCATTCTGACTTCACACACCTCCATTCTGACTTCACAAACATCAATTCTGTGACTTCACACACCTCCATTCTCTGACTTCACACACCTCCATTGTGAGTTCACACACCTCCATTGTATGACTTCACACACCTCCATTATGACTTCACGCAGCTCCATTCTATGACTTCACACACCTCCATCCTGTGCCTTCACACACCCCCATTCTATGACTTAACACACCTTCATTCTTACTTCACAAACATCGACTCTATGATCACACACCTCCATTCTATGACTTCACACACCTCCATTCTATGACTGCACACACATCCATTCTGTGACTTCACACCTCAATTCTGTGACTTCACACACCTCCATTATGACTTCACACACCTCCATTCTATGACTTCACACACCTCCATTCTGAGTTCACACACCTCCATTCTCACTTCACACACCTCCATTCTGTGACTTCACACATGTCAATTTTCACTTCACACAGCTTCATTCTATGACTTCACACACCTCCATACTGTGACTTCACACACCTCCATTCTATGATTTCAAACACCTCCATTGTGACTTCACACACCTCCATTCTATGAGTTCACACACCTCCATTCTGACTTCACACACCTCCATTCTATGACTTCACACACCACCATTCAGACTTCACACACCTCCATTCTATGACTTCACCCAACTCCATTCTGACGTCACACACCTCTATTCTGTGACTTCACACACCTCCATTCCATGACTTCACACACCTCCATTCGATGACTTCACACACCTCCATTCTTTGACTTCACACACCTCCATTCTATGATTTCACACACCTCCGTTCTGACTTCACACACCTCCATTCTATGACTTCACACACCTCCATTCTGTGACTTCACACACCTCAATTCTGTGACTTCACACACCTCCATTATGACTTCACACACCTCCATTCTATGACTTCACACACCTCCATTCTATGACTTCACACACCTAGATTCTGTGACTTCACACACCTCCGTTCTGAGTTCACACACCTCAATTCTGTGACTTCACACACCTCCATTCTGACTTCACCCAGCTCATTCAATGACTTCACACACCTCCATGCTGTGACTTCGCACACCTCCAATCTGACTTCACACAGCTCCACTCTATGCCTTCCCACACCTCCATTCTATGATTTCACACATCTTCATTCTATGACTTCACACACCTCCATTCTGTGATTTCACACACTTCCATTCTGAGTTCAAACACCTCCGTTCTGTGACTTAACACACCACCATTCTGAGTTCACACACCTACATTCTGTGACTTCACACACCTCCATTCTGACTTCAAACAGCTCCATTCTGTGACTTCACACACCTCCATTCTGTGCCTTCACACACCTCCATTCTGTGACTTAACACACCTTCATTCTTACTTCACAAACATCCATTCTATGACTTCACACACCTCCATCTATGACTTCACACACCTCCATTCTATGACTTCACACACCTCGATTGTGAGTTCACACACATCAATTCTGAATTCACAAACATCAATTCTGTGACTTCACGCACCTGCATTCTATGACTTCACACACCTCCATTCTATGACTTCACACACCTCCATTCTATGACTTCACAAACCTCCATTCTGACTTCACACACCTCCATTCTGACTACACAAACATCAATTCTGTGACTTCACACACCTCCATTCTATGACTTCACACACCTCCATTCTATGACTTCACACATCTCCATTCTGACTTCACACACTTCCATTCTTTGACTTCAAACACCTCCATTTTTTGACTTCACACATCTCCATTGTGATTTCACACACCTCCATTCTATGACTTCACACACCTCCATTCTGACTTCACACAGCTCCATTCTAAGACTTCACACACCTCCATTCTGTGCCTTCACACATCTCCATTTTATGACTTTACACACCTTCATTCTTACTTCACAAACATTCATTCTATGACTTCACACACCTCCATTCTATGACTTCACACACCTCCATTCTATGAATTTACCCACCTCCATTTTGTGACTTCACACACCTCAATTCTGTGACTTCACACACCTACATTATGACTTCACACACCTCCATTCTATGACTTCACACACCTCCATTCTGACTTCACACACTTCCATTCTATGACTTCCATACCTCCATTCTGTGACTTCACACACCACCATTCTATGACTTCACATACCTCCTTTGTGACTTCACACACCTCCATTCTATGAGTTCACACACCTCCATTCTGACTTCACACACCTCCATTCTATGACTTCACACACCTCCATTCTGACTTCACACACCTCCATTCTATGACTTCACAAAACTCCATTCTGACTTCACACACCTCCATTCTGTGACTTCACACACCTCCATTCCATGACTTCACACACCTCCATTCGATGCCTTCACACACCTCCATTCTGTGACTTCACACACCACCATTGTTTGACTTCACACACCTCCATTTTTGGACTTCACACACCTCTATTCCATGACTTCACACATCTCCATTTATGAGTTCGCACACCTCCATTTTGACTTCACACACCTCCATTCTGTGACTTCACACACCTTCATTCTACTTCAAAAACATCCATTCTATGACTTCACCCACCTCCATTCTATGACTTCACAAACCTCCATTCTGTGTCTTCACACACCTCCATTCTGAGTTCACACACCTCAATTCTGTGACTTCACACACCTCAATTCTGTCTTCACACACCTCCATTCTATGACTTCACACAATTCTTTCTATGACTTCACACACCTCCATTCTTTGACTTCACACACCTCCATTGTGAGTTCACACACCTCCATTCTATGACTTCACACACCTCCATTATGACTTCACACAGCTCCATTCTATGACTTCACACACCTCCATTCTGTGCCTTCACACACCTCCATTCTATGACTTAACACACCTTCATTCTTACTTCACAAACATCCATTCTATGATCACACACCTCCATTCTATGACTTCACACACCTCCATTCTATGACTTCACGACTCCATTCTGTGACTTCACACGCCTCCATTCTATGATTTCACACACCACCATTGTGAATTCACACACCTACATTCTATGAGTTTACACACCTCCATTCTGACTTCACAAACCTCCATTCTATGACTTCACACACCTCCATTCTGACTTCACACACCTCCATTCTATGACTTCACACAACTCCATTCTGACTTCACACACCTCCATTCTGTGACTTCACACACCTCCATTCCATGACTTCACACACCTCCATTCGATGACTTCACAAACCTCCATTCTTTGACTTCACACACCTCCATTCTATGATTTCACACACCTCCGTTCTGACTTCATACACCTCCATTCTTTGACTTCACACACCTCCATTCTGTGACTTCACACACCTCAATTCTGTGACTTCACACACCTCCATTATGACTTCACACACCTCCATTCTATGACTTCACACACCTCCATTCTATGCCTTCACACACCTAGATTCTGTGACTTCACACACCTCCGTTCTGAGTTCACACACCTCAATTCTGTGACTTCACACACCTCCATTCTGACTTCACCCTGCTCCATTCAATGACTTCACACAACTCCATTCTGTGACTTCGCACACCTCCAATCTGACTTCACACAGCTCCACTCTATGCCTTCCCACACCTCTATTCTATGATTTCACACACCTCCATTCTATGACTTCACACACCTCTATTCTGTGATTTCACACACCTCCATTCTGAGTTCAAACACCTCCGTTCTCTGACTTAACACACCTCCATTCTGACTTCACACACCTACATTCTGTGCCTTCACACACCTCCATTCTATGAGTTAACACACCTTCATTCTTACTTCACAAACATCCATTCTATGACTTCACATACCTCCATTCTATGACTTCACAGACCTCCATTCTATGACTTCACAAACCTCCATTCTGTGACTTCACACACCTCAATTGTGTGACTTCACACACCTCCATTATGACTTCACACACATCCATTCTATGACTTAACACACCTCCATTCTATGACTTCACACACCTCCATTCTATGACTTCACACACCTCCATTCTATGACTTCACACACCTCCATTCTACGACTTCACACACCTCCATTCTATGACTTCACACACCTCCATTCTGACTTCACACACCTCCATTCTGACTTCACAAACCTCAATTCTGTGACTTCACACACCTCCATTCTTTGACTTCACACACCTCCATTGTTAGTTCACACACCTCCATTCTGAAATCACAAACATCAATTCTGTGACTTCACACACCTCCATTCTATGAATTCACACACCTCCATTCTATGACTTCACACACCTCCAATCTATGACTTCACAAACCTCCATTTTGACTTCACACACGTCCATTCTGACTTCACAAACATCAATTCTGTGACTTCACACACCTCCATTCTATGACTTCACACACCTCCATTCTATGACTTCACACACCTCCATTCTATGACTTCACACACCTCCATTCTGACTTCACACACCTCCATTCTATGACTTCACACACGTGTATTGTAACTTCACACACCTCCATTCTATGACTTCATACACCTCCATTCTGACTTCACACACCTCCATTCTGACTTCACAAACATCAATTCTGACTTCACACACCTCCATTCTTTGACTTCACACACCTCCATTGTGAGTTCACACACCTCCATTCTGCATTCACAAACATCAATTCTGTGACTTCACACACCTCCACTCTATGACTTCACACACCTCCATTCTATGACTTCACACACCTCCATTCTATGACTTCACAAACCTCCATTCTGACTTCACACACCTCCATTCTGACTTCACAAACATCAATTCTGTGACTTCACACACCTCCATTCTATAACTTCACACACCTCCATTCTATGACTTCACACACCTCCATTCTATAACTTCACACACCTCAATTCTGTGACTTCACACACCTACATTATGACTTCACAAACCTCCATTCTATGACTTCACACACCTCCATTCTGACTTCACACACCTCCATTCTATGACTTCCACACCTCCATTCTATGACTTCACATATCTCCATTGTGACTTCACACACCTCCATTCTATGACTTCACAAACCTACATTCTGACTTCACACACCTCCATTCTGACTTCACAAACATCAATTCTGTGACTTCACACACCTCCATTCTATGACTTCACACACCTCCATTCTATGACTTCACACACCTCCATTCTATGACTTCACACACTTCCATTCTTTGACTTCACACACCTCCATTTTTTGAGTTCACACATCTCCATTGTGAGTTCACACACCTGATTCTATGACTTCACACACCTCCATTTTTGACTTCACACACCTCCATTCTATGACTTCACACACCTCCATTCTGACTACACACAGCTCCATTCTATGACTTCACACACCTCCATTCTGTGCCTTCACACATCCCCATTATATGACTTAACACACCTTCATTCTTACTTCACAAACATTCATTCTATGACTTCACACACCTCCATTCTATGACTTCACACACCTCCATTCTATGACTTTACACACCTCCATTCTGTGACTTCACACACCTCAATTCTGTGACTTCACACACCTACATTATCACTTCACAAACCTCCATTCTATGACTTCACACACCTCCATTCTGACTTCACACACCTCCATTCTATGACTTCCACACCTCCATTCTATGACTTCACATACCTCCATTGTGACTTCACACACCTCCATTCTATGAGTTTCCACACCTCCATTCTGTCTTCACACACCTCCATTCTATGACATCACACTCCTCCATTCTGTGACTTCACACACCTCAA
Organism: Megascapheus bottae; assembly: GCA_024803745.1. NCBI lineage: Eukaryota > Metazoa > Chordata > Mammalia > Rodentia > Geomyidae > Megascapheus > Megascapheus bottae. Next base: position 516,210 of record JANJXV010000163.1, on the reverse strand, counting down.
TTCCATGACTTCACACACCCCCATTCGATGCCTTCACACACCTCCATTCTTTGACTTCACACACTTCCATTCTATGAGTTCACACACCTCCATTTGTGACTCTACACACCACCTTTTTGACTTCACACACCTCCATTCTGTGATTTAACACACCTCCATTCTGTGACTTCACACACCTTTATTGTTTGACTTCACACACCTCCATTCTTTGACTTCACACACCTCCTTTCCATGACTTCATATACCTCCATTCTGTGAGTTCACACACCTCCATTGTGAGTTCACACACCTCCATTGTGTGACTTCACACACCTCCTTTCTGTGACTACACACATCTCAATTCTGTGACTTCACACACCTCCATTCTATGACTTCACACACCTCCATTCTGTGACTTCACACACCTCCATTCTGTGACTTCACACACCTCAATTTTGACTTCACACACTTCCATTCTTTGACTTCACACACCTCCATTCTGTGACTTCACACACCACCATTGTGTGACTTCACACACCTCCATTTTTGGACTTCACACACCTCCATTCCATGACTTCACGCATCTCCATTTTATGAGTTCGCACACCTCCATTTTGACTTCACACACCTACATTCTATGACTTCACACACCTTCATTCTACTTCAGATACATCCATTATATGACTTCACACACCTCCATTCTATGACTTTACAAACCTCCATTCTGTGACTTCACACACCTCCATTCTGAGTTCATACACCTCAATTCTGTGATTTCACACACCTGAATTCTGGCTTCACACACCTCCATTCTATGACTTCACACAATTCCTTTCTATGACTTTACACACCTCCATTCTTTGACTTCACACACCTCCATTGTGATTTCACACACCTCCATTCTATGACTTCACACACCTCCATTATGACTTCATATAGCTCCATTCTATGACGTCACACACCTCCATTCAGTGCCTTCACACACCTCCATTCTCTGACTTAACACACCTTCATTCTTACTTCACAAACATCCATTCTATGATCACACACCTCCATTCTATGACTTCACACACCTCCATTCTATGACTTCACACACCTCCATTCTGTGACTTCACACACCTCAATTCTGTGACTTCACAAACCTCCATTATGACTTTACACACCTCCATTCTATGACTTCACACACCTCCATTCTATGTCTTCACACCTCCATTCTGTGATTTCACACACCTCCATTCTGAGTTCACACACCTCCATTCTGTGACTTCACACACCTCCAATCTGACTTCACACAGCTCCATTCTATGACTTCACACACCTCCATACTGTGACTTCACACACCTCCATTCTATGATTTCAAGCACCTCCCTTGTGACTTCACACACCTCCATTCTATGACTTCACACAACTCCATTCTATGACTTCACACACTTCCATTCTTTGACTTCACAAACCTCCATTTTTTGAGTTCACACATCTCCATTGTGAGTTCACACACCTGATTCTATGACTTCACACACCTCCATTCTTTGACGTCACACACCTCCATTCTATGACTTCACAAACCTCCATTCTGTGATTTCACACACCTCCATTCTGAGTTCAAACACCTCCATTCTCTGACTTAACACACCTCCATTCTGTGACTTCACACACCACCATTCTGAGTTCACACACCTCCATTCTGTGACTTCACACACCTCAATTCTGACTTCAAACAGCTCCATCCTGTGACTTCACACACCTACATTCTGTGCCTTCACACACCTCCATTCTATCACTTACCACACCTTCATTCTTACTTCACAAACATCCATTCTATGACTTCACATACTTCCATTCTATGACTTCACACACCTCCATTCTATGACTTCACAAACCTCCATTCTGTGACTTCACACACCTCAATTCTGTGACCTCACACCCCTCCATTATGACTTCACACACATCCATTCTATGACTTCACACACCTCCATTCTATGACTTCACACACATTCATTCTGTGACTTCACACACCTCCATTCTGTGACTTCACACAACTCCAATCTGACTTCACACAGGTCCATTCTATGACTTCACACACCTCCATTCTACGACTTCACACACCTCCATTCTATGACTTCCCACACCTCCATTCTGACTTCACACACCTCCATTCTGACTTCACAAACATCAATTCTGTGACTTCACACACCTCCATTCTTTGACTTCACACACCTCCATTGTGAGTTCACACACCTCCATTCTGAAATCACAAACATCAATTCTGTGACTTCACACACCTCCATTCTATGACTTCACACACCTCCATTCTATGACTTCACACACCTCCAATCTATGACTTCACAAACCTCCATTCTGACTTCACACACGTCCATTCTGACTTCACAAACATCAATTCTGTGACTTCACACACCTCCATTCTATGACTTCACACACCTCCATTCTGATTTCACACACCTCCATTCTATGACTTCACACAACTCCATTCTGACTTCACACACCTCCATTCTATGACTTCACACACGTGCATTGTGACTTCACACACCTCCATTCTATGACTTCATACACCTCCATTCTGACTTCACACACCTCCATTCAGACTTCACAAACATCAGTTCTGACTTCACACACCTCCATTCTTTGACTTCACACACCTCCATTGTGAGTTCACACACCTCCATTCTGAATTCACAAACATCAATTCTGTGACTTCACACACCTCCATTCTATGACTTCACACACCTCCATTCTATGACTTCACACACCTCCATTCTATGAGTTCACAAACCTCCATTCTGACTTCACACACCTCCATTCTGACTTCACAAACATCAATTCTGTGACTTCACACACCTCCATTCTATGACTTCACACACCTCCATTCTATGACTTCACACACCTCCATTCTATGACTTCACACACTTCCATTCTTTGACTTCACACACCTCCATTTTTTGAGTTCATACATCTCCATTGTGAGTTCACACACCTGATTCTATGACTTCACACACCTCCATTCTTTGACGTCACACACCTCCATTCTATGACTTCACACACCTCCATTCTGACTTCACACAGCTCCATTCTATGACTTCACACACCTCCATTCTGTCCCTTCACACATCTCCATTATATGACTTAACACACCTTCATTCTTACTTCACAAACATTCATTCTATGACTTCACACACCTCCATTCTGTCCCTTCACACATCTCCATTATATGACTTAACACACCTTCATTCTTACTTCAGAAACATTCATTCTATGACTTCACACACCTCCATTCTATGACTTCACACACCTCCATTCTATGACTTTACACACCTCCATTCTGTGACTTCACACACCTCAATTCTGTGACTTCACACACCTACATTATAACTTCTCAAACCTCCATTCTATGACTTCACACACCTCCATTCTGACTTCACACACCTCCATTCTATGACTTCCACACCTCCATTCTATGACTTCACATACCTCCATTGTGACTTCACACACCTCCATTCTATGAGTTCCCACACCTCCATTCTGACTTCACACACCTCCATTCTGTGACTTCACAAACCTCCATTCTGTGTCTTCCCACACCTCCATTCTGAGTTCACAGACCTCAATTCTGTGACTTCAGACACCTCAATTCTGGCTTCACACACCTCCATTCTATGACTTCACACAATTCCTTTCTATGACTTCACACACCTCCATTCTTTGACTTCACACACCTCCATTGTGAGTTCACACACCTCCATTCTGTGCCTTCACACACCTCCATTCTATGACTTAACACACCTTCATTCTTACTTCACAAACATCCATTCTATGATCACACACCTCCATTCTATGACTTCACACACCTCCATTCTATGACTGCACACACCTCCATTCAGTGACTTCACACCTCAATTCTGTGACTTCACACACCTCCATTATGACTTCACATACCTCCATTCTATGACTTCACACACCTCCATTCTATGCCTTCACACACCTAGATTCTGTGACTTCACACACCTCCGTTCTGAGTTCACACACCTCAATTCTGTGACTTCACACACCTCCATTCTGACTTCACCCAGCTCCATTCAATGACTTCACACAACTCCATTCTGTGACTTCGCACACCTCCAATCTGACTTCACACAGCTCCACTCTATGCCTTCCCACACCTCTATTCTATGATTTCACACACCTCCATTCTATGACTTCACACACCTCCATTCTGTGATTTCACACACCTCCATTCTGAGTTCAAACACCTCCGTTCTCTGACTTAACACACCTCCATTCTGTGACTTCACACACCACCATTCTGAGTTCACACACCTCCATTCTGTGACTTCACACACCTGAATTCTGACTTCAAACAGCTCCATCCTATGACTTCACACACCTACATTCTGTGCCTTCACACACCTCCATTCTATGACTTAACACACCTTCATTCTTACTTCACAAACATCCATTCTATGACTTCACATACCTCCATTCTATGACTTCACACACCTCCATTCCATGACTTCACAAACCTCCATTCTGTGACTTCACACACCTCAATTCTGTGACTTCACACACCTCCATTATGGCTTCACACACATCCATTCTATGACTTCACACACCTCCATTCTATGACTTCACACACATTCATTCTGTGACTTCACACACCTCCATTCTGTGACTTCACACAACTCCAATCTGACTTCACACAAGTCCATTCTATGACTTCACACACCTCCATTCTACGACTTCACACACCTCCATTCTATGACTTCACACACCTCCATTCTGACTTCACACACCTCCATTCTGACTTCACAAACATCAATTCTGTGACTTCACACACCTCCATTCTCTGACTTCACACACCTCCATTGTGAGTTCACACACCTCCATTCTGAAATCACAAACATCAATTCTGTGACTTCACACACCTCCATTCTATGACTTCACACACCTCCATTCTATGACTTCACACACCTCCAATCTATGACTTCACAAACCTCCATTCTGACTTCACACACGTCCATTCTGACTTCACAAACATCAATTCTGTGACTTCACACACCTCCATTCTATGACTTCACACACCTCCATTCTATGACTTCACACACCTCCATTCTATGACTTCACACACTTCCATTCTTTGACTTCACACACCTCCATTTTTTGAGTTCACACAACTCCATTGTGAGTTCACACACCTGATTCTATGACTTCACACACCTCCATTCTTTGACTTCACACACCTCCATTCTATGACTTCACACTCTTCCATTCTGACTTCACAGAGCTCCATTCTATGACTTCACACACCTCCATTCTGTGCCTTCACACATCTCCATTATATGACTTAACACACCTTCATTCTTACTTCACAAACATTCATTCTATGACTTCACACACCTCCATTCTATGCCTTCACACACCTCCATTCTATGACTTTACACACCTCCATTCTGTGACTTCACACACCTCAATTCTGTGACTTCACACACCTACATTATGACTTCACAAACCTCCATTCTATGACTTCACACACCTCCATTCTGACTTCACACACCTCCATTCTATGACTTCCACACCTCCATTCTATGACTTCACATACCTCCATTGTGACTTCACACACCTCCATTCTATGAGTTCCCACACCTCCATTCTGACTTCACACACCTCCATTCTGTGACTTCACAAACCTCCATTCTGTGTCTTCCCACACCTCCATTCTGAGTTCACACACCTCAATTCTGTGACTTCACACACCTCAATTCTGGCTTCACACACCTCCATTCTATGACTTCACACAATTCCTTTCTATGACTTCACACACCTCCATTCTGTGACTTCACACACCTCCATTGTGAGTTCACACACCTCCATTGTATGACTTCACACACCTCCATTATGACTTCACGCAGCTCCATTCTATGACTTCACACACCTCCATCCTGTGCCTTCACACACCCTCATTCTATGACTTAACACACCTTCATTCTTACTTCACAAACATCCACTCTATGATCACACACCTCCATTCTATGACTTCACACACCTCCATTCTATGACTGCACACACCTCCATTCTGTGACTTCACACCTCAATTCTGTGACTTCACACACCTCCATTATGACTTCACACACCTCCATTCTATGACTTCACACACCTCCATTCTGAGTTCACACACCTCCATTCTCACTTCACACACCTCCATTCTATGACTTCACACATGTCAATTCTCACTTCACACAGCTTCATTCTATGACTTCACACACCTCCATACTGTGACTTCACACACCTCCATTCTATGATTTCACACACCTCCATTGTGACTTCACACACCTCCATTCTATGAGTTCACACACCTCCATTCTGACTTCACACACCTCCATTCTATGACTTCACACACCACCATTCAGACTTCACACACCTCCATTCTATGACTTCACCCAACTCCATTCTGACGTCACACACCTCTATTCTGTGACTACACACCCCTCCATTCCATGACTTCACACACCTCCATTCGATGACTTCACACACCTCCATTCTTTGACTTCACACACCTCCATTCTATGATTTCACACACCTCCGTTCTGACTTCACACACCTCCATTCTATGACTTCACACACCTCCATTCTGTGACTTCACACACCTCAATTCTGTGACTTCACACACCTCCATTATGACTTCACACACCTCCATTCTATGACTTCACACACCTCCATTCTATGACTTCACACACCTCCATTCTATGACTTCACACACCTCCATTCTATGACTTCACACTCCTAGATTCTGTGACTTCACACACCTCCGTTCTGAGTTCACACAACTCAATTCTGTGACTTCACACACCTCCATTCTGACTTCACCCAGCTCCATTCAATGACTTCACACACCTCCATGCTGTGACTTCGCACACCTCCAATCTGACTTCACACAGCTCCACTCTATGCCTTCCCACACCTCCATTCTATGATTTCACACACCTCCATTCTATGACTTCACACACCTCCATTCTGTGATTTCACACACTTCCATTCTGAGTTCAAACACCTCCGTTCTGTGACTTAACACACCTCCATTCTGTGACTTCACACACCACCATTCTGAGTTCACACACCTACATTCTGTGACTTCACACACCTCCATTCTGACTTCAAACAGCTCCATTCTGTGACTTCACACACCTCCATTCTGTGCCTTCACACACCTCCATTCTATGACTTAACACACCTTCATTCTTACTTCACAAACATCCATTCTATGACTTCACACACCTCCATTCTATGACTTCACACACCTCCATTCTATGACTTCACAAACCTCCATTCTGTGACTTCACACACCTCAATTCTGTGACTTCACACACCTCCTTATGACTTCACACACATCCATTCTATGACTTCACACACCTCTATTCTATGACTTCACACACCTCCATTTTGTGACTTCACACACCTCCTTTCTGTGTTCACACACCTCCAATCTGTGACTTCACACACCTCCAATCTGACTTCACACAGCTTCATTCTATGACTTCACACACCTCCATTCTGTGACTTCACACACCTCCATTCTATGACTTCACACACCTCCATTGTGACTTCACACACCTCCATTCCATGAGTTCACACACCTCCATTCTGACTTCACACACCTCCATTCTATGACTTCACAAACGTCAGTTCTATGAGTTCACACACCTCCATTCTATGACTTCACACAACTCCATTCTGACTTCACACACCTCCATTCTGTGACTTCACACACCTCCATTCCATGACTTCACACACCTCCATTCGATGACTTCACACACCTCCATTCTTTGACTTCACACACCTCCATTCTATGAGTTCACACACCTCCATTTGTGACTCTACACACCACCTTTTTGACTTCACACACCTCCATTCTGTGATTTCACACACCTATATTCTGTGACTTCACACACCTTTATTGTTTGACTTCACACACCTCCATTCTTTGACTTCACACACCTCCATTCCATGACTTCACACACCTCCATTCTTTGACATCATACGCCTACATTCTCACTTCAGAAACATCCATTCTATGACTTCACGCACCTCTATTCTATGACTTCACAAACTTCTGTTCTGTGACCACACACCTCCATTCTGAGTTCCCACACCTCCATTCTGTGACTTCACCCACCTCCATCCTGACTTCACACACCTCCATTCTGACTTCACAAACCTCAATTGTTTGACTTCACACACCTCCATTCTATGATTTCACACACTTCCATTCTATGAATTCACACACCTCCATTCTATGACTTCACTCACCTCATTTCTGAGTTGACACACCTCCATTCTCTGATTTCACACACCTCCATTTTGACTTCACACCCCTCCATTCTATGACTTCACACACCTTCATTCTACTTCAGAAACATCCATTCTATGACTTCACACACCTCCATACTATGACTTCACAAACCTCCATTTTGTGACTTCACACACCTCCATTCTGAGTTCACACACCTCAATTCCGTGACTTCACTCACCTCAATTCTCACTTCACACACCTCCATTCTATGACTTCACACAATTCCATTCTACGACTTCACACACCTCCATTCTTTGACTTCACACACTTCCATTGTGAGTTCACACACCTCCATTCTGTGACTTCACACACCTCCATTCTGTGATTTCATACACCTCCATTCTATTAATTCACACACCTCCATTCTGTGACTTCACACAACTCCATTCTATGACTTCCCACACCTCCATTCTGTGACTTCACACACCTCCATTCTGAGTTCACAAACCTCCATTCTGTGACTTAACGCACCTTCATTCTGTGACTTCACACAACTCCATTCTATGAGTTCACACCCCTCCATTCTGTGACTTCACACACCTCCATTCTATAACTTCACACACCTCCATTGTGACTTCCCACACCTCCAATCGGAGTTCACACACCTCCGTTCTGACTTCACACACTTCCAATCTATGACTTCACACACCTCCATTCTGTGACTTCACACACCTCAATTCTGTGACTTCACACGCCTCCATTATGACTACACACACCTCCATTCTATGACTTCACACACCTCCATTCTATCACTTCACACGACTAGATTCTGTGACTTCACACACCTCCATTCTGAGTTCACACACCTCCATTCTGTGACTTCACACACCTCCATTCTGACTTCACACAGCTCCATTCTATGACTTCAAACACCTCCATTCTGTTCCTTCACACACCTCCATTCTATGACTTAACACACCTTCATTCTTACTTAATAAACATCCATTCTATGACTTCACACACCTCCATTCTATGACTTCACACACCTCCATTCTATGACTTCACACACCTCCATTCTGTGACTTCACAAACCTCAATTCTGTGACTTCACACACCTCCATTATGACTTCACACACATCCATTCTATGACATCACACACCTCCATTCTATGACTTCACACACCTCAATTCTGTGACTTCACACACCTCCATTCTGAGTTAACACACCTCCATTCTCTGACTTCACACACCTCCAATCTGACTTCACACAGCTCCATTCTATGACTTCACACACCTCCATTCTGTGACTTCACACACCTCCATTCTGAGTTCAAACACCTACGTTCTGTGACTTAACACACTTCCATTCTGTGACTTCACACACCTCCAATCTGACTTCACACAGTTCTATTCTATGACTTCACACACCTCCATTCTGTGACTTCACACACCTCCATTATGACTTCACACACATCCATTCTATGACTTCACACACCTCCATTCTATGACTTCACAAACCTCCATTCTGTGACTTCGCACACCTCCAGTCTGAGTTCACACAACTCCATTCTCTGACTTCCCACACCTCCATTCTATGATTTCACACACCTCCATTCTATGACTTCACACACCTCCATTCTGTGACTTCACACACCTCCATTCTCAGTTCAAACACCTCCGTTCTGTGACTTAACACACCTCCATTCTGTGACTTCACACACCTCCATTCTGAGTTCACACACCACCATTCTGTGACTTCACACACCTCCATTCTGACTTCACATAGCTCCATTCTATGACTTCACACACCTCCATTTGTGCCTTCGCACACCTCCATTCTATGACTTAACACACCTTCATTCTTAGTTAACAAACATCCATTCTATGACTTCACACACCTCCATTCTATGACTTCACACACCTCCATTCTATCACTTCACACACCCCCATTCTCTGACTTCACACACCTCAATTCTGTGACTTCACACACCTCCATTATGACTTCACACACATCCATTCTATGACTTCACACACCTCCATTCTGTGACTTCACACACCTCCATTCTGAGTTCACACACCTCCATTCTGTGACTTCACACACCTCCAATCTGACTTCACACAGCTCCATTCTATGACTTCACACACCTCCATTTTGTGACTTCACACACATCCATTCTATGACTTCACATACCTCCATTCTGTGACTTCACACACCTCCATTCCATGACTTCACACACCTCCATTCGATGACTTCACACACCTCCATTCTTTGACTTTACACACCTCCATTCTATGAGTTCACACACCTCTATTTGTGACTCTACACACCACTTTTGACTTCACACACCTCCATTCTGTGATTTCACACACCTCCATTCTGTGACTTCACACACCTTTATTCTTTGACTTCACACACCTCCATTCTTTGACTTCACACACCTCCATTCCATGACTTCACACACCTCCATTCTATGAGTTCACACACATCCATTCTATGAGTTCACACACCTCCATTTTGACTTCACACACCTGCATTCTATGACTTCACACACCTTCATTCTTACTTCAGAAACATCCATACTATGACTTCACACACTTCCATTCTATGACTTCACACACCTCATTTCTGAGTTGACACACCTCCATTCTGTGATTTCACACACCTCTAATTTGACCTCACACACCCCCATTCTATGACTTCACACACCCCCATTGTGACTTCACACACTCCATTCTATGAGTTCACACACCTCCATTCTGACTTCACACACCTCCATTCTATGACTTCACACAGCTGCATTCTGACTTCAGACACCTCCATTTGTGACTTCACACACCACAATTTTGACTTCAAACACCTTCATTCTGTGACTTCACACACCTCCATTCTGTGACTTCACACACCTCCGTTTTGACATCACACACTTCCATATTTTGACTTAACACACCTCCATTCCATGACTTCACACATCTCCATTTTATGAGTTCACACACCTCCATTTTGACTTCACACACCACAATTCTATGAGTTCACCCATCTTCATTCTACTTCAGAAATATCCATTCTATGACTTCACACACCTCCATTCTATCACTTCACACGACTAGATTCTGTGACTTCACACACCTCCATTCTGAGTTCACACACCTCCATTCTGTGACTTCACACACCTCCATTCTGACTTCACACAGCTCCATTCTATGACTTCAAACACCTCCATTCTGTTCCTTCACACACCTCCATTCTATGACTTAACACACCTTCATTCTTACTTAATAAACATCCATTCTATGACTTCACACACCTCCATTCTATGACTTCACACACCTCCATTCTATGACTTCACACACCTCCATTCTGTGACTTCACACACCTCAATTCTGTGACTTCACACACCTCCATTATGACTTCACACACATCCATTCTATGACATCACACACCTCCATTCTATGACTTCACACACCTCAATTCTGTGACTTCACACACCTCCATTCTGAGTTAACACACCTCCATTCTCTGACTTCACACACCTCCAATCTGACTTCACACAGCTCCATTCTATGACTTCACACACCTCCATTCTGTGACTTCACACACCTCCATTCTGAGTTCAAACACCTACGTTCTGTGACTTAACACACTTCCATTCTGTGACTTCACACACCTCCAATCTGACTTCACACAGTTCTATTCTATGACTTCACACACCTCCATTCTGTGACTTCACACACCTCCATTATGACTTCACACACATCCATTCTATGACTTCACACACCTCCATTCTATGACTTCACAAACCTCCATTCTGTGACTTCGCGCACCTCCAGTCTGAGTTCACACAGCTCCATTCTCTGACTTCCCACACCTCCATTCTATGATTTCACACACCTCCATTCTATGACTTCACACACCTCCATTCTGTGAATTCACACACCTCCATTCTCAGTTCAAACACCTCCGTTCTGTGACTTAACACACCTTCATTCTGTGAATTCACACACCTCCAATCTGTGACTTCAAACACCGCCATTCTGTGACTTCACACATCTCCATTCTGTGACTTCACACACCTCCATTCTATGACTTCACACACCTCCATTCTGTGACCTCACACACCTCCATTCTGTGATTTCACACACCTCTATTTTGACTTCACACACTTCCATTCGTTGACTTCACACACCTCCATTCTGTGACTTCACACACCACCATTGTTTGACTTCACACACCTCCATTTTTGGACTTCACACACCTCCATTCCATGACTTCACACATCTCCATTTTATGAGTTCGCACACCTCCATTTTGACTTCACACACCTCCATTCTGTGACTTAACAAACCTCCATTCCGTGTCTTCCCACACCTCCATTCTGAGTTCACACACCTCAATTCTGAGACTTCACACACCTCAATTCTGGCTTCACACACCTCCATTCTATGACTTCACACAATTCCTTTCTATGACTTCACACACCTCCATTCTTTCACTTCACACACCTCCATTGTGAGTTCACACACCTCCATTCTATGACTTCACACACCTCCATTATGACTTCACGCAGCTCCATTCTATGACTTCACACACCTCCATTCTGTGCCTTCACACACCTCCATTCTATGACTTAACACACCTTCATTCTTACTTCACAAACATCCATTCTATAATCACACACCTCCATTCTATGACTTCACACACCTCCATTCTATGACTTCACACACCTCCATTCAGTGACTTCACACCTCAATTCTGTGACTTCAAACACCTCCATTATGACTTCACACACCTCCATTCTATGACTTCACACACCTCCATTCTGAGTTCACACACCTCCATTCTGTGACTTCACACACCTCCATTCTCACTTCACACACCTCCATTCTGTGACTTCACACACGTCAATTCTCACTTCACACAGCTTCATTCTATGACTTCACACACCTCCATTCTATGACTTCACACACCTCCATTCTGACTTCACACACCTCCATTCTATGACTTCACACAGCTGCATTCTGACTTCAGACACCTCCATTTGTGACTTCACACACCACAATTTTGACTTCAAACACCTTCATTCTGTGACTTCACACACCTCCATTCTGTGACTTCACACACCTCCGTTTTGACATCACACACTTCCATATTTTGACTTAACACACCTCCATTCCATGACTTCACACATCTCCATTTTATGAGTTCACACACCTCCATTTTGACTTCACACACCACAATTCTATGAGTTCACCCATCTTCATTCTACTTCAGAAATATCCATTCTATGACTTCACACACCTCCATTCTATGACTTCACAAACCTCCATTCTATGACTTCACACACCTCCATTCTGAGTTCACACACCTCAATTCCGTGACTTCACACACCTCAATTCTCAATTCACACACCTCCATTCTATGACTTCACACAATTCCATTCTATGACTTCACACACCTCCATTGTTTGACTTCACACACCTCCATTGTGAGTTCACACACCTCCATTCTGTGACTTCACACACCTCCATTCTGTGACTTCACACACTTCCATTCTGTGAATTCTCACACCTCCATTCTATGATTTCTCACACCTCCATTCTATTAATTCACACACCTCCATTCTGTGACTTCACACACTTCCATTCTATGACTTCACACACCTCGATTCTGACTTCACACACCTCCATTCCTTGACTTCACACAACTCCATTCTGACTTCACACACCTCCACTCTGTGACTTCACACACCTCCATTCCATGACTTCACACACCTCCATTGGATAACTTCAAACACCTCCATTCTTTGACTTCACACACCTCCATTCTATGAGTTCACACACCTCCATTTGTGACTCTACACACCACCTTTTTGACTTCAAACACCTCCATTCTGTGATTTCACACACCTCCATTCTGTGACTTCACACACCTTTATTGTTTGACTTCACACACCTCCATTCTTTGACTTCACACACCTCCATTCCATGACTTCACACACCTCCATTGTATGAGATCTCACACCTCCATTCTGTTACTTCGCACACCTCCCTTCTGACTTCACACACCTCCATTCTGAGTTCACACACATCCATTCTCTGAGTTCACACACCTCCATTGTGTGACTTAACACACCTCCATTCTATGACTTCACAGACCTCCATTCTGTGACTTCACACACCTTTATTGTTTGACTTCACACACCTACATTCTGGGACTTCACACACCTCAATTGTGAGTTCACACACCTCCATTCTGTGAATTCACACACCTCCAATCTGTGACTTCAAACACCGCCATTCTGTGACTTCACACATCTCCATTCTGTGACTTCACACACCTCCATTCTATGACTTCACACACCTCCATTCTGTGACCTCACACACCTCCATTCTGTGATTTCACACACCTCTATTTTGACTTCACACACTTCCATTCGTTGACTTCACACACCTCCATTCTGTGACTTCACACACCACCATTGTTTGACTTCACACACCTCCATTTTTGGACTTCACACACCTCCATTCCATGACTTCACACATCTCCATTTTATGAGTTCGCACACCTCCATTTTGACTTCACACACCTCCATTCTGTGACTTAACAAACCTCCATTCCGTGTCTTCCCACACCTCCATTCTGAGTTCACACACCTCAATTCTGAGACTTCACACACCTCAATTCTGGCTTCACACACCTCCATTCTATGACTTCACACAATTCCTTTCTATGACTTCACACACCTCCATTCTTTCACTTCACACACCTCCATTGTGAGTTCACACACCTCCATTCTATGACTTCACACACCTCCATTATGACTTCACGCAGCTCCATTCTATGACTTCACACACCTCCATTCTGTGCCTTCACACACCTCCATTCTATGACTTAACACACCTTCATTCTTACTTCACAAACATCCATTCTATAATCACACACCTCCATTCTATGACTTCACACACCTCCATTCTATGACTTCACACACCTCCATTCAGTGACTTCACACCTCAATTCTGTGACTTCAAACACCTCCATTATGACTTCACACACCTCCATTCTATGACTTCACACACCTCCATTCTGAGTTCACACACCTCCATTCTGTGACTTCACACACCTCCATTCTCACTTCACACACCTCCATTCTGTGACTTCACACACGTCAATTCTCACTTCACACAGCTTCATTCTATGACTTCACACACCTCCATTCTATGACTTCACACACCTCCATTCTGACTTCACACACCTCCATTCTATGACTTCCACACCTCCATTCTGTGACTTCACACACCACCAATCTATGACTTCATATACCTCCATTGTGTCTTCACACACCTCCATTCTATGAGTTCACACACCTCCATTCTGACTTCACACACCTCCATTCTATGACTTCACACACCTCCATTCTGACTTCACACACCTCCATTCTATGACTTCACAAAACTCCATTCTGACTTCACACACCTCCATTCTGTGACTTCACACACCTCCATTCCATGACTTCACACAACTCCACTCGATGCCTTCACACACCTCCATTCTGTGACTTCACACACCACCATTGTTTGACTTCACACACCTCCATTTTTGGACTTCACATACCTCCATTCCATGACTTCACACATCTCCATTTATAAGTTCGCACACCTCCATTTTGACTTCACACACCTCCATTCTGTGACTTCACACACCTTCATTCTACTTCAAAAACATCCATTCTATGACTTCACACACCTCCATTCTATGACTTCACACACCTCCATTCTATGACTTCACACACCTCCATTCTGTGACTTCACACACCTCAATTCTGTGACTTCACACACCTCCATTATGACTTCACACACATCCATTCTATGACATCACACACCTCCATTCTATGACTTCACACACCTCAATTCTGTGACTTCACACACCTCCATTCTGAGTTAACACACCTCCATTCTCTGACTTCACACACCTCCAATCTGACTTCACACAGCTCCATTCTATGACTTCACACACCTCCATTCTGTGACTTCACACACCTCCATTCTGAGTTCAAACACCTACGTTCTGTGACTTAACACACTTCCATTCTGTGACTTCACACACCTCCAATCTGACTTCACACAGTTCTATTCTATGACTTCACACACCTCCATTCTGTGACTTCACACACCTCCATTATGACTTCACACACATCCATTCTATGACTTCACACACCTCCATTCTATGACTTCACAAACCTCCATTCTGTGACTTCGCACACCTCCAGTCTGAGTTCACACAGCTCCATTCTCTGACTTCCCACACCTCCATTCTATGATTTCACACACCTCCATTCTATGACTTCACACACCTCCATTCTGTGACTTCACACACCTCCATTCTCAGTTCAAACACCTCCGTTCTGTGACTTAACACACCTCCATTCTGTGAATTCACACACCTCCAATCTGTGACTTCAAACACCGCCATTCTGTGACTTCACACATCTCCATTCTGTGACTTCACACACCTCCATTCTATGACTTCACACACCTCCATTCTGTGACCTCACACACCTCCATTCTGTGATTTCACACACCTCTATTTTGACTTCACACACTTCCATTCGTTGACTTCACACACCTCCATTCTGTGACTTCACACACCACCATTGTTTGACTTCACACACCTCCATTTTTGGACTTCACACACCTCCATTCCATGACTTCACACATCTCCATTTTATGAGTTCGCACACCTCCATTTTGACTTCACACACCTCCATTCTGTGACTTAACAAACCTCCATTCCGTGTCTTCCCACACCTCCATTCTGAGTTCACACACCTCAATTCTGAGACTTCACACACCTCAATTCTGGCTTCACACACCTCCATTCTATGACTTCACACAATTCCTTTCTATGACTTCACACACCTCCATTCTTTCACTTCACACACCTCCATTGTGAGTTCACACACCTCCATTCTATGACTTCACACACCTCCATTATGACTTCACGCAGCTCCATTCTATGACTTCACACACCTCCATTCTGTGCCTTCACACACCTCCATTCTATGACTTAACACACCTTCATTCTTACTTCACAAACATCCATTCTATAATCACACACCTCCATTCTATGACTTCACACACCTCCATTCTATGACTTCACACACCTCCATTCAGTGACTTCACACCTCAATTCTGTGACTTCAAACACCTCCATTATGACTTCACACACCTCCATTCTATGACTTCACACACCTCCATTCTGAGTTCACACACCTCCATTCTGTGACTTCACACACCTCCATTCTCACTTCACACACCTCCATTCTGTGACTTCACACACGTCAATTCTCACTTCACACAGCTTCATTCTATGACTTCACACACCTCCATTCTATGACTTCACACACCTCCATTCTGACTTCACACACCTCCATTCTATGACTTCCACACCTCCATTCTGTGACTTCACACACCACCAATCTATGACTTCATATACCTCCATTGTGTCTTCACACACCTCCATTCTATGAGTTCACACACCTCCATTCTGACTTCACACACCTCCATTCTATGACTTCACACACCTCCATTCTGACTTCACACACCTCCATTCTATGACTTCACAAAACTCCATTCTGACTTCACACACCTCCATTCTGTGACTTCACACACCTCCATTCCATGACTTCACACAACTCCACTCGATGCCTTCACACACCTCCATTCTGTGACTTCACACACCACCATTGTTTGACTTCACACACCTCCATTTTTGGACTTCACACACCTCCATTCCATGACTTCACACATCTCCATTTATGAGTTCCCACACCTCCATTTTGACTTCACACACCTCCATTCTGTGACTTCACACACCTTCATTCTACTTCAAAAACATCCATTCTATGACTTCACACACCTCCATTCTATGACTTCACACACCTCCATTCTATGACTTCACACACCTCCATTCTGTGACTTCACACACCTCAATTCTGTGACTTCACACACCTCCATTATGACTTCACACACATCCATTCTATGACATCACACACCTCCATTCTATGACTTCACACACCTCAATTCTGTGACTTCACACACCTCCATTCTGAGTTAACACACCTCCATTCTCTGACTTCACACACCTCCAATCTGACTTCACACAGCTCCATTCTATGACTTCACACACCTCCATTCTGTGACTTCACACACCTCCATTCTGAGTTCAAACACCTACGTTCTGTGACTTAACACACTTCCATTCTGTGACTTCACACACCTCCAATCTGACTTCACACAGTTCTATTCTATGACTTCACACACCTCCATTCTGTGACTTCACACACCTCCATTATGACTTCACACACATCCATTCTATGACTTCACACACCTCCATTCTATGACTTCACAAACCTCCATTCTGTGACTTCGCACACCTCCAGTCTGAGTTCACACAGCTCCATTCTCTGACTTCCCACACCTCCATTCTATGATTTCACACACCTCCATTCTATGACTTCACACACCTCCATTCTGTGACTTCACACACCTCCATTCTCAGTTCAAACACCTCCGTTCTGTGACTTAACACACCTCCATTCTGTGACTTCACACACCTCCATTCTGAGTTCACACACCACCATTCTGTGACTTCACACACCTCCATTCTGACTTCACATAGCTCCATTCTATGACTTCACACACCTCCATTTGTGCCTTCGCACACCTCCATTCTATGACTTAACACACCTTCATTCTTAGTTAACAAACATCCATTCTATGACTTCACACACCTCCATTCTATGACTTCACACACCTCCATTCTATCACTTCACACACCCCCATTCTCTGACTTCACACACCTCAATTCTGTGACTTCACACACCTCCATTATGACTTCACACACATCCATTCTATGACTTCACACACCTCCATTCTGTGACTTCACACACCTCCATTCTGAGTTCACACACCTCCATTCTGTGACTTCACAGACCTCCAATCTGACTTCACACAGCTCCATTCTATGACTTCACACACCTCCATTTTGTGACTTCACACACATCCATTCTATGACTTCACATACCTCCATTCTGTGACTTCACACACCTCCATTCCATGACTTCACACACCTCCATTCGATGACTTCACACACCTCCATTCTTTGACTTTACACACCTCCATTCTATGAGTTCACACACCTCTATTTGTGACTCTACACACCACTTTTGACTTCACACACCTCCATTCTGTGATTTCACACACCTCCATTCTGTGACTTCACACACCTTTATTCTTTGACTTCACACACCTCCATTCTTTGACTTCACACACCTCCATTCCATGACTTCACACACCTCCATTTTATGAGTTCACACACATCCATTCTATGAGTTCACACACCTCCATTTTGACTTCACACACCTGCATTCTATGACTTCACACACCTTCATTCTTACTTCAGAAACATCCATACTATGACTTCACACACTTCCATTCTATGACTTCACACACCTCATTTCTGAGTTGACACACCTCCATTCTGTGATTTCACACACCTCTAATTTGACCTCACACACCCCCATTCTATGACTTCACACACCCCCATTGTGACTTCACACACTCCATTCTATGAGTTCACACACCTCCATTCTGACTTCACACACCTCCATTCTATGACTTCACACAGCTGCATTCTGACTTCAGACACCTCCATTTGTGACTTCACACACCACAATTTTGACTTCAAACGCCTTCATTCTGTGACTTCACACACCTCCATTCTGTGACTTCACACACCTCCGTTTTGACATCACACACTTCCATATTTTGACTTAACACACCTCCATTCCATGACTTCACACATCTCCATTTTATGAGTTCACAGACCTCCATTTTGACTTCACACACCACAATTCTATGAGTTCACCCATCTTCATTCTACTTCAGAAATATCCATTCTATGACTTCACACACCTCCATTCTATGACTTCACAAACCTCCATTCTGTGACTTCACACACCTCCATTCTGAGTTCACACACCTCAATTCCGTGACTTCACACACCTCAATTCTCAATTCACACACCTCCATTCTATGACTTCACACAATTCCATTCTATGACTTCACACACCTCCATTGTTTGACTTCACACACCTCCATTGTGAGTTCACACACCTCCATTCTGTGACTTCACACACCTCCATTCTGTGACTTCACACACTTCCATTCTGTGAATTCTCACACCTCCATTCTATGATTTCTCACACCTCCATTCTATTAATTCACACACCTCCATTCTGTGACTTCACACACTTCCATTCTATGACTTCACACACCTCGATTCTGACTTCACACACCTCCATTCCTTGACTTCACACAACTCCATTCTGACTTCACACACCTCCACTCTGTGACTTCACACACCTCCATTCCATGACTTCACACACCTCCATTGGATGACTTCAAACACCTCCATTCTTTGACTTCACACACCTCCATTCTATGAGTTCACACACCTCTATTTGTGACTCTACACACCACCTTTTTGACTTCAAACACCTCCATTCTGTGATTTCACACACCTCCATTCTGTGACTTCACACACCTTTATTGTTTGACTTCACACACCTCCATTCTTTGACTTCACACACCTCCATTCCATGACTTCACACACCTCCATTGTATGAGATCTCACACCTCCATTCTGTTACTTCGCACACCTCCATTCTGACTTCACACACCTCCATTCTGAGTTCACACACATCCATTCTCTGACTTCACACACCTCCATTGTGTGACTTAACACACCTCCATTCTATGACTTCACAGACCTCCATTCTGTGACTTCACACACCTTTATTGTTTGACTTCACACACCTACATTCTGGGACTTCACACACCTCAATTGTGAGTTCACACACCTCCATTCTGTGAATTCACACACCTCCAATCTGTGACTTCAAACACCGCCATTCTGTGACTTCACACATCTCCATTCTGTGACTTCACACACCTCCATTCTATGACTTCACACACCTCCATTCTGTGACCTCACACACCTCCATTCTGTGATTTCACACACCTCTATTTTGACTTCACACACTTCCATTCGTTGACTTCACACACCTCCATTCTGTGACTTCACACACCACCATTGTTTGACTTCACACACCTCCATTTTTGGACTTCACACACCTCCATTCCATGACTTCACACATCTCCATTTTATGAGTTCGCACACCTCCATTTTGACTTCACACACCTCCATTCTGTGACTTAACAAACCTCCATTCCGTGTCTTCCCACACCTCCATTCTGAGTTCACACACCTCAATTCTGAGACTTCACACACCTCAATTCTGGCTTCACACACCTCCATTCTATGACTTCACACAATTCCTTTCTATGACTTCACACACCTCCATTCTTTCACTTCACACACCTCCATTGTGAGTTCACACACCTCCATTCTATGACTTCACACACCTCCATTATGACTTCACGCAGCTCCATTCTATGACTTCACACACCTCCATTCTGTGCCTTCACACACCTCCATTCTATGACTTAACACACCTTCATTCTTACTTCACAAACATCCATTCTATAATCACACACCTCCATTCTATGACTTCACACACCTCCATTCTATGACTTCACACACCTCCATTCAGTGACTTCACACCTCAATTCTGTGACTTCAAACACCTCCATTATGACTTCACACACCTCCATTCTATGACTTCACACACCTCCATTCTGAGTTCACACACCTCCATTCTGTGACTTCACACACCTCCATTCTCACTTCACACACCTCCATTCTGTGACTTCACACACGTCAATTCTCACTTCACACAGCTTCATTCTATGACTTCACACACTTCCATTCTATGACTTCACACACCTCCATTCTGACTTCACACACCTCCATTCTATGACTTCCACACCTCCATTCTGTGACTTCACACACCACCAATCTATGACTTCATATACCTCCATTGTGTCTTCACACACCTCCATTCTATGAGTTCACACACCTCCATTCTGACTTCACACACCTCCATTCTATGACTTCACACACCTCCATTCTGACTTCACACACCTCCATTCTATGACTTCACAAAACTCCATTCTGACTTCACACACCTCCATTCTGTGACTTCACACACCTCCATTCCATGACTTCACACAACTCCACTCGATGCCTTCACACACCTCCATTCTGTGACTTCACACACCACCATTGTTTGACTTCACACACCTCCATTTTTGGACTTCACACACCTCCATTCCATGACTTCACACATCTCCATTTATGAGTTCGCACACCTCCATTTTGACTTCACACACCTCCATTCTGTGACTTCACACACCTTCATTCTACTTCAAAAACATCCATTCTATGACTTCTCACACCTCCATTCTATGACTTCACACACCTCCATTCTATGACTTCACACACCTCCATTCTGTGACTTCACACACCTCAATTCTGTGACTTCACACACCTCCATTATGACTTCACACACATCCATTCTATGACATCACACACCTCCATTCTATGACTTCACACACCTCAATTCTGTGACTTCACACACCTCCATTCTGAGTTAACACACCTCCATTCTCTGACTTCACACACCTCCAATCTGACTTCACACAGCTCCATTCTATGACTTCACACACCTCCATTCTGTGACTTCACACACCTCCATTCTGAGTTCAAACACCTACGTTCTGTGACTTAACACACTTCCATTCTGTGACTTCACACACCTCCAATCTGACTTCACACAGTTCTATTCTATGACTTCACACACCTCCATTCTGTGACTTCACACACCTCCATTATGACTTCACACACATCCATTCTATGACTTCACACACCTCCATTCTATGACTTCACAAACCTCCATTCTGTGACTTCGCACACCTCCAGTCTGAGTTCACACAGCTCCATTCTCTGACTTCCCACACCTCCATTCTATGATTTCACACACCTCCATTCTATGACTTCACACACCTCCATTCTGTGACTTCACACACCTCCATTCTCAGTTCAAACACCTCCGTTCTGTGACTTAACACACCTCCATTCTGTGACTTCACACACCTCCATTCTGAGTTCACACACCACCATTCTGTGACTTCACACACCTCCATTCTGACTTCACATAGCTCCATTCTATGACTTCACACACCTCCATTTGTGCCTTCGCACACCTCCATTCTATGACTTAACACACCTTCATTCTTAGTTAACAAACATCCATTCTATGACTTCACACACCTCCATTCTATGACTTCACACACCTCCATTCTATCACTTCACACACCCCCATTCTCTGACTTCACACACCTCAATTCTGTGACTTCACACACCTCCATTATGACTTCACACACATCCATTCTATGACTTCACACACCTCCATCTGTGACTTCACACACCTCCATTCTGAGTTCACACACCTCCATTCTGTGACTTCACACACCTCCAATCTGACTTCACACAGCTCCATTCTATGACTTCACACACCTCCATTTTGTGACTTCACACACATCCATTCTATGACTTCACATACCTCCATTCTGTGACTTCACACACCTCCATTCCATGACTTCACACACCTCCATTCGATGACTTCACACACCTCCATTCTTTGACTTTACACACCTCCATTCTATGAGTTCACACACCTCTATTTGTAACTCTACACACCACTTTTGACTTCACACACCTCCATTCTGTGATTTCACACACCTCCATTCTGTGACTTCACACACCTTTATTCTTTGACTTCACACACCTCCATTCTTTGACTTCACACACCTCCATTCCATGACTTCACACACCTCCATTCTATGAGTTCACACACATCCATTCTATGAGTTCACACACCTCCATTTTGACTTCACACACCTGCATTCTATGACTTCACACACCTTCATTCTTACTTCAGAAACATCCATACTATGACTTCACACACTTCCATTCTATGACTTCACACACCTCATTTCTGAGTTGACACACCTCCATTCTGTGATTTCACACACCTCTAATTTGACCTCACACACCCCCATTCTATGACTTCACACACCCCCATTGTGACTTCACACACTCCATTCTATGAGTTCACACACCTCCATTCTGACTTCACACACCTCCATTCTATGACTTCACACAGCTGCATTCTGACTTCAGACACCTCCATTTGTGACTTCACACACCACAATTTTGACTTCAAACACCTTCATTCTGTGACTTCACACACCTCCATTCTGTGACTTCACACACCTCCGTTTTGACATCACACACTTCCATATTTTGACTTAACACACCTCCATTCCATGACTTCACACATCTCCATTTTATGAGTTCACACACCTCCATTTTGACTTCACACACCACAATTCTATGAGTTCACCCATCTTCATTCTACTTCAGAAATATCCATTCTATGACTTCACACACCTCCATTCTATGACTTCACAAACCTCCATTCTGTGACTTCACACACCTCCATTCTGAGTTCACACACCTCAATTCCGTGACTTCACACACCTCAATTCTCAATTCACACACCTCCATTCTATGACTTCACACAATTCCATTCTATGACTTCACACACCTCCATTGTTTGACTTCACACACCTCCATTGTGAGTTCACACACCTCCATTCTGTGACTTCACACACCTCCATTCTGTGACTTCACACACTTCCATTCTGTGAATTCTCACACCTCCATTCTATGATTTCTCACACCTCCATTCTATTAATTCACACACCTCCATTCTGTGACTTCACACACTTCCATTCTATGACTTCACACACCTCGATTCTGACTTCACACACCTCCATTCCTTGACTTCACACAACTCCATTCTGACTTCACACACCTCCACTCTGTGACTTCACACACCTCCATTCCATGACTTCACACACCTCCATTGGATGACTTCAAACACCTCCATTCTTTGACTTCACACACCTCCATTCTATGAGTTCACACACCTCCATTTGTGACTCTACACACCACCTTTTTGACTTCAAACACCTCCATTCTGTGATTTCACACACCTCCATTCTGTGACTTCACACACCTTTATTGTTTGACTTCACACACCTCCATTCTTTGACTTCACACACCTCCATTCCATGACTTCACACACCTCCATTGTATGAGATCTCACACCTCCATTCTGTTACTTCGCACACCTCCCTTCTGACTTCACACACCTCCATTCTGAGTTCACACACATCCATTCTCTGAGTTCACACACCTCCATTGTGTGACTTAACACACCTCCATTCTATGACTTCACAGACCTCCATTCTGTGACTTCACACACCTTTATTGTTTGACTTCACACACCTACATTCTGGGACTTCACACACCTCAATTGTGAGTTCACACACCTCCATTCTGTGAATTCACACACCTCCAATCTGTGACTTCAAACACCGCCATTCTGTGACTTCACACATCTCCATTCTGTGACTTCACACACCTCCATTCTATGACTTCACACACCTCCATTCTGTGACCTCACACACCTCCATTCTGTGATTTCACACACCTCTATTTTGACTTCACACACTTCCATTCGTTGACTTCACACACCTCCATTCTGTGACTTCACACACCACCATTGTTTGACTTCACACACCTCCATTTTTGGACTTCACACACCTCCATTCCATGACTTCACACATCTCCATTTTATGAGTTCGCACACCTCCATTTTGACTTCACACACCTCCATTCTGTGACTTAACAAACCTCCATTCCGTGTCTTCCCACACCTCCATTCTGAGTTCACACACCTCAATTCTGAGACTTCACACACCTCAATTCTGGCTTCACACACCTCCATTCTATGACTTCACACAATTCCTTTCTATGACTTCACACACCTCCATTCTTTCACTTCACACACCTCCATTGTGAGTTCACACACCTCCATTCTATGACTTCACACACCTCCATTATGACTTCACGCAGCTCCATTCTATGACTTCACACACCTCCATTCTGTGCCTTCACACACCTCCATTCTATGACTTAACACACCTTCATTCTTACTTCACAAACATCCATTCTATGATCACACACCTCCATTCTATGACTTCACACACCTCCATTCTATGACTTCACACACCTCCATTCAGTGACTTCACACCTCAATTCTGTGACTTCACACACCTCCATTATGACTTCACACACCTCCATTCTATGACTTCACACACCTCCATTCTGAGTTCACACACCTCCATTCTGTGACTTCACACACCTCCATTCTCACTTCACACACCTCCATTCTGTGACTTCACACACGTCAATTCTCACTTCACACAGCTTCATTCTATGACTTCACACACCTCCATTCTATGACTTCACACACCTCCATTCTGACTTCACACACCTCCATTCTATGACTTCCACACCTCCATTCTGTGACTTCACACACCACCAATCTATGACTTCATATACCTCCATTGTGTCTTCACACACCTCCATTCTATGAGTTCACACACCTCCATTCTGACTTCACACACCTCCATTCTATGACTTCACACACCTCCATTCTGACTTCACACACCTCCATTCTATGACTTCACAAAACTCCATTCTGACTTCACACACCTCCATTCTGTGACTTCACACACCTCCATTCCATGACTTCACACAACTCCACTCGATGCCTTCACACACCTCCATTCTGTGACTTCACACACCACCATTGTTTGACTTCACACACCTCCATTTTTGGACTTCACACACCTCCATTCCATGACTTCACACATCTCCATTTATGAGTTCGCACACCTCCATTTTGACTTCACACACCTCCATTCTGTGACTTCACACACCTTCATTCAACTTCAAAAACATCCATTCTATGACTTCACACACCTCCATTCTATGACTTCACAAACCTCCATTCTGTGTCTTCACACACCTCCATTCTGAGTTCACACACCTCAATTCTGTGACTTCACACACCTCAATTCTGTCTTCACACACCTCCATTCTATGACTTCACACAATTCCTTTCTATGACTTCACACACCTCCATTCTTTGACTTCACACACCTCCATTGTGAGTTCACACACCTCCATTCTATGACTTCACACACCTCCATTATGACTTCACACAGCTCCATTCTATGACTTCACACACCTCCATTCTGTGCCTTCAAACACCTCCATTCTATGACTTAACACACCTTCATTCTTACTTCACAAATATCCATTCTATGATCACACACCTCCATTCTATGACTTCACACACCTCCATTCTATGACTTCACACACCTCCATTCAGTGACTTCACACACCTCCATTCTATGACTTCACACACCTCCATTATGACTTCACACACCTGCATTCTATGACTTCACACACCTCCATTCTATGACTTCACACCTCCATTCTGTGACTTCATACACATCCATTCTATGATTTCACACACCACCATTGTGACTTCAAACACCTACATTCTATGAGTTTACACACCTACATTCTGACTTCACACAACTCCATTCTATGACTTCACACACCTCCATTCTGACTTCACACACCTCCATTCTATGACTTCACACAACTCCATTCTGACTTCACACACCTCCATTCTGTGACTTCACACACCTCCATGATGACTTCACACACTTCCATTCTATGACTTCACACACCTCCATTCTATGCCTTCACACACCTAGATTCTGTGACTTCACACACCTCCGTTCTGAGTTCACACACCTCAATTCTGTGACTTCACACACCTCCATTCTGACTTCACCCAGCTCCATTCAATGACTTCACACAACTCCATTCTGTGACTTCGCACACCTCCAATCTGACTTCACACAGCTCCACTCTATGCCTTCCCACACCTCTATTCTATGATTTCACACACCTCCATTCTATGACTTCACACACCTCCATTCTGTGATTTCACACACCTCCATTCTGAGTTCAAACACCTCCGTTCTCTGACTTAACACACCTCCATTCTGTGACTTCACACACCTCCATTCTCACTTCACACACCTCCATTCTGTGACTTCACACACGTCAATTCTCACTTCACACAGCTTCATTCTATGACTTCACACACCTCCATACTGTGACTTCACACACCTCCATTCTATGATTTCACACACCTCCATTGTGACTTCACACACCTCCATTCTATGAGTTCACACACCTCCATTCTGACTTCACACACCTCCATTCTATGACTTCACACACCACCATTCAGACTTCACACACCTCCATTCTATGACTTCACATAACTCCATTCTGACATCACACACCTCTATTCTGTGTCTTCACACACCTCCATTCCATGACTTCACACACCTCCATTCGATGACTTCACACACCTCCATTCTTGACTTCACACACCTCCATTCTATGATTTCACACACCTCCGTTCTGACTTCACACACCTCCATTCTATGACTTCACACACCTCCATTCTGTGACTTCACACACCTCAATTCTATGACTTCACACACCTCCATTCTATGACTTCACACACCTAGATTCTGTGAATTCACACACCTCCGTTCTGAGTTCACACACCTCAATTCTGTGACTTCACACACCTCCATTCTGACTTCACCCAGCTCCATTCAATGACTTCACACACCTCCATGCTGTGACTTCGCACACCTCCAATCTGACTTCACACAGCTCCACTCTATGCCTTCCCACACCTCCATTCTATGATTTCACACACCTCCATTCTATGACTTCACACACCTCCATTCTGTGATTTCACACACTTTCATTCTGAGTTCAAACACCTCCGTTCTGTGACTTAACACACCTCCATTCTGTGACTTCACACACCACCATTCTGAGTTCACACACCTACATTCTGTGACTTCACACACCTCCATTCTGACTTCAAACAGCTCCATTCTGTGACTTCACACACCTCCATTCTGTGCCTTCACACACCTCCATTCT
Organism: Megascapheus bottae; assembly: GCA_024803745.1. NCBI lineage: Eukaryota > Metazoa > Chordata > Mammalia > Rodentia > Geomyidae > Megascapheus > Megascapheus bottae. The sequence goes on along the minus strand of JANJXV010000163.1, from coordinate 486,953 downwards.
ATGACTTAACACACCTTCATTCTTACTTCACAAACATCCATTCTATGACTTCACACACCTCCATTCTATGACTTCACACACCTCCATTCTATGACTTCAAAAACATCCATTCTGTGACTTCACACACCTCAATTCTGTGACTTCACACAACTCTATTATGACTTCACACACATCCATTCTATGACTTCACACACCTCCATTCTATGACTTCACACACCTTCATTCTGTGACTTCACACACCTCCATTCTGAGTTCACACACCTCCATTCTGTGACTTCACACAACTCCAATCTGACTTCACACAGCTCCATTCTATGACTTCACACACCTCCATTCTGTGACTTCACACACCTACATTCTATGACTTCACACATCTCCATTGTGACTTCACACAGCTCCATTCTATGAGTTCACACACCTCCATTCTGACTTCACACACCTCCATTCTATGACTTCACACACCTCCATTCTGACTTCACACACCACCATTCTATGACTTTACACAACTCCATTCTGACTTCACACGCCTCCATTCTATGACTTCACACACGTGCATTGTGACTTCACACACCTCCATTCTATGACTTCATACACCTCCATTCTGACTTCACACACCTCCATTCTGACTTAACAAACATCAATTCTGTGACTTCACACACCTCCATTCTTTGACTTCACACACCTCGATTGTGAGTTCACACACCTCAATTCTGAATTCACAAACATCAATTCTGTGACTTCACACACCTCCATTCTATGACTTCACACACCTCCATTCTATGACTTCACACACCTCCATTCTATGACTTCACAAACCTCCATTCTGACTTCACACAACTCCATTCTGACTTCACAAACATCAATTCTATGACTTCACACACCTCCATTCTATGACTTCACACACCTCCATTCTATGACTTCACACACCTCCATTCTATGACTTCACACACTTCCATTCTTTGACTTCAAACACCTCCATTTTTTGACTTCACACATCTCCATTGTGAGTTCACACACCTCCATTCTATGACTTCACACACCTCCATTCTGACTTCACACAGCTGCATTCTAAGACTTCACACACCTCCATTCTGTGCCTTCACACATCTCCATTTTATGACTTTACACACCTTCATTCTTACTTCACAAACATTCATTCTATGACCTCACACACCTCCATTCTATGACTTCACACACCTCCATTCTATGACTTTACCCACCTCCATTCTATGACTTCACACACCTCCATTCTGACTTCATACACCTCCATTCTATGACTTCCACACCTCCATTCTGTGACTTCACACACCACCATTCTATGACTTCACATACCTCCATTGTGACTTCACACACCTCCATTCTATGAGTTCACACACCTCCATTCTGACTTCACACACCTCCATTCTATGACTTCACACACCTCCATTCTGACTTCACACACCTCCATTCTATGACTTCACAAAACTCCATTCTGACTTCACACACCTCCATTCTGTGACTTCACACACCTCCATTCCATGACTTCACACACCTCCATTCGATGCCTTCACACACCTCCATTCTATGACTTCAGAAACCTCCATTCTATGACTTCACACACCTCCATTCTATGACTTCACACACCTCCAATCTATGACTTCAGAAACCTCCATTCTGACTTCACACACCTCCATTCTGACTTCACAAACATCAATTCTGTGACTTCACACACCTCCATTCTATGACTTCACACACCTCCATTCTATGACTTCACACACCTCCATTCTATGACTTCACACACCTCCATTCTGACTTCACACACCTCCATTCTATGACTTCACACAACTCCATTCTGACTTCACCCACCTCCATTCTATGACTTCACACACGTGCATTGTGACTTCACACACCTCCATTCTATGACTTCATACACCTCCATTCTGACTTCACAAACCTCCATAATGACTTCACAAACATCAGTTCTGACTTCACACACCTCCATTCTTTGACTTCACACACCTCCATTGTGAGTTCACACACCTCCATTCTGAATTCACAAACATCAATTCTGTGACTTCACACACCTCCATTCTATGACTTCACACACCTCCATTCTATGACTTCACAAACCTCCATTCTGTGATTTCACACACCTCCATTCTGAGTTCAAACACCTCCGTTCTCTGACTTAACACACCTCCATTCTGTGATTTCACACACCACCATTCTGAGTTCACACACCTCCATTCTGTGACTTCACACACCTCAATTCTGACTTCAAACAGCTCCATCCTATGACTTCACACACCTACATTCTGTGCCTTCACACCCATCCATTCTATAACTTAACACACCTTCATTCTTACTTCACAAACATCCATTCTATGACTTCACATACTTCCATTCTATGACTTCACACACCTCCATTCTATGACTTCACAAACCTCCATTCTGTGACTTCACACACCTCCATTCTGTGACTTCACACAACTCCAATCTGACTTCACACAGGTCCATTCTATGACTTCACACACCTCCATTCTACGACTTCACACACCTCCATTCTATGACTTCACACACCTCCATTCTGACTTCACACACCTCCATTCTGACTTCACAAACATCAATTCTGTGACTTCACACACCTCCATTCTTTGACTTCACACACCTCCATTGTGAGTTCACACACCTCCATTCTGAAATCACAAACATCAATTCTGTGACTTCACACACCTCCATTCTATGACTTCACACACCTCCATTCTATGACTTCACACACCTCCAATCTATGACTTCACAAACCTCCATTCTGACTTCACACACGTCCATTCTGACTTCACAAACATCAATTCTGTGACTTCACACACCTCCATTCAATGACTTCACACACCTCCATTCTGATTTCACACACCTCCATTCTATGACTTCACACAACTCCATTCTGACTTCACACACCTCCATTCTATGACTTCACACACGTGCATTGTGACTTCACACACCTCCATTCTATGACTTCATACACCTCCATTCTGACTTCACACACCTCCATTCAGACTTCACAAACATCAGTTCTGACTTCACACACCTCCATTCTTTGACTTCACACACCTCCATTGTGAGTTCACACACCTCCATTCTGAATTCACAAACATCAATTCTGTGACTTCACACACCTCCATTCTATGACTTCACACACCTCCATTCTATGACTTCATACACCTCCATTCTATGACTTCACAAACCTCCATTCTGACTTCACACACCTCCATTCTGACTTCACAAACATCAATTCTGTGACTTCACACACCTCCATTCTATGACTTCACACACCTCCATTCTATGACTTCACACACCTCCATTCTATGACTTCACACACTTCCATTCTTTGACTTCACACACCTCCATTTTTTGAGTTCATACATCTCCATTGTGAGTTCACACACCTGATTCTATGACTTCACACACCTCCATTCTTTGACGTCACACACCTCCATTCTATGACTTCACACACCTCCATTCTGACTTCACACAGCTCCATTCTATGACTTCACACACCTCCATTCTGTCCCTTCACACATCTCCATTATATGACTTAACACACCTTCATTCTTACTTCACAAACATTCATTCTATGACTTCACACACCTCCATTGTATGACTTCACACACCTCCATTCTATGACTTTACACACCTCCATTCTGTGACTTCACACACGTCAATTCTGTGACTTCACACACCTACATTATAACTTATCAAACCTCCATTCTATGACTTCACACACCTCCATTCTGACTTCACACACCTCCATTCTATGACTTCCACACCTCCATTCTATGACTTCACATACCTCCATTGTGACTTCACACACCTCCATTCTATGAGTTCCCACACCTCCATTCTGACTTCACACACCTCCATTCTGTGACTTCACAAACCTCCATTCTGTGTCTTCCCACACCTCCATTCTGAGTTCACAGACCTCAATTCTGTGACTTCACACACCTCAATTCTGGCTTCACACACCTCCATTCTATGACTTCACACAATTCCTTTCTATGACTTCACACACCTCCATTCTTTGACTTCACACACCTCCATTGTGAGTTCACACACCTCCATTCTATGACTTCACACACATCCATTATTACTTCACGCAGCTCCATTCTATGACTTCACACACCTCCATTCTGTGCCTTCACACACCTCCATTCTATGACTTAACACACCTTCATTCTTACTTCACAAACATCCATTCTATGATCACACACCTCCATTCTATGACTTCACACACCTCCATTCTATGACTGCACACACCTCCATTCAGTGACTTCACACCTCAATTCTGTGACTTCACACACCTGCATTATGACTTCACACACCTCCATTCTATGACTTCACACACCTCCATTCTATGACTTCACACACCTCCATTCTATGACTTCACACACCTCCAATCTATGACTTCACAAACCTCCATTCTGACTTCACACACGTCCATTCTGACTTCACAAACATCAATTCTGTTACTTCACACACCTCCATTCTATGACTTCATACACCTCCATTCTGATTTCACACACCTCCATTCTATGACTTCACACAACTCCATTCTGACTTCACACACCTCCATTCTATGACTTCACACACGTGCATTGTGACTTCACACACCTCCATTCTATGACTTCATACACCTCCATTCTGACTTCACACACCTCCATTCAGACTTCACAAACATCAGTTCTGACTTCACACACCTCCATTCTTTGACTTCACACACCTCCATTGTGAGTTCACACACCTCCATTCTGAATTCACAAACATCAATTCTGTGACTTCACACACCTCCATTCTATGACTTCACACACCTCCATTCTATGACTTCATACACCTCCATTCTATGACTTCACAAACCTCCATTCTGACTTCACACACCTCCATTCTGACTTCACAAACATCAATTCTGTGACTTCACACACCTCCATTCTATGACTTCACACACCTCCATTCTATGACTTCACACACCTCCATTCTATGACTTCACACACTTCCATTCTTTGACTTCACACACCTCCATTTTTTGAGTTCATACATCTCCATTGTGAGTTCACACACCTGATTCTATGACTTCACACACCTCCATTCTTTGACGTCACACACCTCCATTCTGTGACTTCACACACCTCCATTCTGACTTCACACAACTCCATTCTATGACTTCACACACCTCCATTCTGTCCCTTCACACATCTCCATTATATGACTTAACACACCTTCATTCTTACTTCACAAACATTCATTCTATGACTTCACACACCTCCATTCTATGACTTCACACACCTCCATTCTATGACTTTACACACCTCCATTCGGTGACTTCACACACCTCAATTCTGTGACTTCACACACCTACATTATAACTTCTCAAACCTCCATTCTATGACTTCACACACCTCCATTCTGACTTCACACACCTCCATTCTATGACTTCCACACCTCCATTCTATGACTTCACATACCTCCATTGTGACTTCACACACCTCCATTCTATGAGTTCCCACACCTCCATTCTGACTTCACACACCTCCATTCTGTGACTTCACAAACCTCCATTCTGTGTCTTCCCACACCTCCATTCTGAGTTCACAGACCTCAATTCTGTGACTTCACACACCTCAATTCTGGCTTCACACACCTCCATTCTATGACTTCACACAATTCCTTTCTATGACTTCACACACCTCCATTCTTTGACTTCACACACCTCCATTGTGAGTTCACACACCTCCATTCTATGACTTCACACACATCCATTATTACTTCACGCAGCTCCATTCTATGACTTCACACACCTCCATTCTGTGCCTTCACACACCTCCATTCTATGACTTAACACACCTTCATTCTTACTTCACAAACATCCATTCTATGATCACACACCTCCATTCTATGACTTCACACACCTCCATTCTATGACTGCACACACCTCCATTCAGTGACTTCACACCTCAATTCTGTGACTTCACACACCTCCATTATGACTTCACACACCTCCATTCTATGACTTCACACACCTCCATTCTACGACTTCACACACCTCCATTCTATGACTTCACACACCTCCAATCTATGACTTCACAAACCTCCATTCTGACTTCACACACGTCCATTCTGACTTCACAAACATCAATTCTGTTACTTCACACACCTCCATTCTATGACTTCACACACCTCCATTCTGATTTCACACACCTCCATTCTATGACTTCACACAACTCCATTCTAACTTCACACACCTCCATTCTATGACTTCACACACGTGCATTGTGACTTCACACACCTCCATTCTATGACTTCATACACCTCCATTCTGACTTCACACACCTCCATTCAGACTTCACAAACATCAGTTCTGACTTCACACACCTCCATTCTTTGACTTCACAAACCTCCATTGTGAGTTCACACACCTCCATTCTGAATTCACAAACATCAATTCTGTGACTTCACACACCTCCATTCTATGACTTCACACACCTCCATTCTATGACTTCATACACCTCCATTCTATAACTTCACAAACCTCCATTCTGACTTCACACACCTCCATTCTGACTTCACAAACATCAATTCTGTGACTTCACACACCTCCATTCTATGACTTCACACACCTCCATTCTATGACTTCACACACCTCCATTCTATGACTTCATACACCTCCATTCTATAACTTCACAAACCTCCATTCTGACTTCACACACCTCCATTCTGACTTCACAAACATCAATTCTGTGACTTCACACACTTCCATTCTTTGACTTCACACACCTCCATTTTTTGAGTTCATACATCTCCATTGTGAGTTCACACACCTGATTCTATGACTTCACACACCTCCATTCTTTGACGTCACACACCTCCATTCTGTGACTTCACACACCTCCATTCTGACTTCACACAGCTCCACTCTATGACTTCACACATCTCCATTCTGTCCCTTCACACATCTCCATTATATGACTTAACACACCTTCATTCTTACTTCACAAACATTCATTCTATGACTTCACACACCTCCATTCTATGACTTCACACACCTCCATTCTATGACTTTACACACCTCCATTCTGTGACTTCACACACCTACATTATAACTTCTCAAACCTCCATTCTATGACTTCACACACATCCATTCTGACTTCACACACCTCCATTCTATGACTTCCACACCTCCATTCTATGACTTCACATACCTCCATTGTGACTTCACACACCTCCATTCTATGAGTTCCCACACCTCCATTCTGACTTCACACACCTCCATTCTGTGACTTCACAAACCTCCATTCTGTGTCTTCCCACACCTCCATTCTGAGTTCACACACCTCAATTCTGTGACTTCACACACCTCAATTCTGGCTTCACACACCTCCATTCTATGACTTCACACAATTCCTTTCTATGACTTCACACACCTCCATTCTTTGACTTCACACACCTCCATTGTGAGTTCACACACCTCCATTCTATGACTTCACACACATCCATTATTACTTCACGCACCTCCATTCTATGACTTCACACACCTCCATTCTGTGCCTTCACACACCTCCATTCTATGACTTAACACACCTTCATTCTTACTTCACAAACATCCATTCTATGATCACACACCTCCATTCTATGACTTCACACACCTCCATTCTATGACTGCACACACCTCCATTCAGTGACTTCACACCTCAATTCTGTGACTTCACACACCTCCATTATGACTTCACACACCTCCATTCTATGACTTCACACACCTCCATTCTATGCCTTCACACACCTAGATTCTGTGACTTCACACACCTCCGTTCTGAGTTCACACACCTCAATTCTGTGACTTCACACACCTCCATTCTGACTTCACCCAGCTCCATTCAATGACTTCACACAACTCCATTCTGTGACTTCGCACACCTCCAATCTGACTTCACACAGCTCCACTCTATGCCTTCCCACACCTCTATTCTATGATTTCACACACCTCCATTCTATGACTTCACACACCTCCATTCTGTGATTTCACACACCTCCATTCTGAGTTCAAACACCTCCGTTCTCTGACTTAACACACCTCCATTCTGTGACTTCACACACCACCATTCTGAGTTCACACACCTCCATTCTGTGACTTCACACACCTCAATTCTGACTTCAAACAGCTCCATCCTATGACTTCACACACCTACATTCTGTGCCTTCACACACCTCCATTCTATGACTTAACACACCTTCATTCTTACTTCACAAACATCCATTCTATGACTTCACATACCTCCATTCTATGACTTCACACACCTCCATTCTATGACTTCACAAACCTCCATTCTGTGACTTCACACACCTCAATTCTGTGACTTCACACACCTCCATTATGACTTCACACACATCCATTCTATGACTTCACACACCTCCATTCTATGACTTCACACACATTCATTCTGTGACTTCACACACCTCCATTCTGTGACTTCACACAACTCGAATCTGACTTCACACAGGTCCATTCTATGACTTCACACACCTCCATTCTACGACTTCACACACCTCCATTCTATGACTTCACACACCTCCATTCTGACTTCACACACCTCCATTCTGACTTCACAAACATCAATTCTGTGACTTCACACACCTCCATTCTCTGACTTCACACACCTCCATTGTGAGTTCACACACCTCCATTGTATGACTTCACACACCTCCATTATGACTTCACGCAGCTCCATTCTATGACTTCACACACCTCCATCCTGTGCCTTCACACACCCCCATTCTATGACTTAACACACCTTCATTCTTACTTCACAAACATCCACTCTATGATCACACACCTCCATTCTATGACTTCACACACCTCCATTCTATGACTGCACACACCTCCATTCTGTGACTTCACACCTCAATTCTGTGACTTCACACACCTCCATTATGACTTCACAAACCTCCATTCTATGACTTCACACACCTCCATTCTGAGTTCACACACCTCCATTCTCACTTCACACACCTCCATTCTGTGACTTCACACATGTCAATTTTCACTTCACACAGCTTCATTCTATGACTTCACACACCTCCATACTGTGACTTCACACACCTCCATTCTATGATTTCACACACCTCCATTGTGACTTCACACACCTCCATTCTATGAGTTCACACACCTCCATTCTGACTTCACACACCTCCATTCTATGACTTCACACACCACCATTCAGACTTCACACACCTCCATTCTATGACTTCACACACCTCCATTCTATGATTTCACAAACCTCCGTTCTGACTTCACACACCTCCATTCTATGACTTCACACAACTCCATTCTGTGACTTCACACACCTCAATTCTGTGACTTCACACACCTCCATTATGACTTCACACACCTCCATTCTATGACTTCACACACCTCCATTCTATGACTTCACACACCTAGATTCTGTGACTTTACACACCTCCGTTCTGAGTTCACACACCTCAATTCTGTGACTTCACACACCTCCATTCTGACTTCACCCAGCTCCATTCAATGACTTCACACACCTCCATGCTGTGACTTCGCACACCTCCAATCTGACTTCACACAGCTCCACTCTATGCCTTCCCACACCTCCATTCTATGATTTCACACACCTTCATTCTATGACTTCACACACCTCCATTCTGTGATTTCACACACTTCCATTCTGAGTTCAAACACCTCCGTTCTGTGACTTAACACACCACCATTCTGAGTTCACACACCTACATTCTGTGAATTCACACACCTCCATTCTGACTTCAAACAGCTCCATTCTGTGACTTCACACACCTCCATTCTGTGCCTTCACACACCTCCATTCTGTGACTTAACACACCTTCATTCTTACTTCACAAACATCCATTCTATGACTTCACACACCTCCATCTATGACTTCACACACCTCCATTCTATGACTTCACACACCTCGATTGTGAGTTCACACACATCAATTCTGAATTCACAAACATCCATTCTGTGACTTCACACACCTGCATTCTATGACTTCACACACCTCCATTCTATGACTTCACACACCTCCATTCTATGACTTCACAAACCTCCATTCTGACTTCACACACCTCCATTCTGACTACACAAACATCAATTCTGTGACTTCACACACCTCCATTCTATGACTTCACACACCTCCATTCTATGACTTCACACATCTCCATTCTGACTTCACACACTTCCATTCTTTGACTTCAAACACCTCCATTTTTTGATTTCACACATCTCCATTGTGATTTCACACACCTCCATTCTATGACTTCACACACCTCCATTCTGACTTCACACAGCTCCATTCTAAGACTTCACACACCTCCATTCTGTGCCTTCACACATCTCCATTTTATGACTTTACACACCTTCATTCTTACTTCACAAACATTCATTCTATGACTTCACACACCTCCATTCTATGACTTCATACACATCCATTCTATGAATTTACCCACCTCCATTTTGTGACTTCACACACCTCAATTCTGTGACTTCACACACCTACATTATGACTTCACACACCTCCATTCTATGACTTCACACACCTCCTTTCTGACTTCACACACTTCCATTCTATGACTTCCATACCTCCATTCTGTGACTTCACACACCACCATTCTATGACTTCACATACCTCCTTTGTGACTTCACACACCTCCATTCTATGAGTTCACACACCTCCATTCTGACTTCACACACCTCCATTCTATGACTTCACACACCTCCATTCTGACTTCACACACCTCCATTCTATGACTTCACAAAACTCCATTCTGACTTCACACAACTCCATTCTGTGACTTCACACACCTCCATTCCATGACTTCACACACCTCCATTCGATGCCTTCACACACCTCCATTCTGTGACTTCACACACCACCATTGTTTGACTTCACACACCTCCATTTTTGGACTTCACACACCTCTATTCCATGACTTCACACATCTCCATTTATGAGTTCGCACACCTCCATTTTGACTTCACACACCTCCATTCTGTGACTTCACACACCTTCATTCTACTTCAAAAACATCCATTCTATGACTTCACCCACCTCCATTCTATGACTTCACAAACCTCCATTCTGTGTCTTCACACACCTCCATTCTGAGTTCACACACCTCAATTCTGTGACTTCACACACCTCAATTCTGTCTTCACACACCTCCATTCTATGACTTCACACAATTCTTTCTATGACTTCACACACCTCCATTCTTTGACTTCACACACCTCCATTGTGAGTTCACACACCTCCATTCTATGACTTCACACACCTCCATTATGACTTCACACAGCTCCATTCTATGACTTCACACACCTCCATTCTGTGCCTTCACACACCTCCATTCTATGACTTAACACACCTTCATTCTTACTTCACAAACATCCATTCTATGATCACACACCTCCATTCTATGACTTCACACACCTCCATTCTATGACTTCACACCTCCATTCTGTGACTTCACACACCTCCATTCTATGATTTCACACACCACCATTGTGAATTCACACACCTACATTCTATGAGTTTACACACCTCCATTCTGACTTCACACACCTCCATTCTATGACTTCACACACCTCCATTCTGACTTCACACACCTCCATTCTATGACTTCACACAACTCCATTCTGACTTCACACACCTCCATTCTGTGACTTCACACACCTCCATTCCATGACTTCACACACCTCCATTCGATGACTTCACAAACCTCCATTCTTTGACTTCACACACCTCCATTCTATGATTTCACACACCTCCGTTCTGACTTCATACACCTCCATTCTATGACTTCACACACCTCCATTCTGTGACTTCACACACCTCAATTCTGTGACTTCACACACCTCCATTATGACTTCACACACCTCCATTCTATGACTTCACACACCTCCATTCTATGACTTCACACACCTAGATTCTGTGACTTCACACACCTCCGTTCTGAGTTCACACACCTCAATTCTGTGACTTCACACACCTCCATTCTGACTTCACCCTGCTCCATTCAATGACTTCACACAACTCCATTCTGTGACTTCGCACACCTCCAATCTGACTTCACACAGCTCCACTCTATGCCTTCCCACACCTCTATTCTATGATTTCACACACCTCCATTCTATGACTTCACACACCTCCATTCTGTGATTTCACACACTTCCATTCTGAGTTCAAACACCTCCGTTCTCTGACTTAACACACCTCCATTCTGTGACTTCATACACCTCCATTCTATGACTTCATACACCTCCATTCTATGACTTCACAAACCTCCATTCTGACTTCACACACCTCCATTCTGACTTCACAAACATCAATTCTGTGACTTCACACACCTCCATTCTATGACTTCACACACCTCCATTCTATGACTTCACACACCTCCATTCTATGACTTCACACACTTCCATTCTTTGACTTCACACACCTCCATTTTTTGAGTTCATACATCTCCATTGTGAGTTCACACACCTGATTCTATGACTTCACACACCTCCATTCTTTGACGTCACACACCTCCATTCTGTGACTTCACACACCTCCATTCTGACTTCACACAACTCCATTCTATGACTTCACACACCTCCATTCTGTCCCTTCACACATCTCCATTATATGACTTAACACACCTTCATTCTTACTTCACAAACATTCATTCTATGACTTCACACACCTCCATTCTATGACTTCACACACCTCCATTCTATGACTTTACACACCTCCATTCGGTGACTTCACACACCTCAATTCTGTGACTTCACACACCTACATTATAACTTCTCAAACCTCCATTCTATGACTTCACACACCTCCATTCTGACTTCACACACCTCCATTCTATGACTTCCACACCTCCATTCTATGACTTCACATACCTCCATTGTGACTTCACACACCTCCATTCTATGAGTTCCCACACCTCCATTCTGACTTCACACACCTCCATTCTGTGACTTCACAAACCTCCATTCTGTGTCTTCCCACACCTCCATTCTGAGTTCACAGACCTCAATTCTGTGACTTCACACACCTCAATTCTGGCTTCACACACCTCCATTCTATGACTTCACACAATTCCTTTCTATGACTTCACACACCTCCATTCTTTGACTTCACACACCTCCATTGTGAGTTCACACACCTCCATTCTATGACTTCACACACATCCATTATTACTTCACGCAGCTCCATTCTATGACTTCACACACCTCCATTCTGTGCCTTCACACACCTCCATTCTATGACTTAACACACCTTCATTCTTACTTCACAAACATCCATTCTATGATCACACACCTCCATTCTATGACTTCACACACCTCCATTCTATGACTGCACACACCTCCATTCAGTGACTTCACACCTCAATTCTGTGACTTCACACACCTCCATTATGACTTCACACACCTCCATTCTATGACTTCACACACCTCCATTCTATGACTTCACACACCTCCATTCTATGACTTCACACACCTCCAATCTATGACTTCACAAACCTCCATTCTGACTTCACACACGTCCATTCTGACTTCACAAACATCAATTCTGTTACTTCACACACCTCCATTCTATGACTTCACACACCTCCATTCTGATTTCACACACCTCCATTCTATGACTTCACACAACTCCATTCTAACTTCACACACCTCCATTCTATGACTTCACACACGTGCATTGTGACTTCACACACCTCCATTCTATGACTTCATACACCTCCATTCTGACTTCACACACCTCCATTCAGACTTCACAAACATCAGTTCTGACTTCACACACCTCCATTCTTTGACTTCACAAACCTCCATTGTGAGTTCACACACCTCCATTCTGAATTCACAAACATCAATTCTGTGACTTCACACACCTCCATTCTATGACTTCACACACCTCCATTCTATGACTTCATACACCTCCATTCTATAACTTCACAAACCTCCATTCTGACTTCACACACCTCCATTCTGACTTCACAAACATCAATTCTGTGACTTCACACACCTCCATTCTATGACTTCACACACCTCCATTCTATGACTTCACACACCTCCATTCTATGACTTCATACACCTCCATTCTATAACTTCACAAACCTCCATTCTGACTTCACACACCTCCATTCTGACTTCACAAACATCAATTCTGTGACTTCACACACTTCCATTCTTTGACTTCACACACCTCCATTTTTTGAGTTCATACATCTCCATTGTGAGTTCACACACCTGATTCTATGACTTCACACACCTCCATTCTTTGACGTCACACACCTCCATTCTGTGACTTCACACACCTCCATTCTGACTTCACACAGCTCCATTCTATGACTTCACACATCTCCATTCTGTCCCTTCACACATCTCCATTATATGACTTAACACACCTTCATTCTTACTTCACAAACATTCATTCTATGACTTCACACACCTCCATTCTATGACTTCACACACCTCCATTCTATGACTTTACACACCTCCATTCTGTGACTTCACACACCTACATTATAACTTCTCAAACCTCCATTCTATGACTTCACACACATCCATTCTGACTTCACACACCTCCATTCTATGACTTCCACACCTCCATTCTATGACTTCACATACCTCCATTGTGACTTCACACACCTCCATTCTATGAGTTCCCACACCTCCATTCTGACTTCACACACCTCCATTCTGTGACTTCACAAACCTCCATTCTGTGTCTTCCCACACCTCCATTCTGAGTTCACAGACCTCAATTCTGTGACTTCACACACCTCAATTCTGGCTTCACACACCTCCATTCTATGACTTCACACAATTCCTTTCTATGACTTCACACACCTCCATTCTTTGACTTCACACACCTCCATTGTGAGTTCACACACCTCCATTCTATGACTTCACACACATCCATTATTACTTCACGCACCTCCATTCTATGACTTCACACACCTCCATTCTGTGCCTTCACACACCTCCATTCTATGACTTAACACACCTTCATTCTTACTTCACAAACATCCATTCTATGATCACACACCTCCATTCTATGACTTCACACACCTCCATTCTATGACTGCACACACCTCCATTCAGTGACTTCACACCTCAATTCTGTGACTTCACACACCTCCATTATGACTTCACACACCTCCATTCTATGACTTCACACACCTCCATTCTATGCCTTCACACACCTAGATTCTGTGACTTCACACACCTCCGTTCTGAGTTCACACACCTCAATTCTGTGACTTCACACACCTCCATTCTGACTTCACCCAGCTCCATTCAATGACTTCACACAACTCCATTCTGTGACTTCGCACACCTCCAATCTGACTTCACACAGCTCCACTCTATGCCTTCCCACACCTCTATTCTATGATTTCACACACCTCCATTCTATGACTTCACACACCTCCATTCTGTGATTTCACACACCTCCATTCTGAGTTCAAACACCTCCGTTCTCTGACTTAACACACCTCCATTCTGTGACTTCACACACCACCATTCTGAGTTCACACACCTCCATTCTGTGACTTCACACACCTCAATTCTGACTTCAAACAGCTCCATCCTATGACTTCACACACCTACATTCTGTGCCTTCACACACCTCCATTCTATGACTTAACACACCTTCATTCTTACTTCACAAACATCCATTCTATGACTTCACATACCTCCATTCTATGACTTCACACACCTCCATTCTATGACTTCACAAACCTCCATTCTGTGACTTCACACACCTCAATTCTGTGACTTCACACACCTCCATTATGACTTCACACACATCCATTCTATGACTTCACACACCTCCATTCTATGACTTCACACACATTCATTCTGTGACTTCACACACCTCCATTCTGTGACTTCACACAACTCGAATCTGACTTCACACAGGTCCATTCTATGACTTCACACACCTCCATTCTACGACTTCACACACCTCCATTCTATGACTTCACACACCTCCATTCTGACTTCACACACCTCCATTCTGACTTCACAAACATCAATTCTGTGACTTCACACACCTCCATTCTCTGACTTCACACACCTCCATTGTGAGTTCACACACCTCCATTGTATGACTTCACACACCTCCATTATGACTTCACGCAGCTCCATTCTATGACTTCACACACCTCCATCCTGTGCCTTCACACACCCCCATTCTATGACTTAACACACCTTCATTCTTACTTCACAAACATCCACTCTATGATCACACACCTCCATTCTATGACTTCACACACCTCCATTCTATGACTGCACACACCTCCATTCTGTGACTTCACACCTCAATTCTGTGACTTCACACACCTCCATTATGACTTCACAAACCTCCATTCTATGACTTCACACACCTCCATTCTGAGTTCACACACCTCCATTCTCACTTCACACACCTCCATTCTGTGACTTCACACATGTCAATTTTCACTTCACACAGCTTCATTCTATGACTTCACACACCTCCATACTGTGACTTCACACACCTCCATTCTATGATTTCACACACCTCCATTGTGACTTCACACACCTCCATTCTATGAGTTCACACACCTCCATTCTGACTTCACACACCTCCATTCTATGACTTCACACACCACCATTCAGACTTCACACACCTCCATTCTATGACTTCACACACCTCCATTCTATGATTTCACAAACCTCCGTTCTGACTTCACACACCTCCATTCTATGACTTCACACAACTCCATTCTGTGACTTCACACACCTCAATTCTGTGACTTCACACACCTCCATTATGACTTCACACACCTCCATTCTATGACTTCACACACCTCCATTCTATGACTTCACACACCTAGATTCTGTGACTTTACACACCTCCGTTCTGAGTTCACACACCTCAATTCTGTGACTTCACACACCTCCATTCTGACTTCACCCAGCTCCATTCAATGACTTCACACACCTCCATGCTGTGACTTCGCACACCTCCAATCTGACTTCACACAGCTCCACTCTATGCCTTCCCACACCTCCATTCTATGATTTCACACACCTTCATTCTATGACTTCACACACCTCCATTCTGTGATTTCACACACTTCCATTCTGAGTTCAAACACCTCCGTTCTGTGACTTAACACACCACCATTCTGAGTTCACACACCTACATTCTGTGAATTCACACACCTCCATTCTGACTTCAAACAGCTCCATTCTGTGACTTCACACACCTCCATTCTGTGCCTTCACACACCTCCATTCTGTGACTTAACACACCTTCATTCTTACTTCACAAACATCCATTCTATGACTTCACACACCTCCATCTATGACTTCACACACCTCCATTCTATGACTTCACACACCTCGATTGTGAGTTCACACACATCAATTCTGAATTCACAAACATCCATTCTGTGACTTCACACACCTGCATTCTATGACTTCACACACCTCCATTCTATGACTTCACACACCTCCATTCTATGACTTCACAAACCTCCATTCTGACTTCACACACCTCCATTCTGACTACACAAACATCAATTCTGTGACTTCACACACCTCCATTCTATGACTTCACACACCTCCATTCTATGACTTCACACATCTCCATTCTGACTTCACACACTTCCATTCTTTGACTTCAAACACCTCCATTTTTTGATTTCACACATCTCCATTGTGATTTCACAGACCTCCATTCTATGACTTCACACACCTCCATTCTGACTTCACACAGCTCCATTCTAAGACTTCACACACCTCCATTCTGTGCCTTCACACATCTCCATTTTATGACTTTACACACCTTCATTCTTACTTCACAAACATTCATTCTATGACTTCACACACCTCCATTCTATGACTTCATACACATCCATTCTATGAATTTACCCACCTCCATTTTGTGACTTCACACACCTCAATTCTGTGACTTCACACACCTACATTATGACTTCACACACCTCCATTCTATGACTTCACACACCTCCATTCTGACTTCACACACTTCCATTCTATGACTTCCATACCTCCATTCTGTGACTTCACACACCACCATTCTATGACTTCACATACCTCCTTTGTGACTTCACACACCTCCATTCTATGAGTTCACACACCTCCATTCTGACTTCACACACCTCCATTCTATGACTTCACACACCTCCATTCTGACTTCACACACCTCCATTCTATGACTTCACAAAACTCCATTCTGACTTCACACAACTCCATTCTGTGACTTCACACACCTCCATTCCATGACTTCACACACCTCCATTCGATGTCTTCACACACCTCCATTCTGTGACTTCACACACCACCATTGTTTGACTTCACACACCTCCATTTTTGGACTTCACACACCTCTATTCCATGACTTCACACATCTCCATTTATGAGTTCGCACACCTCCATTTTGACTTCACACACCTCCATTCTGTGACTTCACACACCTTCATTCTACTTCAAAAACATCCATTCTATGACTTCACCCACCTCCATTCTATGACTTCACAAACCTCCATTCTGTGTCTTCACACACCTCCATTCTGAGTTCACACACCTCAATTCTGTGACTTCACACACCTCAATTCTGTCTTCACACACCTCCATTCTATGACTTCACACAATTCTTTCTATGACTTCACACACCTCCATTCTTTGACTTCACACACCTCCATTGTGAGTTCACACACCTCCATTCTATGACTTCACACACCTCCATTATGACTTCACACAGCTCCATTCTATGACTTCACACACCTCCATTCTGTGCCTTCACACACCTCCATTCTATGACTTAACACACCTTCATTCTTACTTCACAAACATCCATTCTATGATCACACACCTCCATTCTATGACTTCACACACCTCCATTCTATGACTTCACACCTCCATTCTGTGACTTCACACACCTCCATTTTATGATTTCACACACCACCATTGTGAATTCACACACCTACATTCTATGAGTTTACACACCTCCATTCTGACTTCACACACCTCCATTCTATGACTTCACACACCTCCATTCTGACTTCACACACCTCCATTCTATGACTTCACACAACTCCATTCTGACTTCACACACCTCCATTCTGTGACTTCACACACCTCCATTCCATGACTTCACACACCTCCATTCGATGACTTCACAAACCTCCATTCTTTGACTTCACACACCTCCATTCTATGATTTCACACACCTCCGTTCTGACTTCATACACCTCCATTCTATGACTTCACACACCTCCATTCTGTGACTTCACACACCTCAATTCTGTGACTTCACACACCTCCATTATGACTTCACACACCTCCATTCTATGACTTCACACACCTCCATTCTATGACTTCACACACCTAGATTCTGTGACTTCACACACCTCCGTTCTGAGTTCACACACCTCAATTCTGTGACTTCACACACCTCCATTCTGACTTCACCCTGCTCCATTCAATGACTTCACACAACTCCATTCTGTGACTTCGCACACCTCCAATCTGACTTCACACAGCTCCACTCTATGCCTTCCCACACCTCTATTCTATGATTTCACACACCTCCATTCTATGACTTCACACACCTCCATTCTGTGATTTCACACACTTCCATTCTGAGTTCAAACACCTCCGTTCTCTGACTTAACACACCTCCATTCTGTGACTTCACACACCACCATTCTGAGTTCACACACCTCCATTCTGTGACTTCACACACCTCAATTCTGACTTCAAACAGCTCCATCCTATGACTTCACACACCTACATTCTGTGCCTTCACACACCTCCATTCTATGACTTAACACACCTTCATTCTTACTTCACAAACATCCATTCTATGACTTCACATACCTCCATTCTATGACTTCACACACCTCCATTCCATGACTTCACAAACCTTCATTCTGTGACTTCACACACCTTAATTCTGTGACTTCACACACCTCCATTATGACTTCACACACATCCATTCTATGACTTCACACACCTCCATTCTATGACTTCACACACATTCATTCTGTGACTTCACACACCTCCATTCTGTGACTTCACACAACTCCAATCTGACTTTACACAGGTCCATTCTATGACTTCACACACCTCCATTCTATGACTTCACACACCTCCATTCTATGACTTCACACACCTCCATTCTGACTTCACACACCTCCATTCTGACTTCACAAACATCAATTCTGTGACTTCACACACCTCCATTCTCTGACTTCACACACCTCCATTGTGAGTTCACACACCTCCATTCTGAAATCACAAACATCAATTCTGTGACTTCACACACCTCCATTCTATGACTTCACACACCTCCATTCTATGACTTCACACACCTCCAATCTATGACTTCACAAACCTCAATTCTGACTTCACACACGTCCATTCTGACTTCACAAACATCAATTCTGTGACTTCACACACCTCCATTCTATGACTTCACACACCTCCATTCTATGACTTCACACACCTCCATTCTATGACTTCACACACTTCCATTCTTTGACTTCACACACCTCAATTTTTTGAGTTCACACAACTCCATTGTGAGTTCACACACCTGATTCTATGACTTCACACACCTCCATTCTTTGACTTCACACACCTCCATTCTATGACTTCACACACCTCCATTCTATGACTTCACAAACCTCCATTCTGACTTCACACACCTCCATTCTGACTTCACAAACATCAATTCTGTGACTTCACACACCTCCATTCTATAACTTCACACACCTCCATTCTATGACTTCACACACCTCCATTCTATGACTTTACACACCTCCATTCTGTGACTTCACACACCTCAATTCTGTGACTTCACACACCTACATTATGACTTCACAAACCTCCATTCTATGACTTCACACACCTCCATTCTGACTTCACACACCTCCATTCTATGACTTCCACACCTCCATTCTATGACTTCACATATCTCCATTGTGACTTCACACACCTCCATTCTATGATATCACACACCTCCATTCTGTCTTCACACACCTCCATTCTGACTTCACAAACATCAATTCTGTGACTTCACACACCTCCATTCTATGACTTCACACACCTCCATTCTATGACTTCACACACCTCCATTCTATGACTTCACACACTTCCATTCTTTGACTTCACACACCTCCATTTTTTGAGTTCACACATCTCCATTGTGAGTTCACACACCTGATTCTATGACTTCACACACCTCCATTTTTGACTTCACACACCTCCATTCTATGACTTCACACACCTCCATTCTGACTACACACAGCTCCATTCTATGACTTCACACACCTCCATTCTGTGCCTTCACACATCCCCATTATATGACTTAACACACCTTCATTCTTACTTCACAAACATTCATTCTATGACTTCACACACCTCCATTCTATGACTTCACACACCTCCATTCTATGACTTTACACACCTCCATTCTGTGACTTCACACACCTCAATTCTGTGACTTCACACACCTACATTATGACTTCACAAACCTCCATTCTATGACTTCACACACCTCCATTCTGACTTCACACACCTCCATTCTATGACTTCCACACCTCCATTCTATGACTTCACATATCTCCATTGTGACTTCACACACCTCCATTCTATGAGTTCCCACACCTCCATTCTGACTTCACACACCTCCATTCTATGATATCACACACCTCCATTCTGTCTTCACACACCTCCATTCTGACTTCACAAACATCAATTCTGTGACTTCACACACCTCCATTCTATGACTTCACACACCTCCATTCTATGACTTCACACACCTCCATTCTATGACTTCACACACTTCCATTCTTTGACTTCACACACCTCCATTTTTTGAGTTCACACATCTCCATTGTGAGTTCACACACCTGATTCTATGACTTCACACACCTCCATTTTTGACTTCACACACCTCCATTCTATGACTTCACACACCTCCATTCTGACTACACACAGCTCCATTCTATGACTTCACACACCTCCATTCTGTGCCTTCACACATCCCCATTATATGACTTAACACACCTTCATTCTTACTTCACAAACATTCATTCTATGACTTCACACACCTCCATTCTATGACTTCACACACCTCCATTCTATGACTTTACACACCTCCATTCTGTGACTTCACACACCTCAATTCTGTGACTTCACACACCTACATTATCACTTCACAAACCTCCATTCTATGACTTCACACAGCTCCATTCTGACTTCACACACCTCCATTCTATGACTTCCACACCTCCATTCTATGACTTCACATACCTCCATTGTGACTTCACACACCTCCATTCTATGAGTTTCCACACCTCCATTCTGTCTTCACACACCTCCATTCTATGACATCACACTCCTCCATTCTGTGACTTCACACACCTCAATTCCATGACTTCACACACCCCCATTCGATGCCTTCACACACCTCCATTCTTTGACTTCACACACTTCCATTCTATGAGTTCACACACCTCCATTTGTGACTCTACACACCACCTTTTTGACTTCACACACCTCCATTCTGTGATTTAACACACCTCCATTCTGTGACTTCACACACCTTTATTGTTTGACTTCACACACCTCCATTCTTTGACTTCACACACCTCCTTTCCATGACTTCATATACCTCCATTCTGTGAGTTCACACACCTCCATTGTGAGTTCACACACCTCCATTCTGTGACTTCACACACCTCCATTGTGTGACTTCACACACCTCCTTTCTGTGACTACACACATCTCAATTCTGTGACTTCACACACCTCCATTCTATGACTTCACACACCTCCATTCTGTGACTTCACACACCTCCATTCTGTGACTTCACACACCTCAATTTTGACTTCACACACTTCCATTCTTTGACTTCACACACCTCCATTCTGTGACTTCACACACCACCATTGTGTGACTTCACACACCTCCATTTTTGGACTTCACACACCTCCATTCCATGACTTCACGCATCTCCATTTTATGAGTTCGCACACCTCCATTTTGACTTCACACACCTACATTCTATGACTTCACACACCTCCATTCTATGACTTTACAAACCTCCATTCTGTGACTTCACACACCTCCATTCTGAGTTCATACACCTCAATTCTGTGATTTCACACACCTGAATTCTGGCTTCACACACCTCCATTCTATGACTTCACACAATTCCTTTCTATGACTTTACACACCTCCATTCTTTGACTTCACACACCTCCATTGTGATTTCACACACCTCCATTCTATGACTTCACACACCTCCATTATGACTTCATATAGCTCCATTCTATGACGTCACACACCTCCATTCAGTGCCTTCACACACCTCCATTCTCTGACTTAACACACCTTCATTCTTACTTCACAAACATCCATTCTATGATCACACACCTCCATTCTATGACTTCACACACCTCCATTCTATGACTTCACACACCTCCATTCTGTGACTTTACACACCTCAATTCTGTGACTTCACAAACCTCCATTATGACTTTACACACCTCCATTCTATGAGTTCACACACCTCCATTCTATGTCTTCACACCTCCATTCTGTGATTTCACACACCTCCATTCTGAGTTCACACACCTCCATTCTGTGACTTCACACACCTCCAATCTGACTTCACACAGCTCCATTCTATGACTTCACACACCTCCATACTGTGACTTCACACACCTCCATTCTATGATTTCACACACCTCCCTTGTGACTTCACACACCTCCATTCTATGACTTCACACAACTCCATTCTATGACTTCACACACTTCCATTCTTTGACTTCACAAACCTCCATTTTTTGAGTTCACACATCTCCATTGTGAGTTCACACACCTGATTCTATGACTTCACACACCTCCATTCTTTGACGTCACACACCTCCATTCTATGACTTCACAAACCTCCATTCTGTGATTTCACACACCTCCATTCTGAGTTCAAACACCTCCATTCTCTGACTTAACACACCTCCATTCTGTGACTTCACACACCACCATTCTGAGTTCACACACCTCCATTCTGTGACTTCACACACCTCAATTCTGACTTCAAACAGCTCCATCCTGTGACTTCACACACCTACATTCTGTGCCTTCACACACCTCCATTCTATGACTTACCACACCTTCATTCTTACTTCACAAACATCCATTCTATGACTTCACATACTTCCATTCTATGACTTCACACACCTCCATTCTATGACTTCACAAACCTCCATTCTGTGACTTCACACACCTCAATTCTGTGACCTCACACCCCTCCATTATGACTTCACACACATCCATTCTATGACTTCACACACCTCCATTCTATGACTTCACACACATTCATTCTGTGACTTCACACACCTCCATTCTGTGACTTCACACAACTCCAATCTGACTTCACACAGGTCCATTCTATGACTTCACACACCTCCATTCTACGACTTCACACACCTCCATTCTATGACTTCCCACACCTCCATTCTGACTTCACACACCTCCATTCTGACTTCACAAACATCAATTCTGTGACTTCACACACCTCCATTCTTTGACTTCACACACCTCCATTGTGAGTTCACACACCTCCATTCTGAAATCACAAACATCAATTCTGTGACTTCACACACCTCCATTCTATGACTTCACACACCTCCATTCTATGACTTCACACACCTCCAATCTATGACTTCACAAACCTCCATTCTGACTTCACACACGTCCATTCTGACTTCACAAACATCAATTCTGTGACTTCACACACCTCCATTCTATGACTTCACACACCTCCATTCTGATTTCACACACCTCCATTCTATGACTTCACACAACTCCATTCTGACTTCACACACCTCCATTCTATGACTTCACACACGTGCATTGTGACTTCACACACCTCCATTCTATGACTTCATACACCTCCATTCTGACTTCACACACCTCCATTCAGACTTCACAAACATCAATTCTGACTTCACACACCTCCATTCTTTGACTTCACACACCTCCATTGTGAGTTCACACACCTCCATTCTGAATTCACAAACATCAATTCTGTGACTTCACACACCTCCATTCTATGACTTCACACACCTCCATTCTATGACTTCACACACCTCCATTCTATGACTTCACAAACCTCCATTCTGACTTCACACACCTCCATTCTGACTTCACAAACATCAATTCTGTGACTTCACACACCTCCATTCTATGACTTCACACACCTCCATTCTATGACTTCACACACCTCCATTCTATGACTTCACACACTTCCATTCTTTGACTTCACACACCTCCATTTTTTGAGTTCATACATCTCCATTGTGAGTTCACACACCTGATTCTATGACTTCACACACCTCCATTCTTTGACGTCACACACCTCCATTCTATGACTTCACACACCTCCATTCTGACTTCACACAGCTCCATTCTATGACTTCACACACCTCCATTCTGTCCCTTCACACATCTCCATTATATGACTTAACACACCTTCATTCTTACTTCACAAACATTCATTCTATGACTTCACACACCTCCATTCTATGACTTCACACACCTCCATTCTATGACTTTACACACCTCCATTCTGTGACTTCACAGACCTCAATTCTGTGACTTCACACACCTCAATTCTGGCTTCACACACCTCCATTCTATGACTTCACACAATTCCTTTCTATGACTTCACACACCTCCATTCTTTGACTTCACACACCTCCATTGTGAGTTCACACACCTCCATTCTATGACTTCACACACATCCATTATTACTTCACGCAGCTCCATTCTATGACTTCACACACCTCCATTCTGTGCCTTCACACACCTCCATTCTATGACTTAACACACCTTCATTCTTACTTCACAAACATCCATTCTATGATCACACACCTCCATTCTATGACTTCACACACCTCCATTCTATGACTGCACACACCTCCATTCAGTGACTTCACACCTCAATTCTGTGACTTCACACACCTCCATTATGACTTCACATACCTCCATTCTATGACTTCACACACCTCCATTCTATGCCTTCACACACCTAGATTCTGTGACTTCACACACCTCCGTTCTGAGTTCACACACCTCAATTCTGTGACTTCACACACCTCCATTCTGACTTCACCCAGCTCCATTCAATGACTTCACACAACTCCATTCTGTGACTTCGCACACCTCCAATCTGACTTCACACAGCTCCACTCTATGCCATCCCACACCTCTATTCTATGATTTCACACACCTCCATTCTATGACTTCACACACCTCCATTCTGTGATTTCACACACCTCCATTCTGAGTTCAAACACCTCCGTTCTCTGACTTAACACACCTCCATTCTGTGACTTCACACACCACCATTCTGAGTTCACACACCTCCATTCTGTGACTTCACACACCTCAATTCTGACTTCAAACAGCTCCATCCTATGACTTCACACACCTACATTCTGTGCCTTCACACACCTCCATTCTATGACTTAACACACCTTCATTCTTACTTCACAAACATCCATTCTATGACTTCACATACCTCCATTCTATGACTTCACACACCTCCATTCCATGACTTCACAAACCTCCATTCTGTGACTTCACACACCTCAATTCTGTGACTTCACACACCTCCATTATGACTTCACACACATCCATTCTATGACTTCACACACCTCCATTCTATGACTTCACACACATTCATTCTGTGACTTCACACACCTCC
Source organism: Megascapheus bottae (assembly GCA_024803745.1). Classification (NCBI taxonomy): domain Eukaryota; kingdom Metazoa; phylum Chordata; class Mammalia; order Rodentia; family Geomyidae; genus Megascapheus; species Megascapheus bottae. The sequence goes on along the minus strand of JANJXV010000163.1, from coordinate 460,128 downwards.
ATTCTGTGACTTCACACAACTCCAATCTGACTTCACACAGGTCCATTCTATGACTTCACACACCTCCATTCTACGACTTCACACACCTCCATTCTATGACTTCACACACCTCCATTCTGACTTCACACTCCTCCATTCTGACTTCACAAACATCAATTCTGTGACTTCACACACCTCCATTCTCTGACTTCACACACCTCCATTGTGAGTTCACACACCTCCATTCTGAAATCACAAACATCAATTCTGTGACTTCACACACCTCCATTCTATGACTTCACACACCTCCATTCTATGACTTCACACACCTCCAATCTATGACTTCACAAACCTCCATTCTGACTTCACACACGTCCATTCTGACTTCACAAACATCAATTCTGTGACTTCACACACCTCCATTCTATGACTTCACACACCTCCATTCTATGACTTCACACACCTCCATTCTATGACTTCACACACTTCCATTCTTTGACTTCACACACCTCCATTTTTTGAGTTCACACAACTCCATTGTGAGTTCACACACCTGATTCTATGACTTCACACACCTCCATTCTTTGACTTCACACACCTCCATTCTATGACTTCACACTCTTCCATTCTGACTTCACACAGCTCCATTCTATGACTTCACACACCTCCATTCTGTGCCTTCACATATCTCCATTATATGACTTAACACACCTTCATTCTTACTTCACAAACATTCATTCTATGACTTCACACACCTCCATTCTATGCCTTCACACACCTCCATTCTATGACTTTACACACCTCCATTCTGTGACTTCACACACCTCAATTCTGTGACTTCACACACCTACATTATGACTTCACAAACCTCCATTCTATGACTTCACACACCTCCATTCTGACTTCACACACCTCCATTCTATGACTTCCACACCTCCATTCTATGACTTCACATACCTCCATTGTGACTTCACACACCTCCATTCTATGAGTTCCCACACCTCCATTCTGACTTCACACACCTCCATTCTGTGACTTCACAAACCTCCATTCTGTGTCTTCCCACACCTCCATTCTGAGTTCACACACCTCAATTCTGTGACTTCACACACCTCAATTCTGGCTTCACACACCTCCATTCTATGACTTCACACAATTCCTTTCTATGACTTCACACACCTCCATTCTGTGACTTCACACACCTCCATTGTGAGTTCACACACCTCCATTGTATGACTTCACACACCTCCATTATGACTTCACGCAGCTCCATTCTATGACTTCACACACCTCCATCCTGTGCCTTCACACACCCCCATTCTATGACTTAACACACCTTCATTCTTACTTCACAAACATCCACTCTATGATCACACACCTCCATTCTATGACTTCACACACCTCCATTCTATGACTGCACACACCTCCATTCTGTGACTTCACACCTCAATTTTGTGACTTCACACACCTCCATTATGACTTCACACACCTCCATTCTATGACTTCACACACCTCCATTCTGAGTTCACACACCTCCATTCTCACTTCACACACCTCCATTCTATGACTTCACACATGTCAATTCTCACTTCACACAGCTTCATTCTATGACTTCACACACCTCCATACTGTGAATTCACACACCTCCATTCTATGATTTCACACGCCTCCATTGTGACTTCACACACCTCCATTCTATGAGTTCACACACCTCCATTCTGACTTCACACACCTCCATTCTATGACTTCACACACCACCATTCAGACTTCACACACCTCCATTCTATGACTTCACCCAACTCCATTCTGACGTCACACACCTCTATTCTGTGACTTCACACACCTCCATTCCATGACTTCACACACCTCCATTCGATGACTTCACACACCTCCATTCTTTGACTTCACACACCTCCATTCTATGATTTCACACACCTCCGTTCTGACTTCACACACCTCCATTCTATGACTTCACACACCTCCATTCTGTGACTTCACACACCTCAATTCTGTGACTTCACACACCTCCATTATGACTTCACACACCTCCATTCTATGACTTCACACACCTCCATTCTATGACTTCACACACCTAGATTCTGTGACTTCACACACCTCCGTTCTGAGTTCACACACCTCAATTCTGTGACTTCACACACCTCCATTCTGACTTCACCCAGCTCCATTCAATGACTTCACACACCTCCATGCTGTGACTTCGCACACCTCCAATCTGACTTCACACAGCTCCACTCTATGCCTTCCCACACCTCCATTCTATGATTTCACACACCTCCATTCTATGACATCACACACCTCCATTCTGTGATTTCACACACTTCCATTCTGAGTTCAAACACCTCCGTTCTGTGACTTAACACACCACCATTCTGAGTTCACACACCTACATTCTGTGACTTCACACACCTCCATTCTGACTTCAAACAGCTCCATTCTGTGACTTCACACACCTCCATTCTGTGCCTTCACACACCTCCATTCTGTGACTTAACACACCTTCATTCTTACTTCACAAACATCCATTCTATGACTTCACACACCTCCATCTATGACTTCACACACCTCCATTCTATGACTTCACAAACCTCCATTCTGTGACTTCACACACCTCAATTCTGTGACTTCACACAACTCCATTATGACTTCACACACATCCATTCTATGACTTCACACACCTCCATTCTATGACTTCACACACCTTCATTCTGTGACTTCACACACCTCCATTCTGAGTTCACACACCTCCATTCTGTGACTTCACACACCTCCATTCTACGACTTCACACAACTCCATTGTGACTTCACACAGCTCCATTCTATGAGTTCACACACCTCCATTCTGACTTCACACACCTCCATTCTATGACTTCACACACCTCCATTCTTTGACGTCACACACCTCCATTCTATGACTTCACACACCTCCATTCTGACTTCACACAGCTCCATTCTATGACTTCACACACCTCCATTCTGTCCCTTCACACATCTCCATTATATGACTTAACACACCTTCATTCTTACTTCAGAAACATTCATTCTATGACTTCACACACCTCCATTCTATGACTTCACACACCTCCATTCTATGACTTTACACACCTCCATTCTGTGACTTCACACACCTCAATTCTGTGACTTCACAACCTACATTATAACTTCTCAAACCTGCATTCTATGACTTCACACACCTCCATTCTGACTTCACACACCTCCATTCTATGACTTCCACACCTCCATTCTATGACTTCACATACCTCCATTGTGACTTCACACACCTCCATTCTATGAGTTCCCACACCTCCATTCTAACTTCACACACCTCCATTCTGTGACTTCACAAACCTCCATTCTGTGTCTTCCCACACCTCCATTCTGAGTTCACAGACCTCTATTCTGTGACTTCACACACCTCCATTCTGACTTCACCCAGCTCCATTCAATGACTTCACACACCTCCATGCTGTGACTTCGCACACCTCCAATCTGACTTCACACAGCTCCACTCTATGCCTTCCCACACCTCCATTCTATGATTTCACACACCTCCATTCTATGACTTCACACACCTCCATTCTGTGATTTCACACACTTCCATTCTGAGTTCAAACACCTCCGTTCTGTGACTTAACACACCACCATTCTGAGTTCACACACCTACATTCTGTGACTTCACACACCTCCATTCTGACTTCAAACAGCTCCATTCTGTGACTTCACACACCTCCATTCTGTGCCTTCACACACCTCCATTCTGTGACTTAACACACCTTCATTCTTACTTCACAAACATCCATTCTATGACTTCACACACCTCCATCTATGACTTCACACACCTCCATTCTATGACTTCACAAACCTCCATTCTGTGACCTCACACACCTCAATTCTGTGACTTCACACAACTCCATTATGACTTCACACACATCCATTCTATGACTTCACACACCTCCATTCTATGACTTCACACACCTTCATTCTGTGACTTCACACACCTCCATTCTGAGTTCACACACCTCCATTCTGTGACTTCACACAACACCAATCTGACTTCACACTGCTCCATTCTATGACTTCACACACCTCCATTCTGTGACTTCACACACCTCCATTCTACGACTTCACACATCTCCATTGTGACTTCACACAGCTCCATTCTATGAGTTCACACACCTCCATTCTGACTTCACACACCTCCATTCTATGACTTCACACACCTCCATTCTTTGACGTCACACACCTCCATTCTATGACTTCACACACCTCCATTCTGACTTCACACAGCTCCATTCTATGACTTCACACACCTCCATTCTGTCCCTTCACACATCTCCATTATATGACTTAACACACCTTCATTCTTACTTCACAAACATTCATTCTATGACTTCACACACCTCCATTCTATGACTTCACACACCTCCATTCTATGACTTTACACACCTCCATTCTGTGACTTCACACACCTGAATTCTGTGACTTCACAACCTACATTATAACTTCTCAAACCTCCATTCTATGACTTCACACACCTCCATTCTGACTTCACACACCTCCATTCTATGACTTCCACACCTCCATTCTATGACTTCACATACCTCCATTGTGACTTCACACACCTCCATTCTATGAGTTCCCACACCTCCATTCTGACTTCACACACCTCCATTCTGTGACTTCACAAACCTCCATTCTGTGTCTTCCCACACCTCCATTCTGAGTTCACAGACCTCAATTCTGTGACTTCACACACCTCAATTCTGGCTTCACACACCTCCATTCTATGACTTCACACAATTCCTTTCTATGACTTCACACACCTCCATTCTTTGACTTCACACACCTCCATTGTGAGTTCACACACCTCCATTCTATGACTTCACACACATCCATTATTACTTCACGCAGCTCCATTCTATGACTTCACACACCTCCATTCTGTGCCTTCACACACCTCCATTCTATGACTTAACACACCTTCATTCTTACTTCACAAACATCCATTCTATGATCACACACCTCCATTCTATGACTTCACACACCTCCATTCTATGACTGCACACACCTCCATTCAGTGACTTCACACCTAAATTCTGTGACTTCACACACCTCCATTATGACTTCACACACCTCCATTCTATGACTTCACACACCTCCATTCTATGCCTTCACACACCTAGATTCTGTGACTTCACACACCTCCATTCTGACTTCACCCAGCTCCATTCAATGACTTCACACAACTCCATTCTGTGACTTCGCACACCTCCAATCTGACTTCACACAGCTCCACTCTATGCCTTCCCACACCTCTATTCTATGATTTCATACACCTCCATTCTATGACTTCACACACCTCCATTCTGTGATTTCACACACCTCCATTCTGAGTTCAAACACCTCCGTTCTCTGACTTAACACACCTCCATTCTGTGACTTCACACACCACCATTCTGAGTTCACACACCTCCATTCTGTGACTTCACACACCTCAATTCTGACTTCAAACAGCTCCATCCTATGACTTCACACACCTACATTCTGTGCCTTCACACACCTCCATTCTATGACTTAACACACCTTCATTCTTACTTCACAAACATCCATTCTATGACTTCACATACCTCCATTCTATGACTTCACACACCTCCATTCTATGACTTCACACACCTCCATTCTACGACTTCACACACCTCCATTCTATGACTTCACACACCTCCATTCTGACTTCACACACCTCCATTCTGACTTCACAAACATCAATTCTGTGACTTCACACACCTCCATTCTCTGACTTCACACACCTCCATTGTGAGTTCACACACCTCCATTCTGAAATCACAAACATCAATTCTGTGACTTCACACACCTCCATTCTATGACTTCACACACCTCCATTCTATGACTTCACACACCTCCAATCTATGACTTCACAAACCTCCATTCTGACTTCACACACGTCCATTCTGACTTCACAAACATCAATTCTGTGACTTCACACACCTCCATTCTATGACTTCACACACCTCCATTCTATGACTTCACACACCTCCATTCTATGACTTCACACACTTCCATTCTTTGACTTCACACACCTCCATTTTTTGAGTTCACACAACTCCATTGTGAGTTCACACACCTGATTCTATGACTTCACACACCTCCATTCTTTGACTTCACACACCTCCATTCTATGACTTCACACTCTTCCATTCTGACTTCACACAGCTCCATTCTATGACTTCACACACCTCCATTCTGTGCCTTCACACATCTCCATTATATGACTTAACACACCTTCATTCTTACTTCACAAACATTCATTCTATGACTTCACACACCTCCATTCTATGCCTTCACACACCTCCATTCTATGCCTTCACACACCTCCATTCTATGACTTTACACACCTCCATTCTGTGACTTCACACACCTCAATTCTGTGACTTCACACACCTACATTATGACTTCACAAACCTCCATTCTATGACTTCACACACCTCCATTCTGACTTCACACACCTCCATTCTATGACTTCCACACCTCCATTCTATGACTTCACATACCTCCATTGTGACTTCACACACCTCCATTCTATGAGTTCCCACACCTCCATTCTGACTTCACACACCTCCATTCTGTGACTTCACAAACCTCCATTCTGTGTCTTCCCACACCTCCATTCTGAGTTCACACACCTCAATTCTGTGACTTCACACACCTCAATTCTGGCTTCACACACCTCCATTCTATGACTTCACACAATTCCTTTCTATGACTTCACACACCTCCATTCTGTGACTTCACACACCTCCATTGTGAGTTCACACACCTCCATTGTATGACTTCACACACCTCCATTATGACTTCACGCAGCTCCATTCTATGACTTCACACACCTCCATCCTGTGCCTTCACACACCCCCATTCTATGACTTAACACACCTTCATTCTTACTTCACAAACATCCACTCTATGATCACACACCTCCATTCTATGACTTCACACACCTCCATTCTATGACTGCACACACCTCCATTCTGTGACTTCACACCTCAATTCTGTGACTTCACACACCTCCATTAGGACTTCACACACCTCCATTCTATGACTTCACACACCTCCATTCTGAGTTCACACACCTCCATTCTCACTTCACACACCTCCATTCTATGACTTCACACATGTCAATTCTCACTTCACACAGCTTCATTCTATGACTTCACACACCTCCATACTGTGACTTCACACACCTCCATTCTATGATTTCACACGCCTCCATTGTGACTTCACACACCTCCATTCTATGAGTTCACACACCTCCATTCTGACTTCACACACCTCCATTCTATGACTTCACACACCACCATTCAGACTTCACACACCTCCATTCTATGACTTCACCCAACTCCATTCTGACGTCACACACCTCTATTCTGTGACTTCACACACCTCCATTCCATGACTTCACACACCTCCATTCGATGACTTCACACACCTCCATTCTTTGACTTCACACACCTCCATTCTATGATTTCACACACCTCCGTTCTGACTTCACACACCTCCATTCTATGACTTCACACACCTCCATTCTGTGACTTCACACACCTCAATTCTGTGACTTCATACACCTCCATTATGACTTCACACACCTCCATTCTATGACTTCACACACCTCCATTCTATGACTTCACACACCTAGATTCTGTGACTTCACACACCTCCGTTCTGAGTTCACACACCTCAGTTCTGTGACTTCACACACCTCCATTCTGACTTCACCCAGCTCCATTCAATGACTTCACACACCTCCATGCTGTGACTTCGCACACCTCCAATCTGACTTCACACAGCTCCACTCTATGCCTTCCCACACCTCCATTCTATGATTTCACACACCTCCATTCTATGACTTCACACACCTCCATTCTGTGATTTCACACACTTCCATTCTGAGTTCAAACACCTCCGTTCTGTGACTTAACACACCACCATTCTGAGTTCACACACCTACATTCTGTGACTTCACACACCTCCATTCTGACTTCAAACAGCTCCATTCTGTGACTTCACACACCTCCAATCTGTGCCTTCACACACCTCCATTGTGTGACTTAACACACCTTCATTCTTACTTCACAAACATCCATTCTATGACTTCACACACCTCCATCTATGACTTCACACACCTCCATTCTATGACTTCACAAACCTCCATTCTGTGACTTCACACACCTCAATTCTGTGACTTCACACAACTCCATTATGACTTCACACACATCCATTCTATGACTTCACACACCTCCATTCTATGACTTCACACACCTTCATTCTGTGACTTCACACACCTTCATTCTGAGTTCACACACCTCCATTCTGTGACTTCACACACCTCCATTCTACGACTTCACACATCTCCATTGTGACTTCACACAGCTCCATTCTATGAGTTCACACACCTCCATTCTGACTTCACACACCTCCATTCTATGACTTCACACACCTCCATTCTTTGACGTCACACACCTCCATTCTATGACTTCACACACCTCCATTCTGACTTCACACAGCTCCATTCTATGACTTCACACACCTCCATTCTGTCCCTTCACACATCTCCATTATATGACTTAACACACCTTCATTCTTACTTCAGAAACATTCATTCTATGACTTCACACACCTCCATTCTATGACTTCACACACCTCCATTCTATGACTTTACACACCTCCATTCTGTGACTTCACACACCTCAATTCTGTGACTTCACAACCTACATTATAACTTCTCAAACCTCCATTCTATGACTTCACACACCTCCATTCTGACTTCACACACCTCCATTCTATGACTTCACACACCTCCATTCTATGACTTTACACACCTCCATTCTGTGACTTCACACACCTCAATTCTGTGACTTCACAACCTACATTATAACTTCTCAAACCTCCATTCTATGACTTCACACACCTCCATTCTGACTTCACACACCTCCATTCTATGACTTCCACACCTCCATTCTATGACTTCACATACCTCCATTGTGACTTCACACACCTCCATTCTATGAGTTCCCACACCTCCATTCTGACTTCACACACCTCCATTCTGTGACTTCACAAACCTCCATTCTGTGTCTTCCCACACCTCCATTCTGAGTTCACAGACCTCAATTCTGTGACTTCACACACCTCCATTCTGACTTCACCCAGCTCCATTCAATGACTTCACACACCTCCATGCTGTGACTTCGCACACCTCCAATCTGACTTCACACAGCTCCACTCTATGCCTTCCCACACCTCCATTCTATGATTTCACACACCTCCATTCTATGACTTCACACACCTCCATTCTGTGATTTCACACACTTCCATTCTGAGTTCAAACACCTCCGTTCTGTGACTTAACACACCACCATTCTGAGTTCACACACCTACATTCTGTGACTTCACACACCTCCATTCTGACTTCAAACAGCTCCATTCTGTGACTTCACACACCTCCATTCTGTGCCTTCACACACCTCCATTCTGTGACTTAACACACCTTCATTCTTACTTCACAAACATCCATTCTATGACTTCAAACACCTCCATCTATGACTTCACACACCTCCATTCTATGACTTCACAAACCTCCATTCTGTGACTTCACACACCTCAATTCTGTGACTTCACACAACTCCATTATGACTTCACACACATCCATTCTATGACTTCACACACCTCCATTCTATGACTTCACACACCTTCATTCTGTGAATTCACACACCTCCATTCTGAGTTCACACACCTCCATTCTGTGACTTCACACAACTCCAATCTGACTTCACACAGCTCCATTCTATGACTTCACACACCTCCATTCTGTGACTTCACACACCTCCATTCTACGACTTCACACATCTCCATTGTGACTTCACACAGCTCCATTCTATGAGTTCACACACCTCCATTCTGACTTCACACACCTCCATTCTATGACTTCACACACCTCCATTCTTTGACGTCACACACCTCCATTCTATGACTTCACACACCTCCATTCTGACTTCACACAGCTCCATTCTATGACTTCACACACCTCCATTCTGTCCCTTCACACATCTCCATTATATGACTTAACACACCTTCATTCTTACTTCACAAACATTCATTCTATGACTTCACACACCTCCATTCTATGACTTCACACACCTCCATTCTATGACTTTACACACCTCCATTCTGTGACTTCACACACCTCAATTCTGTGACTTCACAACCTACATTATAACTTCTCAAACCTCCATTCTATGACTTCACACACCTCCATTCTGACTTCACACACCTCCATTCTATGACTTCCACACCTCCATTCTATGACTTCACATACCTCCATTGTGACTTCACACACCTCCATTCTATGAGTTCCCACACCTCCATTCTGACTTCACACACCTCCATTCTGTGACTTCACAAACCTCCATTCTGTGTCTTCCCACACCTCCATTCTGAGTTCACAGACCTCAATTCTGTGACTTCACACACCTCAATTCTGGCTTCACACACCTCCATTCTATGACTTCACACAATTCCTTTCTATGACTTCACACACCTCCATTCTTTGACTTCACACACCTCCATTGTGAGTTCACACACCTCCATTCTATGACTTCACACACATCCATTATTACTTCACGCAGCTCCATTCTATGACTTCACACACCTCCATTCTGTGCCTTCACACACCTCCATTCTATGACTTAACACACCTTCATTCTTACTTCACAAACATCCATTCTATGATCACACACCTCCATTCTATGACTTCACACACCTCCATTCTATGACTGCACACACCTCCATTCAGTGACTTCACACCTCAATTCTGTGACTTCACACACCTCCATTATGACTTCACACACCTCCATTCTATGACTTCACACACCTCCATTCTATGCCTTCACACACCTAGATTCTGTGACTTCACACACCTCCGTTCTGAGTTCACACACCTCAATTCTGTGACTTCACACACCTCCATTCTGACTTCACCCAGCTCCATTCAATGACTTCACACAACTCCATTCTGTGACTTCGCACACCTCCAATCTGACTTCACACAGCTCCACTCTATGCCTTCCCACACCTCTATTCTATGATTTCACACACCTCCATTCTATGACTTCACACACCTCCATTCTGTGATTTCACACACCTCCATTCTGAGTTCAAACACCTCCGTTCTCTGACTTAACACACCTCAATTCTGTGACTTCACACACCTCAATTCTGACTTCAAACAGCTCCATCCTATGACTTCACACACCTACATTCTGTGCCTTCACACACCTCCATTCTATGACTTAACACACCTTCATTCTTACTTCACAAACATCCATTCTATGACTTCACATACCTCCATTCTATGACTTCACACACCTCCATTCTATGACTTCACAAACCTCCATTCTGTGACTTCACACACCTCAATTCTGTGACTTCACACACCTCCATTATGACTTCACACACATCCATTCTATGACTTCACACACCTCCATTCTATGACTTCACACACATTCATTCTGTGACTTCACACACCTCCATTCTGTGACTTCACACAACTCCAATCTGACTTCACACAGGTCCATTCTATGACTTCACACACCTCCATTCTATGACTTCACACACATTCATTCTATGACTTCACACACCTCCATTCTGACTTCACACACCTCCATTCTGACTTCACAAACATCAATTCTGTGACTTCACACACCTCCATTCTCTGACTTCACACACCTCCATTGTGAGTTCACACACCTCCATTCTGAAATCACAAACATCAATTCTGTGACTTCACACACCTCCATTCTATGACTTCACACACCTCCATTCTATGACTTCACACACCTCCAATCTATGACTTCACAAACGTCCATTCTGACTTCACACACGTCCATTCTGACTTCACAAACATCAATTCTGTGACTTCACACACCTCCATTCTATGACTTCACACACCTCCATTCTATGACTTCACACACCTCCATTCTATGACTTCACACACTTCCATTCTTTGACTTCACACACCTCCATTTTTTGAGTTCACACAACTCCATTGTGAGTTCACACACCTGATTCTATGACTTCACACACCTCCATTCTTTGACTTCACACACCTCCATTCTATGACTTCACACTCTTCCATTCTGACTTCACACAGCTCCATTCTATGACTTCACACACCTCCATTCTGTGCCTTCACACATCTCCATTATATGACTTAACACACCTTCATTCTTACTTCACAAACATTCATTCTATGACTTCACACACCTCCATTCTATGCCTTCACACACCTCCATTCAATGACTTTACACACCTCCATTCTGTGACTTCACACACCTCAATTCTGTGACTTCACACACCTACATTATGACTTCACAAACCTCCATTCTATGACTTCACACACCTCCATTCTGACTTCACACACCTCCATTCTATGACTTCCACACCTCCATTCTATGACTTCACATACCTCCATTGTGACTTCACACACCTCCATTCTATGAGTTCCCACACCTCCATTCTGACTTCACACACCTCCATTCTGTGACTTCACAAACCTCCATTCTGTGTCTTCCCACACCTCCATTCTGAGTTCACACACTTCAATTCTGTGACTTCACACACCTCAATTCTGGCTTCACACACCTCCATTCTATGACTTCACACAATTCCTTTCTATGACTTCACACACCTCCATTCTTTGACTTCACACACCTCCATTGTGAGTTCACACACCTCAATTGTATGACTTCACACACCTCCATTATGACTTCACGCAGCTCCATTCTACGACTTCACACACCTCATCCTGTGCCTTCACACACCCCCATTCTATGACTTAACACACCTTCATTCTTACTTCACAAACATCCACTCTATGATCACACACCTCCATTCTATGACTTCACACACCTCCATTCTATGACTGCACACACCTCCATTCTGTGACTTCACACCTCAATTCTGTGACTTCACACACCTCCATTATGACTTCACACACCTCCATTCTATGACTTCACACACCTCCATTCTGAGTTCACACACCTCCATTCTCACTTCACACACCTCCATTCTGTGACTTCACACATGTCAATTCTCACTTCACACAGCTTCATTCTATGACTTCACACACCTCCATACTGTGACTTCACACACCTCCATTCTATGATTTCACACGCCTCCATTGTGACTTCACACACCTCCATTCTATGAGTTCACACACCTAAATTCTGACTTCACACACCTCCATTCTATGACTTCACACACCACCATTCAGACTTCACACACCTCCATTCTATGACTTCACCCAACTCCATTCTGACGTCACACACCTCTATTCTGTGACTTCACACACCTCCATTCCATGACTTCACACACCTCCATTCGATGACTTCACACACCTCCATTCTTTGACTTCACACACCTCCATTCTATGATTTCACACACCTCCGTTCTGACTTCACACACCTCTATTCTATGACTTCACACACCTCCATTCTGTGACTTCACACACCTCAATTCTGTGACTTCACACACCTCCATTATGACTTCACACACCTCCATTCTATGACTTCACACACCTCCATTCTATGACTTCACACACCTAGATTCTGTGACTTCACACACCTCCGTTCTGAGTTCACACACCTCAATTCTGTGACTTCACACACCTCCATTCTGACTTCACCCAGCTCCATTCAATGACTTCACACACCTCCATGCTGTGACTTCGCACACCTCCAATCTGACTTCACACAGGTCCACTCTATGCCTTCCCACACCTCCATTCTATGATTTCACACACCTCCATTCTATGACTTCACACACCTCCATTCTGTGATTTCACACACTTCCATTCTGAGTTCAAACACCTCCGTTCTGTGACTTAACACACCACCATTCTGAGTTCACACACCTACATTCTGTGACTTCACACACCTCCATTCTGACTTCAAACAGCTCCATTCTGTGACTTCACACACCTCCATTCTGTGCCTTCACACACCTCCATTCTGTGACTTAACACACCTTCATTCTTACTTCACAAACATCCATTCTATGACTTCACACACCTCCATCTATGACTTCACACACCTCCATTCTATGACTTCACAAACCTCCATTCTGTGACTTCACACACCTCAATTCTGTGACTTCACACAACTCCATTATGACTTCACACACATCCATTCTATGACTTCACACACCTCCATTCTATGACTTCACACACCTTCATTCTGTGACTTCACACACCTCCATTCTGAGTTCACACACCTCCATTCTGTGACTTCACACAACTCCAATCTGACTTCACACAGCTCCATTCTATGACTTCACACACCTCCATTCTGTGACTTCACACACCTCCATTCTACGACTTCACACATCTCCATTGTGACTTCACACAGCTCCATTCTATGAGTTCACACACCTCCATTCTGACTTCACACACCTCCATTCTATGACTTCACACACCTCCATTCTGACTTCACACACCTCCATTCTATGACTTTACACAACTCCATTCTTACTTCACACACCTCCATTCTATGACTTCACACACGTGCATTGTGACTTCACACACCTCCATTCTATGACTTCATACACCTCCATTCTGACTTCACACACCTCCATTCTGACTTCACAAACATCAATTCTGTGACTTCTCACACCTCCATTCTTTGACTTCACACACCTCGATTGTGAGTTCACACACATCAATTCTGAATTCACAAACATCAATTCTGTGACTTCACACACCTGCATTCTATGACTTCACACACCTCCATTCTATGACTTCACACACCTCCATTCTATGACTTCACAAACCTCCATTCTGACTTCACACACCTCCATTCTGACTACACAAACATCAATTCTGTGACTTCACACACCTCCATTCTATGACTTCACACACCTCCATTCTATGACTTCACACATCTCCATTCTGACTTCACACACTTCCATTCTTTGACTTCAAACACCTCCATTTTTTGACTTCACACATCTCCATTGTGATTTCACACACCTCCATTCTATGACTTCACACACCTCCATTCTGACTTCACACAGCTCCATTCTAAGACTTCACACACCTCCATTCTGTGCCTTCACACATCTCCATTTTATGACTTTACACACCTTCATTCTTACTTCACAAACATTCATTCTATGACTTCACACACCTCCATTCTATGACTTCAGACACCTCCATTCTATGAATTTACCCACCTCCATTTTGTGACTTCACACACCTCAATTCTGTGACTTCACACACCTACATTATGACTTCACACACCTCCATTCTATGACTTCACACACCTCCATTCTGACTTCACACACCTCCATTCTATGACTTCCATACCTCCATTCTGTGACTTCACACACCACCATTCTATGACTTCACATACCTCCATTGTGACTTCACACACCTCCATTCTATGAGTTCACACACCTCCATTCTGACTTCACACACCTCCATTCTATGACTTCACACACCTCCATTCTGACTTCACACACCTCCATTCTATGACTTCACAAAACTCCATTCTGACTTCACACACCTCCATTCTGTGACTTCACACACCTCCATTCCATGACTTCACACACCTCCATTCTATGAGTTTCCACACCTCCATTCTGTCTTCACACACCTCCATTCTATGACATCACACTCCTCCATTCTGTGACTTCACACACCTCAATTCCATGACTTCACACACCCCCATTCGATGCCTTCACACACCTCCATTCTTTGACTTCACACACTTCCATTCTATGAGTTCACACACCTCCATTTGTGACTCTACACACCACCTTTTTGACCTCACACACCTCCATTCTGTGATTTAACACACCTCCATTCTGTGACTTCACACACCTTTATTGTTTGACTTCACACACTTCCATTCTTTGACTTCACACACCTCCATTCTGTGACTTCACACACCACCATTGTGTGACTTCACACACCTCCATTTTTGGACTTCACACACCTCCATTCCATGACTTCACGCATCTCCATTTTATGAGTTCGCACACCTCCATTTTGACTTCACACACCTACATTCTATGACTTCACACACCTTCATTCTACTTCAGAAACATCCATTATATGACTTCACACACCTCCATTCTATGACTTTACAAACCTCCATTCTGTGACTTCACACACCTCCATTCTGAGTTCATACACCTCAATTCTGTGATTTCACACACCTCAATTCTGGCTTCACACACCTCCATTCTATGACTTCACACAATTCCTTTCTATGACTTTACACACCTCCATTCTTTGACTTCACACACCTCCATTGTGATTTCACACACCTCCATTCTGTGACTTCACACACCTCCATTCTCTTACTTAACACACCTTCATTCTTACTTCACAAACATCCATTCTATGATCACACACCTCCATTCTATGACTTCAAACACCTCCATTCTATGACTTCACACACCTCCATTCTGTGACTTCACACACCTCAATTCTGTGACTTCACAAACCTCCATTATGACTTTACACACCTCCATTCTATGACTTCACACACCTCCATTCTATGTCTTCACACCTCCATTCTGTGATTTCACACACCTCCATTCTGAGTTCACACACCTCCATTCTGTGACTTCACACACCTCCAATCTGACTTCACACAGCTCCATTCTATGACTTCACACACCTCCATACTGTGACTTCACACACCTCCATTCTATGATTTCACACACCTCCCTTGTGACTTCACACACCTCCATTCTATGACTTCACACAACTCCATTCTATGACTTCACACACTTCCATTCTTTGACTTCACACACCTCCATTTTTTGAGTTCACACATCTCCATTGTGAGTTCACACACCTGATTCTATGACTTCACACACCTCCATTCTTTGACGTCACACACCTCCATTCTATGACTTCACACACCTCCATTCTGACTTCACACAGCTCCATTCTATGACTTCACACACCTCCATTTTGTGCCTTCACACATCTCCATTATATGACTTAACACACCTTCATTCTTACTTCACAAGCATTCATTCTATGACTTCACACACCTCCATTCTATGACTTCACACACCTCCATTCTATGACTTTACACACCTCCATTCTGTGACTTCACACACCTCAATTCTGTGACTTCACACACCTACATTATGACTTCACAAACCTCCATTCTATGACTTCACACACCTCCATTCTGACTTCACTCACCTCCATTCTATGACTTCCACACCTCCATTCTATGACTTCACATACCTCCATTGTGACTTCACACACCTCCATTCTATGAGTTCCCACACCTCCATTCTGACTTCACACACCTCCATTCTATGACATCACACACCTCCATTCTGACTTCACACACCTCCATTCTATGACTTCACACACCTCCATTCTATGACTTCACAAACCTCCATTCTGACTTCACACACCTCCATTCTGACTTCACAAACATCAATTCTGTGACTTCACACACCTCCATTCTATGACTTCACACACCTCCATTCTATGACTTCACACACCTCCATTCTATGACTTCACACACTTCCATTCTTTGACTTCACACACCTCCATTTTTTGAGTTCACACATCTCCATTGTGAGTTCACACACCTGATTCTATGACTTCACACACCTCCATTCTTTGACTTCACACACCTCCATTCTATGACTTCACACACCTCCATTCTGACTTCACACACCTCCATTCTGTGACTTCACACACCTCCATTTTGTGACTTAACACACCTCCTTTCTGTGACTACACACATCTCAATTCTGTGACTTCACACACCTCCATTCTATGACTTCACACACCTCCATTCTGTGACTTCACACACCTCCATTCTGTGACTTCACACACCTCAATTTTGACTTCACACACTTCCATTCTTTGACTTCACACACCTCCATTCTGTGACTTCACACACCACCATTGTGTGACTTCACACACCTCCATTTTTGGACTTCACACACCTCCATTCCATGACTTCACGCATCTCCATTTTATGAGTTCGCACACCTCCATTTTGACTTCACACACCTTCATTCTACTTCAGAAACATCCATTATATGACTTCACACACCTCCATTCTATGACTTTACAAACCTCCATTCTGTGACTTCACACACCTCCATTCTGAGTTCATACACCTCAATTCTGTGATTTCACACACCTCAATTCTGGCTTCACACACCTCCATTCTATGACTTCACACAATTCCTTTCTATGACTTTACACACCTCCATTCTTTGACTTCACACACCTCCATTGTGATTTCACACACCTCCATTCTATGAATTCACACACCTCCATTATGACTTCATATAGCTCCATTCTATGACGTCACACACCTCCATTCTGTGCCTTCACACACCTCCATTCTCTTACTTAACACACCTTCATTCTTACTTCACAAACATCCATTCTATGATCACACACCTCCATTCTATGACTTCACACACCTCCATTCTATGACTTCACACACCTCCATTCTGTGACTTCACACACCTCAATTCTGTGACTTCACAAACCTCCTTTATGACTTTACACACCTCCATTCTATGACTTCACACACCTCCATTCTATGTCTTCACACCTCCATTCTGTGATTTCACACACCTCCATTCTGAGTTCACACACCTCCATTCTGTGACTTCACACACCTCCAATCTGACTTCACACAGCTCCATTCTATGACTTCACACACCTCCATACTGTGACTTCACACACCTCCATTCTATGATTTCACACACCTCCCTTGTGACTTCACACACCTCCATTCTATGACTTCACACAACTCCATTCTATGACTTCACACACTTCCATTCTTTGACTTCACACACCTCCATTTTTTGAGTTCACACATCTCCATTGTGAGTTCACACACCTGATTCTATGACTTCACACACCTCCATTCTTTGACGTCACACACCTCCATTCTATGACTTCACACACCTCCATTCTGACTTCACACAGCTCCATTCTATGACTTCACACACCTCCATTCTGTGCCTTCACACATCTCCATTATATGACTTAACACACCTTCATTCTCACTTCACAAACATTCATTCTATGACTTCACACACCTCCATTCTATGACTTCACACACCTCCATTCTATGACTTTACATACCTCCATTCTGTGACTTCACACACCTCAATTCTGTGACTTCACACACCTACATTATGACTTCACACACCTCCATTCTATGACTTCACACACCTCCATTCTGACTTCACTCACCTCCATTCTATGACTTCCACACCTCCATTCTATGACTTCACATACCTCCATTGTGACTTCACACACCTCCATTCTATGAGTTCCCACACCTCCATTCTGACTTCACACACCTCCATTCTATGACATCACACACCTCCATTCTGACTTCACACACCTCCATTCTATGGCTTCACACACCTCCATTCTATGACTTCACACACCTCCATTCTATGACTTCACAAACCTCCATTCTGACTTCACACACCTCCATTCTGACTTCACAAAGATCAATTCTGTGACTTCACACACCTCCATTCTATGACTTCACACATCTCCATTCTATGACTTCACACACCTCCATTCTATGACTTCACACACTTCCATTCTTTGACTTCACACACCTCCATTTTTTGAGTTCACACATCTCCATTGTGAGTTCACACACCTGATTCTATGACTTCACACACCTCCATTCTTTGACTTCACACACCTCCATTCTATGACTTCACACACCTCCATTCTGACTTCACACACCTCCATTCTGTGACTTCACACACCTCCATTCTGTGACTTAACACACCTCCTTTCTGTGACTACACACATCTCAATTCTGTGACTTCACACACCTCCATTCTATGACTTCACACACCTCCATTCTGTGACTTCACACACCTCCATTCTGTGACTTCACACACCTCAATTTTGACTTCACACACTTCCATTCTTTGACTTCACACACCTCCATTCTGTGACTTCACACACCACCATTGTGTGACTTCACACACCTCCATTTTTGGACTTCACACACCTCCATTCCATGACTTCACGCATCTCCATTTTATGAGTTCGCACACCTCCATTTTGACTTCACACACCTTCATTCTACTTCAGAAACATCCATTATATGACTTCACACACCTCCATTCTATGACTTTACAAACCTCCATTCTGTGACTTCACACACCTCCATTCTGAGTTCATACACCTCAATTCTGTGATTTCACACACCTCAATTCTGGCTTCACACACCTCCATTCTATGACTTCACACAATTCCTTTCTATGACTTTACACACCTCCATTCTTTGACTTCACACACCTCCATTGTGATTTCACACACCTCCATTCTATGAATTCACACACCTCCATTATGACTTCATATAGCTCCATTCTATGACGTCACACACCTCCATTCTGTGCCTTCACACACCTCCATTCTCTTACTTAACACACCTTCATTCTTACTTCACAAACATCCATTCTATGATCACACACCTCCATTCTATGACTTCACACACCTCCATTCTATGACTTCACACACCTCCATTCTGTGACTTCACACACCTCAATTCTGTGACTTCACAAACCTCCATTATGACTTTACACACCTCCATTCTATGACTTCACACACCTCCATTCTATGTCTTCACACCTCCATTCTGTGATTTCACACACCTCCATTCTGAGTTCACACACCTCCATTCTGTGACTTCACACACCTCCAATCTGACTTCACACAGCTCCATTCTATGACTTCACACACCTCCATTCTTTGACTTCACACACCTCCATTCTATGATTTCACACACCTCCGTTCTGACTTCACACACCTCTATTCTATGACTTCACACACCTCCATTCTGTGACTTCACACACCTCAATTCTGTGACTTCACACACCTCCATTATGACTTCACACACCTCCATTCTATGACTTCACACACCTCCATTCTATGACTTCACACACCTAGATTCTGTGACTTCACACACCTCCGTTCTGAGTTCACACACCTCAATTCTGTGACTTCACACACCTCCATTCTGACTTCACCCAGCTCCATTCAATGACTTCACACACCTCCATGCTGTGACTTCGCACACCTCCAATCTGACTTCACACAGCTCCACTCTATGCCTTCCCACACCTCCATTCTATGATTTCACACACCTCCATTCTATGACTTCACACACCTCCATTCTGTGATTTCACACACTTCCATTCTGAGTTCAAACACCTCCGTTCTGTGACTTAACACACCACCATTCTGAGTTCACACACCTACATTCTGTGACTTCACACACCTCCATTCTGACTTCAAACAGCTCCATTCTGTGACTTCACACACCTCCATTCTGTGCCTTCACACACCTCCATTCTGTGACTTAACACACCTTCATTCTTACTTCACAAACATCCATTCTATGACTTCACACACCTCCATCTATGACTTCACACACCTCCATTCTATGACTTCACAAACCTCCATTCTGTGACTTCACACACCTCAATTCTGTGACTTCACACAACTCCATTATGACTTCACACACATCCATTCTATGACTTCACACACCTCCATTCTATGACTTCACACACCTTCATTCTGTGACTTCACACACCTCCATTCTGAGTTCACACACCTCCATTCTGTGACTTCACACAACTCCAATCTGACTTCACACAGCTCCATTCTATGACTTCACACACCTCCATTCTGTGACTTCACACACCTCCATTCTACGACTTCACACATCTCCATTGTGACTTCACACAGCTCCATTCTATGAGTTCACACACCTCCATTCTGACTTCACACACCTCCATTCTATGACTTCACACACCTCCATTCTGACTTCACACACCTCCATTCTATGACTTTACACAACTCCATTCTTACTTCACACACCTCCATTCTATGACTTCACACACGTGCATTGTGACTTCACACACCTCCATTCTATGACTTCATACACCTCCATTCTGACTTCACACACCTCCATTCTGACTTCACAAACATCAATTCTGTGACTTCTCACACCTCCATTCTTTGACTTCACACACCTCGATTGTGAGTTCACACACATCAATTCTGAATTCACAAACATCAATTCTGTGACTTCACACACCTGCATTCTATGACTTCACACACCTCCATTCTATGACTTCACACACCTCCATTCTATGACTTCACAAACCTCCATTCTGACTTCACACACCTCCATTCTGACTACACAAACATCAATTCTGTGACTTCACACACCTCCATTCTATGACTTCACACACCTCCATTCTATGACTTCACACATCTCCATTCTGACTTCACACACTTCCATTCTTTGACTTCAAACACCTCCATTTTTTGACTTCACACATCTCCATTGTGATTTCACACACCTCCATTCTATGACTTCACACACCTCCATTCTGACTTCACACAGCTCCATTCTAAGACTTCACACACCTCCATTCTGTGCCTTCACACATCTCCATTTTATGACTTTACACACCTTCATTCTTACTTCACAAACATTCATTCTATGACTTCACACACCTCCATTCTATGACTTCAGACACCTCCATTCTATGAATTTACCCACCTCCATTTTGTGACTTCACACACCTCAATTCTGTGACTTCACACACCTACATTATGACTTCACACACCTCCATTCTATGACTTCACACACCTCCATTCTGACTTCACACACCTCCATTCTATGACTTCCATACCTCCATTCTGTGACTTCACACACCACCATTCTATGACTTCACATACCTCCATTGTGACTTCACACACCTCCATTCTATGAGTTCACACACCTCCATTCTGACTTCACACACCTCCATTCTATGACTTCACACACCTCCATTCTGACTTCACACACCTCCATTCTATGACTTCACAAAACTCCATTCTGACTTCACACACCTCCATTCTGTGACTTCACACACCTCCATTCCATGACTTCACACACCTCCATTCTATGAGTTTCCACACCTCCATTCTGTCTTCACACACCTCCATTCTATGACATCACACTCCTCCATTCTGTGACTTCACACACCTCAATTCCATGACTTCACACACCCCCATTCGATGCCTTCACACACCTCCATTCTTTGACTTCACACACTTCCATTCTATGAGTTCACACACCTCCATTTGTGACTCTACACACCACCTTTTTGACCTCACACACCTCCATTCTGTGATTTAACACACCTCCATTCTGTGACTTCACACACCTTTATTGTTTGACTTCACACACTTCCATTCTTTGACTTCACACACCTCCATTCTGTGACTTCACACACCACCATTGTGTGACTTCACACACCTCCATTTTTGGACTTCACACACCTCCATTCCATGACTTCACGCATCTCCATTTTATGAGTTCGCACACCTCCATTTTGACTTCACACACCTACATTCTATGACTTCACACACCTTCATTCTACTTCAGAAACATCCATTATATGACTTCACACACCTCCATTCTATGACTTTACAAACCTCCATTCTGTGACTTCACACACCTCCATTCTGAGTTCATACACCTCAATTCTGTGATTTCACACACCTCAATTCTGGCTTCACACACCTCCATTCTATGACTTCACACAATTCCTTTCTATGACTTTACACACCTCCATTCTTTGACTTCACACACCTCCATTGTGATTTCACACACCTCCATTCTGTGACTTCACACACCTCCATTCTCTTACTTAACACACCTTCATTCTTACTTCACAAACATCCATTCTATGATCACACACCTCCATTCTATGACTTCAAACACCTCCATTCTATGACTTCACACACCTCCATTCTGTGACTTCACACACCTCAATTCTGTGACTTCACAAACCTCCATTATGACTTTACACACCTCCATTCTATGACTTCACACACCTCCATTCTATGTCTTCACACCTCCATTCTGTGATTTCACACACCTCCATTCTGAGTTCACACACCTCCATTCTGTGACTTCACACACCTCCAATCTGACTTCACACAGCTCCATTCTATGACTTCACACACCTCCATACTGTGACTTCACACACCTCCATTCTATGATTTCACACACCTCCCTTGTGACTTCACACACCTCCATTCTATGACTTCACACAACTCCATTCTATGACTTCACACACTTCCATTCTTTGACTTCACACACCTCCATTTTTTGAGTTCACACATCTCCATTGTGAGTTCACACACCTGATTCTATGACTTCACACACCTCCATTCTTTGACGTCACACACCTCCATTCTATGACTTCACACACCTCCATTCTGACTTCACACAGCTCCATTCTATGACTTCACACACCTCCATTTTGTGCCTTCACACATCTCCATTATATGACTTAACACACCTTCATTCTTACTTCACAAACATTCATTCTATGACTTCACACACCTCCATTCTATGACTTCACACACCTCCATTCTATGACTTTACACACCTCCATTCTGTGACTTCACACACCTCAATTCTGTGACTTCACACACCTACATTATGACTTCACAAACCTCCATTCTATGACTTCACACACCTCCATTCTGACTTCACTCACCTCCATTCTATGACTTCCACACCTCCATTCTATGACTTCACATACCTCCATTGTGACTTCACACACCTCCATTCTATGAGTTCCCACACCTCCATTCTGACTTCACACACCTCCATTCTATGACATCACACACCTCCATTCTGACTTCACACACCTCCATTCTATGACTTCACACACCTCCATTCTATGACTTCACAAACCTCCATTCTGACTTCACACACCTCCATTCTGACTTCACAAACATCAATTCTGTGACTTCACACACCTCCATTCTATGACTTCACACACCTCCATTCTATGACTTCACACACCTCCATTCTATGACTTCACACACTTCCATTCTTTGACTTCACACACCTCCATTTTTTGAGTTCACACATCTCCATTGTGAGTTCACACACCTGATTCTATGACTTCACACACCTCCATTCTTTGACTTCACACACCTCCATTCTATGACTTCACACACCTCCATTCTGACTTCACACACCTCCATTCTGTGACTTCACACACCTCCATTCTGTGACTTAACACACCTCCTTTCTGTGACTACACACATCTCAATTCTGTGACTTCACACACCTCCATTCTATGACTTCACACACCTCCATTCTGTGACTTCACACACCTCCATTCTGTGACTTCACACACCTCAATTTTGACTTCACACACTTCCATTCTTTGACTTCACACACCTCCATTCTGTGACTTCACACACCACCATTGTGTGACTTCACACACCTCCATTTTTGGACTTCACACACCTCCATTCCATGACTTCACGCATCTCCATTTTATGAGTTCGCACACCTCCATTTTGACTTCACACACCTTCATTCTACTTCAGAAACATCCATTATATGACTTCACACACCTCCATTCTATGACTTTACAAACCTCCATTCTGTGACTTCACACACCTCCATTCTGAGTTCATACACCTCAATTCTGTGATTTCACACACCTCAATTCTGGCTTCACACACCTCCATTCTATGACTTCACACAATTCCTTTCTATGACTTTACACACCTCCATTCTTTGACTTCACACACCTCCATTGTGATTTCACACACCTCCATTCTATGAATTCACACACCTCCATTATGACTTCATATAGCTCCATTCTATGACGTCACACACCTCCATTCTGTGCCTTCACACACCTCCATTCTCTTACTTAACACACCTTCATTCTTACTTCACAAACATCCATTCTATGATCACACACCTCCATTCTATGACTTCACACACCTCCATTCTATGACTTCACACACCTCCATTCTGTGACTTCACACACCTCAATTCTGTGACTTCACAAACCTCCATTATGACTTTACACACCTCCATTCTATGACTTCACACACCTCCATTCTATGTCTTCACACCTCCATTCTGTGATTTCACACACCTCCATTCTGAGTTCACACACCTCCATTCTGTGACTTCACACACCTCCAATCTGACTTCACACAGCTCCATTCTATGACTTCACACACCTCCATACTGTGACTTCACACACCTCCATTCTATGATTTCACACACCTCCCTTGTGACTTCACACACCTCCATTCTATGACTTCACACAACTCCATTCTATGACTTCACACACTTCCATTCTTTGACTTCACACACCTCCATTTTTTGAGTTCACACATCTCCATTGTGAGTTCACACACCTGATTCTATGACTTCACACACCTCCATTCTTTGACGTCACACACCTCCATTCTATGACTTCACACACCTCCATTCTGACTTCACACAGCTCCATTCTATGACTTCACACACCTCCATTCTGTGCCTTCACACATCTCCATTATATGACTTAACACACCTTCATTCTCACTTCACAAACATTCATTCTATGACTTCACACACCTCCATTCTATGACTTCACACACCTCCATTCTATGACTTTACATACCTCCATTCTGTGACTTCACACACCTCAATTCTGTGACTTCACACACCTACATTATGACTTCACACACCTCCATTCTATGACTTCACACACCTCCATTCTGACTTCACTCACCTCCATTCTATGACTTCCACACCTCCATTCTATGACTTCACATACCTCCATTGTGACTTCACACACCTCCATTCTATGAGTTCCCACACCTCCATTCTGACTTCACACACCTCCATTCTATGACATCACACACCTCCATTCTGACTTCACACACCTCCATTCTATGGCTTCACACACCTCCATTCTATGACTTCACACACCTCCATTCTATGACTTCACAAACCTCCATTCTGACTTCACACACCTCCATTCTGACTTCACAAAGATCAATTCTGTGACTTCACACACCTCCATTCTATGACTTCACACATCTCCATTCTATGACTTCACACACCTCCATTCTATGACTTCACACACTTCCATTCTTTGACTTCACACACCTCCATTTTTTGAGTTCACACATCTCCATTGTGAGTTCACACACCTGATTCTATGACTTCACACACCTCCATTCTTTGACTTCACACACCTCCATTCTATGACTTCACACACCTCCATTCTGACTTCACACACCTCCATTCTGTGACTTCACACACCTCCATTCTGTGACTTAACACACCTCCTTTCTGTGACTACACACATCTCAATTCTGTGACTTCACACACCTCCATTCTATGACTTCACACACCTCCATTCTGTGACTTCACACACCTCCATTCTGTGACTTCACACACCTCAATTTTGACTTCACACACTTCCATTCTTTGACTTCACACACCTCCATTCTGTGACTTCACACACCACCATTGTGTGACTTCACACACCTCCATTTTTGGACTTCACACACCTCCATTCCATGACTTCACGCATCTCCATTTTATGAGTTCGCACACCTCCATTTTGACTTCACACACCTTCATTCTACTTCAGAAACATCCATTATATGACTTCACACACCTCCATTCTATGACTTTACAAACCTCCATTCTGTGACTTCACACACCTCCATTCTGAGTTCATACACCTCAATTCTGTGATTTCACACACCTCAATTCTGGCTTCACACACCTCCATTCTATGACTTCACACAATTCCTTTCTATGACTTTACACACCTCCATTCTTTGACTTCACACACCTCCATTGTGATTTCACACACCTCCATTCTATGAATTCACACACCTCCATTATGACTTCATATAGCTCCATTCTATGACGTCACACACCTCCATTCTGTGCCTTCACACACCTCCATTCTCTTACTTAACACACCTTCATTCTTACTTCACAAACATCCATTCTATGATCACACACCTCCATTCTATGACTTCACACACCTCCATTCTATGACTTCACACACCTCCATTCTGTGACTTCACACACCTCAATTCTGTGACTTCACAAACCTCCATTATGACTTTACACACCTCCATTCTATGACTTCACACACCTCCATTCTATGTCTTCACACCTCCATTCTGTGATTTCACACACCTCCATTCTGAGTTCACACACCTCCATTCTGTGACTTCACACACCTCCAATCTGACTTCACACAGCTCCATTCTATGACTTCACACACCTCCATACTGTGACTTCACACACCTCCATTCTATGATTTCACACACCTCCCTTGTGACTTCACACACCTCCATTCTATGACTTCACACAACTCCATTCTATGACTTCACACACTTCCATTCTTTGACTTCACACACCTCCATTTTTTGAGTTCACACATCTCCATTGTGAGTTCACACACCTGATTCTATGACTTCACACACCTCCATTCTTTGACGTCACACACCTCCATTCTATGACTTCACACACCTCCATTCTGACTTCACACAGCTCCATTCTATGACTTCACACACCTCCATTCTGTGCCTTCACACATCTCCATTATATGACTTAACACACCTTCATTCTTACTTCACAAACATTCATTCTATGACTTCACACACCTCCATTCTATGACTTCACACACCTCCATTCTATGACTTTACACACCTCCATTCTGTGACTTCACACACCTCAATTCTGTGACTTCACACACCTACATTATGACTTCACAAACCTCCATTCTATGACTTCACACACCTCCATTCTGACTTCACACACCTCCATTCTATGACTTCCACACCTCCATTCTATGACTTCACATACCTCCATTGTGACTTCACACACCTCCATTCTATGAGTTCCCACACCTCCATTCTGACTTCACACACCTCCATTCTATGACATCACACACCTCCATTCTGACTTCACACACCTCCATTCTATGGCTTCACACACCTCCATTCTATGACTTCACACACCTCCATTCTATGACTTCACAAACCTCCATTCTGACTTCACACACCTCCATTCTGACTTCACAAACATCAATTCTGTGACTTCCACACCTCCATTCTATGACTTCACACACCTCCATTCTATGACTTCACACACCTCCATTCTATGACTTCACACACCTCCATTCTTTGACTTCACACACCTCCATTTTTTGAGTTCACACATCTCCATTGTGAGTTCACACACCTGATTCTATGACTTCACACACCTCCATTCTTTGACTTCACACACCTCCATTCTATGACTTCACACACCTCCATTCTGACTTCACACAGCTCCATTCTATGACTTCACACACCTGCATTCTGTGCCTTCACACATCTCCATTATATGACTTAACACACCTTCATTCTTACTTCACAAACATTCATTCTATGATTTCACACACCTCCATTCTATGACTTCACACACCTCCATTCTATGACTTTACACACCTCCTTTCTGTGACTTCACACACCTCAATTCTGTGACTTCACACACCTACATTATGACTTCACAAACCTCCAGTCTATGACTTCACACACCTCCATTCTGACTTCACACACCTCCATTCTATGAGTTTCCACACCTCCATTCTGTCTTCACACACCTCCATTCTATGACATCACACACCTCCATTCTATGACTTCACACACCTCCATTCTGACTTCACACAGCTCCATTCTATGACTTCACACACCTCCATTCTGTCCCTTCACACATCTCCATTATATGACTTAACACACCTTCATTCTTACTTCACAAACATTCATTCTATGACTTCACACACCTCCATTCTATGACTTCACACACCTCCATTCTATGACTTTACACACCTCCATTCTGTGACTTCACACACCTCAATTCTGTGACTTCACAACCTACATTATAACTTCTCAAACCTCCATTCTATGACTTCACACACCTCCATTCTGACTTCACACACCTCCATTCTATGACTTCCACACCTCCATTCTATGACTTCACATACCTCCATTGTGACTTCACACACCTCCATTCTATGAGTTCCCACACCTCCATTCTGACTTCACACACCTCCATTCTGTGACTTCACAAACCTCCATTCTGTGTCTTCCCACACCTCCATTCTGAGTTCACAGACCTCAATTCTGTGACTTCACACACCTCAATTCTGGCTTCACACACCTCCATTCTACGACTTCACACAATTCCTTTCTATGACTTCACACACCTCCATTCTTTGACTTCACACACCTCCATTGTGAGTTCACACACCTCCATTCTATGACTTCACACACATCCATTATTACTTCACGCAGCTCCATTCTATGACTTCACACACCTCCATTCTGTGCCTTCACACACCTCCATTCTATGACTTAACACACCTTCATTCTTACTTCACAAACATCCATTCTATGATCACACACCTCCATTCTATGACTTCACACACCTCCATTCTATGACTGCACACACTTCCATTCAGTGACTTCACACCTCAATTCTGTGACTTCACACACCTCCATTATGACTTCACACACCTCCATTCTATGACTTCACACACCTCCATTCTATGCCTTCACACACCTAGATTCTGTGACTTCACACACCTCCGTTCTGAGTTCACACACCTCAATTCTGTGACTTCACACACCTCCATTCTGACTTCACCCAGCTCCATTCAATGACTTCACACAACTCCATTCTGTGACTTCGCACACCTCCAATCTGACTTCACACAGCTCCACTCTATGCCTTCCCACACCTCTATTCTATGATTTCACACACCTCCATTCTATGACTTCACACACCTCCATTCTGTGATTTCACACACCTCCATTCTGAGTTCAAACACCTCCGTTCTCTGACTTAACACACCTCCATTCTGTGACTTCACACACCACCATTCTGAGTTCACACACCTCCATTCTGTGACTTCACACACCTCAATTCTGACTTCAAACAGCTCCATCCTATGACTTCACACACCTACATTCTGTGCCTTCACACACCTCCATTCTATGACTTAACACACCTTCATTCTTACTTCACAAACATCCATTCTATGACTTCACATACCTCCATTCTATGACTTCACACACCTCCATTCTATGACTTCACAAACCTCCATTCTGTGACTTCACACACCTCAATTCTGTGACTTCACACACCTCCATTATGACTTCACACACATCCATTCTATGACTTCACACACCTCCATTCTATGACTTCACACACATTCATTCTGTGACTTCACACACCTCCATTCTGTGACTTCACACAACTCCAATCTGACTTCACACAGGTCCATTCTATGACTTCACACACCTCCATTCTACGACTTCACACACCTCCATTCTATGACTTCACACACCTCCATTCTGACTTCACACACCTCCATTCTGACTTCACAAACATCAATTCTGTGACTTCACACACCTCCATTCTCTGACTTCACACACCTCCATTGTGAGTTCACACACCTCCATTCTGAAATCACAAACATCAATTCTGTGACTTCACACACCTCCATTCTATGACTTCACACACCTCCATTCTATGACTTCACACACCTCCAATCTATGACTTCACAAACCTCCATTCTGACTTCACACACGTCCATTCTGACTTCACAAACATCAATTCTGTGACTTCACACACCTCCATTCTATGACTTCACACACCTCCATTCTATGACTTCACACACCTCCATTCTATGACTTCACACACTTCCATTCTTTGACTTCACACACCTCCATTTTTTGAGTTCACACAACTCCATTGTGAGTTCACACACCTGATTCTATGACTTCACACACCTCCATTCTTTGACTTCACACACCTCCATTCTATGACTTCACACTCTTCCATTCTGACTTCACACAGCTCCATTCTATGACTTCACACACCTCCATTCTGTGCCTTCACACATCTCCATTATATGACTTAACACACCTTCATTCTTACTTCACAAACATTCATTCTATGACTTCACACACCTCCATTCTATGCCTTCACACACCTCCATTCAATGACTTTACACACCTCCATTCTGTGACTTCACACACCTCAATTCTGTGACTTCACACACCTACATTATGACTTCACAAACCTCCATTCTATGACTTCACACACCTCCATTCTGACTTCACACACCTCCATTCTATGACTTCCACACCTCCATTCTATGACTTCACATACCTCCATTGTGACTTCACACACCTCCATTCTATGAGTTCCCACACCTCCATTCTGACTTCACACACCTCCATTCTGTGACTTCACAAACCTCCATTCTGTGTCTTCCCACACCTCCATTCTGAGTTCACACACCTCAATTCTGTGACTTCACACACCTCAATTCTGGCTTCACACACCTCCATTCTATGACTTCACACAATTCCTTTCTATGACTTCACACACCTCCATTCTTTGACTTCACACACCTCCATTGTGAGTTCACACACCTCAATTGTATGACTTCACACACCTCCATTATGACTTCACGCAGCTCCATTCTACGACTTCACACACCTCATCCTGTGCCTTCACACACCCCCATTCTATGACTTAACAAACCTTCATTCTTACTTCACAAACATCCACTCTATGATCACACACCTCCATTCTATGACTTCACACACCTCCATTCTATGACTGCACACACCTCCATTCTGTGACTTCACACCTCAATTCTGTGACTTCACACACCTCCATTATGACTTCACACACCTCCATTCTATGACTTCACACACCTCCATTCTGAGTTCACACACCTCCATTCTCACTTCACACACCTCCATTCTGTGACTTCACACATGTCAATTCTCACTTCACACAGCTTCATTCTATGACTTCACACACCTCCATACTGTGACTTCACACACCTCCATTCTATGATTTCACACGCCTCCATTGTGACTTCACACACCTCCATTCTATGAGTTCACACACCTAAATTCTGACTTCACACACCTCCATTCTATGACTTCACACACCACCATTCAGACTTCACACACCTCCATTCTATGACTTCACCCAACTCCATTCTGACGTCACACACCTCTATTCTGTGACTTCACACACCTCCATTCCATGACTTCACACACCTCCATTCGATGACTTCACACACCTCCATTCTTTGACTTCACACACCTCCATTCTATGATTTCACACACCTCCGTTCTGACTTCACACACCTCTATTCTATGACTTCACACACCTCCATTCTGTGACTTCACACACCTCAATTCTGTGACTTCACACACCTCCATTATGACTTCACACACCTCCATTCCATGACTTCACACACCTCCATTCTATGACTTCACACACCTAGATTCTGTGACTTCACACACCTCCGTTCTGAGTTCACACACCTCAATTCTGTGACTTCACACACCTCCATTCTGACTTCACCCAGCTCCATTCAATGACTTCACACACCTCCATGCTGTGACTTCGCACACCTCCAATCTGACTTCACACAGCTCCACTCTATGCCTTCCCACACCTCCATTCTATGATTTCACACACCTCCATTCTATGACTTCACACACCTCCATTCTGTGATTTCACACACTTCCATTCAGAGTTCAAACACCTCCGTTCTGTGACTTAACACACCACCATTCTGAGTTCACACACCTACATTCTGTGACTTCACACACCTCCATTCTGACTTCAAACAGCTCCATTCTGTGACTTCACACACCTCCATTCTGTGCCTTCACACACCTCCATTCTGTGACTTAACACACCTTCATTCTTACTTCACAAACATCCATTCTATGACTTCACACACCTCCATCTATGACTTCACACACCTCCATTCTATGACTTCACAAACCTCCATTCTGTGACTTCACACACCTCAATTCTGTGACTTCACACAACTCCATTATGACTTCACACACATCCATTCTATGACTTCACACACCTCCATTCTATGACTTCACACACCTTCATTCTGTGACTTCACACACCTCCATTCTGAGTTCACACACCTCCATTCTGTGACTTCACACAACTCCAATCTGACTTCACACAGCTCCATTCTATGACTTCACACACCTCCATTCTGTGACTTCACACACCTCCATTCTACGACTTCACACATCTCCATTGTGACTTCACACAGCTCCATTCTATGAGTTCACACACCTCCATTCTGACTTCACACACCTCCATTCTATGACTTCACACACCTCCATTCTGACTTCACACACCTCCATTCTATGACTTTACACAACTCCATTCTTACTTCACACACCTCCATTATATGACTTCACACACGTGCATTGTGACTTCACACACCTCCATTCTATGACTTCATACACCTCCATTCTGATTTCACACACCTCCATTCTGACTTCACAAACATCAATTCTGTGACTTCTCACACCTCCATTCTTTGACTTCACACACCTCGATTGTGAGTTCACACACATCAATTCTGAATTCACAAACATCAATTCTGTGACTTCACACACCTGCATTCTATGACTTCACACACCTCCATTCTATGACTTCACACACCTCCATTCTATGACTTCACAAACCTCCATTCTGACTTCACACACCTCCATTCTGACTACACAAACATCAATTCTGTGACTTCACACACCTCCATTCTTTGACTTCAAACACCTCCATTTTTTGACTTCACACATCTCCATTGTGATTTCACACACCTCCATTCTATGACTTCACACACCTCCATTCTGACTTCACACAGCTCCATTCTAAGACTTCACACACCTCCATTCTGTGCCTTCACACATCTCCATTTTATGACTTTACACACCTTCATTCTTACTTCACAAACATTCATTCTATGACTTCACACACCTCCATTCTATGACTTCACACACCTCCATTCTATGAATTTACCCACCTCCATTTTGTGACTTCACACACCTCAATTCTGTGACTTCACACACCTACATTATGACTTCACACACCTCCATTCTATGACTTCACACACCTCCATTCTGACTTCACACACCTCCATTCTATGACTTCCATACCTCCATTCTGTGACTTCACACACCACCATTCTATGACTTCACATACCTCCATTGTGACTTCACACACCTCCATTCTATGAGTTCACACACCTCCATTCTGACTTCACACACCTCCATTCTATGACTTCACACACCTCCATTCTGACTTCACACACCTCCATTCTATGACTTCACAAAACTCCATTCTGACTTCACACACCTCTATTCTGTGACTTCACACACCTCCATTCCATGACTTCACACACCTCCATTCTATGAGTTTCCACACCTCCATTCTGTCTTCACACACCTCCATTCTATGACATCACACTCCTCCATTCTGTGACTTCACACACCTCAATTCCATGACTTCACACACCCCCATTCGATGCCTTCACACACCTCCATTCTTTGACTTCACACACTTCCATTCTATGAGTTCACACACCTCCATTTGTGACTCTACACACCACCTTTTTGACCTCACACACCTCCATTCTGTGATTTAACACACCTCCATTCTGTGACTTCACACACCTTTATTGTTTGACTTCACACACTTCCATTCTTTGACTTCACACACCTCCATTCTGTGACTTCACACACCACCATTGTGTGACTTCACACACCTCCATTTTTGGACTTCACACACCTCCATTCCATGACTTCACGCATCTCCATTTTATGAGTTCGCACACCTCCATTTTGACTTCACACACCTACATTCTATGACTTCACACACCTTCATTCTACTTCAGAAACATCCATTATATGACTTCACACACCTCCATTCTATGACTTTACAAACCTCCATTCTGTGACTTCACACACCTCCATTCTGAGTTCATACACCTCAATTCTGTGATTTCACACACCTCAATTCTGGCTTCACACACCTCCATTCTATGACTTCACACAATTCCTTTCTATGACTTTACACACCTCCATTCTTTGACTTCACACACCTCCATTGTGATTTCACACACCTCCATTCTATGACTTCACACACCTCCATTATGACTTCATATAGCTCCATTCTATGACGTCACACACCTCCATTCTGTGCCTTCACACACCTCCATTCTCTTACTTAACACACCTTCATTCTTACTTCACAAACATCCATTCTATGATCACACACCTCCATTCTATGACTTCACACACCTCCATTCTATGACTTCACACACCTCCATTCTGTGACTTCACACACCTCAATTCTGTGACTTCACAAAACTCCATTATGACTTTACACACCTCCATTCTATGACTTCACACACCTCCATTCTATGTCTTCACACCTCCATTCTGTGATTTCACACACCTCCATTCTGAGTTCACACACCTCCATTCTGTGACTTCACACACCTCCAATCTGACTTCACACAGCTCCATTCTATGACTTCACACACCTCCATACTGTGACTTCACACACCTCCATTCTATGATTTCACACACCTCCCTTGTGACTTCACACACCTCCATTCTATGACTTCACACAACTCCATTCTATGACTTCACACACTTCCATTCTTTGACTTCACACACCTCCATTTTTTGAGTTCACACATCTCCATTGTGAGTTCACACACCTGATTCTATGACTTCACACACCTCCATTCTTTGACGTCACACACCTCCATTCTATGACTTCACACACCTCCATTCTGACTTCACACAGCTCCATTCTATGACTTCACACACCTCCATTCTGTGCCTTCACACATCTCCATTATATGACTTAACACACCTTCATTCTTACTTCACAAACATTCATTCTATGACTTCACACACCTCCATTCTATGACTTCACACACCTCCATTCTATGACTTTACACACCTCCATTCTGTGACTTCACACACCTCAATTCTGTGACTTCACACACCTACATTATGACTTCACAAACCTCCATTCTACGACTTCACACACCTCCATTCTGACTTCACACACGTCCATTCTATGACTTCCACACCTCCATTCTATGACTTCACATACCTCCATTGTGACTTCACACACCTCCATTCTATGAGTTCCCACACCTCCATTCTGACTTCACACACCTCCATTCTATGACATCACACACCTCCATTCTGACTTCACACACCTCCATTCTATGGCTTCCCACACCTCCATTCTATGACTTCACACACCTCCATTCTATGACTTCACAAACCTCCATTCTGACTTCACACACCTCCATTCTGACTTCACAAACATCAATTCTGTGACTTCACACACCTCCATTCTATGACTTCACACACCTCCATTCTATGACTTCACACACCTCCATTCTTTGACTTCACACACCTCCATTTTTTGAGTTCACACATCTCCATTGTGAGTTCACACACCTGATTCTATGACTTCACACACCTCCATTCTTTGACGTCACACACCTCCATTCTATGACTTCACACACCTCCATTCTGACTTCACACAGCTCCATTCTATGACTTCACACACCTCCATTCTGTGCCTTCACACATCTCCATTATATGACTTAACACACCTTCATTCTTACTTCACAAACATTCATTCTATGACTTCACACACCTCCATTCTATGACTTCACACACCTCCATTCTATGACTTTACACACCTCCATTCTGTGACTTCACACACCTCAATTCTGTGACTTCACACACCTACATTATGACTTCACAAACCTCCATTCTATGACTTCACACACCTCCATTCTGACTTCACACACCTCCATTCTATGACTTCCACACCTCCATTCTATGACTTCACATACCTCCATTGTGACTTCACACACCTCCATTCTATGAGTTCCCACACCTCCATTCTGACTTCACACACCTCCATTCTATGACATCACACACCTCCATTCTGACTTCACACACCTCCATTCTATGGCTTCACACACCTCCATTCTATGACTTCACACACCTCCATTCTATGACTTCACAAACCTCCATTCTGACTTCACACACCTCCATTCTGACTTCACAAACATCAATTCTGTGACTTCACACACCTCCATTCTATGACTTCACACACCTCCATTCTATGACTTCACACACCTCCATTTTATGACTTCACACACCTCCATTCTTTGACTTCACACACCTCCATTTTTTGAGTTCACACATCTCCATTGTGAGTTCACACACCTGATTCTATGACTTCACACACCTCCATTCTTTGACTTCACACACCTCCATTCTATGACTTCACACACCTCCATTCTGACTTCACACAGCTCCATTCTATGACTTCACACACCTGCATTCTGTGCCTTCACACATCTCCATTATATGACTTAACACACCTTCATTCTTACTTCACAAACATTCATTCTATGATTTCACACACCTCCATTCTATGACTTCACACACCTCCATTCTATGACTTTACACACCTCCATTCTGTGACTTCACACACCTCAATTCTGTGACTTCACACACCTACATTATGACTTCACAAACCTCCTTTCTATGACTTCACACACCTCCATTCTGACTTCACACACCTCCATTCTATGAGTTTCCACACCTCCATTCTGTCTTCACACACCTCCATTCTATGACATCACACACCTCCATTCTGACTTCTCACACCTCCATTCTATGACTTCACACAACACCATTCTGACTTCACACACCTCCATTCTGTGACTTCACACACCTCCATTCCATGACTTCACACACCCCCATTCGATGCCTTCACACACCTCCATTCTTTGACTTCACACACCTCCATTCTATGAGTTCACACACCTCCATTTGTGACTCTACACACCACCTTTTTGACTTCACACACCTCCATTCTGTGATTTAACACACCTCCATTCTGTGACTTCACACACCTTTATTGTTTGACTTCACACACCTCCATTCTTTGACTTCACACACCCCCTTTCCATGACTTCATATACCTCCATTCTATGAGTTCACACACCTCCATTGTGAGTTCACACACCTCCATTCTGTGACTTCACACACCTCCATTCTGTGACTTCACACACCTCCTTTCTGTGACTACACACATCTCAATTCTGTGACTTCACACACCTCCATTCTATGACTTCACACACCTCCATTCTGTGACTTCACACACCTCCATTCTGTGACTTCACACACCTCAATTTTGACTTCACACACTTCCATTCTTTGACTTCACACACCTCCATTCTGTGACTTCACACACCACCATTGTGTGACTTCACACACCTCCATTTTTGGACTTCACACACCTCCATTCCATGACTTCACGCATCTCCATTTTATGAGTTCGCACACCTCCATTTTGACTTCACACACCTACACTCTATGACTTCACACACCTTCATTCTACTTCAGAAGCATCCATTATATGACTTCACACACCTCCATTCTATGACTTTACAAACCTCCATTCTGTGACTTCACACACCTCCATTCTGAGTTCATACACCTCAATTCTGTGATTTCACGCACCTCAATTCTGGCTTCACACACCTCCATTCTATGACTTCACACAATTCCTTTCTATGACTTTACACACCTCCATTCTTTGACTTCACACACCTCCATTGTGATTTCACACACCTCCATTCTATGACTTCACACACCTCCATTATGACTTCATATAGCTCCATTCTATGACGTCACACACCTCCATTCTGTGCCTTCACACACCTCCATTCTCTTACTTAACACACCTTCATTCTTACTTCACAAACATCCATTCTATGATCACACACCTCCATTCTATGACTTCACACACCTCCATTCTATGACTTCACACACCTCCATTCTGTGACTTCACACACCTCAATTCTGTGACTTCACAAACCTCCATTATGACTTTACACACCTCCATTCTATGACTTCACACACCTCCATTCTATGTCTTCACACCTCCATTCTGTGATTTCACACACCTCCATTCTCAGTTCACACACCTCCATTCTATGACTTCACACACCTGCATACTGTGACTTCACACACCTCCATTCTATGATTTCACACACCTCCCTTGTGACTTCACACACCTCCATTCTATGACTTCACACAACTCCATTCTTACTTCACACACCTCCATTCTCTGACTTCACACACCTCTATTCCATGACGTCACACTAATCCATTCCATGACTTCACACACCTCCATTCGATGACTTCTCACACCTCCATTCTATGATTTCACACACCTCCCTTGTGACTTCACACATCTCCATTCTATGACTTCACACAACTCCATTTGGACTTCATACACCTCTATTCTGTGACTTCACACACCTCCATTCCATGACTTCACACACCTCCATTCTGTGATTTCACACACCTCCATTCTGTGACTTCACACACCTTTATTGATTGACTTCACACAATGCATTCTTTGACTTCACACAGCTTTATTCCATGACTTCACACACCTCCATTCTATGAGTTCTCAGACCTCCATTCTATGAGTTCAGACACCTCCATTTTGACTTCATACACTTCCATTCTATGACTTCAAACACATTCATTCTTATTCAGAAACATCCATTCTATGACTTCACACAACTCCATTCTATGACATCACACACCTCCATTCTGTGACTTCACACACCTCCATTCCATGACTTCACACACCTCCATTCTTTGACTTCACACACTTCCATTCTATGAGTTCACACACCTCCATTTGTGACTCTACACACCATATTTTTGACTTCACAAACCTCCATTCTATGAGTTCACACACCTCCATTTTGACTTCACACACCTCCATTCTGTGACTTCACACACCTCCATTCTGTGACTTCACACACCTCCATTCTATGACTTCACACACCTACATTTTGTGACTTCACACACCTCCATTCTGTTACTTCACACACCTCCATTTTGACTTCACACACTTCCATTCTTTGACTTCACACACCTCCATTCTGTGACTTCACACACATTAACATTGTTTGACTTCACACACCTCTATTTTTGGACTTCACACACCTCCATTCCATGACTTCACACATCTCCATTTTATGAGTTCGCACACCTCCATTTTGACTTCACACACCTCCATTCTATGACTTCACACACCTTTATTCTACTTCAGAAACATCCGTTCTATGACTTCACACACCTCCATTCTATGATTTCAGAAACCTTCATTCTGTGACTTCACACACCTCCATTCTGAGTTCACACACCTCAATTCTGTGACTTCACACACCTCAATTCTGGCCTCAACACCTCCATTCTATGAGTTCACACACTTCCATTCTATGACTTCACACACCTCCATTCTTTGACTTCACACACCTCCATTGTGAGTTCACACACCTCCATTCTGTGACTTCACACACCTCCATTCTTTGACTTCACACACCTCCATTCTGTGACTTCACACAACTCCATTCTATGACTTCCCACACCTCCGTTCTTTGACTTAACACACCTTCATTCCGTGACTTCACACACCTTCATTCTATGATTTCACTCACCTCCATTCTATGACTTCACACACCTCAATTGTATGACTTCACACACCTATATTCTTTGACTTCGCACACCTCCATTCTTTGACTTCACACACCTCCATTTTGAGTTCACACACATACATTCTGTGACTTCACACACCTCCATTTGTGACGTTACACACCACCATTTTGACTTCACAAACCTCCATTCTGTGACTTCACACACCTCCATTCTGTGACTTCACACTCCTCCATTTTGACTTCACACACTTCCATTCTGTGACTTCACACACCTCCATTCTGTGACTTCGCACACCTCCCTTGTTTGACTTCACACACCTCCATTCTTTGACTTCACACACCTCCATTCCATGACTTCACACACGTCTACTCTATCAGTTCACACACATCCATTCTATGAGTTCACACACCACCATTTTGACTTCACGCACCTCCATTCTATGTCTTCACACACCTACATTCTTACTTCAGGAACATCCATTGTATGAATTCACCCACCTCCATTCTATGACTTCACACACCTCCATTCTATGACTTCACACACCTCCATTCTATGACTTCACACACCTCCATTCTATGACTTCACACACCTCCATTCTATGACTTCACACACCTCCATTCTGTGACTTCACACACCTGCATTGTGACTTCACACACCTCCATTCTATGACTTCACACACCTCCATTCTGAATTCACACACCTCCATTCTGACTTCACACACCTCCATTCTGACTTCACAAACATCAATTCTGTGACTTCACACACCTCCATTCTTTGACTTCACACAACTCCATTGTGAGTTCACACACCTCCATTCTGACTTCACAAACATCAATTCTGTGACTTCACACAAATCCATTCTGCGACTTCACACACCTCCATTCTATGATTTCACAGACCTCCATTTTCACTTCACACACCTCCATTCTGACTTCACAAACATCAATTCTGTGACGTCACACACCTCCATTCTATGACTTCACACACCTCCATTCTATGACTTCACACACCTCCATTCTATGACTTCACCCACTTCCATTCTTTGACTTCACACACCTCCATTCTTTGACTTCACACATCTCCATTGTGAGTTCACACACCTTCATTCTATGACTTCACACACCTCCATTCTGACTTCACACATCTCCGTTCTATGACTTCGCACACCTCCATTCTGACTTCACACACCTACATTCTATGACTTCACACAACTACATTCTGACTTCACACACCGCCATTCTCTGACATCACACACCTCCCTTCCATGACTTCACACACCTCCTTTCGATGACTTCACACACCTCCATTCTGTGACTTCACACACCTCCATTCTGTGACTTCACACACCTCCATTTTTACTTCACACACTTCCATTCTTTGACTTCACACACCTCCATTCTGTGACTTCACACACCACCATTGTTTGACTTCACACACCTCCATTTTTGGACTTCACACACCTCCTTTCCATGACTTCACTCATCTCCTTTTTATGAGTTCACACACCTCCATTTTCACTTCACACACCTCCATTCTATGACTTCACACACCTCCATTCTACTTCAGAAACATCCATTCTATGACTTCATACACCTCCATTCTATGACTTCACAAACCTCCATTCTTTGACTTCACACACCTTCATTCTGAATTCACACACCTCAATTCTGTGTCTTCACACACCTCAATTCTGGCTTCACACACCTTCATTCTATGACTTCACACACTTCAATTCTATGACTTCACCCACCTCCATTCTTTGACTTCACACACCTCCATTGTGAGTTCACACAACTCCATTCTGTGACTTCACACACCTCCATTCTGTGACTTCACACACCTCCATTATGTGACTTCACACACCTCCATTCTATGACTTCAACACCTCGATTCTATGAATTCACACATCTCCATTCTGTGACTTCACACAACTCCATTCTATGACTTCCCACACCTCCATTCTGGGACTTCACACACCTCCATTCTGAGTTCACACACCTCCGTTCTGTGACTTAACACACCTTCATTCTGTGACTTCACACACCTTCATTCTATGACTTCACACACCTCCATTCTTTCACTTCACACACCTCCATTTTGAGTTCACACACCTACATTCTGTGACTTCACACACCTCCATTTGTGACTTTACTCACCACCAATTTGACTTCACAAACCTCCATTCTGTGATTTCACAAACCTACATTCTGTGACTTCACACATCTCCATTTTGACTTCACACACTTCCATTCTTTGACTTCATACACCTCCATTCTGTG
Source organism: Megascapheus bottae (assembly GCA_024803745.1). Lineage (NCBI taxonomy): Eukaryota > Metazoa > Chordata > Mammalia > Rodentia > Geomyidae > Megascapheus > Megascapheus bottae. The sequence goes on along the minus strand of JANJXV010000163.1, from coordinate 416,442 downwards.
ACTTCGCACACCTCCATTGTTTGACTTCACACACCTCCATTCTTTGACTTCACACACCTCCATTCCATGACTTCACACACCTCCACTATATCAGTTCACACACATTCATTCTACGAGTTCACATACCACCATTTTGATTGCACACACCTCCATTCTACGACTTCACACCCCTACATTCTTACTTCAAAAACATCCATTCTATGACTTTACAGACCTCCATTCTATGAGTTCACAAACGTCCATTCTATGACTTCACACACCTCCATTCTATGACTTCACACACCTCCATTCTAGGACTTCACACACCTCCATTCTATGACTTCACACACGTCCATTCTGTGACTTCACACATCTCCATTCTATGAGTTCACACACCTGCGTTGTGACTTCACAGTCCTCCATTCTATGACTTCACACACCTCCATTCTGACTTCACACACCTCCATTCTGACTTCACAAACATCAATTATGTGACTTCACAAACATCAATTCTGTGACTTCACACACCTCCATTCTATGACTTCACACACATCCATTCTATGACTTCACACACCTCCATTCTCTGACTTCACAAACCCCCATTCTGACTTCACACACCTCCATTCTGACCTCACAAACATCAATTCTGTGACTTCACACATCTCCATTCTAGGACTTCACACACCTCCATTCTATGGCTTCACACACCTCCATTCTATGACTTCACACACTTCCATTCTTTGACTTCACACACCAGCATTCTTCGACTTCACACAACTCCATTGTGAGTTCACACACCTCCATTCTATGACTTCACACACCTCCATTCTGACTTCACACAGCTCCATTCCATGACTTCACACAGCTCCATTATGTGCCTTCACACACCTCCATTCTATGACTTAACACACCTTCATTCTTACTTCACAAACATCCATTCTATGACTTCACGCACCTCCATTCTATGACTTCACACACCTCCATTCTGACTTCACACAGCTCCATTCCTTGACTTCACACAGCTCCATTCTGTGCCTTCACACACCTCCATTCTATGACTTAACACACCTTCATTCTTACTTCACAAACATCCATTCTATGACTTCACGAACCTCCATTCTATGACTTCACACACCTTTATTCTACTTCAGAAACATCCGTTCTATGACTTCACACACCTCCATTCTATGATTTCACAAACCTTCATTCTGTGACTTCACGCACCTCCATTCTGAGTTCACACACCTCAATTCTGTGACTTCAGACACCTCAATTCTGGCTTCACACACCTCCATTCTATGAGTTCACACACTTCCATTCTATGACTTCACACACCTCCATTCTTTGACTTCACACACCTCCATTGTGAGTTCACACACCTCCATTCTGTGACTTCACACACCTCCATTCTTTGACTTCACACACCTCCATTCTGTGACTTCACACACCTCCATTCTATGACTTCACACACCTCCATTCTAAAAATTCACACATCTCCATTCTGTGACTTCACACAACTCCATTCTATGACTTCCCACACCTCCGTTCTGTGACTTAACACACCTTCATTCCGTGACTTCACACACCTTCATTCTACGACTTCACTCACCTCCATTCAATGACTTGACACACCTCCATTGTATGACTTCACACACCTATATTCTTTGACTTCGCACACCTCCATTCTTTGACTTCACACACCTCCATTTTGAGTTCACACACATACATTCTGTGACTTCACACACCTCCATTTGTGACGTTACACAGCACCATTTTGACTTCACACACCTCCATTCTGTGACTTCACACACCTCCATTCTTTGACTTCACACTCCTCCATTTTGACTTCACACACTTCCATTCTGTGACTTCACACACCTCCATTCTGTGACTTCGCACACCTCCATTGTTTGACTTCACACACCTCCATTCTTTGACTTCACACACCTCCATTCCATGACTTCACACACCTCTACTCTATCAGTTCACACACATCCATTCTATGAGTTCACACACCACCATTTTGACTTCACACACCTCCATTCTATGTCTTCACACACCTACATTCTTACTTCAGGAACATCCATTGTATGAATTCACCCACCTCCATTCTATGACTTCACAAACCTCCATTCTATGACTTCACACACCTCCATTCTATGACTTCACACACCTCCATTCTATGACTTCACACACCTCCATTCTGTGACTTCACACACCTCCATTCTATGAGTTCACACACCTGCATTGTGACTTCACACACCTCCATTCTATGACTTCACACACCTCCATTCTGACTTCACACACCTCCATTCTGACTTCACAAACATCAATTCTGTGACTTCACACACCTCCATTCTTTGACTTCACACACCTACATTGTGAGTTCACACACCTCCATTCTGACTTCACAAACATCAACTCTGTGACTTCACACACATCCATTCTACGACTTCACACACCTCCATTCTATGACTTCACAAACCTCCATTTTCACTTCACACACCTCCATTCTGACTTCACAAACATCAATTCTGTGACTTCACACACCTCCATTCTATGACTTCACACACCTCCATTCTATGACTTCACACACCTCCATTCTATGACTTCACCCACTTCCATTCTTTGACTTCACACACCTCCATTCTTTGACTTCACACACCTCCATTGAGAGTTCACACACCTCCATTCTATGACTTCACACACCTCCATTCTGACTTCACACACCTCCGTTCTATGACTTCGCACACCTCCATTCTGACTTCACACACCTACATTCTATGACTTCACACAACTACATTCTGACTTCACACATCGCCATTCTCTGACATCACACACCTCCCTTCCATGACTTCACACACCTCCTTTCGATGACTTCACACACCTCCATTCTGTGACTTCACACACCTCCATTCTGTGACTTCACACACCTCCATTTTTACTTCACACACTTCCATTCTTTGACTTCACACACCTCCATTCTGTGACTTCACGCACCACCATTGTTTGACTTCACACACCTCCATTTTTGGACTTCACACACCTCCTTTCCATGACTTCACTCATCTCCTTATTATGAGTTCACACACCTCCATTTTCACTTCACACACCTCCATTCTATGACTTCAAATACCTCCATTCTACTTCAGAAACATCCATTCTATGACTTCATACACCTCCATTCTATGACTTCACAAACCTCCATTCTTTGACTTCACACACCATCATTCTGAGTTCACACACCTCAATTCTGTGTCTTCACACACCTCAATTCTGGCTTCACACACCTTCATTCTATGACTTCACACACTTCAATTCTATGACTTCACCCACCTCCATTCTTTGACTTCACACACCTCCATTGTGAGTTCACACAACTCCATTCTGTGACTTCACACACCTCCATTCTGTGACTTCACACACCTCCATTATGTGACTTCACACACCTCCATTCTATGACTTCAACACCTCGATTCTATGAATTCACACATCTCCATTCTGTGACTTCACACAACTCCATTCTATGACTTCCCACACCTCCATTCTGGGACTTCACACACCTCCATTCTGAGTTCACACACCTCCGTTCTGTGACTTAACACACCTTCATTCTGTGACTTCACACACCTTCATTCTATGACTTCACACACCTCCATTCTTTCACTTCACACACCTCCATTTTGAGTTCACACACCTACATTCTGTGACTTCACACACCTCCATTTGTGACTTTACTCACCACCAATTTGACTTCACAAACCTCCATTCTGTGATTTCACAAACCTACATTCTGTGACTTCACACATCTCCATTTTGACTTCACACACTTCCATTCTTTGACTTCATACACCTCCATTCTGTGACTTCGCACACCTCCATTGTTTGACTTCACACACCTCCATTCTTTGACTTCACACACCTCCATTCCATGACTTCACACACCTCCACTATATCAGTTCACACACATTCATTCTACGAGTTCACATACCACCATTTTGATTGCACACACCTCCATTCTACGACTTCACACCCCTACATTCTTACTTCAAAAACATCCATTCTATGACTTTACAGACCTCCATTCTATGAGTTCACAAACGTCCATTCTATGACTTCACACACCTCCATTCTATGACTTCACACACCTCCATTCTAGGACTTCACACACCTCCATTCTATGACTTCACACACGTCCATTCTGTGACTTCACACATCTCCATTCTATGAGTTCACACACCTGCGTTGTGACTTCACAGTCCTCCATTCTATGACTTCACACACCTCCATTCTGACTTCACACACCTCCATTCTGACTTCACAAACATCAATTATGTGACTTCACAAACATCAATTCTGTGACTTCACACACCTCCATTCTATGACTTCACACACATCCATTCTATGACTTCACACACCTCCATTCTCTGACTTCACAAACCCCCATTCTGACTTCACACACCTCCATTCTGACCTCACAAACATCAATTCTGTGACTTCACACATCTCCATTCTAGGACTTCACACACCTCCATTCTATGGCTTCACACACCTCCATTCTATGACTTCACACACTTCCATTCTTTGACTTCACACACCAGCATTCTTCGACTTCACACAACTCCATTGTGAGTTCACACACCTCCATTCTATGACTTCACACACCTCCATTCTGACTTCACACAGCTCCATTCCATGACTTCACACAGCTCCATTATGTGCCTTCACACACCTCCATTCTATGACTTAACACACCTTCATTCTTACTTCACAAACATCCATTCTATGACTTCACGCACCTCCATTCTATGACTTCACACACCTCCATTCTGACTTCACACAGCTCCATTCCTTGACTTCACACAGCTCCATTCTGTGCCTTCACACACCTCCATTCTATGACTTAACACACCTTCATTCTTACTTCACAAACATCCATTCTATGACTTCACGCACCTCCATTCTATGACTTCACACACCTTTATTCTACTTCAGAAACATCCGTTCTATGACTTCACACACCTCCATTCTATGATTTCACAAACCTTCATTCTGTGACTTCACGCACCTCCATTCTGAGTTCACACACCTCAATTCTGTGACTTCAGACACCTCAATTCTGGCTTCACACACCTCCATTCTATGAGTTCACACACTTCCATTCTATGACTTCACACACCTCCATTCTTTGACTTCACACACCTCCATTGTGAGTTCACACACCTCCATTCTGTGACTTCACACACCTCCATTCTTTGACTTCACACACCTCCATTCTGTGACTTCACACACCTCCATTCTATGACTTCACACACCTCCATTCTAAAAATTCACACATCTCCATTCTGTGACTTCACACAACTCCATTCTATGACTTCCCACACCTCCGTTCTGTGACTTAACACACCTTCATTCCGTGACTTCACACACCTTCATTCTACGACTTCACTCACCTCCATTCAATGACTTGACACACCTCCATTGTATGACTTCACACACCTATATTCTTTGACTTCGCACACCTCCATTCTTTGACTTCACACACCTCCATTTTGAGTTCACACACATACATTCTGTGACTTCACACACCTCCATTTGTGACGTTACACAGCACCATTTTGACTTCACACACCTCCATTCTGTGACTTCACACACCTCCATTCTTTGACTTCACACTCCTCCATTTTGACTTCACACACTTCCATTCTGTGACTTCACACACCTCCATTCTGTGACTTCGCACACCTCCATTGTTTGACTTCACACACCTCCATTCTTTGACTTCACACACCTCCATTCCATGACTTCACACACCTCTACTCTATCAGTTCACACACATCCATTCTATGAGTTCACACACCACCATTTTGACTTCACACACCTCCATTCTATGTCTTCACACACCTACATTCTTACTTCAGGAACATCCATTGTATGAATTCACCCACCTCCATTCTATGACTTCACAAACCTCCATTCTATGACTTCACACACCTCCATTCTATGACTTCACACACCTCCATTCTATGACTTCACACACCTCCATTCTATGACTTCACACACCTCCATTCTGTGACTTCACACACCTCCATTCTATGAGTTCACACACCTGCATTGTGACTTCACACACCTCCATTCTATGACTTCACACACCTCCATTCTGACTTCACACACCTCCATTCTGACTTCACAAACATCAATTCTGTGACTTCACACACCTCCATTCTTTGACTTCACACACCTACATTGTGAGTTCACACACCTCCATTCTGACTTCACAAACATCAACTCTGTGACTTCACACACATCCATTCTACGACTTCACACACCTCCATTCTATGACTTCACAAACCTCCATTTTCACTTCACACACCTCCATTCTGACTTCACAAACATCAATTCTGTGACTTCACACACCTCCATTCTATGACTTCACACACCTCCATTCTATGACTTCACACACCTCCATTCTATGACTTCACCCACTTCCATTCTTTGACTTCACACACCTCCATTCTTTGACTTCACACACCTCCATTGAGAGTTCACACACCTCCATTCTATGACTTCACACACCTCCATTCTGACTTCACACACCTCCGTTCTATGACTTCGCACACCTCCATTCTGACTTCACACACCTACATTCTATGACTTCACACAACTACATTCTGACTTCACACATCGCCATTCTCTGACATCACACACCTCCCTTCCATGACTTCACACACCTCCTTTCGATGACTTCACACACCTCCATTCTGTGACTTCACACACCTCCATTCTGTGACTTCACACACCTCCATTTTTACTTCACACACTTCCATTCTTTGACTTCACACACCTCCATTCTGTGACTTCACGCACCACCATTGTTTGACTTCACACACCTCCATTTTTGGACTTCACACACCTCCTTTCCATGACTTCACTCATCTCCTTATTATGAGTTCACACACCTCCATTTTCACTTCACACACCTCCATTCTATGACTTCAAATACCTCCATTCTACTTCAGAAACATCCATTCTATGACTTCATACACCTCCATTCTATGACTTCACAAACCTCCATTCTTTGACTTCACACACCATCATTCTGAGTTCACACACCTCAATTCTGTGTCTTCACACACCTCAATTCTGGCTTCACACACCTTCATTCTATGACTTCACACACTTCAATTCTATGACTTCACACACCTTCATTCTTTGACTTCACAAACCTCCACTGTGAGTTCACACACCTCCATTCTGTGACTTCACACACCTTCATTCTTTGACTTCACAAACCTCCACTGTGAGTTCACACACCTCCATTCTGTGACTTCACACACCTCCATTCTGTGACTTCACACACCTCCATTATGTGACTTCACACACCTCCATTCTATGACTTCAACACCTCGAATCTATGAATTCACACATCTCCATTCTGTGACTTCACACAACTCCATTCTATGACTTCCCACACCTCCATTCTGGGACTTCACACACCTCCATTCTGAGTTCACACACCTCCGTTCTGTGACTTAACACACCTTCATTCTGTGACTTCACACACCTTCATTCTATGACTTCACACACCTCCATTCTTTCACTTCACACACCTCCATTTTGAGTTCACACACCTACATTCTGTGACTTCACACACCTCCATTTGTGACTTTACTCACCACCATTTTGACTTCACAAACCTCCATTCTGTGATTTCACAAACCTCCATTCTGTGACTTCACACACCTCCATTTTGACTTCACACAATTCCATTCTTTGACTTCATACACCTCCATTCTGTGACTTCGCATACCTCCATTGTTTGACTTCACACACCTCCATTCTTTGACTTCACACACCTCCATTCCATGACTTCACACACCTCCACTCTATCAGTTCACACACATTCATTCTATGAGTTCACATACCACCATTTTGATTGCACACACCTCCATTCTATGACTTCACACCCCTACATTCTTACTTCAAAAACATCCATTCTATGACTTTACAGACCTCCATTCTCTGAGTTCACAAACGTCCATTCTATGACTTCACACACCTCCATTCTATGACTTCACACACCTCCATTCTAGGACTTCACACACCTCCATTCTATGACTTCACACACCTCCATTCTGTGACTTCACACATCACCATTCTATGAGTTCACACACCTGCATTGTGACTTCACACTCCTCCATTCTATGACTTCACACACCTCCATTCTGACTTCACACACCTCGATTCTGACTTCACAAACATCAATTATGTGACTTCACACACCTCCATTCTTTGACTTCACACACCTCCATTGTGAGTTCACACACCTCCATTCTGACCTCACAAACATCAATTCTGTGACTTCACACACCTCCATTCTATGACTTCACACACCTCCATTCTATGACTTCACACACCTCCATTCTCTGACTTCACAAACCCCCATTCTGACTTCACACACCTCCATTCTGACCTCACAAACATCAATTCTGTGACTTCACACATCTCCATTCTAGGACTTCACACACCTCCATTCTATGACTTCACACACCTCCATTCTATGACTTCACACACATCCATTCTTTGACTTCACACACCAGCATTCTTCGACTTCACACAACTCCATTGTGAGTTCACACACCTCAATTCTATGACTTCACATACCTCCATTCTGACTTCACACAGCTCCATTCCATGACTTCACACAGCTCCATTCTGTGCCTTCACAAACCTCCATTCTATGACTTAACACACCTTCATTCTTACTTCACAAACATCCATTCTATGACTTCACGCACCTCCATTCTATGACTTCACACACCTCCAATCTATGACTTCACATACCTCCATTCTGTGACTTCACACACCACAATTCTGTGACTTCACACACCTATATTATGTCTTCACACACCTCCATTGTATGACTTTACACACCTCCATTCTATGACTTCACACACCTCCATTCTGTGACTTCACACACCTCCATTCTGAGTTCACACACCTCCATTCTGTGACTTCACACACCTCCAATCTGACTTCACACAGCTCCATTCTATGACTTCATACACCTCCATTCTGTGACTTCACACACCTCCATTCTATGACTTCACACACCTTCATTGTGACTTCACACACCTCCATTCTATGAGTTCACACACCTCCATTCTGACGTCACACACCTCCATTCTATGACTTCACACACCTCCATTCTGACCTCACACACCTCCATTCTATGACTTCACACAACTCCATTCTGACTTCACACACGTCCATTCTGTGACTTCACACACCTCCATTCCATGCCTTCGCACACCTCCATTCGATGACTTCACACACCTCCATTCTTAGACTTCACAAACCTCCATTCTATGAGTTCACAAACCTCCATTTGTGACTCTACACACCACCTTTTTGACTTCACAAACCTCCATTCTATGACTTCACTCACCTCCATTTTGACTTCACACACCTCCATTCTATGACTTCACACACCTTCATTCTTACTTCAGAAACATCCATTCTATGACTTCACGCACCTCCATTCTATGACTTCACAAATCTCCGTTCTGTGACTTCACACACCTCCATTCTGAGTTCACACACCTCCATTCTCTGACTTCACACACCTCCATTCTGTGACTTAACACACCTCCATTCTATGACTTCACACACCTCCATTCTGTGACTTCATACACTTCCATTCTATGACTTCACACACCTTCCTTCTTACTTCACAAACATCCATTCTATGACTTCACACACTTCCATTCTATGACTTCACACACATCCATTCTGTGACTTCACACACCTCCATTCTATATCTTCACACACCTCCATTGTGAATTCACACACCTATATTCTATGAGTCCACACACCTCCATTCTAACCTCACAGACCTCCATTCTAAGACTTCACACTACGCCATCCTGACTTCACACTCCTCCATTCTGTGAATTCACAAAACTCCATTCTATGATTTCACACACCTCCATACTATGACTTCACACACCACCATCTATGACTTCACACAACTCCATTCTGAGTTCACACACCTCCATTCTTTGACTTCACATACCTCCATTCTGACTTCACACACCAATGTATAACTTCACACACCTCCATTCTGTAACTTCACACACTTCCATTGTTACGTCACACACCTCCATTCTATGAGTTCACAAACCTCCCTTTTGTGACTTCACACACCTCCATTCTGACTTCACACACCTCCATTCTATGACTTCACAGACCTCGAATCTGTGACTTCACTCACCTCCACTCTATGACTTCACACTGCTCCATTCTATGACTTCCCACACCTCCTTTCTATGACTTCACCCACCTCTATTCTATGACTTCACACCTCCATTCTGACTTCAGATACCTCCATTCTGTGACTTCACACACCTCCATTCTATGACTTCACACACCTCCATTCTATGACTTCACACACCTTCATTCTTACTTCAGAAACATCCATTCTATGACCTCACACAACTCCATTCTATGACTTCAAAACCTCCATTCTGTGAATTCACACACCTCCATTCTGAGTTCACACACCTCCATTCTGGGACTTCACACACCTCCATTCCGTGACTTCACACACCTCCATTCTTACTTCACAAACCTCCATTCTATGACTTCACACACTTCCATTCTATGACTTCACACACCTCCATTCTGTGACTTGTCACACCTCCATTCTGAGTTCACACACCTCCATTCTGGGACTTCACATACCTCCATTCCGTGACTTCACACACCTCCATTCTGTGACTTCACACACCTCCATTCTATGACTTCACACACCTCAATTCTATGACTTCACACACCTCCATTCTGTGACTTCACACATCTCCATTCTATGAGTTCACACACCTCCATTCTGACTTCAAAAACCTCCATTCTATGACTTCACAGACTTCGAATCTGTGACTTCACTCACATCCACTCTATGACTTCACACTTCTCAATTCTATGACTTCCCACACCTCCTTTCTATGACTTCACCCACCCCCATTCTCTGACTTCACACCTCCATTCTGACTTCACACACCTCCATTCTGTGACTTCACACACCTCCATTCTATGAGTTCACACACCTCCATTTTGACTTCACACACCTCCGTTCTATGACTTCACACACCTCCATTCTTACTTCAGAAACCTCCATTCTATGACTTCACACACCTCCATTCTATGACTTCACACACCTCCATTCTATGTCTTCACACACCTCCATTCTATGTCTTCACACACCTCCATTGTGACTTCACACACGTCCACTCTATGAGTTCACACACCTCCATTCTGACTTCATACACTTCTATTCTATGACTTCACACTCCTCCATTCTGACTTCACACAGCTCCATTCTGTGACTTCACACACCTCCATTCTTTGACTTCACACACCTCCACTCTATGACTTCACATACCTCATTTCTGAGTTGACACACCTCCATTCTTTGACTTCACATACCTCCAATCTGACTTCATACACCTCCACTCTATGACTTCACACACATCCATTCTGTGACTTCAAAAACCACCATTCTATGAATTCACACATCTCCATTGTGACTTCACACACCTCCATTCTATGAGTTCACACAGCTCCATTCTGACTTCACACACCTCCATTCTATGAGTTCGTACACCTCTATTCTGACTTCTCACCCCTCCATTCTGTGACTTCACATACCTCCATTCTTTGACTTCACACCCCTCCATTCTGTGCCTTCACACACCTCCACTCTGTGACTTTACACACCTCCATTCTATGACTTCACACACCTCCATTCTAAGACTTCACAAACCTCAATTCTATGACTTCACACACTTCCATTGTTTGACATCATACACCTCCATTCTTTGACATCACCCACCTCCGTTCCATGAATTCACACACCTCCATTCTATGAGTTCACATACCTCCATTCTATGAGTTCACAAACCTTCATTCTTACTTCAGCAACATCAATTCTATGACTTCAGACACCTCCATTCTATGACTTCACACACCTTCATTCTTACTTCAGCAACATCCATTCTATGACTTCACACACCTCCATTCTATGACTTCACACACTTCCATTCTATGACTTCACACACCTCCATTCTGTGACTTCACACACCTCCACTCTGAATTCACACACTTCCATTCTGTGTGTTCACACACCTCCATTCTGTGACTTCACACACCTCCTTCTATGACTTCACACACCACCATTCTGTGATTTCACACACCTCAAATCTGAGTTCACACACCTCCATACTGTGACTTCACACACCTCCATTCTGTGACTTCACACACCTCCATTCTATGACTTCACACACCTCCTTTCTATGCCTTCACACACCTCCATTCTGTGACTGCACACACCTCCATTCTATGACATCACACACCTCCATTCTGTGACTTCACACACCTCCATTCTATGACTTCACACACCTCCATTCTATGACTTCAGAAACCTACATTGTTACTTCACACACCTCCATTCTATGAGTTCACACACCTTCATTGTGACTTCACACACCTCCATTATCTGACTTCACACACCTCCATTCTGACTTCACACACCTCCATTCTGACTTCAAACACCTCCATTCTGACTTCACACACCTCAATTCTGTGACTTCACACACCTCCATTCTATGATTTCACACACCTCCATTCTATGACTTCACAGACCTCCATTCTATGACTTCACACACCACCTTTCTGAGTTCACACACATCCATTCTGTGACTTCACACACCTCCATTGTGACTTCATACACCTCCATTCTATGAGTTCACACACCTCCATTCTGACTTCACAAACATCCATTCTATGACTTTACAGACCTCCATTCTATGAGTTCACAAACGTCCATTCTATGACTTCACACACCTCCATTCTATGACTTCACACACCTCCATTCTAGGACTTCACACACCTCCATTCTATGACTTCACACACCTCCATTCTGTGACTTCACACATCTCCATTCTATGAGTTCACACACCTGCATTGTGACTTCACACTCCTCCATTCTATGACTTCACACACCTCCATTCTGACTTCACACACCTCCATTCTGACTTCACAAACATCAATTATGTGACTTCACACACCTCCATTCTTTGACTTCACACACCTCCATTGTGAGTTCACACACCTCCATTCTGACTTCACAAACATCAATTCTGTGACTTCACACACCTCCATTCGATGACTTCACACACCTCCATTCTATGACTTCACACACATCCATTCTCTGACTTCACAAACCTCCATTCTGACTTCACACACCTCCATTCTGACCTCACAAACATCACTTCTATGACTTCACACATCTCCATTCTAGGACTTCACACACCTCCATTCTATGACTTCACACACCTCCATTCTATGACTTCACACACTTCCATTCTTTGACTTCACACACCACCATTCTTCGACTTCACACAACTCCATTGTGAGTTCACACACCTCCATTCTATGACTTCACACACCTCCATTCTGACTTCACACTGCTCCATTCCATGACTTCACACAGCTCAATTCTCTGCCTTCACACACCTCCATTCTATGACTTAACACACCTTCATTCTTACTTCACAAACATCCATTGTATGACTTCACGCACCTCCATTCTATGACTTCACACACCTTTATTCTACTTCAGAAACATCCGTTCTATGACTTCACACACCTCCGTTCTATGATTTCACAAACCTTCATTCTGTGACTTCACACACCTCCATTGTGAGTTCACACACCTCAATTCTGTGACTTCACACACCTCAATTCTGGCTTCACACACCTCCATTCTATGAGTTCACACACTTCCATTCTATGACTTCACACACCTCCATTCTTTGACTTCACACACCTCCATTGTGTGTTCACACACCTCCATTCTGTGACTTCACACACTTCCATTCTTTGACTTCACACACCTCCATTCTGTGACTTCACACACCTCCATTCTATGACTTCACACACCTCCATTCTAAAAATTCACACATCTCCATTCTGTGACTTCACACAACTCCATTCTATGACTTCCCACACCTCCGTTCTGTGACTTAACACACCTTCATTCCGTGACTTCACACACCTTCATTCTATGATTTCACTCACCTCCATTCTATGACTTCACACGCCTCCATTGTATGACTTCACACACCTATATTCTTTGACTTCGCACACCTCCATTCTTTGACTTCACACACCTCCATTTTGAGTTCACACACATTCATTCTGTGACTTCACACACCTCCATTTGTGACGTTACACACCACCATTTTGACTTCACACATCTCCATTCTGTGACTTCACACACCTCCATTCTGTGACTTCACACTCCTCCATTTTGACTTCACACACTTCCATTCTGTGACTTCACACACCTCTATTCTGTGACTTCGCACACCTCCATTGTTTGACTTCACACACCTCCATTCTTTGACTTCACATACCTCCATTCCATGACTTCACACACCTCTACTCTATCAGTTCACACACATCCATTCTATGAGTTCACACACCACAATTTTGACTTCACACACCTCCATTCTATGTCTTCACACACCTACATTCTTACTTCAGGAACATCCATTGTATGAATTCACCCACCTCCATTCTATGACTTCACAAACCTCCATTCTATGACTTCACACACCTCCATTTTGACTTCACACACCTCCATTCTATGACTTCACACACCTTCATTCTTACTTCAGAAACATCCATTCTATGACTTCACGCACCTCCATTGTATGACTTCACAAATCTCCGTTCTGTGACTTCACACACCTCCATTCTGAGTTCACACACCTCCATTCTCTGACTTCACACACCTCCATTCTGTGACTTAACACACCTCCATTCTATGACTTCACACACCTCCATTCTGTGACTTCATACACTTCCATTCTATGACTTCACACACCTTCCTTCTTACTTCACAAACATCCATTCTATGACTTCACACACTTCCATTCTATGACTTCACACACATCCATTCTGTGACTTCACACACCTCCATTCTATATCTTCACACACCTCCATTGTGAATTCACACACCTATATTCTATGAGTCCACACACCTCCATTTTAACCTCACAGACCTCCATTCTAAGACTTCACACTACGCCATTCTGACTTCACACTCCTCCATTCTGTGAATTCACAAAACTCCATTCTATGATTTCACACACCTCCATACTATGACTTCACACACCACCATCTATGACTTCACACACCTCCATTCTGAGTTCACACACCTCCATTCTTTGACTTCACATACCTCCATTCTGACTTCACACACCAATGTATAACTTCACACACCTCCATTCTGTAACTTCACACACTTCCATTGTTACGTCACACACCTCCATTCTATGAGTTCACAAACCTCCCTTTTGTGACTTCACACACCTCCATTCTGACTTCACACACCTCCATTCTATGACTTCACAGACCTCGAATCTGTGACTTCACTCACCTCCACTCTATGACTTCACACTGCTCCATTCTATGACTTCCCACACCTCCTTTCTATGACTTCACCCACCTCTATTCTATGACTTCACACCTCCATTCTGACTTCAGATACCTCCATTCTGTGACTTCACACACCTCCATTCTATGACTTCACACACCTCCATTCTATGACTTCACACACCTTCATTCTTAATTCAGAAACATCCATTCTATGACCTCACACAACTCCATTCTATGACTTCACAAACCTCCATTCTGTGAATTCACACACCTCCATTCTGAGTTCACACACCTCCATTCTGGGACTTCACACACCTCCATTCCGTGACTTCACACACCTCCATTCTTACTTCACAAACCTCCATTCTATGACTTCACACACTTCCATTCTATGACTTCACACACCTCCATTCTGTGACTTGTCACACCTCCATTCTGAGTTCACACACCTCCATTCTGGGACTTCACACACCTCCATTCCGTGACTTCACACACCTCCATTCTGTGACTTCACACACCTCCATTCTATGACTTCACACACCTCAATTCTATGACTTCACACACCTCCATTCTGTGACTTCACACATCTCCATTCTATGAGTTCACACACCTCCATTCTGACTTCAAAAACCTCCATTCTATGACTTCACAGACTTCGAATCTGTGACTTCACTCACATCCACTCTATGACTTCACACTTCTCCATTCTATGACTTCCCACACCTCCTTTCTATGACTTCACCCACACTCATTCTCTGACTTCACACCTCCATTCTGACTTCACACACCTCCATTCTGTGACTTCACACACCTCCATTCTATGAGTTCACACACCTCCATTTTGACTTCACACACCTCCGTTCTATGACTTCACACACCTCCATTCTATGCCTTAACACACCTCCATTCTATGTCTTCACACACCTCCATTGTGACTTCACACACGTCCATTCTATGAGTTCACACACCTCCATTCTGACTTCATACACTTCTATTCTATGACTTCACACTCCTCCATTCTGACTTCACACAGCTCCATTCTGTGACTTCACACACCTCCATTCTTTGACTTCACACACCTCCACTCTATGACTTCACATACCTCATTTCTGAGTTGACACACCTCCATTCTTTGACTTCACATACCTCCAATCTGACTTCATACACCTCCACTCTATGACTTCACACACATCCATTCTGTGACTTCAAAAACCACCATTCTATGAATTCACACATCTCCCTTGTGACTTCACACACCTCCATTCTATGAGTTCACACAGCTCCATTCTGACTTCACACACCTCCATTCTATGAGTTCGTACACCTCTATTCTGACTTCACACCCCTCCATTCTGTGACTTCACATACCTCCATTCTTTGACTTCACACCCCTCCATTCTGTGCCTTCACACACCTCCACTCTGTGACTTTACACACCTCCATTCTATGACTTCACACACCTCAATTCTAAGACTTCACAAACCTCAATTCTATGACTTCACACACTTCCATTGTTTGACATCATACACCTCCATTCTTTGACATCACCCACCTCCGTTCCATGAATTCACACACCTCCATTCTATGAGTTCACATACCTCCATTCTATGAGTTCACAAACCTTCATTCTTACTTCAGCAACATCAATTCTATGACTTCAGACACCTCCATTCTATGACTTCACACACCTTCATTCTTACTTCAGCAACATCCATTCTATGACTTCACACACCTCCATTCTATGACTTCACACACTTCCATTCTATGACTTCACACACCTCCATTCTGTGACTTCACACACCTCCACTCTGAATTCACACACCTCCATTCTGTGTCTTCACACACCTCCATTCTGTGACTTCACACACCTCCTTCTATGACTTCACACACCTCCATTCTGTGATTTCACACACCTCAAATCTGAGTTCACACACCTCCATACTGTGACTTCACACACCTCCATTCTGTGACTTCACACACCTCCATTCTATGACTTCACACACCTCCTTTCTATGCCTTCACACACCTCCATTCTGTGACTGCACACACCTCCATTCTATGACATCACACACCTCCATTCTGTGACTTCACACACCTCCATTCTATGACTTCACACACCTCCATTCTATGACTTCAGAAACCTACATTGTTACTTCACACACCTCCATTCTATGAGTTCACACACCTTCATTGTGACTTCACACACCTCCATTATCTGACTTCACACACCTCCATTCTGACTTCACACACCTCCATTCTGACTTCACACACCTCCATTCTGACTTCACACACCTCAATTCTGTGACTTCACACACCTCCATTCTATGATTTCACACACCTCCATTCTATGACTTCACAGACCTCCATTCTATGACTTCACACACCACCTGTCTGAGTTCACACACATCCATTCTGTGACTTCACACAACTCCATTGTGACTTCATACACCTCCATTCTATGAGTTCACACACCTCCATTCTGACTTCACAAACATCCATTCTATGACTTTACAGACCTCCATTCTATGAGTTCACAAACGTCCATTCTATGACTTCACACACCTCCATTCTATGACTTCACACACCTCCATTCTAGGACTTCACACACCTCCATTCTATGACTTCACACACCTCCATTCTGTGACTTCACACATCTCCATTCTATGAGTTCACACACCTGCATTGTGACTTCACACTCCTCCATTCTATGACTTCACACACCTCCATTCTGATTTCACACACCTCCATTCTGACTTCACAAACATCAATTATGTGACTTCACACACCTCCATTCTTTGACTTCACACACCTCCATTGTGAGTTTACACACCTCCATTCTGACTTCACAAATATCAATTCTGTGACTTCACACACCTCCATTCTATGACTTCACACACCTCCATTCTATGACTTCACACACATCCATTCTCTGACTTCACAAACCTCCATTCTGACTTCACACACCTCCCTTCTGACCTCACAAACATCAATTCTGTGACTTCACACATCTCCATTCTAGGACTTCACACACCTCCATTCTATGACTTCACACACCTCCATTCTATGACTTCACACACTTCCATTCTTTTACTTCACACACCACCATTCTTCGACTTCACACAACCCCATTGTGAGTTCACACACCTCCATTCTATGACTTCACACACCTCCATTCTGACTTCACACTGCTCCATTCCATGACTTCACACAGCTCAATTCTGTGCCTTCACACACCTCCATTCTATGACTTAACACACCTTCATTCTTACTTCACAAACATCCATTGTATGACTTCACGCACCTCCATTCTATGACTTCACACACCTTTATTCTATTTCAGAAACATCCGTTCTATGACTTCACACACCTCCATTCTATGATTTCACAAACTTTCATTCTGTGACTTCACACACCTCCATTCTGGCTTCACACACCTCCATTCTATGAGTTCACACACTTCCATTCTATGACTTCACACACCTCCATTCTTTGACTTCACACACCTCCATTGTGAGTTCACACACCTCCATTCTGTGACTTCACACACCTCCATTCTTTGACTTCACACACCTCCATTCTGTGACTTCACACACCTCCATTCTATGACTTCACACACCTCCATTCTAAAAATTCACACATCTCCATTCTGTGACTTCACACAGCTCCATTCTATGACTTCCCACACCTCCGTTCTGTGACTTAACACACCTTCATTCCGTGACTTCACACACCTTCATTCTATGATTTCACTCACCTCCATTCTATGACTTCACACACCTCCATTGTATGACTTCACACACCTATATTCTTTGACTTCGCACACCTCCATTCTTTGACTTCACACACCTCCATTTTGAGTTCACACACATACATTCTGTGACTTCACACACCTCCATTTGTGACGTTACACACCACCATTTTGACTTCACACATCTCCATTCTGTGACTTCACACACCTCCATTCTGTGACTTCACACTCTTCCATTTTGACTTCACACACTTCCATTCTGTGACTTCACACACCTCCATTCTGTGACTTCGCACACATCCATTGTTTGACTTCACACACCTCCATTCTTTGACTTCACACACCTCCATTCCATGACTTCACACACCTCTACTCTATCAGTTCACACACATCCATTCTATGAGTTCACACACCACAATTTTGACTTCACACACCTCCATTCTATGTCTTCACACACCTACATTCTTACTTCAGGAACATCCATTGTATGAATTCACCCACCACCATTCTATGACTTCACAAACCTCCATTCTATGACTTCACACACCTCCATTCTATGACTTCACACACCTCCATTCTATGACTTCACACACCTCCATTCTATGACTTCACACACCTCCATTCTGTGACTTCACACACCTCCATTCTATGAGTTCACACACCTGCATTGTGACTTCACACACCTCCATTCTATGACTTCACACACCTCCATTGTGACTTCACACACCTCCATTCTGACTTCACAAACATCAATTCTGTGACTTCACACACCTCCATTCTTTGACTTCACACACCTCCATTGTTAGTTCACACACCTCCATTCTGACTTCACCAACATCAATTCTGTGACTTCACACACATCCATTCTACGACTTCACACACCTCCATTCTATGACTTCACAAACCTCCATTTTCACTTCACACACCTCCATTCTGACTTCACAAACATCAATTCTGTGACTTCGCACACCTCCATTCTATGACTTCACACACCTCCATTCTATGACTTCACACACCTGCATTCTATGACTTCACCCACTTCCATTCTTTGACTTCACACACCTCCATTCTTTGACTTCACACATCTCCATTGTGAGTTCACACACCTTCATTCTATGACTTCACACACCTCCATTCTGACTTCACACACCTCCATTCTATGACTTCGCACCTCCATTCTGACTTCACACACCTACATTCTATGACTTCACACAACTACATTCTGACTTCACACACCGCCATTCTCTGACATCACACACCTCCATTCCATCACTTCACACACCTCCTTTCGATGACTTTCCACACCTCCATTCTGTGACTTCACACACCTCCATTCTATGACTTCACACACCTCCATTTTTACTTCACACACTTCCATTCTTTGACTTCACACACCTTCATTCTGTGACTTCACACACCACCATTGTTTGACTTCACACACCTCCATTTTTGGACTTCACACACCTCCTTTCCATGACTTCACTCATCTCCTTTTTATGAGTTCACACACCTCCATTTTCACTTCACACACCTCCATTCTATGACTTCACACACCTCCATTCTTCTTCAGAAACATCCATTCTATGACTTCATACACCTCCATTCTATGACTTCACAAACCTCCATTCTTTGACTTCACACACCTCCATTCTGAGTTCACACACCTCAATTCTGTGACTTCACACACCTCAATTCTGGCTTCACACACCTCCATTCTATGAGTTCACACACTTCCATTCTATGACTTCACACACCTCCATTCTTTGACTTCACACACCTCCATTGTGAGTTCACACACCTCCATTCTGTGACTTCACACACCTCCATTCTTTGACTTCACACCTCCATTCTGTGACTTCACACACCTCCATTCTATGACTTCACACACCTCCATTCTAAAAATTCACACATCTCCATTCTGTGACTTCACACAGCTCCATTCTATGACTTCCCATACCTCCGTTCTGTGACTTAACACACCTTCATTCCGTGACTTCATACACCTTCATTCTATGATTTCACTCACCTCCATTCTATGACTTCACACACCTCCATTGTATGACTTCACACACCTATATTCTTTGACTTCGCACACCTCCATTCTTTGACTTCACACACCTCCATTTTGAGTTCACACACATACATTCTGTGACTTCACACACCTCCATTTGTGACGTTACACACCACCATTTTGACTTCACACATCTCCATTCTGTGACTTCACACACCTCCATTCTGTGACTTCACACTCTTCCATTTTGACTTCACACACTTCCATTCTGTGACTTCACACACCTCCATTCTGTGACTTCGCACACCTCCATTGTTTGACTTCACACACCTCCATTCTTTGACTTCACACACCTCCATTCCATGACTTCACACACCTCTACTCTATCAGTTCACACACATCCATTCTATGAGTTCACACACCACAATTTTGACTTCACACACCTCCATTCTATGTCTTCACACACCTACATTCTTACTTCAGGAACATCCATTGTATGAATTCACCCACCTCCATTCTATGACTTCACAAACCTCCATTCTATGACTTCACACACCTCCATTCTATGACTTCACACACCTCCATTCTATGACTTCACACACCTCCATTCTATGACTTCACACACCTCCATTCTGTGACTTCACACACCTCCATTCTATGAGTTCACACACCTGCATTGTGACTTCACACACCTCCATTCTATGACTTCACACACCTCCATTCTGACTTCACACACCTCCATTCTGACTTCACAAACATCAATTCTGTGACTTCACACACCTCCATTCTTTGACTTCACACACCTCCATTGTTAGTTCACACACCTCCATTCTGACTTCACCAACATCAATTCTGTGACTTCACACACATCCATTCTACGACTTCACACACCTCCATTCTATGACTTCACAAACCTCCATTTTCACTTCACACACCTCCATTCTGACTTCACAAACATCAATTCTGTGACTTCGCACACCTCCATTCTATGACTTCACACACCTCCATTCTATGACTTCACACACCTCCATTCTATGACTTCACCCACTTCCATTCTTTGACTTCACACACCTCCATTCTTTGACTTCACACATCTCCATTGTGAGTTCACACACCTTCATTCTATGACTTCACACACCTCCATTCTGACTTCACACACCTCCATTCTATGACTTCGCACCTCCATTCTGACTTCACACACCTACATTCTATGACTTCACACAACTACATTCTGACTTCACACACCGCCATTCTCTGACATCACACACCTCCATTCCATCACTTCACACACCTCCTTTCGATGACTTCCCACACCTCCATTCTGTGACTTCACACACCTCCATTCTATGACTTCACACACCTCCATTTTTACTTCACACACTTCCATTCTTTGACTTCACACACCTTCATTCTGTGACTTCACACACCACCATTGTTTGACTTCACACACCTCCATTTTTGGACTTCACACACCTCCTTTCCATGACTTCACTCACCTCCTTTTTATGAGTTCACACACCTCCATTTTCACTTCACACACCTCCATTCTATGACTTCACACACCTCCATTCTTCTTCAGAAACATCCATTCTATGACTTCATACACCTCCATTCTATGACATCACAAACCTCCATTCTATGACTTCAGAAACATCCATTCTATGACTTCACACACCTTCATTCTGAGTTCACACACCTCAATTCTGTGTCTTCACACACCTCAATTCTGGCTTCACACACCTTCATTCTATGACTTCACACACTTCAATTCTATGACTTCACACACCTCCATTCTTTGACTTCACACATCTCCATTGTGAGTTCACACACCTCCATTCTGTGACTTCACACATCTCCATTCTGTGACTTCACACACCTCCATTATGTGACTTCACACACCTCCATTCTATGACTTCAACACCTCGATTCTATGAATTCACACATCTCCATTCTGTGACTTCACACAACTCCATTCTATGACTTCCCACACCTCCATTCTGGGACTTCACACACCTCCACTCTATGATTTCACACACCTCCATTCCATGACTTCACACACCTCCACTCTATCAGTTCACACACATCCATTCTATGAGTTCACATACCACCATTTTAATTGCACACACCTCCATTCTATGACTTCACACCCCTACATTCTTACTTCAAAAACATCCATTCTATGACTTTACAGACCTCCATTCTATGAGTTCACAAACGTCCATTCTATGACTTCACACACCTCAATTCTATGACTTCACACACCTCCATTCTAGGACTTCACACAGCTCCATTCTATGACTTCACACACCTCCATTCTGTGACTTCACACATCTCCATTCTATGAGTTCACACACCTGCATTGTGACTTCACACTCCTCCATTCTATGACTTCACACACCTCCATTCTGACTTCACACACCTCCATTCTGATTTCACAAACATCAATTCTGTGACTTCACACACCTCCATTCTTTGACTTCACACACCTCCATTGTGAGTTCACACACCTCCATTCTGACTTCACAATCATCAATTCTGTGACTTCACACACCTCAATTCTATGACTTCACACACCTCCATTCCATGACTTCACACACCTCCATTCTCTGACTTCACAATACTCCATTCTGACTTCACACACCTCTTTTCTGACTTCACAAACATCAATTATGTGACTTCACACATCTCCATTCTAGGACTTCACACACCTCCATTCTATGACTTCACACACCTCCATTCTATGACTTCACACACTTCCATTCTTTGACTTCACACACCACCATTCTTCGACTTCACACAACTCCATTGTGATTTCACAAACCTCAATTCTATGACTTCACACACTTCAATTGTTTGACATCATACACCTCCATTCTTTGACATCACCCACCTCCGTTCCATGAATTCACACACCTCCATTCTATGGGTTCACATACCTCCATTCTATGAGTTCACAAACCTTCATTCTTACTTCAGCAACATCCATTCTAAGACTTCAGACACCTCCATTCTGACTTCACACACCTTCATTCTTACTTCAGCAACATCCATTCTATGACTTCACACACCTCCATTCTATGACTTCACACACTTCCATTCTATGACTACACACACCTCCATTCTGTGACTTCACACACCTCCACTCTAAATTCACACACCTCCATTCTGTGTCTTCACACACCTCCATTCTGTGACTTCACACACCTCCTTCTATGACTTCACACACCTCCATTCTGTGATTTCACACACCTCAAATCTGAGTTCACACACCTCCATACTGTGACTTCACACACCTCCATTCTGTGACTTCACACACCTCCATTCTATGACTTCACACACCTCCTTTCTATGCCTTCACACACCTCCATTCTGTGACTGCACACACCTCCATTCTATGACATCACACACCTCCATTCTGTGACTTCACACACCTCCATTCTATGACTTCTCACACCTCCATTCTATGACTTCACACACCTCCATTCTATGTCTTCACACACCTCCATTGTGACTTCACACACGTCCATTCTATGAGTTCACACACCTCCATTCTGACTTCATACACTTCCATTCTATGACTTCACACTCCTCCATTCTGACTTCACACAGCTCCATTCTGTGACTTCACACACCTCCATTCTTTGACTTCACACACCTCCATTCTATGACTTCACATACCTCATTTCTGAGTTGACACACCTCCATTCTTTGACTTCACATACCTCCAATCTGACTTCATACACCTCTACTCTATGACTTCACACACATCCATTCTGTGACTTCAAAAACCACCATTCTATGAATTCACACATCTCCATTGTGACTTCACACACCACCATTCTATGAGTTCACAGAGCTCCATTCTGACTTCAAACACCTCCATTCTATGAGTTCGTACACCTCTATTCTGACTTCACACTCCTCCATTCTGTGACTTCACATACCTCGATTCTTTGACTTCACACCCCTCCATTCTGTGCCTTCACACACCTCCACTCTGTGACTTTACACACCTCCATTCTATGACTTCACACACCTCCATTCTAAGACTTCACAAACCTCAATTCTATGACTTCACACACTTGAATTGTTTGACATCATACACCTCCATTCTTTGACATCACCCACCTCCGTTCCATGAATTCACACACCTCCATTCTATGAGTTCACATACCTCCATTCTATGAGTTCACAAACCTTCATTCTTACTTCAGCAACATCCATTCTATGACTTCAGACACCTCCATTCTATGACTTCACACACCTTCATTCTTACTTCAGCAACATCCATTCTATGACTTCACACACCTCCATTCTATGACTTCACACACTTCCATTCTATGACTTCACACACCTCCATTCTGTGACTTCACACAACTCCACTCTGAATACACACACCTCCATTCTGTGTCTTCACACACCTCCATTCTGTGACTTCACACGCCTCCTTCTATGACTTCACACACCTCCATTCTGTGATTTCACACACCTCAAATCTGAGTTCACACACCTCCATACTGTGACTTCAAACATCTCCATTCTGTGACTTCACACACCTCCATTCTATGACTTCACACACCTCCTCTCTATGCCTTCACACACCTCCATTCTGTGACTGCACACACCTCCATTCTATGACATCACACACCTCCATTCTGTGACTTCACACACCTCCATTCTATGACTTCACACACCTCCATTCTATGACTTCACACACTTCCATTCTTTTACTTCACACACCACCATTCTTCGACTTCACACAACCCCATTGTGAGTTCACACACCTCCATTCTATGACTTCACACACCTCCATTCTGACTTCACACTGCTCCATTCCATGACTTCACAGAGCTCAATTCTGTGCCTTCACACACCTCCATTCTATGACTTAACACACCTTCATTCTTACTTCACAAACATCCATTGTATGACTTCACGCACCTCCATTCTATGACTTCACACACCTTTATTCTACTTCAGAAACATCCGTTCTATGACTTCACACACCTCCATTCTATGATTTCACAAACTTTCATTCTGTGACTTCACACACCTCCATTCTGAGTTCACACACCTCAATTCTGTGACTTCACACACCTCAATTCTGGCTTCACACACCTCCATTCTATGAGTTCACACACTTCCATTCTATGACTTCACACACCTCCATTCTTTGACTTCACACACCTCCATTGTGAGTTCACACACCTCCATTCTGTGACTTCACACACCTCCATTCTTTGACTTTACACACCTCCATTCTGTGACTTCACACACCTCCATTCTATGACTTCACACACCTCCATTCTAAAAATTCACACATCTCCATTCTGTGACTTCACACAGCTCCATTCTATGACTTCCCACACCTCCGTTCTGTGACTTAACACACCTTCATTCCGTGACTTCACACACCTTCATTCTATGATTTCACTCACCTCCATTCTATGACTTCACACACCTCCATTGTATGACTTCACACACCTATATTCTTTGACTTCGCACACCTCCATTCTTTGACTTCACACACCTCCATTTTGAGTTCACACACATACATTCTGTGACTTCACACACCTCCATTTGTGACGTTACACACCACCATTTTGACTTCACACATCTCCATTCTGTGACTTCACACACCTCCATTCTGTGACTTCACACTCTTCCATTTTGACTTCACACACTTCCATTCTGTGACTTCACAAACCTCCATTCTGTGACTTCGCACACCTCCATTGTTTGACTTCACACACCTCCATTCTTTGACTTCACACACCTCCATTCCATGACTTCACACACCTCTACTCTATCAGTTCACACACATCCATTCTATGAGTTCACACACCACAATTTTGACTTCACACACCTCCATTCTATGTCTTCACACACCTACATTCTTACTTCAGGAACATCCATTGTATGAATTCACCCACCTCCATTCTATGACTTCACAAACCTCCATTCTATGACTTCACACACCTCCATTCTATGACTTCACACACCTCCATTCTATGACTTCACACACCTCCATTCTATGACTTCACACACCTCCATTCTGTGACTTCACACACCTCCATTCTATGAGTTCACACACCTGCATTGTGACTTCACACACCTCCATTCTATGACTTCACACACCTCCATTCTGACTTCACACACCTCCATTCTGACTTCACAAACATCAATTCTGTGACTTCACACACCTCCATTCTTTGACTTCACACACCTCCATTGTTAGTTCACACACCTCCATTCTGACTTCACCAACATCAATTCTGTGACTTCACACACATCCATTCTACGACTTCACACACCTCCATTCTATGACTTCACAAACCTCCATTTTCACTTCACACACCTCCATTCTGACTTCACAAACATCAATTCTGTGACTTCGCACACCTCCATTCTATGACTTCACACACCTCCATTCTATGACTTCACACACCTCCATTCTATGACTTCACCCACTTCCATTCTTTGACTTCACACACCTCCATTCTTTGACTTCACACATCTCCATTGTGAGTTCACACACCTTCATTCTATGACTTCACACACCTCCATTCTGACTTCACACACCTCCATTCTATGACTTCGCACCTCCATTCTGACTTCACACACCTACATTCTATGACTTCACACAACTACATTCTGACTTCACACACCGCCATTCTCTGACATCACACACCTCCATTCCATCACTTCACACACCTCCTTTCGATGACTTCCCACACCTCCATTCTGTGACTTCACACACCTCCATTCTATGACTTCACACACCTCCATTTTTACTTCACACACTTCCATTCTTTGACTTCACACACCTTCATTCTGTGACTTCACACACCACCATTGTTTGACTTCACACACCTCCATTTTTGGACTTCACACACCTCCTTTCCATGACTTCACTCATCTCCTTTTTATGAGTTCACACACCTCCATTTTCACTTCACACACCTCCATTCTATGACTTCACACACCTCCATTCTTCTTCAGAAACATCCATTCTATGACTTCATACACCTCCATTCTATGACATCACAAACCTCCATTCTTTGACTTCACACACCTTCATTCTGAGTTCACACACCTCAATTCTGTGTCTTCACACACCTCAATTCTGGCTTCACACACCTTCATTCTATGACTTCACACACTTCAATTCTATGACTTCACACACCTCCATTCTTTGACTTCACACACCTCCATTGTGAGTTCACACACCTCCATTCTGTGACTTCACACATCTCCATTCTGTGACTTCACACACCTCCATTATGTGACTTCACACACCTCCATTCTATGACTTCAACACCTCGATTCTATGAATTCACACATCTCCATTCTGTGACTTCACACAACTCCATTCTATGACTTCCCACACCTCCATTCTGGGACTTCACACACCTCCACTCTATGATTTCACACACCTCCATTCCATGACTTCACACACCTCCACTCTATCAGTTCACACACATCCATTCTATGAGTTCACATACCACCATTTTAATTGCACACACCTCCATTCTATGACTTCACACCCCTACATTCTTACTTCAAAAATATCCATTCTATGACTTTACAGACCTCCATTCTATGAGTTCACAAACGTCCATTCTATGACTTCACACACCTCCATTCTATGACTTCACACACCTCCATTCTAGGACTTCACACAGCTCCATTCTATGACTTCACACACCTCCATTCTGTGACTTCACACATCTCCATTCTATGAGTTCACACACCTGCATTGTGACTTCACACTCCTCCATTCTATGACTTCACACACCTCCATTCTGACTTCACACACCTCCATTCTGATTTCACAAACATCAATTCTGTGACTTCACACACCTCCATTCTTTGACTTCACACACCTCCATTGTGAGTTCACACACCTCCATTCTGACTTCACAAACATCAATTCTGTGACTTCACACACCTCAATTCTATGACTTCACACACCTCCATTCCATGACTTCACACACCTCCATTCTCTGACTTCACAATACTCCATTCTGACTTCACACACCTCTTTTCTGACTTCACAAACATCAATTATGTGACTTCACACATCTCCATTCTAGGACTTCACACACCTCCATTCTATGACTTCACACACCTCCATTCTATGACTTCACACACTTCCATTCTTTGACTTCACACACCACCATTCTTCGACTTCACACAACTCCATTGTGATTTCACAAACCTCAATTCTATGACTTCACACACTTCAATTGTTTGACATCATACACCTCCATTCTTTGACATCACCCACCTCCGTTCCATGAATTCACACACCTCCATTCTATGGGTTCACATACCTCCATTCTATGAGTTCACACACCTTCATTCTTACTTCAGCAACATCCATTCTATGACTTCACACACCTCCATTCTATGACTTCACACACTTCCATTCTATGACTACACACACCTCCATTCTGTGACTTCACACACCTCCACTCTAAATTCACACACCTCCATTCTGTGTCTTCACACACCTCCATTCTGTGACTTCACACACCTCCTTCTATGACTTCACACACCTCCATTCTGTGATTTCACACACCTCAAATCTGAGTTCACACACCTCCATACTGTGACTTCACACACCTCCATTCTGTGACTTCACACACCTCCATTCTATGACTTCACACACCTCCTTTCTATGCCTTCACACACCTCCATTCTGTGACTGCACACACCTGCATTCTATGACATCACACACCTCCATTCTGTGACTTCACACACCTCCATTCTATGACTTCTCACACCTCCATTCTATGACTTCACACACCTCCATTCTATGTCTTCACACACCTCCATTGTGACTTCACACACGTCCATTCTATGAGTTCACACACCTCCATTCTGACTTCATACACTTCCATTCTATGACTTCACACTCCTCCATTCTGACTTCACACAGCTCCATTCTGTGTCTTCACACACCTCCATTCTTTGACTTCACACACCTCCATTCTATGACTTCACATACCTCATTTCTGAGTTGACACACCTCCATTCTTTGACTTCACATACCTCCAATCTGACTTCATACACCTCTACTCTATGACTTCACACACATCCATTCTGTGACTTCAAAAACCACCATTCTATGAATTCACACATCTCCATTGTGACTTCACACACCACCATTCTATGAGTTCACAGAGCTCCATTCTGACTTCAAACACCTCCATTCTATGAGTTCGTACACCTCTATTCTGACTTCACACCCCTCCATTCTGTGACTTCACATACCTCCATTCTTTGACTTCACACCCCTCCATTCTGTGCCTTCACACACCTCCACTCTGTGACTTTACACACCTCCATTCTATGACTTCACACACCTCCATTCTAAGACTTCACAAACCTCAATTCTATGACTTCACACACTTGAATTGTTTGACATCATACACCTCCATTCTTTGACATCACCCACCTCCGTTCCATGAAATCACACACCTCCATTCTATGAGTTCACATACCTCCATACTATGAGTTCACAAACCTTCATTCTTACTTCAGCAACATCCATTCTATGACTTCAGACACCTCCATTCTATGACTTCACACACCTTCATTCTTACTTCAGCAACATCCATTCTATGACTTCACACACCTCCATTCTATGACTTCACACACTTCCATTCTATGACTTCACACACCTCCATTCTGTGACTTCACACAACTCCACTCTGAATACACACACCTCAATTCTGTGTCTTCACACACCTCCATTCTGTGACTTCACACGCCTCCTTCTATTACTTCACACACCTCCATTCTGTGATTTCACACACCTCAAATCTGAGTTCACACACCTCCATACTGTGACTTCAAACACCTCCATTCTGTGACTTCACACACCTCCATTCTATGACTTCACACACCTCCTCTCTATGCCTTCACACACCTCCATTCTGTGACTGCACACACCTCCATTCTATGACATCACACACCTCCATTCTGTGACTTCACACACCTCCATTCTATGACTTCACACACCTCCATTCTATGACTTCACACACTTCCATTCTTTTACTTCACACACCACCATTCTTCGACTTCACACAACCCCATTGTGAGTTCACACACCTCCATTCTATGACTTCACACACCTCCATTCTGACTTCACACTGCTCCATTCCATGACTTCACACAGCTCAATTCTGTGCCTTCACACACCTCCATTCTATGACTTAACACACCTTCATTCTTACTTCACAAACATCCATTGTATGACTTCACGCACCTCCATTCTATGACTTCACACACCTTTATTCTACTTCAGAAACATCCGTTCTATGACTTCACACACCTCCATTCTATGATTTCACAAACTTTCATTCTGTGACTTCACACACCTCCATTCTGAGTTCACACACCTCAATTCTGTGACTTCACACACCTCAATTCTGGCTTCACACACCTCCATTCTATGAGTTCACACACTTCCATTCTATGACTTCACACACCTCCATTCTTTGACTTCACACACCTCCATTGTGAGTTCACACACCTCCATTCTGTGACTTCACACACCTCCATTCTTTGACTTCACACACCTCCATTCTGTGACTTCACACACCTCCATTCTATGACTTCACACACCTCCATTCTAAAAATTCACACATCTCCATTCTGTGACTTCACACAGCTCCATTCTATGACTTCCCACACCTCCGTTCTGTGACTTAACACACCTTCATTCCGTGACTTCACACACCTTCATTCTATGATTTCACTCACCTCCATTCTATGACTTCACACACCTCCATTGTATGACTTCACACACCTATATTCTTTGACTTCGCACACCTCCATTCTTTGACTTCACACACCTCCATTTTGAGTTCACACACATACATTCTGTGACTTCACACACCTCCATTTGTGACGTTACACACCACCATTTTGACTTCACACATCTCCATTCTGTGACTTCACACACCTCCATTCTGTGACTTCACACTCTTCCATTTTGACTTCACACACTTCCATTCTGTGACTTCACACACCTCCATTCTGTGACTTCGCACACCTCCATTGTTTGACTTCACACACCTCCATTCTTTGACTTCACACACCTCCATTCCATGACTTCACACACCTCTACTCTATCAGTTCACACACATCCATTCTATGAGTTCACACACCACAATTTTGACTTCACACACCTCCATTCTATGTCTTCACACACCTACATTCTTACTTCAGGAACATCCATTGTATGAATTCACCCACCTCCATTCTATGACTTCACAAACCTCCATTCTATGACTTCACACACCTCCATTCTATGACTTCACACACCTTTATTCTTCAGATATATCCATTCTATGACTTCCCAAACCTCCCTTCTCTGAATGCACACACCTCCATTCTGGGTTCACACACCTACATTCTGTGACTTCACACACCTCCATTCTGTGACTTCACACACCACCATCTGTGACTTCACACACCTCCATTCTATGACTTCACACTCCTCCATTCTATGAGTTCACACACCTCCATTCTGTGACTTCACACACCTCCATTCTATGACTTCACACACCTCCCTTCTATGACTTCACACACCTCCATTCTGTGACTTCAAAAACCAACATTCTATGACTTCAAACACCTCCATTCTATGACTTCACACTCCTCCATTCTGAGACTTCACACACCTCCACTCTGTCACTTTACACACCTCCACTCTGTGACTACACACACCTCCATTTTGTGATTTCACACACCTCCATTCTATGACTTCACACAGTTCCATTGTTTGACTTCATAAACGTCCATTCTATGAATTCACACACCTCCATTGTGACTTCACACAACTCTATTCTGTGACTTCACACATCTGCCTTTTGTGACTTCACACACCTCCATTCTATGACTTCACATCTCCATTCTATGACTTCACACCTCCATTCTATGACTTCACACACCAACATTTATGACGTCACACACCTCCATTCTGTGACTTCACACACCTCCATTCTCATATCACACACCTACATTCTATGGCTTCCCACACCTCCATTCTAGGACTTCACACACCTCCATTCTGTGACTTCACTCACCTCCATTGTGAGTTCACACACCTCCATTCTGTGACTTCACACACCTACATTATATGACTTCTCACACCTCCATTTTGTGACTTCACACACCTCCATTCTATGACTTCACACACCTCCATTCTATGACTTCACACACCTACATTCTGAATTCACACACCTCCATTCTGACTTCACACACCTCAATTCTGTGACTTCACACACCTCCATTCTATGACTTCGCACCTCCATTCTGACTTCACACACCTACATTCTATGACTTCACACAACTACATTCTGACTTCACACACCGCCATTCTCTGACATCACACACCTCCATTCCATCACTTCACACACCTCCTTTCGATGACTTCCCACACCTCCATTCTGTGACTTCACACACCTCCATTCTATGACTTCACACACCTCCATTTTTACTTCACACACTTCCATTCTTTGACTTCACACACCTTCATTCTGTGACTTCACACACCACCATTGTTTGACTTCACACACCTCCATTTTTGGACTTCACACACCTCCTTTCCATGACTTCACTCATCTCCTTTTTATGAGTTCACACACCTCCATTTTCACTTCACACACCTCCATTCTATGACTTCACACACCTCCATTCTTCTTCAGAAACATCCATTCTATGACTTCATACACCTCCATTCTATGACATCACAAACCTCCATTCTTTGACTTCACACACCTTCATTCTGAGTTCACACACCTCAATTCTGTGTCTTCACACACCTCAATTCTGGCTTCACACACCTTCATTCTATGACTTCACACACTTCAATTCTATGACTTCACACACCTCCATTCTTTGACTTCACACACCTCCATTGTGAGTTCACACACCTCCATTCTGTGACTTCACACATCTCCATTCTGTGACTTCACACACCTCCATTATGTGACTTCACACACCTCCATTCTATGACTTCAACACCTCGATTCTATGAATTCACACATCTCCATTCTGTGACTTCACACAACTCCATTCTATGACTTCCCACACCTCCATTCTGGGACTTCACACACCTCCACTCTATGATTTCACACACCTCCATTCCATGACTTCACACACCTCCACTCTATCAGTTCACACACATCCATTCTATGAGTTCACATACCACCATTTTAATTGCACACACCTCCATTCTATGACTTCACACCCCTACATTCTTACTTCAAAAATATCCATTCTATGACTTTACAGACCTCCATTCTATGAGTTCACAAACGTCCATTCTATGACTTCACACACCTCCATTCTATGACTTCACACACCTCCATTCTAGGACTTCACACAGCTCCATTCTATGACTTCACACACCTCCATTCTGTGACTTCACACATCTCCATTCTATGAGTTCACACACCTGCATTGTGACTTCACACTCCTCCATTCTATGACTTCACACACCTCCATTCTGACTTCACACACCTCCATTCTGATTTCACAAACATCAATTCTGTGACTTCACACACCTCCATTCTTTGACTTCACACACCTCAATTGTGAGTTCACACACCTCCATTCTGACTTCACAAACATCAATTCTGTGACTTCACACACCTCAATTCTATGACTTCACACACCTCCATTCCATGACTTCACACACCTCCATTCTCTGACTTCACAATACTCCATTCTGACTTCACACACCTCTTTTCTGACTTCACAAACATCAATTATGTGACTTCACACATCTCCATTCTAGGACTTCACACACCTCCATTCTATGACTTCACACACCTCCATTCTATGACTTCACACACTTCCATTCTTTGACTTCACACACCACCATTCTTCGACTTCACACAACTCCATTGTGATTTCACAAACCTCAATTCTATGACTTCACACACTTCAATTGTTTGACATCATACACCTCCATTCTTTGACATCACCCACCTCCGTTCCATGAATTCACACACCTCCATTCTATGGGTTCACATACCTCCATTCTATGAGTTCACAAACCTTCATTCTTACTTCAGCAACATCCATTCTAAGACTTCAGACACCTCCATTCTGACTTCACACACCTTCATTCTTACTTCAGCAACATCCATTCTATGACTTCACACACCTCCATTCTATGACTTCACACACTTCCATTCTATGACTACACACACCTCCATTCTGTGACTTCACACACCTCCACTCTAAATTCACACACCTCCATTCTGTGTCTTCACACACCTCCATTCTGTGACTTCACACACCTCCTTCTATGACTTCACACACCTCCATTCTGTGATTTCACACACCTCAAATCTGAGTTCACACACCTCCATACTGTGACTTCACACACCTCCATTCTGTGACTTCACACACCTCCATTCTATGACTTCACACACCTCCTTTCTATGCCTTCACACACCTCCATTCTGTGACTGCACACACCTGCATTCTATGACATCACACACCTCCATTCTGTGACTTCACACACCTCCATTCTATGACTTCTCACACCTCCATTCTATGACTTCACACACCTCCATTCTATGTCTTCACACACCTCCATTGTGACTTCACACACGTCCATTCTATGAGTTCACACACCTCCATTCTGACTTCATACACTTCCATTCTATGACTTCACACTCCTCCATTCTGACTTCACACAGCTCCATTCTGTGACTTCACACACCTCCATTCTTTGACTTCACACACCTCCATTCTATGACTTCACATACCTCATTTCTGAGTTGACACACCTCCATTCTTTGACTTCACATACCTCCAATCTGACTTCATACACCTCTACTCTATGACTTCACACACATCCATTCTGTGACTTCAAAAACCACCATTCTATGAATTCACACATCTCCATTGTGACTTCACACACCACCATTCTATGAGTTCACAGAGCTCCATTCTGACTTCAAACACCTCCATTCTATGAGTTCGTACACCTCTATTCTGACTTCACACCCCTCCATTCTGTGACTTCACATACCTCCATTCTTTGACTTCACACCCCTCCATTCTGTGCCTTCACACACCTCCACTCTGTGACTTTACACACCTCCATTCTATGACTTCACACACCTCCATTCTAAGACTTCACAAACCTCAATTCTATGACTTCACACACTTGAATTGTTTGACATCATACACCTCCATTCTTTGACATCACCCACCTCCGTTCCATGAAATCACACACCTCCATTCTATGAGTTCACATACCTCCATACTATGAGTTCACAAACCTTCATTCTTACTTCAGCAACATCCATTCTATGACTTCAGACACCTCCATTCTATGACTTCACACACCTTCATTCTTACTTCAGCAACATCCATTCTATGACTTCACACACCTCCATTCTATGACTTCACACACTTCCATTCTATGACTTCACACACCTCCATTCTGTGACTTCACACAACTCCACTCTGAATACACACACCTCAATTCTGTGTCTTCACACACCTCCATTCTGTGACTTCACACGCCTCCTTCTATTACTTCACACACCTCCATTCTGTGATTTCACACACCTCAAATCTGAGTTCACACACCTCCATACTGTGACTTCAAACACCTCCATTCTGTGACTTCACACACCTCCATTCTATGACTTCACACACCTCCTCTCTATGCCTTCACACACCTCCATTCTGTGACTGCACACACCTCCATTCTATGACATCACACACCTCCATTCTGTGACTTCACACACCTCCATTCTATGACTTCACACACCTCCATTCTATGACTTCACACACTTCCATTCTTTTACTTCACACACCACCATTCTTCGACTTCACACAACCCCATTGTGAGTTCACACACCTCCATTCTATGACTTCACACACCTCCATTCTGACTTCACACTGCTCCATTCCATGACTTCACACAGCTCAATTCTGTGCCTTCACACACCTCCATTCTATGACTTAACACACCTTCATTCTTACTTCACAAACATCCATTGTATGACTTCACGCACCTCCATTCTATGACTTCACACACCTTTATTCTACTTCAGAAACATCCGTTCTATGACTTCACACACCTCCATTCTATGATTTCACAAACTTTCATTCTGTGACTTCACACACCTCCATTCTGAGTTCACACACCTCAATTCTGTGACTTCACACACCTCAATTCTGGCTTCACACACCTCCATTCTATGAGTTCACACACTTCCATTCTATGACTTCACACACCTCCATTCTTTGACTTCACACACCTCCATTGTGAGTTCACACACCTCCATTCTGTGACTTCACACACCTCCATTCTTTGACTTCACACACCTCCATTCTGTGACTTCACACACCTCCATTCTATGACTTCACACACCTCCATTCTAAAAATTCACACATCTCCATTCTGTGACTTCACACAGCTCCATTCTATGACTTCCCACACCTCCGTTCTGTGACTTAACACACCTTCATTCCGTGACTTCACACACCTTCATTCTATGATTTCACTCACCTCCATTCTATGACTTCACACACCTCCATTGTATGACTTCACACACCTATATTCTTTGACTTCGCACACCTCCATTCTTTGACTTCACACACCTCCATTTTGAGTTCACACACATACATTCTGTGACTTCACACACCTCCATTTGTGACGTTACACACCACCATTTTGACTTCACACATCTCCATTCTGTGACTTCACACACCTCCATTCTGTGACTTCACACTCTTCCATTTTGACTTCACACACTTCCATTCTGTGACTTCACACACCTCCATTCTGTGACTTCGCACACCTCCATTGTTTGACTTCACACACCTCCATTCTTTGACTTCACACACCTCCATTCCATGACTTCACACACCTCTACTCTATCAGTTCACACACATCCATTCTATGAGTTCACACACCACAATTTTGACTTCACACACCTCCATTCTATGTCTTCACACACCTACATTCTTACTTCAGGAACATCCATTGTATGAATTCAC
This sequence comes from Megascapheus bottae, assembly GCA_024803745.1. Taxonomy (NCBI): domain Eukaryota; kingdom Metazoa; phylum Chordata; class Mammalia; order Rodentia; family Geomyidae; genus Megascapheus; species Megascapheus bottae. Next base: position 378,154 of record JANJXV010000163.1, on the reverse strand, counting down.
CCACCTCCATTCTATGACTTCACAAACCTCCATTCTATGACTTCACACACCTCCATTCTATGACTTCACACACCTTTATTCTTACTTCAGATATATCCATTCTATGACTTCCCAAACCTCCCTTCTCTGAATGCACACACCTCCATTCTGGGTTCACACACCTACATTCTGTGACTTCACACACCTCCATTCTGTGACTTCACACACCACCATCTGTGACTTCACACACCTCCATTCTATGACTTCACACTCCTCCATTCTATGAGTTCACACACCTCCATTCTGTGACTTCACACACCTCCATTCTATGACTTCACACACCTCCCTTCTATGACTTCACACACCTCCATTCTGTGACTTCAAAAACCAACATTCTATGACTTCAAACACCTCCATTCTATGACTTCACACTCCTCCATTCTGAGACTTCACACACCTCCACTCTGTCACTTTACACACCTCCACTCTGTGACTACACACACCTCCATTTTGTGATTTCACACACCTCCATTCTATGACTTCACACAGTTCCATTGTTTGACTTCATAAACGTCCATTCTATGAATTCACACACCTCCATTGTGACTTCACACAACTCTATTCTGTGACTTCACACACCTGCCTTTTGTGACTTCACACACCTCCATTCTATGACTTCACATCTCCATTCTATGACTTCACACCTCCATTCTATGACTTCACACACCAACATTTATGACGTCACACACCTCCATTCTGTGACTTCACACACCTCCATTCTGATATCACACACCTACATTCTATGGCTTCCCACACCTCCATTCTAGGACTTCACACACCTCCATTCTGTGACTTCACTCACCTCCATTGTGAGTTCACACACCTCCATTCTGTGACTTCACACACCTACATTATATGACTTCTCACACCTCCATTTTGTGACTTCACACACCTCCATTCTATGACTTCACACACCTCCATTCTATGACTTCACACACCTACATTCTGAATTCACACACCTCCATTCTGACTTCACACACCTCAATTCTGTGACTTCACACACCTCCATTCTATGACTTCACATACCTGATTTCTGAGTTGACACACCTCCATTCTGTGACTTCACATACCTCCAATCTGACTTCACACACCTCCATTCTATGACTTCACACACCTCCATTCTGTGACTTCAAAAACCTCCATTCTATGACTTCACACATCTCCATTGTGACTTCACACACCTACATTCTATGAGTTCACACAGCTCCATTCTGACTTCACACACCTCCCTTCTATGACTTCGCACACCTCTATTCTGACTTCACACATCTCCATTCTGTGACTTCACATTCCTCCATTCTTTGACTTCACACCCCTCCAGTCTGTGCCTTCACACACCTCCACTCTGTGACTTTACAGACCTCCATTCTGTGACTTCACACACCTCCCTTCTGTGACTTCACACACCTCCATTCTATGACTTCACACACCTCCATTCTAAGACTTCGCAAACCTCCATTCTATGACTTCACACACTTCCATTGTTTGACATCATACAGCTCCATTCTTTGACTTCACACAACTCCGTTCCATGAATTCACACACCTCCATTCTATGATTTCATTCACCTCCATTCTATGAGTTCACACACCTTCATTCTTACTTCAGCAACATCCATTCTATGACTTCAGACACCTCCATTCTATGACTTCACACACCTTCATTCTTACTTCAGCAACATCTATTCTATGACTTCACACACCTCCATTCTATGACTTCACACACTTCCATTCTATGACTTCACACACCTCCATTCTGTGACTTCACACACCTCTACTCTGATTTCACACACCTCCATTCTGTGTCTTCACACACCTCCATTCTGTGACTTCACAAACCTCCAATCTGACTTCACACAGCTCCATCCTATGACTTCACACATCTCCATTCTGTGATTTCACACACCTCCATTCTATGACTTCACACACCTCCATTGTGACTTCACACACCTCCATTCTATGAGTTCACACACCTACATTGTGACTTCACACACCTCCATTCTATGACTTCACACACCTCCATTCTGACTTCACACACCTCCATTCTATGACTTCACACAACTCCATTCTGACTTCACACACCTCCATTCTGTGACTTCACACACCTCCATTCCATGATTTCGCACACCTCCATTCGATGACTTCACACACCTCCATTCTTAGACTTCACACACCTCCATTCTATGAGTTCACAAACCTCCATTTGTGACTCTACACACCACATTTTTGACTTCACAATCCTCCATTCTGTGATTTCACACACCTCCATTCTGTGACTTTACACACCTTTATTGTTTGACTTCACACACCTCCATTCTTTGACTTCACACACCTCCATTCCATGACTTCACACACCTCCATTCTATGAGTTCACACACCTCCATTCTATGAGTTCACTCACCTCCATTTTGACTTCACACACCTCCATTCTATGACTTCACACACCTTCACTCTTACTTCAGAAACATCCATTCTATGACTTCACGCACCTCCATTCTATGACTTCACAAGTCTCCGTTCTGTGACTTCACACACCTCCATTCTGAGTTCACACACCTCCATTCTCTGACTTCACACACCTCCATTCTGTGACTTAACACACCTCCATTCTATGACTACACACCTCCATTCTGTGAATTCATACACTTCCATTCTATGACTTCACACACCTTCATTCTTACTTCACAAACATCCATTCTATGACTTCAAACACTTCCATTCTATGTCTTCACACACCTCCATTCTGTGACTTCACACACCTCCACTCTGTGACTTCACACACCTCCATTCTGTGACTGCAAACACCTCCATTCTATGACTTCACACACCTCCATTGTGACTTCACACACCTCCATTCTATGAGTTCACACACCTCCATTATGACTTCACAAACCTCCATTCTATGACTTCACAGACTTCGAATCTGTGACTTCACTCACCTCCACTCTATGACTTCACACTTCTCCATTCTATGACTTCCCACACCTCCATTCTGACTTCACACACCTCCATTCTGTGACTTCACACACCTCCATTCTATGAGTTCACACACCTCCAATTTGACTTCACACACCTACATTCTATGACTTCACACACCTCCATTCTTACTTCAGAAACCTCCATTCTATGACTTCACACACCTCCATTCTATGACTTCACACACCTCCATTCTATGACTTCACACACCTCCATTCTATGTCTTCACACACCTCCATTGTGACTTCACACACGTCAATTCTATGAGTTCACACACCTCCATTCTGACTTCACACACTTCCATTCTATGACTTCACACTCGTCCATTCTGACTTCACACAGCTCCATTCTGTGACTTCACACACCTCCATTCTCTGACTTCACACACCTCCATTCTATGACTTCACACACCTCCATTCTGTGACTTCAAAAACCAACATTCTATGACTTCAAACACCTCCATTCTATGACTTCACACTCCTCCATTCTGAGACTTCACACACCTCCACTCTGTGACTTTCCACACCTCCACTCTGTGACTACACACACCTCCATTTTGTGATTTCCCACACCTCCATTCTATGACGTCACACAGTTCCATTGTTTGACTTCATACACGTCCATTCTTTGAATTCACACACCTCCATTGTGACTTCACACAACTCTATTCTGTGACTTCACACACCTGCCTTCTGTGACTTCACAGACCAACATTTATGACGTCACACACCTCCATTCTGTGACTTCACACACCTCCATTCTGACATCACACACCTACATTCTATGACTTCCCACACTTCCATTCTAGGACTTCACACACCTCCATCCTGTGACTTCACTCACCTCCATTGTGAGTTCACACACCTCCATTCTGTGACTTCACACACCTCCATTATATGATTTCACACACCTCCATTTTGTGACTTCACACACCGCCATTCTATGACTTCACACACCTCCATTCTATGACTTCACACACCTCCATTCTGAATTCACACACCTCCATTCTGACTTCACACACCTCAATTCTGTGACTTCACACACCTCCATTCTATGACTTCACATACCTGATTTCTGAGTTGACACCCCTCCATTCTGTGACTTCACATACCTCCAATCGGACTTCACACACCTCCATTCTATGACTTCACACACCTCCATTCTGTGACTTCAAAAACCACCATTCTATGACTTCACACATCTCCATTGTGACTTCACACACCTACATTCTATGAGTTCACACAGCTCCATTCTGACTTCACACACCTCCATTCTATGAGTTCGCACACCTCTATTCTGACTTCACACATCTCCATTCTGTGACTTCACATTCCTCCATTCTTTGACTTCACACCCCTCCATTCTGTGCCTTCACACACCTCCACTCTGTGACTTTACAGACCTCCATTCTGTGACTTCACACACCTCCCTTCTGTGACTACACACACCTCCATTCTATGACTTCACAGACCTCGAAACTGTGATTTCACTCACCTCCATTCTATGACTTCACACTGCTCCATTCTATGACTTCCCACATCGATTCTTACTTCAGATACCTCCATTCTGTGACTTCACACACCTCCATTCTATGACTTCAAACACCTCCATTCTCTGACTTCACACACCTCCATTCTGAGCTCACACAACTCCATTCGGTGACATCACACACCTCCATTCTTACTTCACAAACCTCCATTCTATGACTTCACACACTTCAAATCTATGACTTCACACACCTCCATTCTATGACTTCACACACCTCCATTCTATGACTTCAGAAACATACATTGTTACTTCACACACCTCCATTCTATGACATCACACACCTCCATTCTGTGACTTCACACACCTCCATTCTATGACTTCAGAAACCTACATTGTGACTTCACACACCTCCATTATCTGACTTCACACACCTCCATTCTGACTTCACACACCTCCATTCTGACATCACACACATCCATTCTGTGACTTCACACACCTCCATTGTGACTTCATACACCTCCATTCTATGAGTTCAAACACCTCCATTCTGACTTCACACACCTCCATTCTATGACTTCGCACACCTCTATTCTGACTTCACACATCTCCATTCTGTGATTTCACACACAATCCATTCAATGACTTCACACACCTCCATTGTGACTTCACACAACTCCATTCTGTGACTTCACACACCTCCTTTCTGTGAGTTCGCACGCTTCCAATCTGTGACTTCACAGACCTCCATTCTACGACTTCACACACCTCCATTATATGACCTCCCCACACCTTCAATCTATGACTTCACACACCTCCGTTCTATGACTTCACAAGCTTCCAATCTATGACTTCACACACCTCCATTCTATGACTTCACACACCTCCATTCTATGACTTCACACACCTGCATTCTGACTTCACACACCTCCATTCTCTGATTTCACACACCTACATACTATGACTTCACACACCTCAATTCTGTAACTTCACACGCTTCCAATATTTGACTTCACACACCTCCATTCCATGACTTCATACACCTCCATTCTATGACTTCACACACATCCATTCTTTGACTTCACACACCTCCATTGTGACTTCACACACCTCCATCCTGTGACTTCACACACCTGCATTTGTGATTTCACATACCACAATTTTGACTTCACACACGTCCATTCTTTGACTTCACACACCTCCATTCTCTGACTTCACACACCTCCATTCTGACTTCGCACACTTCCATTCTGTGGCTTCAGTCACCTCCATTCTGTGACTTCACACGCCTCCATTGTTTGACTTCACACACCTCCATTTTGCCTTCACATACCTCCATTCTATGACTTCACACACCTTCATTCTTACTTCACATATATCCATTCTATGACTTCACAAACCTCCCTTCTCTGAATGCACACACCTCCATTCTGGGTTCACACACCTCCATTCTGTGACTTCACACACCTCCATTCTGTGACTTCACACACCTCCATCTGTGACTTCACACACCTCCATTCTATGACTTCACACTCCTCCATTCTATGAGATCACACACCTCCATTCTGTGACTTCACACACCTCCATTCTATGACTTCACACACCTCCATTCTATGAGTTCACACACCTCCATGCTGTGACTTCAAAAACCAACATTCTATGACTTCAAACACCTCCATTCTATGACTTCACACTCCTCCATTCTGAGACTTCACACACCTCCACTCTGTGACTTTACACACCTCCACTCTGTGACTACACACACCTCCATTTTGTGATTTCACACACCTCCATTCTATGACTTCACACAGTTCCATTGTTTGACTTCATACACGTCCATTCTATGAATTCATACACCTATATTTTGACTTCACACAACTCTATTCTGTAACTTCACACACCTGCCTTCTGTGACTTCACACACCAACATTTATGACGTCACACACCTCCATTCTAGGACTTCACACACCTCCATTGTGTGAATTCACTCACCTCCATTGTGACTTCACACACCTCCATTCTATGACTTCACACACCTCCATTCTATGACTTCACACACCTACATTCTGAATTCACACAACTCCATTCTGACTTCACACACCTCAATTCTGTGACTTCACACACCTCCATTCTATGACTTCACATACCTGATTTCTGAGTTGACACACCTCCATCCTGTGACTTCACATACCTCCAATCTGACTTCACACACCTCCATTCTATGACTTCACACACCTCCATTCTGTGACTTCAAAAACCACCATTCTATGACTTCACACATCTCCATTGTGACTTCACACACCTACATTCTATGAGTTCACACATCTCCGTTCTGACTTCACACACCTCCATTCTATGACTTCGCACACCTCTATTCTGACTTCACACATCTCCATTCTGTGACTTCACATTCCTCCATTCTTTGACTTCACACCCCTCCATTCTGTGCCTTCACACACCTCCACTCTGTGACTTTACAGACCTCCATTCTGTGACTTCAAACACCTCCCTTCTGTGACTTCACACACCTCCATTCTATGACTTCACACACCTCCATTCTAAGACTTCACACACCTCCATTCTATGACTTCACACACTTCCATTGTTTGACATCATACACCTGCATTCTTTGATTTCACACACCTCCGTTCCATGAATTCACACACCTCCATTCTATGAGTTCATACACCTCCATTCTATGAGTTCACACACCTTCATTCTTACTTCAGCAACATCCATTCTATGACTTCAGACACCTCCATTCTATGACTTCACACACCTTCAATCTTACTTCAGCAACATCCATTCTATGACTTCACACACCTCCATTCTATTACTTCACACACTTCCATTCTACGACTTCACCCACCTCCATTCTGTGACTTCACACACCTCCACTCTGAGTTCATACACCTCCATTCTGTGTCTTCACACACCTCCATTCTGTGACTTCACACACCTCCTTCTATGACTTCACACACCTCCATTCTGTGATTTCACACACCTCAAATCTGAGTTCACACACCTCCATACTGTGACTTCACACACGTCCATTCTGTGACTTCACACACCTCCATTCTATGACTTCACACACCTCCTTTCTATGCCTTCACACACAACCATTCTGTGACTGCACACACCTCCATTCTATGACATCACACACCTCCATTCTGTGACTTCACACACCTCCATTGTATGACTTCACACACCTCCATTCTATGACTTCAGAAACCTACATTGTTACTTCACACACCTCCATTCTATGAGTTCACACACCTTCATTGTGACTTCACACACCTCCATTATCTGACTTCACACACCTCCATTCTGACTTAACACACCTCCATTCTGACATCACACACCTCAATTCTGTGACTTCACACACCTCCATTCTATGACTTCACACACCTCCTTTCTGAGTTCACACACATGCATTCTGTGACTTCACACACCTCCATTGACTTCATACACCTCCATTCTATGAGTTCAAACACCTCCATTCTGACTTCACACACATCCATTCTATGACTTCACACAGCTCCATTCTGACTTCACACACCTCCATTCTATGACTTCGCACACCTCTATTCTGACTTCACACACCTACATTCTGTGACTTCACACACCTCCAATCTATGACTTCACAAACCTCCATTCTGTGACTTCACACACCTCCAGTCTGTGACTTTACACACCTCCATACTGTGACGTCACACATCTCCTTTCTGTGATTTCACACACAATCCATTCTATGACTTCACACACCTCCATTGTGACTTCACACAACTCCATTCTGTGACTTAACACACCTCCTTTCTGTGACTTCACACGCTTCCAATCTGTGACTTCACAGACCTCCATTCTACGACTTCACACACCTCCATTCTATCACCTCCCCACACCTTCAATCTATGACTTCACACACCTCCATTCTATGACTTCACAAGCTTCCAATCTATGACTTCACACACTTCCATTCTATGACTTCACACACCTCCATTCTATGACTTCACACACCTGCATTCTGACTTCACACACCACCATTCTCTGATTTCAAACACCTACATACTGTGACTTCACACACCTCAATTCTGTAACTTCACACACTTCCAATATTGGACTTCACAAACCTCCATTCCATGACTTCACACCTCCATTCTATGATTTCATACACATCCATTCTTTGACTTCACACACCTCCATTGTGACTTCACACACCTCCATTCTGTCACTTCACACACCTGCATTTGTGATTTCACATACCACAATTTTGACTTCACACACGTCCATTCTTTGATTTCACACACCTCCATTTTGACTTCACACACTTCCATTCTGTGACTTCACTCACCTCCATTCTGTGACTTCACACACCTCCATTGTTTGACTTCACACACCTCCATTTTGACTTCACATACCTCCATTCTATGACTTCACACACCTTCATTCTTACTTCAGATATATCCATTCTATGACTTCACAAACCTCCCTTCTCTGAATGCACACAGCTCCATTCTGGGTTCACACACCTCCATTCTGTGACTTCACACACCTCCATTCTGTGACTTCACACACCTCCATCTGTGACTTCACACACCTCCATTCTATGACTTCACACTCCTCCATTCTATGTGTTCACACACCTCCATTCTGTGACTTCACACACCTCCATTCTATGAATTCATACACCTCCATTCTATGACTTCACACACCTCCATGCTGTGACTTCACGCACCTCCACTCTGTGACTTTACACACCTCCACTCTGTGACTACACACACCTCCATTTTGTGATTTCATACACCTCCATTCTATGACTTCACACAGTTCCATTGTTTGACTTCATACACGTCCATTCTATGAATTCACACACCTCCATTCTATGATTTCAGAAACATACATTGTTACTTCACACACCTCCATTCTATGAGTTCACACACCTGCATTGTGACTTCAGACACCTCCATTATCTGACTTCACACACCTCCATTCTGACTTCACACACCTCCATTCTGTCTTCTCACACCTCAATCTGTGACTTCACACACCTCCATTCTATGATTTCACACACCTCCACTCTGTGACTTCACAGACCTCCATTCTATGACTTCTCACACCTCCTTTCTGAGTTCACACACATCCATTCTGTGACTTCACACACCCCCATTGTGACTTCATACACCTACATTATATGAGTTCACACACCTCCATTCTGACTTCACACAAATCCATTCTATGACTTCACACAGCTCCATTCTGACTTCACACACCTCCATTCTATGACTTCACACACCTCTATTCTGACTTCACACACCTGTATTCTGTGACTTCACACACCTCCATTCTATGACTTCACAAACCTCCATTCTGTGACTTCACACACGTCCACTCTGTGACTTTACACACCTCCATTCTGTGACTTCACACAACTCCATTCTGTGATTTCACACACAATCTATTCTATGACTTCACAAACCTCCATTCTTTGATTTCACACACCTCCATCCTATGACTTCACACACCTCCATTGTGACTTCACACAACTCCATTCTGTGACTTCACACACCTCCATTCTCTGACTTCACACACCTCCATACTATGACTTCCCCAGACCTTCAATCTATGACTTCACACACCTCCATTCTATGACTTCACACGCTTCCAATCTATGACTTCACACACCTCCATTCTATGACTTCACACACCTCTATTCTATGACTTCACACACCTCCATTGTGACTTCACACACCTCCATTCTATCAGTTCATACACCTCCATTCTGACTTCACAAACCTCCATTCTATGACTTCACAGACTTTGAATATTTGACTTCACTCACCTCCACTCTATGACTTCACACTTCTCCATTCTATGACTTCCCATTCCTCCTTTCCATGACTTCACCCACCCCCATTCTATGACTTCACACCTCCATTCTGACTTCACAAACCTCCATTCTGTGACTTCACACACCTCCATTCTATGAGTTCACACACCTCCATTCTCTGACTTCCACACCTCCATTTTATGACTTAACACACCTCCATTCTATGACTTCACAGCCCTCCAATCTATGACTTCACACACCACCATTCTGTGACTTCACACACCTCCATTCTATGACTTCACACACCTCCATTCTGTCACTTCACCACCTCCATTCTATGACTTCACACACCTCCATTCTATGACTTCACACACCTGCATTGTGACTTCACCCACCTCAATTCTATGAGTTCACACACCTGCATTGTGACTTCACACACCTCCATTCTATGACTTCACACATCTCCATTCTGACTTCACACACCTCCATTCTAAGATTTCACACACTTCGATTCTATGACTTCACACACCTCCATTCTATAACTTCACACACCTCGTTTCTGAGTTGACACACCTGCTTTCTGTGATTTCACACACCTCCAATCTGAGTTCACTCACCTCCAGTCTATGACTTCACACGCCTTCCTTCTTTGACATCAAAAACCACCATTCTATGACTTGACACACCTCCATGTTGACTTCACACACCTCCATTCTGCGAGTTCACACACTTCCATTCTGCCTTCACCCACCTCCATTCTATGACTTCACTCAGCTGCCTTCTGACTTCACACACCTCCATTTGTGAATTTACACACCATCATTTTGACTTCACACACCTCGATTCTGTGACTTCACACACCTCCATTCTGTGACTTCACACACCTCCATTCTGTGACTTCACACACCTCCATTGTTTGACTTCACACACCTCCATTCTTGGACTTCACACACCTCCATTCCATGACTTCACACACCTCCATTCTTTGAGTTCACACACCTCCATTTTGACTTCACACACCTCCATTCTATGACTTCACACACCTTCATTCCTACTTCAGAAACATCCATTCTATGACTGCACAGACATCCATTCGATGACTTCACACACCTCCATTCTGAATTCACACAGCTCCATTCTATGACTTCACACACCTCCATTCTGTCACTTCACACACTTCCATTCTATGACTTCACACACCTTCATTCTTACTTCACAAACATCCATTCTATGACTTCACACACCTCCATTCTATGACTTCACACATCCATTCTGTGACTTAACACACCTCCATTCTATGTCTTCACACACCTCCATTGTGACTTCACACACCTCCATTCTATGAGTTCACACACCTCCATTCTAACCTCACACACCTCCATTCTATGACTTCACACTCCGCCTTTCTGACTTCACACTCCTCCATTCTGTGAATTCACAAAACTCCATTCAATGATTTCACACACCTCCATACTATGACTTCACACACCTCCATCTATGACTTCGCACACCTCCATTCTGAGTTCACACACCTCAATTCTGTGACTTCATCCACCTCCATTCTGACTTCACACACCAATATATGACTTCACATACCTCCATTCTGTGACTTCACACAATTCCATTGTGACGACACACACCTCCATTCTATGAGTTCACACACCTCCATTCTATGACTTCACATACCTCCATTCTGACTTCACACACCTCCATTCTATGACTTCACAGACCTCGAAACTGTGAGTTCACTCACCTCCATTCTATGACTTCACACTGCTCCATTCTATGACTTCCCACACCTCTTTTCTATGACTTCACCCACCTCTATTCTATGACTTCACACCTCGATTCTGACTTTAGATACCTCCATTCTGTGACTTCACACACCTCCATTCTATGACTTCAAACACCTCCAATCTCTGACTTCACACACCTCCATTCTGAGCTCACACAACTCCATTCGGTGACTTCACACACCTCCATTCTTACTTCACAAACCTCCATTCTATGACATCACACACTTCAATTCTATGACTTCACACACCTCCATTCTATGACTTCACACACCTCCATTCTATGACTTCAGAAACATACATTGTTACTTCACACACCTCCATTCTATGAGTTCACACACCTGCATTGTGACTTCACACACCTCCATTATCTGACTTCACACACCTCCATTCTGACTTCACACACCTCCATTCTGTCTTTACACACCCCAATTCTGTGACTTCACACACCTCCATTCTATGATTTCACACACCTCCATTCTATGACTTCACAGTCCTCCATTCTATGACTTCTCACACCTCCTTTCTGAGTTCACACACATCCATTCTGTGACTTCACACACCTCCATTGTGACTTCATACACCTCCATTATATGAGTTCACACACCTCCATTCTGACTTCACACAAATCCATTCTATGACTTCACACAGCTCCATTCTGACTTCACACACCTCCATTCTATGACTTCGCACACCTCTATTCTGACTTCACACACCTGCATTCTGTGACTTCACACACCTCCATTCTATGACTTTACACACCTCCATTCTGTGACTTTACACACCTCCATTCTGTGATTTCACACACAATACATTCTATGACTTCACAAACCTCCATTCGTTGATTTCACACACCTCCATCCTATGACTTCACACACCTCCATTGTGACTTCACACAACTCCATTCTGTGACTTCACACACCTCCATTCTCTGACTTCACACACCTCCATACTATGACTTCCCAACACCTTCAATCTATGACTTCACACACCTCCATTCTATGACTTCACACGCTTCCAATCTATGACTTCACACACCTCCATTCTATGATTTCACACACCTCCATTCTATGACTTCACACACCTGCATTCTGACTTCACACACCTCCATACTCTGATTTCACACACCCCCATTCTATGACTTCACACACCTCCATTGTGACTTCACACACCTCCATTCTATCAGTTCATACACCTCCATTCTGACTTCACAAACCTCCATTCTATGACTTCACAGACTTTGAATATGTGACTTCACTCACCTCCACTCTATGACTTCACACTTCTCCATTCTATGACTTCCCATTCCTCCTTTCCATGACTTCACCCACCCCCAATCTTTGACTTCACACCTCCATTCTGACTTCACACACCTCCATTCTGTGACTTCACACACCTCCATTCTATGAGTTCACACACCTCCATTTTTACTTCACACACCTCCATTCTATGACTTCACACATCTCCATTCTGACTTCACACACCTCCATTCTATGACTTCACACATCTCGTTTCTGAGTTGACACACCTGCTTCCTCTGATTTCACACACCTGCAATCTGAGTTCACACACCTGCAGTCTATGTCTTCACACACCTCCCTTCTTTGACATCAAAAACCACCATTCTATGACTTCACAGACCTCCATTTTGACTTCACACACCTCCATTCTACGAGTTCACACACTTCCATTCTGCCTTCATCCACCTCCATTCTATCACTTTACTCAGCTGCCTTCTGACTTCACACACCTCCATTTGTGAATTTACACACCACCATTTTGACTTCACACACCTCCATTCTGTGACTTCACACACCTCCATTCTGTGACTTCACACACCTCCATTCTGTGACTTCACACACCTCCATTGTTTGACTTCACACACCACCATTCTTGGACTTCACACACCTCCATTCCATGACTTCACACACCTCCATTCTATGAGTTCACACACCTCCATTCTTTGAGTTCACACACCTCCATTTTGACTTCACACACCTCCATTCTATGACTTCACACACCTTCATTCCTACTTCAGAAACATCCATTCTATGACTGCACTCACCTCCACTCTATGACTTCACACTTCTCCATTCTATGACTTCCCATTCCTCCTTTCCATGACTTCACCCACCCCCATTCTATGTCTTCACACCTCCATTCTGACTTCACACACCTCCATTCTGTGACTTCACACACCTCCATTCTATGAGTTCACACACCTCCATTCTCTGACTTCCACACCTCCATTCTATGACTTAACACACCTCCATTCTATGACTTTACAGCCCTCCATTCTATGACTTCACACACCACCATTCTGTGACTTCACACACCTCCATTCTATGACTTCACACACCTCCATTCTGTCACTTCACCACCTCCATTCTATGACTTCACACACCTCTATTCTATGACTTCACACACCTGCATTGTGACTTCACACACCTCCATTCTATGACTTCACACATCTCCATTCTGACTTCACACACCTCCATTCTATGATTTCACACACTTCGATTCTATGACTTCACACACCTCCATTCTATGACTTCACACACCTCGTTTCTGAGTTGACACACCTGCTTTCTGTGATTTCACACACCTCCAATCTGAGTTCACACACCTCCAGTCTATGACTTCACACACCTCCCTTCTTTGACATCAAAAACCACCATTCTATGACTTCAAACACCTCCATTTTGACTTCACACACCTCCATTCTACGAGTTCACACACTTCCATTCTGCCTTCACCCACCTCCATTCTATGACTTCACTCAGCTGCCTTCTGACTTCACACACCTCCATTTGTGAATTTACACACCACCATTTTGACTTCACACACCTCCATTCTGTGACTTCACACACCTCCATTCTGTGACTTCACACACCTCCATTCTGTGACTTCACACACCTCCATTGTTTGACTTCACACACCTCCATTCGTGGACTTCACACACCTCCATTCCATGACTTCACACACCTCCATTCTATGAGTTCACACACCTCCATTCTTTGAGTTCACACACCTCCATTTTGACTTCACACACCTCCATTCTATGACTTCACACACCTTCATTCCTACTTCAGAAACATCCATTCTATGACTGCACAGACCTCCATTCAATGACTTCACACACCTCCATTCTGAATTCACACAGCTCCATTCTATGACTTCACACACCTCCATTCTGTGACTTCACACACTTCCATTCTATGACTTCACACACCTTCATTCTTACTTCACAAACATCCATTCTATGACTTCACACACCTCCATTCTATGACTTCACACATCCATTCTGTGACTTCACACACCTCCATTCTATGTCTTCACACACCTCCATTGTGACTTCACACACCTCCATTCTATGAGTTCACACACCTCCATTCTAACCTCACACACCTCCATTCTATGACTTCACACTCCGCCTTTCTGAGTTCACACTCCTCCATTCTGTGAATTCACAAAACTCCATTCAATGATTTCACACACCTCCATACTATGACTTCACACACCTCCATCTATGACTTCGCACACCTCCATTCTGAGTTCACACACCTCAATTCTGTGACTTCACACACCTCCATTCTGACTTCACACACCAATATATGACTTCACATACCTCCATTCTGTGACTTCACACAATTCCATTGTGACGACACACACCTCCATTCTATGAGTTCACACACCTCCATTCTATGACTTCACATACCTCCATTCTGACTTCACACACCTCCATTCTATGACTTCACAGACCTCGAAACTGTGAGTTCACTCACCTCCATTCTATGACTTCACACTGCTCCATTCTATGACTTCCCACACCTCCTTTCTATGACTTCACCCACCTCTATTCTATGACTTCACAACTCGATTCTGACTTTAGATACCTCCATTCTGTGACTTCACACACCTCCATTGTGACTTCATACACCTACATTATATGAGTTCACACACCTCCATTCTGACTTCACACAAATCCATTCTATGACTTCACACAGCTCCATTCTGACTTCACACACCTCCATTCTATGACTTCGCACACCTCTATTCTGACTTCACACACCTGCATTCTGTGACTTCACACACCTCCATTCTATGCCTTCACAAACCTCCATTCTATGACTTCACAGACTTTGAATATTTGACTTCACTCACCTCCACTCTATGACTTCACACTTCTACATTCTATGACTTCCCATTCCTCCCTTCCATGACTTCACCCACCCCCAATCTATGACTTCACACCTGCATTCTGACTTCCCACACCTCCATTCTGTGACTTCACACACCTCCATTCTATGAGTTCACACACCTCCATTTTGACTTCACACACCTCCATTGTGTGACTTCACACACCTCCATTCTATGAGTTCACACACCTCCATTTTGACTTCACACACCTCCATTCTATGACTTCACACACCTCCATTCTATGACTTCACACACCTCCATTCTGTGACTTCACACACCTCCATTCTATGTCTTCACACACCTCCATTGTGACTTCACACACGTCCATTCTATGAGTTAACACACCTCCATTCTGACTTCACACACCTCCATTCTATGACTTCACACTCCTCCATTCTGCCTTCACACAGCTCCATTCTGTGAATTCACAAAATTCCATTCTATGATTTCACACACCTCCATACTGTGACTTCACACACCTCCATCTATGACTTCAAACACCTCCATTCTGAGTTCACACACCTCCATTCTGTGACTTCACACACCTCCATTCTGACTTCACACACCGCCAATATATGACTTCACACACCTCCATTCTGTGACTTCACACACTTCCATTGTGACGTCACACACCTCTATTCTATGAGTTCACACACCTTCATTCCTACTTCAGAAATATCCATTCTATGACTGCACACACCTCCATTCGATGACTTCACACACCTTCATTCTTACTTCAGAAACATCCATTCTATGACCTCACACACCTCCATTCTATGACTTCACAAACCTCCATTCTGTGACTTCCCACACCTCCATTCTGAGTTCACACATCTCCATTCTGTGACATCACACACCTCCTTCTGTGACTTCACACACCTCCATTCCATGACTTCATACACCTCCATTCTATGACTTCAAATACATCCATTCTTTGACTTCTCACACCTCCATTTTTACTTCACACACCTCCATTCTGTGACTTCACACACCTCCATTCTCTGACTTCACACACCTCCATTTTGACTTCACACACTTCCATTCTATGACTTCACACACCTCCATTCTATGACTTCACACACCTCCCTTCTATGAATGAACACACCTCCATTCTGTGACTTCACACACCTCCATTGTGAGTTGACCCACTTCCATTCTGTGTCTTCACACACCTCCATTGTGTGACTTCACACACCTCCATTATGTGACTTCACACACCTCAATTCTATGATTTCACACAAATTCCTTCTATGAATTCACACCCCTCCATTCTGTGACTTCACACACCTCCATTGTATGACTTCACACACCTCCATTCTGTGACTTCACACACCTCCATTCTGTGACTTCCAAACCTCCATTCTATGACTTAACACACCTCTATTCTATGACTTCACACCCCTCCATTCTATGATTTCACACACCACCATTCTGTGACTTCACACACCTCCATTCTATGACTTCACACACCTCCATTCTGTCACTTCACCACCTCCATTCTATGACTTCACACACTCCTTTCTATGACATCACACACCTGCATTGTGACTTCACACACCTCCATTCTATGACTTCACACATCTCCATTCTGAGTTCACACACCTCCATTCTATGATTTCACACACTTCGATTCTATGACTTCATACACCTCCATTCTATAACTTCACACACCTCGTTTCTGAGTTGACACACCTGCTTTCTGTGATTTCACACACCTCCAGTCTGAGTTCACACACCTCCAGTCTATGACTTCACACACCTCCATTGTTTGACATCAAAAACCACCGTTCTATGACTTCACACACCTCCATTTTGACTTCACACACCTCCATTCTACGAATTCACACACTTCCATTCTGCCTTCACCCACCTCCATTCTATGACTTCACTCAGCTGCCTTCTGACTTCACACACCCCCATTTGTGAATTCACACACCACAATTTTGACTTCACACACGTCCATTCTGTGACTTCACACACCTCCATTCTGTGACTTCACACACCTCCATTCTATGATTTCACACACCTCCATTCTATGACTTCACATACCTCCATTCTATGACTTCTCACACCTCCTTTCTGAGTTCACACACATCCATTCTGTGACTTCACACACCTCCATTGTGACTTCATACACCTACATTATATGAGTTCACACACCTCCATTCTGCCTTCACACAAATCCATTCTATGACTTCACACAGCTCCATTCTGACTTCACACACCTCCATTCTATGACTTCGCACACCTCTATTCTGACTTCACACACCTGCATTCTGTGACTTCACACACCTCCATTCTATGACTTCACAAACCTCCATTCTGTGACTTCACACACGTCCACTCTGTGACTTTACACACCTCCATTCTGTGACTTCACACACCTCCATTCTGTGATTTCACACACAATCCATTCTATGACTTCACAAACCTCCATTCTTTGATTTCACACACCTCCATCCTATGACTTCACACACGTCCATTTTGACTTCACACAACTCCATTCTGTGACTTCACATACCTCCATTCTGTGACTTCACACACCTCCATACTATGACTTCCCCACACCTTCAATCTATGACTTCACACACCTCCATTCTATGACTTCACACGCTTCCAATCTATGACTTCACACACCTCCATTCTATGACTTCTCACACCTGCATTCTGACTTCACACACCTCCATTCTCTGATTTCACACACCCCCATTCTATGACTTCACACACCTCCATTGTGACTTCTCACACCTCCATTCTATCAGTTCATACACCTCCATTCTGACTTCACAAACCTCCATTCTATGACTTCACAGATTTTGAATATGTGACTTCACTCACCTCCACTCTATGACTTCACACTTCTCCATTCTATGACTTCCCATTCCTCCTTTCCATGACTTCACCCACCCGATTCTATGACTCTACACCTCCATTCTGACTTCACACACCTCCATTCTGTTACTTCACACACCTCCATTCTATGAGATCACACACCTCAATTTTGACTTCACACACCTCCATTCTATGACTTCACACACCTCCATTCTATGACTTCACACACCTCCATTCTGTGACTTCACACACCTCCATTCTATGTCTTCACACACCTCCATTGTGACTTCACACACGTCCATTCTATGAGTTCACACACCTCCATTCTGACTTCACACACCTCCATTCTATGACTTCACACTCCTCCATTCTGACTTCACACAGCTCCATTCTGTGAATTCACAAAATTCCATTCTAAGATTTCACACAACTCCATACTGTGACTTCACACACCTCCATCTATGACTTCAAACACCTCCATTCTGAGTTCACACACCTCCATTGTGTGACTTCACACACCTCCATTCTGACTTCACACACCTCCCATATATGACTTCACACACGTCCATTCCGTGACTTCGCACACTTCCATTGTGACGTCACACACCTCCATTCTATGAGTTCACACACATCCATTCTAGGACTTCACACTCCTCAATTCTGACATCACACAGCTCCATTCTATGACTTCACAGACCTCGGATCTGTGACTTCACTCACCTCCATTCTATGACTTCACACTCCTCTATTCTATGACTTCCCACAACTCCTTTCTATGACTTCACCCACCTCTATTCTATGACTTCACACCTCCATTCTGACTTCACACACCTCCATTCTGTGACTTCACACACCTCCATTCTATGACTTCACACACCTCCATTCTATGACTTCACACACCTTCATTCTTACTTCAGAAACATCCATTCTATGACCTTACACACCTCCCTTCTATGACTTCACAAATCTCCATTCTGTGACTTCCCACTCCTCCATTCTGAGTTCACACATCTCCATTCTGTGACTTCACACACCTCCCTTCTGACTTCACACACCTCCCTTCTGTGACTTCACACACCTCCATTGTGAGTTTACCCACTTCCATTCTGTGACTTCACACACCTCCATTCTGTTACTTCACACACCTCCATTCTGTGACTTCACACACCTCCATTCTATGACTTCACACACCTCCATTCTATGAATTCAGACACCTCCATTCTGTGACTTCACACACCTCCATTGTATGACTTCACACACCTCTATTCTGTGACTTCACACACCTCCTTTCTGAGTTCACAAAACTCCATTCTATGACTTCACACACCTGCATTGTGACTTCACCCACCTACATTCTATGAGTTCACACACCAGCATTGTGACTTCACACACCTTCATTCTATGACTTCACACATCTCCATTCTGACTTCACACACCTCCATGCTGTGACTTCACACACCTCCATTCTATGACTTCACACACCTCCATTCTTTGACTTCACACACCTCCATTCTATGACTTCACACACCTCCACTGTGACTTCACAGAACTCCATTCTGTGATTCACAAACCTCCCTCTGTGACTTCACACACCTTCAATCTATGACTTCACACACTTCCAATCTATGACTTCACACACCTCCATTCTATGCCTTCACACACCTGCATTCTGACTTCACACACCTCCATTCTCTGACTTCACACACCTCCATTCTATGACTTCACACACCTCCATTCTGTAACTTCACACACTTCCAATGTTTGACTTCACACACCTCCATTCCATGACTTCATACACCTCCATTCTATGACTTCAAACACATCCATTCTTTGACTTCACACACCTCCATTTTGACTTCACACACCTCCATTCTGTGACTTCACACACATACATTCTTTGACTTCACACACCACAATTTTGACTTCACACAAGTCCATTCATTGACTTCACACACCTCCATTCTATGACTTCAAACACATCCATGCTTTGACTTCACAAACCTCCATTTTGACTTCACACACTTCCATTCTGTGACTTCACACACCTCCACTCTGTGATTTCACACACCTCCATCCTCTGACTTCACACACCTCCATTTTGACTTCATACAACTCCATTCTGTGACTTCACACATCTCCATTTCTGTGACTTCACACACCTCCACACTATGACTTCCCCACACCTTCAATCTATGACTTCATACACCTCCATTCTATGACTTCACATGATTCCAATCTATGACTTCACACAACTCCATTCTATGACTTCACACACCTCCATTCTATGACTTCACACACCTGCATTCTGACTTCACACACCTCCATTCTCTGATTTCACACACCCCCATTCTATGACTTCACACACCTCCATTGTGACTTCACACACCTCCATTCTCTGATTTCACACACCCCCATTCTATGAGTTCACACACCTCCATTGTGACTTCACATACCTCCATTCTGTGACTTCACACACATCCATTCTTTGACTTCACACACCACAATTTTGACTTCACACAAGTCCATTCATTGACTTCACACACCTCCATTCTCTGACTTCACACACCTCCATTTTGACTTCACACACTTCAATTCTTTGACTTCACACACCTCCATTCTATGACTTCACACACCTCCCTTCTATGAATTCACACACCTCCATTCTGTGACTTCACACACCTCCAGTTTGAGTTCACCCCCTTCCATTCTGTGTCTTCACACACCTCCATTCTGTGACTTCACACACCTCCATTATGTGACTTCACACACCTCCATTCTATGACTTCACACACCTCCCTTCTATGAATTCACACCCCTCCATTCTGTGACTTCACACACCTCCATTGTATGACTTCACACACCTCCATTCTGTGACTTCACACACCTCCATTCTCAGTTCACACACCTCCATTCTGTGACCTCCACACCTCCATTCTACGACTTAACACACCTCCATTCTATGACTTCACACCCCTCCATTCTATGACTTCACACACCACCATTCTGTGACTTCACACACCTCCATTCTATGACTTCACACACCTCCATTCTGTCACTTCACCACCTCCATTCTATGACTTCACACACCTCCATTCTATGACTTCACACACCTGCATTGTGACTTCACACACCTCCATTATCTGACTTCACACAACTCCATTCTGACTTCACACACCTCCATTCTGTCTTCACACACCTCAATTCTGTGAGTTCACACACCTCCATTCTATGATTTCACACACCTCCATTCTATGACTTCACAGACCTCCATTCTATGACTTCACACACCTCCTTTCTGAGTTCACACACAGCCATTCTGTGACTTCACACACCTCCATTTTGACTTCATACACCTCCATTCTATGAGTTCACACACCTCCATTCTGACTTCACACACATCCATTCTATGACTTCACACAGCTCCATTCTGACTTCACACACCTCCATTCTATGACTTCGCACACCTCTATTCTCACTTCACACACCTGCATTCTGTGACTTCATACACCTCCATTCAATGACTTCACAAACCTCCATTCTGTGACTTCACACACCTCCACTCTGTGACTTTACACACCTCCATTCTGTGACTTCACACACCTCCATTCTGTGATTTCACACACAATCCATTCTATGACTTCAGAAACCTCCATTCTTTGATTTCACACACTTCCATCCTATGACTTCACACACCTCCATTGTGACTTCACACAACTCCATTCTGTGACTTCACACACCTTCATTTCTGTGACTTCACACACCTCCATACTATGACTTCCCCACACCTTCAATCTATGACTTCACACACCTCCATTCTATGACTTCACACGCTTCTAATCTATGACTTCACACACCTCCGTTCTATGACTTCACACACCTCCATTCTATGACTTCACACACCTGCATTCTGATTTCACACACCTCCATTCTCTGATTTCACACACCCCCATTCTATGACTTCACACACCTCCATTGTGACTTCACACACCTCCATTCTATGAGTTCATACACCTCCATTCTGACTTCACAAACCTCCATTCTATGACTTCACAGACTTTGAATATGTGACTTCACTCACCTCCACTCTATGATTTCACACTTCTCCATTCTATGACTTCCCACACCTCCTTTCCATGACTTCACCCTCCCCATTCTATGACTTCACACCTCCATTCTGACTTCACGCACCTCCATTCTGTGACTTCACACACCTCCATTCTATGAGTACACACACCTCCATTTTGACTTCACACACCTCCATTCTATGACTTCACACACCTTCATTCTTACTTCAGAAACATCCATTCTATGACTTCACACACCTCCATTCTATGACTTCACACACCTCCATTCTATGACTTCACACACCTCCATTCTGTGACTTCACACACCTCCATTCTCTGTCTTCACACACCTCCATTGTGACTTCACACACGTCCTTTCTATGAGTTCACACACCTCCATTCTGACTTCACACACCTCCATTCTATGACTTCACACTCCTCCATTCTGAGTTCACACAGCTCCATTCTGTGAATTCACAAAATTCCATTCTATGATTTCACACACCTCCATACTGTGACTTCAGACACCTCCATCTATGACTTCAAACACCTCCATTCTGAGTTCACACACCTCCATTCTGTGACTTCACACACCTCCATTCTGACTTCACACACCTCCAATATATGACTTCACACACCTCCATTCTGTGACTTCACACACTTCCATTGTGACGTCACACACCTCCATTCTATGAGTTCACACACATCCATTCTAGGACTTCACACTCCTCAATTCTGACATCACACAGCTCCATTCTATGACTTCACAGACCTCGGATCTGTGACTTCACACACCTCCATTCTGTGACTTCACACACCTCCATTCTATGACTTCTCACACCTCCATTCTATGACTTCACACCTCCATTCTGACTTCACACACCTCCATTCTGTGACTTCACACACCTCCATTCTATGACTTCTCACACCTCCATTCTATGACTTCACACACCTTCATTCTTACTTCAGAAACATCCATTCTGTGACCTCACACACCTCCATTCTATGACTTCAGACATCTCCATTCTGTGACTTCACACACCTCCCTTCTGACTTCACACACCTCCCTTCTGTGACTTCACACACCTCCATTGTGAGTTCACCCACTTCCATTCTGTGACTTCACACACCTCCATTCTGTTACTTCACACACCTCCATTCTGTGACTTCACACACCTCCATTCTATGACTTCACACACCTCCATTCTATGAATTCACACACCTCCATTCTGTGACTTCACACACCTCCATTATATGACTTCACACACCTTTATTCTGTGACTTCACACACCTCCTTTCTGAGTTCACACAACTCCATTCTATGACTTCACACACCTGTATTGTGACTTCACCCACCTCCATTCTATGAGTTCACACACCTGCATTGTGACTTCACACACCTCCATTCTATGACTTCACACGTCTCCCTTCTGTTACTTCACCGCCTCCATTCTATGACATCACACACCTCCATTCTATGACTTCACACACCTGCATTGTGACTTCACCCACGTCAATTAAATGAGTTCACAAACCTGCATTGTGACTTCACACACCTCCATTCTATGACTTCACACATCTCCATTCTGACTTCACACTCCTCCATTCTATGATTTCACACACTTCGTTTCTATGACTTCACACACCTCCATTCTATGACTTCACACACCTCGTTTCTGAGTTGACACACCTGCTTTCTGTGATTTCACACACCTCCAATCTGAGTTCACACACCTCCACTCTATGACTTCACACACCTCCATTCTTTGACATAAAAAACCACCATTCTATGACTTCACACACCTCCATTTTGACTTCACACAACTCCATTCGCTGAGTTCACACACTTCCATTCTGCCTTCACCCACCTCCATTCTATGACTTCACTCACCTGCCTTCTGACTTCACACACCTCCATTTGTGAATTCACACACCACCATTTTGACTTCACACACCGCCATTCTGTGACTTCACACACCTCCATTCTGTGACTTCACACACTTCCATTCTGTGACTTCACACACCTCCATTCTGTGACTTCACACACCTCCATTGTTTGACTTCACACAACTCCATTCTAGGACTTCACACACCTCCATTCTATGACTTCACACACCTCCATTCTATGAGTTCACACACCTCCATTCTTTGAGTTCACACACCTCCATTTTGACTTCACACACCTCCATTCTATGACTTCACACACCTTCATTCCTACTTCAGAAACTTCCATTCTATGACTGCACACACCTCCATTCGATCACTTCACACACCTCCATTCTGAATTCACACAGCTCCATTCTATGACTTCACACACCTCCATTCTGTGACTTCACACACTTCCATTCTATGACTTCACACACCTTCATTCTTACTTCACAAACATCCATTCTATGACTTCACACACCTCCATTCTATGACTTCACACACCTCCATTCTGTGACTTCACACACCTGCTTTCTATGATTTCACACACCTCCATACTATGACTTCACACACCTCCATCTATGACTTCACACACCTCCATTCTGAGTTCACACACCTCAATTCTGTGACTTCACACACCTCCATTCTGACTTCACACACCAATGTATGACTTCACACACCTCCATTCTGTGACTTCACACACTTCCATTCTGTCACTTCACCACCTCCATTCTATGACTTCACACACCTCCATTCTATGACTTCACACACCTGCATTGTGACTTCACACACCTCCATTATCTGACTTCACACAACTCCATTCTGACTTCACACACCTCCATTCTGTCTTCACACACCTCAATTCTGTGAGTTCACACACCTCCATTCTATGATTTCACACACCTCCATTCTATGACTTCACAGACCTCCATTCTATGACTTCACACACCTCCTTTCTGAGTTCACACACAGCCATTCTGTGACTTCACACACCTCCATTTTGACTTCATACACCTCCATTCTATGAGTTCACACACCTCCATTCTGACTTCACACACATCCATTCTATGACTTCACACAGCTCCATTCTGACTTCACACACCTCCATTCTATGACTTCGCACACCTCTATTCTCACTTCACACACCTGCATTCTGTGACTTCATACACCTCCATTCAATGACTTCACAAACCTCCATTCTGTGACTTCACACACCTCCACTCTGTGACTTTACACACCTCCATTCTGTGACTTCACACACCTCCATTCTGTGATTTCACACACAATCCATTCTATGACTTCAGAAACCTCCATTCTTTGATTTCACACACTTCCATCCTATGACTTCACACACCTCCATTGTGACTTCACACAACTCCATTCTGTGACTTCACACACCTTCATTTCTGTGACTTCACACACCTCCATACTATGACTTCCCCACACCTTCAATCTATGACTTCACACACCTCCATTCTATGACTTCACACGCTTCTAATCTATGACTTCACACACCTCCGTTCTATGACTTCACACACCTCCATTCTATGACTTCACACACCTGCATTCTGATTTCACACACCTCCATTCTCTGATTTCACACACCCCCATTCTATGACTTCACACACCTCCATTGTGACTTCACACACCTCCATTCTATGAGTTCATACACCTCCATTCTGACTTCACAAACCTCCATTCTATGACTTCACAGACTTTGAATATGTGACTTCACTCACCTCCACTCTATGATTTCACACTTCTCCATTCTATGACTTCCCACACCTCCTTTCCATGACTTCACCCTCCCCATTCTATGACTTCACACCTCCATTCTGACTTCACGCACCTCCATTCTGTGACTTCACACACCTCCATTCTATGAGTACACACACCTCCATTTTGACTTCACACACCTCCATTCTATGACTTCACACACCTTCATTCTTACTTCAGAAACATCCATTCTATGACTTCACACACCTCCATTCTATGACTTCACACACCTCCATTCTATGACTTCACACACCTCCATTCTGTGACTTCACACACCTCCATTCTCTGTCTTCACACACCTCCATTGTGACTTCACACACGTCCATTCTATGAGTTCACACACCTCCATTCTGACTTCACACACCTCCATTCTATGACTTCACACTCCTCCATTCTGAGTTCACACAGCTCCATTCTGTGAATTCACAAAATTCCATTCTATGATTTCACACACCTCCATACTGTGACTTCAGACACCTCCATCTATGACTTCAAACACCTCCATTCTGAGTTCACACACCTCCATTCTGTGACTTCACACACCTCCATTCTGACTTCACACACCTCCAATATATGACTTCACACACCTCCATTCTGTGACTTCACACACTTCCATTGTGACGTCACACACCTCCATTCTATGAGTTCACACACATCCATTCTAGGACTTCACACTCCTCAATTCTGACATCACACAGCTCCATTCTATGACTTCACAGACCTCGGATCTGTGACTTCACACACCTCCATTCTGTGACTTCACACACCTCCATTCTATGACTTCTCACACCTCCATTCTATGACTTCACACCTCCATTCTGACTTCACACACCTCCATTCTGTGACTTCACACACCTCCATTCTATGACTTCTCACACCTCCATTCTATGACTTCACACACCTTCATTCTTACTTCAGAAACATCCATTCTGTGACCTCACACACCTCCATTCTATGACTTCAGACATCTCCATTCTGTGACTTCACACACCTCCCTTCTGACTTCACACACCTCCCTTCTGTGACTTCACACACCTCCATTGTGAGTTCACCCACTTCCATTCTGTGACTTCACACACCTCCATTCTGTTACTTCACACACCTCCATTCTGTGACTTCACACACCTCCATTCTATGACTTCACACACCTCCATTCTATGAATTCACACACCTCCATTCTGTGACTTCACACACCTCCATTATATGACTTCACACACCTTTATTCTGTGACTTCACACACCTCCTTTCTGAGTTCACACAACTCCATTCTATGACTTCACACACCTGTATTGTGACTTCACCCACCTCCATTCTATGAGTTCACACACCTGCATTGTGACTTCACACACCTCCATTCTATGACTTCACACGTCTCCCTTCTGTTACTTCACCGCCTCCATTCTATGACATCACACACCTCCATTCTATGACTTCACACACCTGCATTGTGACTTCACCCACGTCAATTAAATGAGTTCACAAACCTGCATTGTGACTTCACACACCTCCATTCTATGACTTCACACATCTCCATTCTGACTTCACACTCCTCCATTCTATGATTTCACACACTTCGTTTCTATGACTTCACACACCTCCATTCTATGACTTCACACACCTCGTTTCTGAGTTGACACACCTGCTTTCTGTGATTTCACACACCTCCAATCTGAGTTCACACACCTCCACTCTATGACTTCACACACCTCCATTCTTTGACATAAAAAACCACCATTCTATGACTTCACACACCTCCATTTTGACTTCACACAACTCCATTCGCTGAGTTCACACACTTCCATTCTGCCTTCACCCACCTCCATTCTATGACTTCACTCACCTGCCTTCTGACTTCACACACCTCCATTTGTGAATTCACACACCACCATTTTGACTTCACACACCGCCATTCTGTGACTTCACACACCTCCATTCTGTGACTTCACACACTTCCATTCTGTGACTTCACACACCTCCATTCTGTGACTTCACACACCTCCATTGTTTGACTTCACACAACTCCATTCTAGGACTTCACACACCTCCATTCTATGACTTCACACACCTCCATTCTATGAGTTCACACACCTCCATTCTTTGAGTTCACACACCTCCATTTTGACTTCACACACCTCCATTCTATGACTTCACACACCTTCATTCCTACTTCAGAAACTTCCATTCTATGACTGCACACACCTCCATTCGATCACTTCACACACCTCCATTCTGAATTCACACAGCTCCATTCTATGACTTCACACACCTCCATTCTGTGACTTCACACACTTCCATTCTATGACTTCACACACCTTCATTCTTACTTCACAAACATCCATTCT
Source organism: Megascapheus bottae (assembly GCA_024803745.1). NCBI lineage: Eukaryota > Metazoa > Chordata > Mammalia > Rodentia > Geomyidae > Megascapheus > Megascapheus bottae. The sequence continues at coordinate 348,895 of JANJXV010000163.1, read as the reverse complement.
ATGACTTCACACACCTCCATTCTATGACTTCACACACCTCCATTCTGTGACTTCACACACCTGCTTTCTATGATTTCACACACCTCCATACTATGACTTCACACACCTCCATCTATGACTTCACACACCTCCATTCTGAGTTCACACACCTCAATTCTGTGACTTCACACACCTCCATTCTGACTTCACACACCAATGTATGACTTCACACACCTCCATTCTGTGACTTCACACACTTCCATTGTGACGACACACACCTCCATTCTATGAGTTCACACACCTCCATTCTATGACTTCACACACCTCCATTCTGACTTCACACACCTCCATTCTATGACTTCACAGACCTCGAATCTGTGACTTCACTCACCTCCATTCTATGACTTCACACTTCTCCATTCTATGACGTCCCACAGCTCCTTTCTATGAATTCACCCACCTCTATTCTATGACTTCACACCTCGATTCTGACTTCAGATACCTCCATTCTGTGACTTCACACACCTCCATTGTATGACTTCACACACCTCCATTCTGTGACTTCACACACCTCCATTCTGTGACTTCCAAACCTCCATTTTATGACTTAACACACCTCTATTCTATGACTTCACACCCTTCCATTCTATGACTTCACAAACCACCATTCTGTGACTTCACACACCTCCATTCTATGACTTCACACACCTCCATTCTGTCACTTCACCACCTCCATTCTATGACTTCACACACTCCATTCTATGACTTCACACACCTGCATTGTGACTTCACACACCTCCATTCTATGACTTCACACACCTCCATTCTATGACTTCACACATCTCCATTCTGACTTCACACACCTCCATTCTATGATTTCACACACTTCGATTCTATGACTTCACACACCTCCATTCTATGACTTCACACACCTCGTTTCTGAGTTGACACACCTGCTTTCTGTGATTTCACACACCTCCAATCTGAGTTCACACACCTCCAGTCTATGACTTCACTCAGCTACCTTTTGACTTCACACACCTCCATTTTGACTTCACACACCTCCATTCTGCGAGTTCACACACTTCCATTCTGCCTTCACCCACCTCCATTCTATGACTTCACTCAGCTGCCTTCTGACTTCACACACCTCCATTTGTGAATTTACACACCATCATTTTGACTTCACACACCTCGATTCTGTGACTTCACACACCTCCATTCTGTGACTTCACACACCTCCATTCTGTGACTTCACACACCTCCATTGTTTGACTTCACACACCTCCATTCTTGGACTTCACACACCTCCATTCCATGACTTCACACACCTCCATTCTTTGAGTTCACACACCTCCATTTTGACTTCACACACCTCCATTCTATGACTTCACACACCTTCATTCCTACTTCAGAAACATCCATTCTATGACTGCACAGACATCCATTCGATGACTTCACACACCTCCATTCTGAATTCACACAGCTCCATTCTATGACTTCACACACCTCCATTCTGTGACTTCACACACTTCCATTCTATGACTTCACACACCTTCATTCTTACTTCACAAACATCCATTCTATGACTTCACACACCTCCATTCTATGACTTCACACATCCATTCTGTGACTTAACACACCTCCATTCTATGTCTTCACACACCTCCATTGTGACTTCACACACCTCCATTCTATGAGTTCACACACCTCCATTCTAACCTCACACACCTCCATTCTATGACTTCACACTCCGCCTTTCTCACTTCACACTCCTCCATTCTGTGAATTCACAAAACTCCATTCAATGATTTCACACACCTCCATACTATGACTTCACACACCTCCATCTATGACTTCGCACACCTCCATTCTGAGTTCACACACCTCAATTCTGTGACTTCACCCACCTCCATTCTGACTTCACACACCAATATATGACTTCACATACCTCCATTCTGTGACTTCACACAATTCCATTGTGACGACACACACCTCCATTCTATGAGTTCACACACCTCCATTCTATGACTTCACATACCTCCATTCTGACTTCACACACCTCCATTCTATGACTTCACAGACCTCGAAACTGTGAGTTCACTCACCTCCATTCTATGACTTCACACTGCTCCATTCTATGACTTCCCACACCTCTTTTCTATGACTTCACCCACCTCTATTCTATGACTTCACACCTCGATTCTGACTTTAGATACCTCCGTTCTGTGACTTCACACACCTCCATTCTATGACTTCAAACACCTCCAATCTCTGACTTCACACACCTCCATTCTGAGCTCACACAACTCCATTCGGTGACTTCACACACCTCCATTCTTACTTCACAAACCTCCATTCTATGACATCACACACTTCAATTCTATGACTTCACACACCTCCATTCTATGACTTCACACACCTCCATTCTATGACTTCAGAAACATACATTGTTACTTCACACACCTCCATTCTATGAGTTCACACACCTGCATTGTGACTTCACACACCTCCATTATCTGACTTCACACACCTCCATTCTGACTTCACACACCTCCATTCTGTCTTTACACACCCCAATTCTGTGACTTCACACACCTCCATTCTATGATTTCACACACCTCCATTCTATGACTTCACAGTCCTCCATTCTATGACTTCTCACACCTCCTTTCTGAGTTCACACACATCCATTCTGTGACTTCACACACCTCCATTGTGACTTCATACACCTCCATTATATGAGTTCACACACCTCCATTCTGACTTCACACAAATCCATTCTATGACTTCACACAGCTCCATTCTGACTTCACACACCTCCATTCTATGACTTCGCACACCTCTATTCTGACTTCACACACCTGCATTCTGTGACTTCACACACCTCCATTCTATGACTTTACACACCTCCATTCTGTGACTTTACACACCTCCATTCTGTGATTTCACACACAATCCATTCTATGACTTCACAAACCTCCATTCGTTGATTTCACACACCTCCATCCTATGACTTCACACACCTCCATTGTGACTTCACACAACTCCATTCTGTGACTTCACACACCTCCATTCTCTGACTTCACACACCTCCATACTATGACTTCCCAACACCTTCAATCTATGACTTCACACACCTCCATTCTATGACTTCACACGCTTCCAATCTATGACTTCACACACCTCCATTCTATGATTTCACACACCTCCATTCTATGACTTCACACACCTGCATTCTGACTTCACACACCTCCATACTCTGATTTCACACACCCCCATTCTATGACTTCACACACCTCCATTGTGACTTCACACACCTCCATTCTATCAGTTCATACACCTCCATTCTGACTTCACAAACCTCCATTCTATGACTTCACAGACTTTGAATATGTGACTTCACTCACCTCCACTCTATGACTTCACACTTCTCCATTCTATGACTTCCCATTCCTCCTTTCCATGACTTCACCCACCCCCAATCTTTGACTTCACACCTCCATTCTGACTTCACACACCTCCATTCTGTGACTTCACACACCTCCATTCTATGAGTTCACACACCTCCATTTTTACTTCACACACCTCCATTCTATGACTTCACACATCTCCATTCTGACTTCACACACCTCCATTCTATGACTTCACACATCTCGTTTCTGAGTTGACACACCTGCTTCCTCTGATTTCACACACCTGCAATCTGAGTTCACACACCTGCAGTCTATGTCTTCACACACCTCCCTTCTTTGACATCAAAAACCACCATTCTATGACTTCACACACCTCCATTTTGACTTCACACACCTCCATTCTACGAGTTCACACACTTCCATTCTGCCTTCATCCACCTCCATTCTATCACTTTACTCAGCTGCCTTCTGACTTCACACACCTCCATTTGTGAATTTACACACCACCATTTTGACTTCACACACCTCCATTCTGTGACTTCACACACCTCCATTCTGTGACTTCACACACCTCCATTCTGTGACTTCACACACCTCCATTGTTTGACTTCACACACCACCATTCTTGGACTTCACACACCTCCATTCCATGACTTCACACACCTCCATTCTATGAGTTCACACACCTCCATTCTTTGAGTTCACACACCTCCATTTTGACTTCACACACCTCCATTCTATGACTTCACACACCTTCATTCCTACTTCAGAAACATCCATTCTATGACTGCACTCACCTCCACTCTATGACTTCACACTTCTCCATTCTATGACTTCCCATTCCTCCTTTCCATGACTTCACCCACCCTCATTCTATGTCTTCACACCTCCATTCTGACTTCACACACCTCCATTCTGTGACTTCACACACCTCCATTCTATGAGTTCACACACCTCCATTCTCTGACTTCCACACCTCCATTCTATGACTTAACACACCTCCATTCTATGACTTCACAGCCCTCCATTCTATGACTTCACACACCACCATTCTGTGACTTCACACACCTCCATTCTATGACTTCACACACCTCCATTCTGTCACTTCACCACCTCCATTCTATGACTTCACACACCTCTATTCTATGACTTCACACACCTGCATTGTGACTTCACACACCTCCATTCTATGACTTCACACATCTCCATTCTGACTTCACCCACCTCCATTCTATGATTTCACACACTTCGATTCTATGACTTCACACACCTCCATTCTATGACTTCACACACCTCGTTTCTGAGTTGACACACCTGCTTTCTGTGATTTCACACACCTCCAATCTGAGTTCACACACCTCCAGTCTATGACTTCACACACCTCCCTTCTTTGATATCAAAAACCACCATTCTATGACTTCACACACCTCCATTTTGACTTCACACACCTCCATTCTACGAGTTCACACACTTCCATTCTGCCTTCACCCACCTCCATTCTATGACTTCACTCAGCTGCCTTCTGACTTCACACACCTCCATTTGTGAATTTACACACCACCATTTTGACTTCACACACCTCCATTCTGTGACTTCACACACCTCCATTCTGTGACTTCACACACCTCCATTCTGTGACTTCACACACCTCCATTGTTTGACTTCACACACCTCCATTCGTGGACTTCACACACCTCCATTCCATGACTTCACACACCTCCATTCTATGAGTTCACACACCTCCATTCTTTGAGTTCACACACCTCCATTTTGACTTCACACACCTCCATTCTATGACTTCACACACCTTCATTCCTACTTCAGAAACATCCATTCTATGACTGCACAGACCTCCATTCAATGACTTCACACACCTCCATTCTGAATTCACACAGCTCCATTCTATGACTTCACACACCTCCATTCTGTGACTTCACACACTTCCATTCTATGACTTCACACACCTTCATTCTTACTTCACAAACATCCATTCTATGACTTCACACACCTCCATTCTATGACTTCACACATCCATTCTGTGACTTCACACACCTCCATTCTATGTCTTCACACACCTCCATTGTGACTTCACACACCTCCATTCTATGAGTTCACACACCTCCATTCTAACCTCACACACCTCCATTCTATGACTTCACACTCCGCCTTTCTGAGTTCACACTCCTCCATTCTGTGAATTCACAAAACTCCATTCAATGATTTCACACACCTCCATACTATGACTTCACACACCTCCATCTATGACTTCGCACACCTCCATTCTGAGTTCACACACCTCAATTCTGTGACTTCACACACCTCCATTCTGACTTCACACACCAATATATGACTTCACATACCTCCATTCTGTGACTTCACACAATTCCATTGTGACGACACACACCTCCATTCTATGAGTTCACACACCTCCATTCTATGACTTCACATACCTCCATTCTGACTTCACACACCTCCATTCTATGACTTCACAGACCTCGAAACTGTGAGTTCACTCACCTCCATTCTATGACTTCACACTGCTCCATTCTATGACTTCCCACACCTCCTTTCTATGACTTCACCCACCTCTATTCTATGACTTCACAACTCGATTCTGACTTTAGATACCTCCATTCTGTGACTTCACACACCTCCATTGTGACTTCATACACCTACATTATATGAGTTCACACACCTCCATTCTGACTTCACACAAATCCATTCTATGACTTCACACAGCTCCATTCTGACTTCACACACCTCCATTCTATGACTTCGCACACCTCTATTCTGACTTCACACACCTGCATTCTGTGACTTCACACACCTCCATTCTATGCCTTCACAAACCTCCATTCTATGACTTCACAGACTTTGAATATTTGACTTCACTCACCTCCACTCTATGACTTCACACTTCTACATTCTATGACTTCCCATTCCTCCCTTCCATGACTTCACCCACCCCCAATCTATGACTTCACACCTGCATTCTGACTTCACACACCTCCATTCTGTGACTTCACACACCTCCATTCTATGAGTTCACACACCTCCATTTTGACTTCACACACCTCCATTGTGTGACTTCACACACCTCCATTCTATGAGTTCACACACCTCCATTTTGACTTCACACACCTCCATTCTATGACTTCACACACCTCCATTCTATGACTTCACACACCTCCATTCTGTGACTTCACACACCTCCATTCTATGTCTTCACACACCTCCATTGTGACTTCACACACGTCCATTCTATGAGTTAACACACCTCCATTCTGACTTCACACACCTCCATTCTATGACTTCACACTCCTCCATTCTGCCTTCACACAGCTCCATTCTGTGAATTCACAAAATTCCATTCTATGATTTCACACACCTCCATACTGTGACTTCACACACCTCCATCTATGACTTCAAACACCTCCATTCTGAGTTCACACACCTCCATTCTGTGACTTCACACACCTCCATTCTGACTTCACACACCTCCAATATATGACTTCACACACCTCCATTCTGTGACTTCACACACTTCCATTGTGACGTCACACACCTCTATTCTATGAGTTCACACACCTTCATTCCTACTTCAGAAATATCCATTCTATTACTGCACACACCTCCATTCGATGACTTCACACACCTTCATTCTTACTTCAGAAACATCCATTCTATGACCTCACACACCTCCATTCTATGACTTCACAAACCTCCATTCTGTGACTTCCCACACCTCCATTCTGAGTTCACACATCTCCATTCTGTGACATCACACACCTCCTTCTGTGACTTCACACACCTCCATTCCATGACTTCATACACCTCCATTCTATGACTTCAAATACATCCATTCTTTGACTTCTCACACCTCCATTTTTACTTCACACACCTCCATTCTTTGACTTCACACATCTCCATTCTCTGACTTCACACACCTCCATTTTGACTTCACACACTTCCATTCTATGACTTCACACACCTCCATTCTATAACTTCACACACCTCGTTTCTGAGTTGACACACCTGCTTTCTGTGATTTCACACACCTCCAATCTGAGTTCACTCACCTCCAGTCTATGACTTCACACGCCTTCCTTCTTTGACATCAAAAACCACCATTCTATGACTTGACACACCTCCATTTTGACTTCACACACCTCCATTCTGCGAGTTCACACACTTCCATTCTGCCTTCACCCACCTCCATTCTATGACTTCACTCAGCTGCCTTCTGACTTCACACACCTCCATTTGTGAATTTACACACCATCATTTTGACTTCACACACCTCGATTCTGTGACTTCACACACCTCCATTCTGTGACTTCACACACCTCCATTCTGTGACTTCACACACCTCCATTGTTTGACTTCACACACCTCCATTCTTGGACTTCACACACCTCCATTCCATGACTTCACACACCTCCATTCTTTGAGTTCACACACCTCCATTTTGACTTCACACACCTCCATTCTATGACTTCACACACCTTCATTCCTACTTCAGAAACATCCATTCTATGACTGCACAGACATCCATTCGATGACTTCACACACCTCCATTCTGAATTCACACAGCTCCATTCTATGACTTCACACACCTCCATTCTGTGACTTCACACACTTCCATTCTATGACTTCACACACCTTCATTCTTACTTCACAAACATCCATTCTATGACTTCACACTGCTCCATTCTATGACTTCCCACACCTCCTTTCTATGACTTCACCCACCTCTATTCTATGACTTCACAACTCGATTCTGACTTTAGATACCTCCATTCTGTGACTTCACACACCTCCATTGTGACTTCATACACCTACATTATATGAGTTCACACACCTCCATTCTGACTTCACACAAATCCATTCTATGACTTCACACAGCTCCATTCTGACTTCACACACCTCCATTCTATGACTTCGCACACCTCTATTCTGACTTCACACACCTGCATTCTGTGACTTCACACACCTCCATTCTATGCCTTCACAAACCTCCATTCTATGACTTCACAGACTTTGAATATTTGACTTCACTCACCTCCACTCTATGACTTCACACTTCTACATTCTATGACTTCCCATTCCTCCCTTCCATGACTTCACCCACCCCCAATCTATGACTTCACACCTGCATTCTGACTTCACACACCTCCATTCTGTGACTTCACACACCTCCATTCTATGAGTTCACACACCTCCATTTTGACTTCACACACCTCCATTGTGTGACTTCACACACCTCCATTCTATGAGTTCACACACCTCCATTTTGACTTCACACACCTCCATTCTATGACTTCACACACCTCCATTCTATGACTTCACACACCTCCATTCTGTGACTTCACACACCTCCATTCTATGTCTTCACACACCTCCATTGTGACTTCACACACGTCCATTCTATGAGTTAACACACCTCCATTCTGACTTCACACACCTCCATTCTATGACTTCACACTCCTCCATTCTGCCTTCACACAGCTCCATTCTGTGAATTCACAAAATTCCATTCTATGATTTCACACACCTCCATACTGTGACTTCACACACCTCCATCTATGACTTCAAACACCTCCATTCTGAGTTCACACACCTCCATTCTGTGTCTTCACACACCTCCATTCTGACTTCACACACCTCCAATATATGACTTCACACACCTCCATTCTGTGACTTCACACACTTCCATTGTGACGTCACACACCTCTATTCTATGAGTTCACACACCTTCATTCCTACTTCAGAAATATCCATTCTATGACTGCACACACCTCCATTCGATGACTTCACACACCTTCATTCTTACTTCAGAAACATCCATTCTATGACCTCACACACCTCCATTCTATGACTTCACAAACCTCCATTCTGTGACTTCCCACACCTCCATTCTGAGTTCACACATCTCCATTCTGTGACATCACACACCTCCTTCTGTGACTTCACACACCTCCATTCCATGACTTCATACACCTCCATTCTATGACTTCAAATACATCCATTCTTTGACTTCTCACACCTCCATTTTTACTTCACACACCTCCATTCTGTGACTTCACACATCTCCATTCTCTGACTTCACACACCTCCATTTTGACTTCACACACTTCCATTCTATGACTTCACACACCTCCATTCTATAACTTCACACACCTCGTTTCTGAGTTGACACACCTGCTTTCTGTGATTTCACACACCTCCAATCTGAGTTCACTCACCTGCAGTCTATGACTTCACACGCCTTCCTTCTTTGACATCAAAAACCACCATTCTATGTCTTGACACACCTCCATTTTGACTTCACACACCTCCATTCTGCGAGTTCACACACTTCCATTCTGCCTTCACCCACCTCCATTCTATGACTTCACTCAGCTGCCTTCTGACTTCACACACCTCCATTTGTGAATTTACACACCATCATTTTGACTTCACACACCTCGATTCTGTGACTTCACACACCTCCATTCTGTGACTTCACACACCTCCATTCTGTGACTTCACACACCTCCATTGTTTGACTTCACACACCTCCATTCTTGGACTTCACACACCTCCATTCCATGACTTCACACACCTCCATTCTTTGAGTTCACACACCTCCATTTTGACTTCACACACCTCCATTCTATGACTTCACACACCTTCATTCCTACTTCAGAAACATCCATTCTATGACTGCACAGACATCCATTCGATGACTTCACACACCTCCATTCTGAATTCACACAGCTCCATTCTATGACTTCACACACCTCCATTCTGTGACTTCACACACTTCCATTCTATGACTTCACACACCTTCATTCTTACTTCACAAACATCCATTCTATGACTTCACACACCTCCATTCTATGACTTCACACATCCATTCTGTGACTTCACACACCTCCATTCTATGTCTTCACACACCTCCATTGTGACTTCACACACCTCCATTCTATGAGTTCACACACCTCCATTCTAACCTCACACACCTCCATTCTATGACTTCACACTCCGCCTTTCTGACTTCACACTCCTCCATTCTGTGAATTCACAAAACTCCATTCAATGATTTCACACACCTCCATACTATGACTTCACACACCTCCATCTATGACTTCGCACACCTCCATTCTGAGTTCACACACCTCAATTCTGTGACTTCACCCACCTCCATTCTGACTTCACACACCAATATATGACTTCACATACCTCCATTCTGTGACTTCACACAATTCCATTGTGACGACACACACCTCCATTCTATGAGTTCACACACCTCCATTCTATGACTTCACATACCTCCATTCTGACTTCACACACCTCCATTCTATGACTTCACAGACCTCGAAACTGTGAGTTCACTCACCTCCATTCTATGACTTCACACTGCTCCATTCTATGACTTCCCACACCTCTTTTCTATGACTTCACCCACCTCTATTCTATGACTTCACACCTCGATTCTGACTTTCGATACCTCCGTTCTGTGACTTCACACACCTCCATTCTATGACTTCAAACACCTCCAATCTCTGACTTCACACACCTCCATTCTGAGCTCACACAACTCCATTCGGTGACTTCACACACCTCCATTCTTACTTCACAAACCTCCATTCTATGACATCACACACTTCAATTCTATGACTTCACACACCTCCATTCTATGACTTCACACACCTCCATTCTATGACTTCAGAAACATACATTGTTACTTCACACACCTCCATTCTATGAGTTCACACACCTGCATTGTGACTTCACACACCTCCATTATCTGACTTCACACACCGCCATTCTGACTTCACACACCTCCATTCTGTCTTTACACACCCCAATTCTGTGACTTCACACACCTCCATTCTATGATTTCACACACCTCCATTCTATCACTTCACAGTCCTCCATTCTATGACTTCTCACACCTCCTTTCTGAGTTCACACACATCCATTCTGTGACTTCACACACCTCCATTGTGACTTCATACACCTCCATTATATGAGTTCACACACCTCCATTCTGACTTCACACAAATCCATTCTATGACTTCACACAGCTCCATTCTGACTTCACACACCTCCATTCTATGACTTCGCACACCTCTATTCTGACTTCACACACCTGCATTCTGTGACTTCACACACCTCCATTCTATGACTTTACACACCTCCATTCTGTGACTTTACACACCTCCATTCTGTGATTTCACACACAATCCATTCTATGACTTCACAAACCTCCATTCGTTGATTTCACACACCTCCATCCTATGACTTCACACACCTCCATTGTGACTTCACACAACTCCATTCTGTGACTTCACACACCTCCATTCTCTGACTTCACACACCTCCATACTATGACTTCCCAACACCTTCAATCTATGACTTCACACACCTCCATTCTATGACTTCACACGCTTCCAATCTATGACTTCACACACCTCCATTCTATGATTTCACACACCTCCATTCTATGACTTCACACACCTGCATTCTGACTTCACACACCTCCATACTCTGATTTCACACACCCCCATTCTATGACTTCACACACCTCCATTGTGACTTCACACACCTCCATTCTATCAGTTCATACACCTCCATTCTGACTTCACAAACCTCCATTCTATGACTTCACAGACTTTGAATATGTGACTTCACTCACCTCCACTCTATGACTTCACACTTCTCCATTCTATGACTTCCCATTCCTCCTTTCCATGACTTCACCCACCCCCAATCTTTGACTTCACACCTCCATTCTGACTTCACACACCTCCATTCTGTGACTTCACACACCTCCATTCTATGAGTTCACACACCTCCATTTTTACTTCACACACCTCCATTCTATGACTTCACACATCTCCATTCTGACTTCACACACCTCCATTCTATGACTTCACACATCTCGTTTCTGAGTTGACACACCTGCTTCCTCTGATTTCACACACCTGCAATCTGAGTTCACACACCTGCAGTCTATGTCTTCACACACCTCCCTTCTTTGACATCAAAAACCACCATTCTATGACTTCACACACCTCCATTTTGACTTCACACACCTCCATTCTACGAGTTCACACACTTCCATTCTGCCTTCATCCACCTCCATTCTATCACTTTACTCAGCTGCCTTCTGACTTCACACACCTCCATTTGTGAATTTACACACCACCATTTTGACTTCACACACCTCCATTCTGTGACTTCACACACCTCCATTCTGTGACTTCACACACCTCCATTCTGTGACTTCACACACCTCCATTGTTTGACTTCACACACCACCATTCTTGGACTTCACACACCTCCATTCCATGACTTCACACACCTCCATTCTATGAGTTCACACACCTCCATTCTTTGAGTTCACACACCTCCATTTTGACTTCACACACCTCCATTCTATGACTTCACACACCTTCATTCCTACTTCAGAAACATCCATTCTATGACTGCACTCACCTCCACTCTATGACTTCACACTTCTCCATTCTATGACTTCCCATTCCTCCTTTCCATGACTTCACCCACCCCCATTCTATGTCTTCACACCTCCATTCTGACTTCACACACCTCCATTCTGTGACTTCACACACCTCCATTCTATGAGTTCACACACCTCCATTCTCTGACTTCCACACCTCCATTCTATGACTTAACACACCTCCATTCTATGACTTCACAGCCCTCCATTCTATGACTTCACACACCACCATTCTGTGACTTCACACACCTCCATTCTATGACTTCACACACCTCCATTCTGTCACTTCACCACCTCCATTCTATGACTTCACACACCTCTATTCTATGACTTCACACACCTGCATTGTGACTTCACACACCTCCATTCTATGACTTCACACATCTCCATTCTGACTTCACACACCTCCATTCTATGATTTCACACACTTCGATTCTATGACTTCACACACCTCCATTCTATGACTTCACACACCTCGTTTCTGAGTTGACACACCTGCTTTCTGTGATTTCACACACCTCCAATCTGAGTTCACACACCTCCATTCTATGACTTCACACACTTCCATTCTTTTACTTCACACACCACCATTCTTCGACTTCACACAACCCCATTGTGAGTTCACACACCTCCATTCTATGACTTCACACTCCGCCTTTCTGACTTCACACTCCTCCATTCTGTGAATTCACAAAACTCCATTCAATGATTTCACACACCTCCATACTATGACTTCACACACCTCCATCTATGACTTCGCACACCTCCATTCTGAGTTCACACACCTCAATTCTGTGACTTCACCCACCTCCATTCTGACTTCACACACCAATATATGACTTCACATACCTCCATTCTGTGACTTCACACAATTCCATTGTGACGACACACACCTCCATTCTATGAGTTCACACACCTCCATTCTATGACTTCACATACCTCCATTCTGACTTCACACACCTCCATTCTATGACTTCACAGACCTCGAAACTGTGAGTTCACTCACCTCCATTCTATGACTTCACACTGCTCCATTCTATGACTTCCCACACCTCTTTTCTATGACTTCACCCACCTCTATTCTATGACTTCACACCTCGATTCTGACTTTAGATACCTCCGTTCTGTGACTTCACACACCTCCATTCTATGACTTCAAACACCTCCAATCTCTGACTTCACACACCTCCATTCTGAGCTCACACAACTCCATTCGGTGACTTCACACACCTCCATTCTTACTTCACAAACCTCCATTCTATGACATCACACACTTCAATTCTATGACTTCACACACCTCCATTCTATGACTTCACACACCTCCATTCTATGACTTCAGAAACATACATTGTTACTTCACACACCTCCATTCTATGAGTTCACACACCTGCATTGTGACTTCACACACCTCCATTATCTGACTTCACACACCGCCATTCTGACTTCACACACCTCCATTCTGTCTTTACACACCCCAATTCTGTGACTTCACACACCTCCATTCTATGATTTCACACACCTCCATTCTATCACTTCACAGTCCTCCATTCTATGACTTCTCACACCTCCTTTCTGAGTTCACACACATCCATTCTGTGACTTCACACACCTCCATTGTGACTTCATACACCTCCATTATATGAGTTCACACACCTCCATTCTGACTTCACACAAATCCATTCTATGACTTCACACAGCTCCATTCTGACTTCACACACCTCCATTCTATGACTTCGCACACCTCTATTCTGACTTCACACACCTGCATTCTGTGACTTCACACACCTCCATTCTATGACTTTACACACCTCCATTCTGTGACTTTACACACCTCCATTCTGTGATTTCACACACAATCCATTCTATGACTTCACAAACCTCCATTCGTTGATTTCACACACCTCCATCCTATGACTTCACACACCTCCATTGTGACTTCACACAACTCCATTCTGTGACTTCACACACCTCCATTCTCTGACTTCACACACCTCCATACTATGACTTCCCAACACCTTCAATCTATGACTTCACACACCTCCATTCTATGACTTCACACGCTTCCAATCTATGACTTCACACACCTCCATTCTATGATTTCACACACCTCCATTCTATGACTTCACACACCTGCATTCTGACTTCACACACCTCCATACTCTGATTTCACACACCCCCATTCTATGACTTCACACACCTCCATTGTGACTTCACACACCTCCATTCTATCAGTTCATACACCTCCATTCTGACTTCACAAACCTCCATTCTATGACTTCACAGACTTTGAATATGTGACTTCACTCACCTCCACTCTATGACTTCACACTTCTCCATTCTATGACTTCCCATTCCTCCTTTCCATGACTTCACCCACCCCCAATCTTTGACTTCACACCTCCATTCTGACTTCACACACCTCCATTCTGTGACTTCACACACCTCCATTCTATGAGTTCACACACCTCCATTTTTACTTCACACACCTCCATTCTATGACTTCACACATCTCCATTCTGACTTCACACACCTCCATTCTATGACTTCACACATCTCGTTTCTGAGTTGACACACCTGCTTCCTCTGATTTCACACACCTGCAATCTGAGTTCACACACCTGCAGTCTATGTCTTCACACACCTCCCTTCTTTGACATCAAAAACCACCATTCTATGACTTCACACACCTCCATTTTGACTTCACACACCTCCATTCTACGAGTTCACACACTTCCATTCTGCCTTCATCCACCTCCATTCTATCACTTTACTCAGCTGCCTTCTGACTTCACACACCTCCATTTGTGAATTTACACACCACCATTTTGACTTCACACACCTCCATTCTGTGACTTCACACACCTCCATTCTGTGACTTCACACACCTCCATTCTGTGACTTCACACACCTCCATTGTTTGACTTCACACACCACCATTCTTGGACTTCACACACCTCCATTCCATGACTTCACACACCTCCATTCTATGAGTTCACACACCTCCATTCTTTGAGTTCACACACCTCCATTTTGACTTCACACACCTCCATTCTATGACTTCACACACCTTCATTCCTACTTCAGAAACATCCATTCTATGACTGCACTCACCTCCACTCTATGACTTCACACTTCTCCATTCTATGACTTCCCATTCCTCCTTTCCATGACTTCACCCACCCCCATTCTATGTCTTCACACCTCCATTCTGACTTCACACACCTCCATTCTGTGACTTCACACACCTCCATTCTATGAGTTCACACACCTCCATTCTCTGACTTCCACACCTCCATTCTATGACTTAACACACCTCCATTCTATGACTTCACAGCCCTCCATTCTATGACTTCACACACCACCATTCTGTGACTTCACACACCTCCATTCTATGACTTCACACACCTCCATTCTGTCACTTCACCACCTCCATTCTATGACTTCACACACCTCTATTCTATGACTTCACACACCTGCATTGTGACTTCACACACCTCCATTCTATGACTTCACACATCTCCATTCTGACTTCACACACCTCCATTCTATGATTTCACACACTTCGATTCTATGACTTCACACACCTCCATTCTATGACTTCACACACCTCGTTTCTGAGTTGACACACCTGCTTTCTGTGATTTCACACACCTCCAATCTGAGTTCACACACCTCCAGTCTATGACTTCACACACCTCCCTTCTTTGATATCAAAAACCACCATTCTATGACTTCACACACCTCCATTTTGACTTCACACACCTCCATTCTACGAGTTCACACACTTCCATTCTGCCTTCACCCACCTCCATTCTATGACTTCACTCAGCTGCCTTCTGACTTCACACACCTCCATTTGTGAATTTACACACCACCATTTTGACTTCACACACCTCCATTCTGTGACTTCACACACCTCCATTCTGTGACTTCACACACCTCCATTCTGTGACTTCACACACCTCCATTGTTTGACTTCACACACCTCCATTCGTGGACTTCACACACCTCCATTCCATGACTTCACACACCTCCATTCTATGAGTTCACACACCTCCATTCTTTGAGTTCACACACCTCCATTTTGACTTCACACACCTCCATTCTATGACTTCACACACCTTCATTCCTACTTCAGAAACATCCATTCTATGACTGCACAGACCTCCATTCAATGACTTCACACACCTCCATTCTGAATTCACACAGCTCCATTCTATGACTTCACACACCTCCATTCTGTGACTTCACACACTTCCATTCTATGACTTCACACACCTTCATTCTTACTTCACAAACATCCATTCTATGACTTCACACACCTCCATTCTATGACTTCACACATCCATTCTGTGACTTCACACACCTCCATTCTATGTCTTCACACACCTCCATTGTGACTTCACACACCTCCATTCTATGAGTTCACACACCTCCATTCTAACCTCACACACCTCCATTCTATGTCTTCACACTCCGCCTTTCTGAGTTCACACTCCTCCATTCTGTGAATTCACAAAACTCCATTCAATGATTTCACACACCTCCATACTATGACTTCACACACCTCCATCTATGACTTCGCACACCTCCATTCTGAGTTCACACACCTCAATTCTGTGACTTCACACACCTCCATTCTGACTTCACACACCAATATATGACTTCACATACCTCCATTCTGTGACTTCACACAATTCCATTGTGACGACACACACCTCCATTCTATGAGTTCACACACCTCCATTCTATGACTTCACATACCTCCATTCTGACTTCACACACCTCCATTCTATGACTTCACAGACCTCGAAACTGTGAGTTCACTCACCTCCATTCTATGACTTCACACTGCTCCATTCTATGACTTCCCACACCTCCTTTCTATGACTTCACCCACCTCTATTCTATGACTTCACAACTCGATTCTGACTTTAGATACCTCCATTCTGTGACTTCACACACCTCCATTGTGACTTCATACACCTACATTATATGAGTTCACACACCTCCATTCTGACTTCACACAAATCCATTCTATGACTTCACACAGCTCCATTCTGACTTCACACACCTCCATTCTATGACTTCGCACACCTCTATTCTGACTTCACACACCTGCATTCTGTGACTTCACACACCTCCATTCTATGCCTTCACAAACCTCCATTCTATGACTTCACAGACTTTGAATATTTGACTTCACTCACCTCCACTCTATGACTTCACACTTCTACATTCTATGACTTCCCATTCCTCCCTTCCATGACTTCACCCACCCCCAATCTATGACTTCACACCTGCATTCTGACTTCACACACCTCCATTCTGTGACTTCACACACCTCCATTCTATGAGTTCACACACCTCCATTTTGACTTCACACACCTCCATTGTGTGACTTCACACACCTCCATTCTATGAGTTCACACACCTCCATTTTGACTTCACACACCTCCATTCTATGACTTCACACACCTCCATTCTATGACTTCACACACCTCCATTCTGTGACTTCACACACCTCCATTCTATGTCTTCACACACCTCCATTGTGACTTCACACACGTCCATTCTATGAGTTAACACACCTCCATTCTGACTTCACACACCTCCATTCTATGACTTCACACTCCTCCATTCTGCCTTCACACAGCTCCATTCTGTGAATTCACAAAATTCCATTCTATGATTTCACACACCTCCATACTGTGACTTCACACACCTCCATCTATGACTTCAAACACCTCCATTCTGAGTTCACACACCTCCATTCTGTGACTTCACACACCTCCATTCTGACTTCACACACCTCCAATATATGACTTCACACACCTCCATTCTGTGACTTCACACACTTCCATTGTGACGTCACACACCTCTATTCTATGAGTTCACACACCTTCATTCCTACTTCAGAAATATCCATTCTATGACTGCACACACCTCCATTCGATGACTTCACACACCTTCATTCTTACTTCAGAAACATCCATTCTATGACCTCACACACCTCCATTCTATGACTTCACAAACCTCCATTCTGTGACTTCCCACACCTCCATTCTGAGTTCACACATCTCCATTCTGTGACATCACACACCTCCTTCTGTGACTTCACACACCTCCATTCCATGACTTCATACACCTCCATTCTATGACTTCAAATACATCCATTCTTCGACTTCTCACACCTCCATTTTTACTTCACACACCTCCATTCTGTGACTTCACACACCTCCATTCTCTGACTTCACACACCTCCATTTTGACTTCACACACTTCCATTCTATGACTTCACACACCTCCATTCTATGACTTCACACACCTCCCTTCTATGAATGAACACACCTCCATTCTGTGACTTCACACACCTCCATTGTGAGTTGACCCACTTCCATTCTGTGTCTTCACACACCTCCATTGTGTGACTTCACACACCTCCATTATGTGACTTCACACACCTCAATTCTATGATTTCACACAAATTCCTTCTATGAATTCACACCCCTCCATTCTGTGACTTCACACACCTCCATTGTATGACTTCACACACCTCCATTCTGTGACTTCACACACCTCCATTCTGTGACTTCCAAACCTCCATTCTATGACTTAACACACCTCTATTCTATGACTTCACACCCCTCCATTCTATGATTTCACACACCACCATTCTGTGACTTCACACACCTCCATTCTATGACTTCACACACCTCCATTCTGTCACTTCACCACCTCCATTCTATGACTTCACACACTCCATTCTATGACATCACACACCTGCATTGTGACTTCACACACCTCCATTCTATGACTTCACACATCTCCATTCTGAGTTCACACACCTCCATTCTATGATTTCACACACTTCGATTCTATGACTTCACACACCTCCATTCTATAACTTCACACACCTCGTTTCTGAGTTGACACACCTGCTTTCTGTGATTTCACACACCTCCAGTCTGAGTTCACACACCTCCAGTCTATGACTTCACACACCTCCATTGTTTGACATCAAAAACCACCGTTCTATGACTTCACACACCTCCATTTTGACTTCACACACCTCCATTCTACGAATTCACACACTTCCATTCTGCCTTCACCCACCTCCATTCTATGACTTCACTCAGCTGTCTTCTGACTTCACACACCCCCATTTGTGAATTCACACACCACAATTTTGACTTCACACACGTCCATTCTGTGACTTCACACACCTCCATTCTGTGACTTCACACACCTCCATTCTATGATTTCACACACCTCCATTCTATGACTTCACATACCTCCATTCTATGACTTCTCACACCTCCTTTCTGAGTTCACACACATCCATTGTGTGACTTCACACACCTACATTGTGACTTCATACACCTACATTATATGAGTTCACACACCTCCATTCTGCCTTCACACAAATCCATTCTATGACTTCACACAGCTCCATTCTGACTTCACACACCTCCATTCTATGACTTCGCACACCTCTATTCTGACTTCACACACCTGCATTCTGTGACTTCACACACCTCCATTCTATGACTTCACAAACCTCCATTCTGTGACTTCACACACGTCCACTCTGTGACTTTACACACCTCCATTCTGTGACTTCACACACCTCCATTCTGTGATTTCACACACAATCCATTCTATGACTTCACAAACCTCCATTCTTTGATTTCACACACCTCCATCCTATGACTTCACACACGTCCATTTTGACTTCACACAACTCCATTCTGTGACTTCACATACCTCCATTCTGTGACTTCACACACCTCCATACTATGACTTCCCCACACCTTCAATCTATGACTTCACACACGTCCATTCTATGACTTCACACGCTTCCAATCTATGACTTCACACACCTCCATTCTATGACTTCTCACACCTGCATTCTGACTTCACACACCTCCATTCTCTGATTTCACACACCCCCATTCTATGACTTCACACACCTCCATTGTGACTTCTCACACCTCCATTCTATCAGTTCATACACCTCCATTCTGACTTCACAAACCTCCATTCTATGACTTCACAGATTTTGAATATGTGACTTCACTCACCTCCACTCTATGACTTCACACTTCTCCATTCTATGACTTCCCATTCCTCCTTTCCATGACTTCACCCACCCGATTCTATGACTCTACACCTCCATTCTGACTTCACACACCTCCATTCTGTTACTTCACACACCTCCATTCTATGAGATCACACACCTCAATTTTGACTTCACACACCTCCATTCTATGACTTCACACACCTCCATTCTATGACTTCACACACCTCCATTCTGTGACTTCACACACCTCCATTCTATGTCTTCACACACCTCCATTGTGACTTCACACACGTCCATTCTATGAGTTCACACACCTCCATTCTGACTTCACACACCTCCATTCTATGACTTCACACTCCTCCATTCTGACTTCACACAGCTCCATTCTGTGAATTCACAAAATTCCATTCTAAGATTTCACACAACTCCATACTGTGACTTCACACACCTCCATCTATGACTTCAAACACCTCCATTCTGAGTTCACACACCTCCATTGTGTGACTTCACACACCTCCATTCTGACTTCACACACCTCCCATATATGACTTCACACACGTCCATTCCGTGACTTCGCACACTTCCATTGTGACGTCACACACCTCCATTCTATGAGTTCACACACATCCATTCTAGGACTTCACACTCCTCAATTCTGACATCACACAGCTCCATTCTATGACTTCACAGACCTCGGATCTGTGACTTCACTCACCTCCATTCTATGACTTCACACTCCTCTATTCTATGACTTCCCACAACTCCTTTCTATGACTTCACCCACCTCTATTCTATGACTTCACACCTCCATTCTGACTTCACACACCTCCATTCTGTGACTTCACACACCTCCATTCTATGACTTCACACACCTCCATTCTATGACTTCACACACCTTCATTCTTACTTCAGAAACATCCATTCTATGACCTTACACACCTCCCTTCTATGACTTCACAAATCTCCATTCTGTGACTTCCCACACCTCCATTCTGAGTTCACACATCTCCATTCTGTGACTTCACACACCTCCCTTCTGACTTCACACACCTCCCTTCTGTGACTTCACACACCTCCATTGTGAGTTTACCAACTTCCATTCTGTGACTTCACACACCTCCATTCTGTTACTTCACACACCTCCATTCTGTGACTTCACACACCTCCATTCTATGACTTCACACACCTCCATTCTATGAATTCAGACACCTCCATTCTGTGACTTCACACACCTCCATTGTATGACTTCACACACCTCTATTCTGTGACTTCACACACCTCCTTTCTGAGTTCACAAAACTCCATTCTATGACTTCACACACCTGCATTGTGACTTCACCCACCTACATTCTATGAGTTCACACACCAGCATTGTGACTTCACACACCTTCATTCTATGACTTCACACATCTCCATTCTGACTTCACACACCTCCATGCTGTGACTTCACACACCTCCATTCTATGACTTCACACACCTCCATTCTTTGACTTCACACACCTCCATTCTATGACTTCACACACCTCCACTGTGACTTCACAGAACTCCATTCTGTGATTCACAAACCTCCCTCTGTGACTTCACACACCTTCAATCTATGACTTCACACACTTCCAATCTATGACTTCACACACCTCCATTCTATGCCTTCACACACCTGCATTCTGACTTCACACACCTCCATTCTCTGACTTCACACACCTCCATTCTATGACTTCACACACCTCCATTCTGTAACTTCACACACTTCCAATGTTTGACTTCACACACCTCCATTCCATGACTTCATACACCTCCATTCTATGACTTCAAACACATCCATTCTTTGACTTCACACACCTCCATTTTGACTTCACACACCTCCATTCTGTGACTTCACACACATCCATTCTTTGACTTCACACACCACAATTTTGACTTCACACAAGTCCATTCATTGACTTCACACACCTCCATTCCATGACTTCATACACCTCCATTCTATGACTTCAAACACATCCATGCTTTGACTTCACAAACCTCCATTTTGACTTCACACACTTCCATTCTGTGACTTCACACACCTCCACTCTGTGATTTCACACACCTCCATCCTCTGACTTCACACACCTCCATTTTGACTTCATACAACTCCATTCTGTGACTTCACACATCTCCATTTCTGTGACTTCACACACCTCCACACTATGACTTCCCCACACCTTCAATCTATGACTTCATACACCTCCATTCTATGACTTCACATGATTCCAATCTATGACTTCACACAACTCCATTCTATGACTTCACACACCTCCATTCTATGACTTCACACACCTGCATTCTGACTTCACACACCTCCATTCTCTGATTTCACACACCCCCATTCTATGACTTCACACACCTCCATTGTGACTTCACACACCTCCATTCTCTGATTTCACACACCCCCATTCTATGAGTTCACACACCTCCATTGTGACTTCACATACCTCCATTCTGTGACTTCAAACACATCCATTCTTTGACTTCACACACCACAATTTTGACTTCACACAAGTCCATTCATTGACTTCACACACCTCCATTCTCTGACTTCACACACCTCCATTTTGACTTCACACACTTCAATTCTTTGACTTCACACACCTCCATTCTATGACTTCACACACCTCCCTTCTATGAATTCACACACCTCCATTCTGTGACTTCACACACCTCCAGTTTGAGTTCACCCCCTTCCATTCTGTGTCTTCACACACCTCCATTCTGTGACTTCACACACCTCCATTATGTGACTTCACACACCTCCATTCTATGACTTCACACACCTCCCTTCTATGAATTCACACCCCTCCATTCTGTGACTTCACACACCTCCATTGTATGACTTCACACACCTCCATTCTGTGACTTCACACACCTCCATTCTCAGTTCACACACCTCCATTCTGTGACCTCCACACCTCCATTCTACGACTTAACACACCTCCATTCTATGACTTCACACCCCTCCATTCTATGACTTCACACACCACCATTCTGTGACTTCACACACCTCCATTCTATGACTTCACACACCTCCATTCTGTCACTTCACCACCTCCATTCTATGACTTCACACACCTCCATTCTATGACTTCACACACCTGCATTGTGACTTCACACACCTCCATTATCTGACTTCACACAACTCCATTCTGACTTCACACACCTCCATTCTGTCTTCACACACCTCAATTCTGTGAGTTCACACACCTCCATTCTATGATTTCACACACCTCCATTCTATGACTTCACAGACCTCCATTCTATGACTTCACACACCTCCTTTCTGAGTTCACACACAGCCATTCTGTGACTTCACACACCTCCATTTTGACTTCATACACCTCCATTCTATGAGTTCACACACCTCCATTCTGACTTCACACACATCCATTCTATGACTTCACACAGCTCCATTCTGACTTCACACACCTCCATTCTATGACTTCGCACACCTCTATTCTCACTTCACACACCTGCATTCTGTGACTTCACACACCTCCATTCAATGACTTCACAAACCTCCATTCTGTGACTTCACACACCTCCACTCTGTGACTTTACACACCTCCATTCTGTGACTTCACACACCTCCATTCTGTGATTTCACACACAATCCATTCTATGACTTCAGAAACCTCCATTCTTTGATTTCACACACTTCCATCCTATGACTTCACACACCTCCATTGTGACTTCACACAACTCCATTCTGTGACTTCACACACCTTCATTTCTGTGACTTCACACACCTCCATACTATGACTTCCCCACACCTTCAATCTATGACTTCACACACCTCCATTCTATGACTTCACACGCTTCTAATCTATGACTTCACACACCTCCGTTCTATGACTTCACACACCTCCATTCTATGACTTCACACACCTGCATTCTGATTTCACACACCTCCATTCTCTGATTTCACACACCCCCATTCTATGACTTCACACACCTCCATTGTGACTTCACACTCCTCCATTCTATGAGTTCATACACCTCCATTCTGACTTCACAAACCTCCATTCTATGACTTCACAGACTTTGAATATGTGACTTCACTCACCTCCACTCTATGATTTCACACTTCTCCATTCTATGACTTCCCACACCTCCTTTCCATGACTTCACCCTCCCCATTCTATGACTTCACACCTCCATTCTGACTTCACGCACCTCCATTCTGTGACTTCACACACCTCCATTCTATGAGTACACACACCTCCATTTTGACTTCACACACCTCCATTCTATGACTTCACACACCTTCATTCTTACTTCAGAAACATCCATTCTATGACTTCACACACCTCCATTCTATGACTTCACACACCTCCATTCTATGACTTCACACACCTCCATTCTGTGACTTCACACACCTCCATTCTCTGTCTTCACACACCTCCATTGTGACTTCACACACGTCCATTCTATGAGTTCACACACCTCCATTCTGACTTCACACACCTCCATTCTATGACTTCACACTCCTCCATTCTGAGTTCACACAGCTCCATTCTGTGAATTCACAAAATTCCATTCTATGATTTCACACACCTCCATACTGTGACTTCAGACACCTCCATCTATGACTTCAAACACCTCCATTCTGAGTTCACACACCTCCATTCTGTGACTTCACACACCTCCATTCTGACTTCACACACCTCCAATATATGACTTCACACACCTCCATTCTGTGACTTCACACACTTCCATTGTGACGTCACACACCTCCATTCTATGAGTTCACACACATCCATTCTAGGACTTCACACTCCTCAATTCTGACATCACACAGCTCCATTCTATGACTTCACAGACCTCGGATCTGTGACTTCACACACCTCCATTCTGTGACTTCACACACCTCCATTCTATGACTTCTCACACCTCCATTCTATGACTTCACACACCTTCATTCTTACTTCAGAAACATCCATTCTGTGACCTCACACACCTCCATTCTATGACTTCAGACATCTCCATTCTGTGACTTCACACACCTCCCTTCTGACTTCACACACCTCCCTTCTGTGACTTCACACACCTCCATTGTGAGTTCACCCACTTCCATTCTGTGACTTCACACACCTCCATTCTGTTACTTCACACACCTCCATTCTGTGACTTCACACACCTCCATTCTATGACTTCACACACCTCCATTCTATGAATTCACACACCTCCATTCTGTGACTTCACACACCTCCATTATATGACTTCACACACCTTTATTCTGTGACTTCACACACCTCCTTTCTGAGTTCACACAACTCCATTCTATGACTTCACACACCTGTATTGTGACTTCACCCACCTCCATTCTATGAGTTCACACACCTGCATTGTGACTTCACACACCTCCATTCTATGACTTCACACGTCTCCCTTCTGACTTCACACACCTCCATGCTGTGACTTCACACACCTCCATTCTATGACTTCACACACCTCCATTCTTTGACTTCACACACCTCCATTCTATGACTTCACACACCTCCACTGTGACTGAACAGAACTCCATTCTGTGACTTCACACACCTCCATTGTGAGTTCACCCACTTCCATTCTGTGTCTTCACACACCTCCATTCTATGACTTCACACACCTGCATTCTGACTTCACACACCTCCATTCTCTGACTTCACACACCTCCATTCTATGACTTGACACACCTCCATTCTGTAACTTCACACACTTCCAATGTTTGACTTCACACACCTCCATTCCATGACTTCATACACCTCCATTCTATGACTTCAAACACATCCATTCTTTGACTTCACACACCTCCATTTTGACTTCACACACCTCCATTCTGTGACTTCACACACATCCATTCTTTGACTTCACACACCACAATTTTGACTTCACACAAGTCCATTCATTGACTTCACACACCTCCATTCTCTGACTTCACACACCTCCATTTTGACTTCACACACTTCCATTCTGTGACTTCACACACCTCCATTCTATGACTTCACACACCTCCCTTCTATGAATTCACACACCTCCATTCTGTGACTTCACACACCTCCATTGTGAGTTCACCCACTTCCATTCTGTGTCTTCACACACCTCCATTCTGTGACTTCACACACCTCCATTATGTGACTTCACACACCTCCATTCTATGACTTCACACACCTCCCTTGTATGAATTCACACCCCTCCATTCTGTGACTTCACACACCTCCATTGTATGACTTCAAACACCTCCATTCTGTGACTTCACACACCTCCATTCTCTGTTCACACACCTCCATTCTGTGATTTCACACACCTCCATTCTGTGACTTCCACACCTCCATTCTATGACTTAACACACCTCCATTCTATGTCTTCACACCCCTCCATTCTATGACTTCACACACTACCATTCTGTGACTTCACACACCTCCATTCTATGACTTCACACACCTCCATTCTGTTACTTCACCGCCTCCATTCTATGACATCACACACCTCCATTCTATGACTTCACACACCTGCATTGTGACTTCACCCACGTCAATTAAATGAGTTCACAAACCTGCATTGTGACTTCACACACCTCCATTCTATGACTTCACACATCTCCATTCTGACTTCACACTCCTCCATTCTATGATTTCACACACTTCGTTTCTATGACTTCACACACCTCCATTCTATGACTTCACACACCTCGTTTCTGAGTTGACACACCTGCTTTCTGTGATTTCACACACCTCCAATCTGAGTTCACACACCTCCACTCTATGACTTCACACACCTCCATTCTTTGACATAAAAAACCACCATTCTATGACTTCACACACCTCCATTTTGACTTCACACAACTCCATTCGCTGAGTTCACACACTTCCATTCTGCCTTCACGCACCTCCATTCTATGACTTCACTCACCTGCCTTCTGACTTCACACACCTCCATTTGTGAATTCACACACCACCATTTTGACTTCACACACCGCCATTCTGTGACTTCACACACCTCCATTCTGTGACTTCACACACTTCCATTCTGTGACTTCACACACCTCCATTCTGTGACTTCACACACCTCCATTGTTTGACTTCACACAACTCCATTCTAGGACTTCACACACCTCCATTCTATGACTTCACACACCTCCATTCTATGAGTTCACACACCTCCATTCTTTGAGTTCACACACCTCCATTTTGACTTCACACACCTCCATTCTATGACTTCACACACCTTCATTCCTACTTCAGAAACTTCTATTCTATGACTGCACACACCTCCATTCGATCACTTCACACACCTCCATTCTGAATTCACACAGCTCCATTCTATGACTTCACACACCTCCATTCTGTGACTTCACACACTTCCATTCTATGACTTCACACACCTTCATTCTTACTTCACAAACATCCATTCTATGACTTCACACACCTCCATTCTATGACTTCACACACCTCCATTCTGTGACTTCACACACCTGCTTTCTATGTCTTCACACACCTCCATTGTGACTTCACACACCTCCATTCTATGAGTTCACACACCTCCATTCTAACTTCACACACCTCCATTCTATGACTTCACATTCCGCCATTCTGACTTCACACTCCTCCATTCTGTGAATTAACAAAACTCCATTCTATGATTTCACACACCTCCATACTATGACTTCACACACCTCCATCTATGACTTCACACACCTCCATTCTGAGTTCACACACCTCAATTCTGTGACTTCACACACCTCCATTCTGACTTCACACACCAATGTATGACTTCACACACCTCCATTCTGTGACTTCACACACTTCCATTGTGACGACACACACCTCCATTCTATGAGTTCACACACCTCCATTCTATGACTTCACACACCTCCATTCTGACTTCACACACCTCCATTCTATGACTTCACAGACCTCGAATCTGTGACTTCACTCACCTCCATTCTATGACTTCACACTTCTCCATTCTATGACGTCCCACACCTCTTTTCTATGAATTCACCCACCTCTATTCT
Organism: Megascapheus bottae; assembly: GCA_024803745.1. Classification (NCBI taxonomy): domain Eukaryota; kingdom Metazoa; phylum Chordata; class Mammalia; order Rodentia; family Geomyidae; genus Megascapheus; species Megascapheus bottae. The sequence goes on along the minus strand of JANJXV010000163.1, from coordinate 319,880 downwards.
ATGACTTCACACCTCGATTCTGACTTCAGATACCTCCATTCTGTGACTTCACACACCTCCATTGTATGACTTCACACACCTCCATTCTGTGACTTCACACACCTCCATTCTGTGACTTCCAAACCTCCATTTTATGACTTAACACACCTCTATTCTATGACTTCACACCCTTCCATTCTATGACTTCACAAACCACCATTCTGTGACTTCACACACCTCCATTCTATGACTTCACACACCTCCATTCTGTCACTTCACCACCTCCATTCTATGACTTCACACACTCCATTCTATGACTTCACACACCTGCATTGTGACTTCACACACCTCCATTCTATGACTTCACACATCTCCATTCTGACTTCACACACCTCCATTCTATGATTTCACACACTTCGATTCTATGACTTCACACACCTCCATTCTATGACTTCACACACCTCGTTTCTGAGTTGACACACCTGCTTTCTGTGATTTCACACACCTCCAATCTGAGTTCACACACCTCCAGTCTATGACTTCACTCAGCTGCCTTTTGACTTCACACACCTCCATTTTGACTTCACACACCTCCATTCTACGAATTCACACACTTCCATTCTGCCTTCACCCACCTCCATTATATGACTTCACTCAGCTGCCTTCTGACTTCACACACCTCCATTTGTGAATTCACACACCACAATTTTGACTTCACACACCTCCATTCTGTGACTTCACACACCTCCATTCTGTGACTTCACACACCTCCATTCTGTGACTTCACACACCTCCATTCTATGATTTCACACACCTCCATTCTATGACTTCACATACCTCCATTCTATGACTTCTCACACCTCCTTTCTGAGTTCACAGACATCCATTCTGTGACTTCACACACCTCCATTGTGACTTCATACACCTACATTATATGAGTTCACACACCTCCATTCTGACTTCACACAAATCCATTCTATGACTTCACACAGCTCCATTCTGACTTCACACACCTCCATTCTATGACTTCGCACACCTCTATTCTGACTTCACACACCTGCATTCTATGACTTCACACACCTCGATTCTATGACTTCACAAACCTCCATTCTGTGACTTCACACTCGTCCACTCTGTGACTTTACACACCTCCATTCTGTGACTTCACACACCTCCATTCTGTGATTTCACACACAATCGATTCTATGACTTCACAAACCTCCATTCTTTGATTTCACACACCTCCATCCTATGACTTCACACACCTCCATTGTGACTTCACACAACTCCATTCTGTGACTTCACACACCTCCATTCTCTGACTTCACACACCTCCATACTAGGACTTCCCCACACCTTCAATCTATGACTTCACACACCTCCATTCTATGACTTCACACGCTTCCAATCTATGACTTCCCACACCTCCATTCTATGACTTCACACACCTCCATTCTATGACTTCACACACCTGCATTCTGACTTCACACACCTCCATTCTCTGATTTCACACACCCCCATTCTATGACTTCACACACCTCCATTGTGACTTCACACACCTCCATTCTATGAGTTCATACACCTCCATTCTGACTTCACAAACCTCCATTCTATGACTTCACAGACTTTGAATATGTGACTTCACTCACCTCCACTCTATGACTTCACACTTCTCCATTCTATGACTTCCCATTCCTCCTTTCCATGACTTCACCCACCCCCATTCTATGACTTCACACCTCCATTCTGACTTCACACACCTCCATTCTGTGACTTCACACACCTCCATTCTATGAGTTCACACACCTCCATTCTCTGACTTCCACACCTCCATTCTATGACTTAACACACCTCAATTCTATGACTTCACAGCCCTCCATTCTATGACTTCACACACCACCATTCTGTGACTTCACACACCTCCATTCTATGACTTCACACACCTCCATTCTGTCACTTCACCACCTCCATTCTATGACTTCACACACCTCCATTCTATGACTTCACACACCTGCATTGTGACTTCACCCACCTCAATTCTATGAGTTCACACACCTGCATTGTGACTTCACACACCTCCATTCTATGACTTCCCACATCTCCATTCTGACTTCACACACCTCCATTCTATGATTTCACACACTTCGATTCTATGACTTCACACACCTCCATTCTATGACTTCTCACACCTCCATTCTATGACTTCACACACCTTCATTCTTACTTCAGAAACATCCATTCTGTGACCTCACACACCTCCATTCTATGACTTCAGACATCTCCATTCTGTGACTTCACACACCTCCCTTCTGACTTCACACACCTCCCTTCTGTGACTTCACACACCTCCATTGTGAGTTCACCCACGTCCATTCTGTGACTTCACACACCTCCATTCTGTTACTTCACACACCTCCATTCTGTGACTTCACACACCTCCATTCTATGACTTCACACACCTCCATTCTATGAATTCACACACCTCCATTCTGTGACTTCACACACCTCCATTATATGACTTCACACACCTTTATTCTGTGACTTCACACACCTCCTTTCTGAGTTCACACAACTCCATTCTATGACTTCACACACCTGTATTGTGACTTCACCCACCTCCATTCTATGAGTTCACACACCTGCATTGTGACTTCACACACCTCCATTCTATGACTTCACACGTCTCCCTTCTGACTTCACACACCTCCATGCTGTGACTTCACACACCTCCATTCTATGACTTCACACACCTCCATTCTTTGACTTCACACACCTCCATTCTATGACTTCACACACCTCCACTGTGACTGAACAGAACTCCATTCTGTGACTTCACACACCTCCATTGTGAGTTCACCCACTTCCATTCTGTGTCTTCACACACCTCCATTCTATGACTTCACACACCTGCATTCTGACTTCACACACCTCCATTCTCTGACTTCACACACCTCCATTCTATGACTTGACACACCTCCATTCTGTAACTTCACACACTTCCAATGTTTGACTTCACACACCTCCATTCCATGACTTCATACACCTCCATTCTATGACTTCAAACACATCCATTCTTTGACTTCACACACTTCCATTTTGACTTCACACACCTCCATTCTGTGACTTCACACACATCCATTCTTTGACTTCACACACCACAATTTTGACTTCACACAAGTCCATTCATTGACTTCACACACCTCCATTCTCTGACTTCACACACCTCCATTTTGACTTCACACACTTCCATTCTGTGACTTCACACACCTCCATTCTATGACTTCACACACCTCCCTTCTATGAATTCACACACCTCCATTCTGTGACTTCACACACCTCCATTGTAAGTTCACCCACTTCCATTCTGTGTCTTCACACACCTCCATTCTGTGACTTCGCACACCTCCATTATGTGACTTCACACACCTCCATTCTATGACTTCACACACCTCCCTTGTATGAATTCATACCCCTCCATTCTGTGACTTCACACACCTCCATTGTATGACTTCACACACCTCCATTCTGTGACTTCACACACCTCCATTCTCTGTTCACACACCTCCATTCTGTGATTTCACACACCTCCATTCTGTGACTTCCACACCTCCATTCTATGACTTAACACACCTCCATTCTATGTCTTCACACCCCTCCATTCTATGACTTCACACACCACCATTCTGTGACTTCACACACCTCCATTCTATGACTTCACACACCTCCATTCTGTTACTTCACCGCCTCCATTCTATGACATCACACACCTCCATTCTATGACTTCACACACCTGCATTGTGACTTCACCCACGTCAATTAAATGAGTTCACACACCTGCATTGTGACTTCACACACCTCCATTCTATGACTTCACACATCTCCATTCTGACTTCACACACCTCCATTCTATGATTTCACACAGTTCGTTTCTATGACTTCACACACCTCCATTCTATGACTTCACACACCTCGTTTCTGAGTTGACACACCTGCTTTCTTTGATTTCACACACCTCCAATCTGAGTTCACACACCTCCAGTCTATGACTTCACACACCTCCATTCTTTGACATAAAAAACCACCATTCTATGACTTCACACACCTCCATTTTGACTTCACACACCTCCATTCGCTGAGTTCACACACTTCCATTCTGCCTTCACCCACCTCCATTCTATGACTTCACTCAGCTGCCTTCTGACTTCACACACCTCCATTTGTGAATTCACACACCACCATTTTGACTTCACACACCGCCATTCTGTGACTTCACACACCTCCATTCTGTGACTTCACACACTTCCATTCTGTGACTTCACACACCTCCATTCTGTGACTTCACACACCTCCATTGTTTGACTTCACACAACTCCATTCTAGGACTTCACACACCTCCATTCTATGACTTCACACACCTCCATTCTATGAGTTCACACACCTCCATTCTTTGAGTTCACACACCTCCATTTTGACTTCACACACCTCCATTCTATGACTTCACACACCTTCATTCCTACTTCAGAAACTTCTATTCTATGACTGCACACACCTCCATTCGATCACTTCACACACCTCCATTCTGAATTCACACAGCTCCATTCTATGACTTCACACACCTCCATTCTGTGACTTCACACACTTCCATTCTATGACTTCACACACCTTCATTCTTACTTCACAAACATCCATTCTATGACTTCACACACCTCCATTCTATGACTTCACACACCTCCATTCTGTGACTTCACACACCTGCTTTCTATGTCTTCACACACCTCCATTGTGACTTCACACACCTCCATTCTATGAGTTCACACACCTCCATTCTAACTTCACACACCTCCATTCTATGACTTCACATTCCGCCATTCTGACTTCACACTCCTCCATTCTGTGAATTAACAAAACTCCATTCTATGATTTCACACACCTCCATACTATGACTTCACACACCTCCATCTATGACTTCACACACCTCCATTCTGAGTTCACACACCTCAATTCTGTGACTTCACACACCTCCATTCTGACTTCACACACCAATGTATGACTTCACACACCTCCATTCTGTGACTTCACACACTTCCATTGTGACGACACACACCTCCATTCTATGAGTTCACACACCTCCATTCTATGACTTCACACACCTCCATTCTGACTTCACACACCTCCATTCTATGACTTCACAGACCTCGAATCTGTGACTTCACTCACCTCCATTCTATGACTTCACACTTCTCCATTCTATGACGTCCCACACCTCTTTTCTATGAATTCACCCACCTCTATTCTATGACTTCACACCTCGATTCTGACTTCAGATACCTCCATTCTGTGACTTCACACACCTCCATTGTATGACTTCACACACCTCCATTCTGTGACTTCACACACCTCCATTCTGTGACTTCCAAACCTCCATTTTATGACTTAACACACCTCTATTCTATGACTTCACACCCTTCCATTCTATGACTTCACAAACCACCATTCTGTGACTTCACACACCTCCATTCTATGACTTCACACACCTCCATTCTGTCACTTCACCACCTCCATTCTATGACTTCACACACTCCATTCTATGACTTCACACACCTGCATTGTGACTTCACACACCTCCATTCTATGACTTCACACATCTCCATTCTGACTTCACACACCTCCATTCTATGATTTCACACACTTCGATTCTATGACTTCACACACCTCCATTCTATGACTTCACACACCTCGTTTCTGAGTTGACACACCTGCTTTCTGTGATTTCACACACCTCCAATCTGAGTTCACACACCTCCAGTCTATGACTTCACTCAGCTGCCTTTTGACTTCACACACCTCCATTTTGACTTCACACACCTCCATTCTACGAATTCACACACTTCCATTCTGCCTTCACCCACCTCCATTATATGACTTCACTCAGCTGCCTTCTGACTTCACACACCTCCATTTGTGAATTCACACACCACAATTTTGACTTCACACACCTCCATTCTGTGACTTCACACACCTCCATTCTGTGACTTCACACACCTCCATTCTGTGACTTCACACACCTCCATTCTATGATTTCACACACCTCCATTCTATGACTTCACATACCTCCATTCTATGACTTCTCACACCTCCTTTCTGAGTTCACAGACATCCATTCTGTGACTTCACACACCTCCATTGTGACTTCATACACCTACATTATATGAGTTCACACACCTCCATTCTGACTTCACACAAATCCATTCTATGACTTCACACAGCTCCATTCTGACTTCACACACCTCCATTCTATGACTTCGCACACCTCTATTCTGACTTCACACACCTGCATTCTATGACTTCACACACCTCGATTCTATGACTTCACAAACCTCCATTCTGTGACTTCACACTCGTCCACTCTGTGACTTTACACACCTCCATTCTGTGACTTCACACACCTCCATTCTGTGATTTCACACACAATCGATTCTATGACTTCACAAACCTCCATTCTTTGATTTCACACACCTCCATCCTATGACTTCACACACCTCCATTGTGACTTCACACAACTCCATTCTGTGACTTCACACACCTCCATTCTCTGACTTCACACACCTCCATACTAGGACTTCCCCACACCTTCAATCTATGACTTCACACACCTCCATTCTATGACTTCACACGCTTCCAATCTATGACTTCCCACACCTCCATTCTATGACTTCACACACCTCCATTCTATGACTTCACACACCTGCATTCTGACTTCACACACCTCCATTCTCTGATTTCACACACCCCCATTCTATGACTTCACACACCTCCATTGTGACTTCACACACCTCCATTCTATCAGTTCATACACCTCCATTCTGACTTCACAAACCTCCATTCTATGACTTCACAGACTTTGAATATGTGACTTCACTCACCTCCACTCTATGACTTCACACTTCTCCATTCTATGACTTCCCATTCCTCCTTTCCATGACTTCACCCACCCCCATTCTATGACTTCACACCTCCATTCTGACTTCACACACCTCCATTCTGTGACTTCACACACCTCCATTCTATGAGTTCACACACCTCCATTCTCTGACTTCCACACCTCCATTCTATGACTTAACACACCTCAATTCTATGACTTCACAGCCCTCCATTCTATGACTTCACACACCACCATTCTGTGACTTCACACACCTCCATTCTATGACTTCACACACCTCCATTCTGTCACTTCACCACCTCCATTCTATGACTTCACACACCTCCATTCTATGACTTCACACACCTGCATTGTGACTTCACCCACCTCAATTCTATGAGTTCACACACCTGCATTGTGACTTCACACACCTCCATTCTATGACTTCCCACATCTCCATTCTGACTTCACACACCTCCATTCTATGATTTCACACACTTCGATTCTATGACTTCACACACCTCCATTCTATGACTTCTCACACCTCCATTCTATGACTTCACACACCTTCATTCTTACTTCAGAAACATCCATTCTGTGACCTCACACACCTCCATTCTATGACTTCAGACATCTCCATTCTGTGACTTCACACACCTCCCTTCTGACTTCACACACCTCCCTTCTGTGACTTCACACACCTCCATTGTGAGTTCACCCACTTCCATTCTGTGACTTCACACACCTCCATTCTGTTACTTCACACACCTCCATTCTGTGACTTCACACACCTCCATTCTATGACTTCACACACCTCCATTCTATGAATTCACACACCTCCATTCTGTGACTTCACACACCTCCATTATATGACTTCACACACCTTTATTCTGTGACTTCACACACCTCCTTTCTGAGTTCACACAACTCCATTCTATGACTTCACACACCTGTATTGTGACTTCACCCACCTCCATTCTATGAGTTCACACACCTGCATTGTGACTTCACACACCTCCATTCTATGACTTCACACGTCTCCCTTCTGACTTCACACACCTCCATGCTGTGACTTCACACACCTCCATTCTATGACTTCACACACCTCCATTCTTTGACTTCACACACCTCCATTCTATGACTTCACACACCTCCACTGTGACTGAACAGAACTCCATTCTGTGACTTCACACACCTCCATTGTGAGTTCACCCACTTCCATTCTGTGTCTTCACACACCTCCATTCTATGACTTCACACACCTGCATTCTGACTTCACACACCTCCATTCTCTGACTTCACACACCTCCATTCTATGACTTGACACACCTCCATTCTGTAACTTCACACACTTCCAATGTTTGACTTCACACACCTCCATTCCATGACTTCATACACCTCCATTCTATGACTTCAAACACATCCATTCTTTGACTTCACACACTTCCATTTTGACTTCACACACCTCCATTCTGTGACTTCACACACATCCATTCTTTGACTTCACACACCACAATTTTGACTTCACACAAGTCCATTCATTGACTTCACACACCTCCATTCTCTGACTTCACACACCTCCATTTTGACTTCACACACTTCCATTCTGTGACTTCACACACCTCCATTCTATGACTTCACACACCTCCCTTCTATGAATTCACACACCTCCATTCTGTGACTTCACACACCTCCATTGTAAGTTCACCCACTTCCATTCTGTGTCTTCACACACCTCCATTCTGTGACTTCGCACACCTCCATTATGTGACTTCACACACCTCCATTCTATGACTTCACACACCTCCCTTGTATGAATTCACACCCCTCCATTCTGTGACTTCACACACCTCCATTGTATGACTTCACACACCTCCATTCTGTGACTTCACACACCTCCATTCTCTGTTCACACACCTCCATTCTGTGATTTCACACACCTCCATTCTGTGACTTCCACACCTCCATTCTATGACTTAACACACCTCCATTCTATGTCTTCACACCCCTCCATTCTATGACTTCACACACCACCATTCTGTGACTTCACACACCTCCATTCTATGACTTCACACACCTCCATTCTGTTACTTCACCGCCTCCATTCTATGACATCACACACCTCCATTCTATGACTTCACACACCTGCATTGTGACTTCACCCACGTCAATTAAATGAGTTCACACACCTGCATTGTGACTTCACACACCTCCATTCTATGACTTCACACATCTCCATTCTGACTTCACACACCTCCATTCTATGATTTCACACAGTTCGTTTCTATGACTTCACACACCTCCATTCTATGACTTCACACACCTCGTTTCTGAGTTGACACACCTGCTTTCTGTGATTTCACACACCTCCAATCTGAGTTCACACACCTCCAGTCTATGACTTCACACACCTCCATTCTTTGACATAAAAAACCACCATTCTATGACTTCACACACCTCCATTTTGACTTCACACACCTCCATTCGCTGAGTTCACACACTTCCATTCTGCCTTCACCCACCTCCATTCTATGACTTCACTCAGCTGCCTTCTGACTTCACACACCTCCATTTGTGAATTCACACACCACCATTTTGACTTCACACACCGCCATTCTGTGACTTCACACACCTCCATTCTGTGACTTCACACACTTCCATTCTGTGACTTCACACACCTCCATTCTGTGACTTCACACACCTCCATTGTTTGACTTCACACAACTCCATTCTAGGACTTCACACACCTCCATTCCATGACTTCACACACCTCCATTCTATGAGTTCACACACCTCCATTCTTTGAGTTCATACACCTCCATTTTGACTTCACACACCTCCATTCTATGACTTCACACACCTTCATTCCTACTTCAGAAACATCCATTCTATGACTGCACACACCTCCATTCGATCACTTCACACACCTCAATTCTGAATTCACACAGCTCCATTCTATGACTTCACACACCTCCATTCTGTGACTTCACACACTTCCATTCTATGACTTCACACACCTTCATTCTAACTTCACAAACTTCCATTCTATGACTTCACACACCTCCATTCTATGACTTCACACACCTCCATTCTGTGACTTCACACACCTGCTTTCTATGTCTTCACACACCTCCATTGTGACTTCACACACCTCCATTCTATGAGTTCACACACCTCCATTCTAACTTCACACACCTCCATTCTATGACTTCACATTCCGCCATTCTGACTTCACACTCCTCCATTCTGTGAATTAACAAAACTCCATTCTATGATTTCACACACCTCCATACTATGACTTCACACACCTCCATCTATGACTTCACACACCTCCATTCTGAGTTCACACACCTCAATTCTGTCACTTCACACACCTCCATTCTGACTTCACACACCAATGTATGACTTCACACACCTCCATTCTGTGACTTCACACACTTCCATTGTGACGACACACACCTCCATTCTATGAGTTCACACACCTCCATTCTATGACTTCACACACCTCCATTCTGACTTCACACACCTCCATTCTATGACTTCACAGACCTCGAATCTGTGAATTCACTCACCTCCATTCTATGACTTCACACTGCTCCATTCTATGACTTCCCACACCTCCTTTCTATGACTTCACCCACCTCTATTCTATGACTTCACACCTTGATTCTGACTTCAGATACCTCCATTCTGTGACTTCACACACCTCCATTGTATGACTTCACACACCTCCATTCTGTGACTTCACACACCTCCATTCTGTGACTTCCAAACCTCCATTTTATGACTTAACACACCTCTATTCTATGACCTCACACCCCTCCATTCTATGACTTCACAAACCACCATTCTGTGACTTTACACACCTCCATTCTATGACTTCACACACCTCCATACTGTCACTTCACCACCTCCATTCTATGACTTCACACACTCCATTCTATGACTTCACACACCTGCATTGTGACTTCACACACCTCCATTCTATGACTTCACACATCTCCATTCTGACTTCACACACCTCCATTCTATGATTTCACACACTTCGATTCTATGACTTCACACACCTCCATTCTATAATTTCACAACCTCGTTTCTGAGTTGACACACCTGCTTTCTGTGATTTCACACACCTCCAATCTGAGTTCAGACACCTCCAGTCTATGACTTCACTCAGCTGACTTCTGGCTTCACACACCTCCATTTTGACTTCACCCACCTCCATTCTACGAATTCACACACTTCCATTCTGCCTTCACCCACCTCCATTCTATGACTTCACTCAGCTGCCTTCTGACTTCACACACCTCCATTTGTGAATTCACACACCACAATTTTGACTTCACACACTTCCATTCTGTGACTTCACACACCTCCATTCTGTGACTTCACACACCTCCATTCTGTGACTTCACACACCTCCATTCTGTGACTTCACACACCTCCATTCTATGATTTCACACACCTCCATTCTATGACTTCACATACCTCCATTCTATGACTTCTCACACCTCCTTTCTGAGTTCACACACATCCATTCTGTGACTTCAAACACCTCCATTGTGACTTCATACACCTACATTATATGAGTTCACACACCTCCATTCTGACTTCACACAAATCCATTCTATGACTTCACACAGCTCCATTCTGACTTCACACACCTCCATTCTATGACTTCGCACACCTCTATTCTGACTTCACACACCTGCATTCTATGACTTCACACACCTCGATTCTATGACTTCACAAACCTCCATTCTGTGACTTCACACACGTCCACTCTGTGACTTTACACACCTCCATTCTGTGACTTCACACACCTCCATTCTGTGATTTCACACACAATCGATTCTATGACTTCACAAACCTCCATTCTTTGATTTCACACACCTCCATCCTATGACTTCACACACTTCCATTGTGACTTCACACAACTCCATTCTGTGACTTCACACACCTCCATTCTGTGACTTCACCCACCTCCATACTATGACTTCCCCACACCTTCAATCTATGACTTCACACACCTCCATTCTATGACTTCACACGCTTCCAATCTATGACTTCCCACACCTCCATTCTATGACTTCACACACCTCCATTCTATGACTTCACACACCTGCATTCTGACTTCACACACCTCCATTCTCTGATTTCACACACCCCCATTCTATGACTTCACACACCTCCATTGTGACTTCACACACCTCCATTCTATCAGTTCATACACCTCCATTCTGACTTCACAAACCTCCATTCTATGACTTCACAGACTTTGAATATGTGACTTCACTCACCTCCACTCTATGACTTCACACTTCTCCATTCTATGACTTCCCATTCCTCCTTTCCATGACTTCACCCACCCCCATTCTATGACTTCACACCTCCATTCTGACTTCACACACCTCCATTCTGTGACTTCACACACCTCCATTCTATGAGTTCACACACCTCCATTCTCTGACTTCCACACCTCCATTCTATAACTTAACACACCTCCATTCTATGACTTCACAGCCCTCCATTCTATGACTTCACACACCACCATTCTGTGACTTCACACACTTCCATTCTATGACTTCACACACATTCATTCTTACTTCACAAACATCCATTCTATGACTTCACACACCTCCATTCTATGACTTCACACACCTCCATTCTGTGACTTCACACACCTGCTTTCTATGTCTTCACACACCTCCATTGTGACTTCACACACCTCCATTCTATGAGTTCACACACCTCCATTCTAACTTCACACACCTCCATTCTATGACTTCACATTCCTCCATTCTGACTTCACACTCCTCCATTCTGTGAATTAACAAAACTCCATTCTATGATTTCACACACCTCCATACTATGACTTCACACACCTCCATCTATGACTTCACACACCTCCATTCTGAGTTCACACACCTCAATTCTGTGACTTCACACACCTCCATTCTGACTTCACACACCAATGTATGACTTCACACACCTCCATTCTGTGACTTCACACACTTCCATTGTGACGACACACACCTCCATTCTATGAGTTCACACACCTCCATTCTATGACTTCACACACCTCCATTCTGACTTCACACACCTCCATTCTATGACTTCACAGACCTCGAATCTGTGACTTCACTCACCTCCATTCTATGACTTCACACTGCTCCATTCTATGACTTCCCACACCTCCTTTCTATGACTTCACCCACCTCTATTCTATGACTTCACACCTCGATTCTGACTTCAGATACCTCCATTCTGTGACTTCACACACCTCCATTGTATGACTTCACACACCTCCATTCTGTGACTTCACACACCTCCATTCTGTGACTTCCAAACCTCCATTTTATGACTTAACACACCTCTATTCTATGACCTCACACCCCTCCATTCTATGACTTCACAAACCACCATTCTGTGACTTTACACACCTCCATTCTATGACTTCACACACCTCCATACTGTCACTTCACCACCTCCATTCTATGACTTCACACACTCCATTCTATGACTTCACACACCTGCATTGTGACTTCACACACCTCCATTCTATGACTTCACACATCTCCATTCTGACTTCACACACCTCCATTCTATGATTTCACACACTTCGATTCTATGACTTCACACACCTCCATTCTATAATTTCACAACCTCGTTTCTGAGTTGACACACCTGCTTTCTGTGATTTCACACACCTCCAATCTGAGTTCAGACACCTCCAGTCTATGACTTCACTCAGCTGCCTTCTGACTTCACACACCTCCATTTTGACTTCACACACCTCCATTCTACGAATTCATACACTTCCATTCTGCCTTCACCCACCTCCATTCTATGACTTCACTCAGCTGCCTTCTGACTTCACACACCTCCATTTGTGAATTCACACACCACAATTTTGACTTCACACACTTCCATTCTGTGACTTCACACACCTCCATTCTGTGACTTCACACACCTCCATTCTGTGACTTCACACACCTCCATTCTGTGACTTCACACACCTCCATTCTATGATTTCACACACCTCCATTCTATGACTTCACATACCTCCATTCTATGACTTCTCACACCTCCTTTCTGAGTTCACACACATCCATTCTGTGACTTCACACACCTCCATTGTGACTTCATACACCTACATTATATGAGTTCACACACCTCCATTCTGACTTCACACAAATCCATTCTATGACTTCACACAGCTCCATTCTGACTTCACACACCTCCATTCTATGACTTCGCACACCTCTATTCTGACTTCACACACCTGCATTCTATGACTTCACACACCTCGATTCTATGACTTCACAAACCTCCATTCTGTGACTTCACACACGTCCACTCTGTGACTTTACACACCTCCATTCTGTGACTTCACACACCTCCATTCTGTGATTTCACACACAATCGATTCTATGACTTCACAAACCTCCATTCTTTGATTTCACACACCTCCATCCTATGACTTCACACACCTCCATTGTGACTTCACACAACTCCATTCTGTGACTTCACACACCTCCATTCTGTGACTTCACCCACCTCCATACTATGACTTCCCCACACCTTCAATCTATGACTTCACACACCTCCATTCTATGACTTCACACGCTTCCAATCTATGACTTCCCACACCTCCATTCTATGACTTCACACACCTCCATTCTATGACTTCACACACCTGCATTCTGACTTCACACACCTCCATTCTCTGATTTCACACACCCCCATTCTATGACTTCACACACCTCCATTGTGACTTCACACACCTCCATTCTATCAGTTCATACACCTCCATTCTGACTTCACAAACCTCCATTCTATGACTTCACAGACTTTGAATATGTGACTTCACTCACCTCCACTCTATGACTTCACACTTCTCCATTCTATGACTTCCCATTCCTCCTTTCCATGACTTCACCCACCCCCATTCTATGACTTCACACCTCCATTCTGACTTCACACACCTCCATTCTGTGACTTCACACACCTCCATTCTATGAGTTCACACACCTCCATTCTCTGACTTCCACACCTCCATTCTATGACTTAACACACCTCCATTCTATGACTTCACAGCCCTCCATTCTATGACTTCACACACCACCATTCTGTGACTTCACACACCTCCATTCTATGACTTCACACACCGCCATTCTGTCACTTCACCACCTCCATTCTATGACTTCACACACCTCCATTCTATGACTTCACACACCTGCATTGTGACTTCACCCACCTCAATTCTATGAGTTCACACACCTGCATTGTGACTTCACACACCTCCATTCTGTGACTTCACACACCTCCATTCTGTGACTTCACACACCTCCATTCTGTGACTTCACACACCTCCATTCTATGATTTCACACACCTCCATTCTATGACTTCACATACCTCCATTCTATGACTTCTCACACCTCCTTTCTGAGTTCACAGACATCCATTCTGTGACTTCACACACCTCCATTGTGACTTCGTACACCTACATTATATGAGTTCACACACCTCCATTCTGACTTCACACAAATCCATTCTATGACTTCACACAGCTCCATGCTGACTTCACACACCTCCATTCTATGACTTCGCACACCTCTATTCTGACTTCACACACCTGCATTCTATGACTTCACACACCTCGATTCTATGACTTCACAAACCTCCATTCTGTGACTTCACACACGTCCACTCTGTGACTTTACACACCTCCATTCTGTGACTTCACACACCTCCATTCTGTGATTTCACACACAATCGATTCTATGACTTCACAAACCTCCATTCTTTGATTTCACACACCTCCATCCTATGACTTCACACACCTCCATTGTGACTTCACACAACTCCATTCTGTGACTTCACACACCTCCATTCTGTGACTTCAGCCACCTCCATACTATGACTTCCCCACACCTTCAATCTATGACTTCACACACCTCCATTCTATGACTTCACACGCTTCCAATCTATGACTTCCCACACCTCCATTCTATGACTTCACACACCTCCATTCTATGACTTCACACACCTGCATTCTGACTTCACACACCTCCATTCTCTGATTTCACACACCCCCATTCTATGACTTCACACACCTCCATTGTGACTTCACACACCTCCATTCTATCAGTTCATACACCTCCATTCTGACTTCACAAACCTCCATTCTATGACTTCACAGACTTTGAATATGTGACTTCACTCACCTCCACTCTATGACTTCACACTTCTCCATTCTATGACTTCCCATTCCTCCTTTCCATGACTTCACCCACCCCCATTCTATGACTTCACACCTCCATTCTGACTTCACACACCTCCATTCTGTGACTTCACACACCTCCATTCTATGAGTTCACACACCTCCATTCTCTGACTTCCACACCTCCATTCTATGACTTAACACACCTCCATTCTATGACTTCACAGCCCTCCATTCTTTGACTTCACACACCACCATTCTGTGACTTCACACACCTCCATTCTATGACTTCACACACCTCCATTCTGTCACTTCACCACCTCCATTCTATGACTTCACACACCTCCATTCTATGACTTCACACACCTGCATTGTGACTTCACCCACCTCAATTCTATGAGTTCACACACCTGCATTGTGACTTCACACACCTCCATTCTATGATTTCCCACATCTCCATTCTGACTTCACACACCTCCATTCTATGATTTCACACACTTCGATTCTATGACTTCACACACCTCCATTCTATGACTTCTCACACCTCCATTCTATGACTTCACACACCTTCATTCTTACTTCAGAAACATCCATTCTGTGACCTCACACACCTCCATTCTATGACTTCAGACATCTCCATTCTGTGACTTCACACACCTCCCTTCTGACTTCACACACCTCCCTTCTGTGACTTCACACACCTCCATTGTGAGTTCACCCACTTCCATTCTGTGACTTCACACACCTCCATTCTGTTACTTCACACACCTCCATTCTGTGACTTCACACACCTCCATTCTATGACTTCACACACCTCCATTCTATGAATTCACACACCTCCATTCTGTGACTTCACACACCTCCATTATATGACTTCACACACCTTTATTCTGTGACTTCACACACCTCCTTTCTGAGTTCACACAACTCCATTCTATGACTTCACACACCTGCATTGTGACTTCACCCACCTCCATTCTATGAGTTCACACACCTGCATTGTGACTTCACACACCTCCATTCTATGACTTCACACGTCTCCCTTCTGACTTCACACACCTCCATGCTGTGACTTCACACACCTCCGTTCTATGACTTCACACACCTCCATTCTTTGACTTCACACACCTCCATTCTATGAATTCACACACCTCCACTGTGACTTCACAGAACTCCATTCTGTGACTTCACACACCTCCATTGTGAGTTCATCCACTTCCATTCTGTGTCTTCACACACCTCCATTCTATGACTTCACACACCTGCATTCTGACTTCACACACCTCCATTCTCTGACTTCACACACCTCCATTCTATGACTTGACACACCTCCATTCTGTAACTTCACACACTTCCAATGTTTGACTTCACACACCTCCATTCCATGACTTCATACACCTCCATTCTATGCCTTCAAACACATCCATTCTTTGACTTCACACACCTCCATTTTGACTTCACACACCTCCATTCTGTGACTTCACACACATCCATTCTTTGACTTCACACACCACAATTTTGACTTCACACAAGTCCATTCATTGACTTCACACACCTCCATTCTCTGACTTCACACACCTCCATTTTGACTTCACACACTTCCATTCTGTGACTTCACACCTCCATTCTATGACTTCACACACCTCCCTTCTATGAATTCACACACCTCCATTCTGTGACTTCACACACCTCCATTGTGAGTTCACCCACTTCCATTCTGTGTCTTCACACACCTCCATTCTGTGACTTCACACACCTCCATTATGTGACTTCACACACCTCCATTCTATGACTTCACACACCTCCCTTGTATGAATTCACACCCCTCCATTCTGTGACTTCACACACCTCCATTGTATGACTTCACACACCTCCATTCTGTGACTTCACACACCTCCATTCTCTGTTCACACACCTCCATTCTGTGATTTCACACACCTCCATTCTGTGACTTCCACACCTCCATTCTATGACTTAACACACCTCCATTCTATGTCTTCACACCCCTCTATTCTATGACTTCACACACCACCATTCTGTGACTTCACACACCTCCATTCTATGACTTCACACACCTCCATTCTGTTACTTCACCGCCTCCATTCTATGACATCACACACCTCCATTCTATGACTTCACACACCTGCATTGTGACTTCACCCACGTCAATTAAATGAGTTCACACACCTGCATTGTGACTTCACACACCTCCATTCTATGACTTCACACATCTGAATTCTGACTTCACACACCTCCATTCTATGGTTTCACACACTTCGTTTCTATGACTTCACACACCTCCATTCTATGACTTCACACACCTCGTTTCTGAGTTGACACACCTGCTTTCTGTGATTTCACACACCTCCAATCTGAGTTCACACACCTCCAGTCTATGACTTCACACACCTCCATTCTTTGACATAAAAAACCACCATTCTATGACTTCACACACCTCCATTTTGACTTCACACACCTCCATTCGCTGAGTTCACACACTTCCATTCTGCCTTCACCCACCTCCATTCTATGACTTCACTCAGCTGCCTTCTGACTTCACACACCTCCATTTGTGAATTCACACACCACCATTTTGACTTCACACACCGCCATTCTGTGACTTCACACACCTCCATTCTGCGACTTCACACACTTCCATTCTGTGACTTCACACACCTCCATTCTGTGACTTCACACACCTCCATTGTTTGACTTCACACAACTCCATTCTAGGACTTCACACACCTCCATTCCATGACTTCACACACCTCCATTCTATGAGTTCACACACCTCCATTCTTTGAGTTCACACACCTCCATTTTGACTTCACACACCTCCATTCTATGACTTCACACACCTTCATTCCTACTTCAGAAACATCCATTCTATGACTGCACACATCTCCATTCGATCACTTCACACACCTCCATTCTGAATTAACACAGCTCCATTCTATGACTTCACACACCTCCATTCTGTGACTTCACACACTTCCATTCTATGACTTCACACACCTTCATTCTAACTTCACAAACTTCCATTCTATGACTTCACACACCTCCATTCTATGACTTCACACACCTCCATTCTGTGACTTCACACACCTGCTTTCTATGTCTTCACACACCTCCATTGTGACTTCACACACCTCCATTCTATGAGTTCACACACCTCCATTCTAACTTCACACACCTCCATTCTATGACTTCACATTCCGCCATTCTGACTTCACACTCCTCCATTCTGTGAATTAACAAAACTCCATTCTATGATTTCACACACCTCCATACTATGACTTCACACACCTCCATCTATGACTTCACACACCTCCATTCTGAGTTCACACACCTCAATTCTGTGACTTCACACACCTCCATTCTGACTTCACACACCAATGTATGACTTCACACACCTCCATTCTGTGACTTCACACACTTCCATTGTGACGACACACACCTCCATTCTATGAGTTCACACACCTCCATTCTATGACTTCACACACCTCCATTCTGACTTCACACACCTCCATTCTATGACTTCACAGACCTCGAATCTGTGACTTCACTCACCTCCATTCTATGACTTCACACTGCTCCATTCTAGGACTTCCCACACCTCCTTTCTATGACTTCACCCACCTCTATTCTATGACTTCACACCTCGATTCTGACTTCAGATACCTCCATTCTGTGACTTCACACACCTCCATTGTATGACTTCACACACCTCCATTCTGTGACTTCACACACCTCCATTCTGTGACTTCCAAACCTCCATTTTATGACTTAACACACCTCTATTCTATGACTTCACACCCCTCCATTCTATGACTTCACAAACCACCATTCTGTGACTTTACACACCTCCATTCTATGACTTCACACACCTCCATACTGTCACTTCACCACCTCCATTCTATGACTTCACACACTCCATTCTATGACTTCACACACCTGCATTGTGACTTCACACACCTCCATTCTATGACTTCACACATCTCCATTCTGACTTCACACACCTCCATTCTATGATTTCACACACTTCGATTCTATGACTTCACACACCTCCATTCTATAACTTCACAACCTCGTTTCTGAGTTGACACACCTGCTTTCTGTGATTTCACCCACCTCCAATCTGAGTTCACACAGCTCCAGTCTATGACTTCACACGCCTCCCTTCTTTGACATCAAAAACCACCATTCTATGACTTCACACACCTCCATTTTGACTTCACACACCTCCATTCTACGAGTTCACACACTTCCATTCTGCCGTCACCCACCTCCATTCAATGACTTCACTCAGCTGCCTTCTGACTTCACACACCTCCATTTGTGAATTCACACACCACCATTTTGACTTCACACACCTCCATTCTATGACTTCACACACCTCCATTCTATGACTTTACACAACTCCATTCTGTGACTTCACACACCTCCATTCTGTGATTTCACACACAATCCATTCTATGACTTCACAAACCTCCATTCTTTGATTTCACAAACCTCCATCTTATGACTTCACACACCTCCATTGTGACTTCACACACCTCCATTCTGTGACTTCCACAGCTCCATTCTATGACTTAACACACCTCCATTCTATGACTTCACAGCCCTCCATTCTATGACTTCACACACCACCATTCTGTGACTTCACACACCTCCATTCTATGACTTCACACAACTCCATTCTGTCACTTCACCACCTCCATTCTATGACTTCACACACCTCCATTCTATGACTTCACACACCTGCATTGTGACTTCACTCACCTCAATTCTATGAGTTCACACACCTGCATTGTGACTTCTCACACCTCCATTCTATGACTTCACACATCTCCATTCTGACTTCACACACCTCCATTCTATGATTTCACACACTTCGATTCTATGACTTCACACACCTCCATTCTATGACTTCACACACCTCGTTTCTGAGTTGACACACCTGCTTTCTGTGATTTCACACACCTCCAATCTGACTTCACACACCTCCATTCTATGACTTCACATACCTCCCTTCTTTGACATCAAAAACCACCATTCTATGACTTCACACACCTCCATTTTGACTTCACACACCTCCATTCTACGAGTTCACACACTTCCATTCTGCCGTCACCCACCTCCATTCTATGACTTCACTCAGCTGCCTTCGGACTTCACACACCTCCATTTGTGAATTCACACACCACCATTTTGACTTCACACACCTCCATTCTGTGATTTCACACACCTCCGTTCTGTGACTTCACACACCTCCATTCTGTGACTTCACACACCTCCATTGTTTGACTTCACACACCTCCATTCTTGGACTTCACACACCTCCATTTTGACTTCACACACCTCCATTCTATGAGTTCACACACCTCCATTCTTTGAGTTCACACACCTCCATTTTGACTTCACACACCTCCATTCTATGACTTCACACACCTTCATTCCTACTTCAGAAACATCCATTCTATGACTGCACACACCTCCATTCGATGACTTCACACACCTCCATTCTGAATTCACACAGCTCCCTTCTATGACTTCACACACCTACATTCTGTGACTTCACACACTTCCATTCTATGACTTCACACACATTCATTATTACTTCACAAACATCCATTCTATGACTTCACACACCTCCATTCTATGACTTCTCACACCTCCTTTCTGTGACTTCACACACCTCCATTCTATGTCTTCACACACCTCCATTGTGACTTCACACACCTCCATTCTATGAGTTCACACACCTCCATTCTAACTTCACACACCTCCATTCTATGACTTCACATTCCGCCATTCTGACTTCACACTCCTCCATTCTGTGAATTAACAAAACTCCATTCTATGATTTCACACACCTCCATACTATGACTTCACACACCTCCATCTATGACTTCACACACCTCCATTCTGAGTTCACACACCTCAATTCTGTGACTTCACACACCTCCATTCTGACTTCACACACCAATGTATGACTTCACACACCTCCATTCTGTGACTTCACACACTTCCATTGTGACGACACACACCTCCATTCTATGAGTTCACACACCTCCATTCTATGACTTCACACACCTCCATTCTGACTTCACACACCTCCATTCTATGACTTCACAGACCTCGAATCTGTGACTTCACTCACCTCCATTCTATGACTTCACACTGCTCCATTCTAGGACTTCCCACACCTCCTTTCTATGACTTCACCCACCTCTATTCTATGACTTCACACCTCGATTCTGACTTCAGATACCTCCATTCTGTGACTTCACACACCTCCATTGTATGACTTCACACACCTCCATTCTGTGACTTCACACACCTCCATTCTGTGACTTCCAAACCTCCATTTTATGACTTAACACACCTCTATTCTATGACTTCACACCCCTCCATTCTATGACTTCACAAACCACCATTCTGTGACTTTACACACCTCCATTCTATGACTTCACACACCTCCATACTGTCACTTCACCACCTCCATTCTATGACTTCACACACTCCATTCTATGACTTCACACACCTGCATTGTGACTTCACACACCTCCATTCTATGACTTCACACATCTCCATTCTGACTTCACACACCTCCATTCTATGATTTCACACACTTCGATTCTATGACTTCACACACCTCCATTCTATAACTTCACAACCTCGTTTCTGAGTTGACACACCTGCTTTCTGTGATTTCACCCACCTCCAATCTGAGTTCACACAGCTCCAGTCTATGACTTCACACGCCTCCCTTCTTTGACATCAAAAACCACCATTCTATGACTTCACACACCTCCATTTTGACTTCACACACCTCCATTCTACGAGTTCACACACTTCCATTCTGCCGTCACCCACCTCCATTCAATGACTTCACTCAGCTGCCTTCTGACTTCACACACCTCCATTTGTGAATTCACACACCACCATTTTGACTTCACACACCTCCATTCTATGACTTCACACACCTCCATTCTATGACTTTACACAACTCCATTCTGTGACTTCACACACCTCCATTCTGTGATTTCACACACAATCCATTCTATGACTTCACAAACCTCCATTCTTTGATTTCACAAACCTCCATCTTATGACTTCACACACCTCCATTGTGACTTCACACACCTCCATTCTGTGACTTCCACAGCTCCATTCTATGACTTAACACACCTCCATTCTATGACTTCACAGCCCTCCATTCTATGACTTCACACACCACCATTCTGTGACTTCACACACCTCCATTCTATGACTTCACACAACTCCATTCTGTCACTTCACCACCTCCATTCTATGACTTCACACACCTCCATTCTATGACTTCACACACCTGCATTGTGACTTCACTCACCTCAATTCTATGAGTTCACACACCTGCATTGTGACTTCTCACACCTCCATTCTATGACTTCACACATCTCCATTCTGACTTCACACACCTCCATTCTATGATTTCACACACTTCGATTCTATGACTTCACACACCTCCATTCTATGACTTCACACACCTCGTTTCTGAGTTGACACACCTGCTTTCTGTGATTTCACACACCTCCAATCTGACTTCACACACCTCCATTCTATGACTTCACATACCTCCCTTCTTTGACATCAAAAACCACCATTCTATGACTTCACACACCTCCATTTTGACTTCACACACCTCCATTCTACGAGTTCACACACTTCCATTCTGCCGTCACCCACCTCCATTCTATGACTTCACTCAGCTGCCTTCGGACTTCACACACCTCCATTTGTGAATTCACACACCACCATTTTGACTTCACACACCTCCATTCTGTGATTTCACACACCTCCGTTCTGTGACTTCACACACCTCCATTCTGTGACTTCACACACCTCCATTGTTTGACTTCACACACCTCCATTCTTGGACTTCACACACCTCCATTTTGACTTCACACACCTCCATTCTATGAGTTCACACACCTCCATTCTTTGAGTTCACACACCTCCATTTTGACTTCACACACCTCCATTCTATGACTTCACACACCTTCATTCCTACTTCAGAAACATCCATTCTATGACTGCACACACCTCCATTCGATGACTTCACACACCTCCATTCTGAATTCACACAGCTCCCTTCTATGACTTCACACACCTACATTCTGTGACTTCACACACTTCCATTCTATGACTTCACACACATTCATTATTACTTCACAAACATCCATTCTATGACTTCACACACCTCCATTCTATGACTTCTCACACCTCCTTTCTGTGACTTCACACACCTCCATTCTATGTCTTCACACACCTCCATTGTGACTTCACACACCTCCATTCTATGAGTTCACACACCTGCATTCTAACCTCACACACCTCCATTCTATGACTTCACACTCCGCCATTCTACTTCACACTCCTCCATTCTGTGAATTCACAAAACTCCATTCTATGATTTCACACACCTCCATACTACGACTTCACACACCTCCATCTATGACTTCGCACACCTCCATTCTGAGTTCACACACCTCAATTCTGTGACTTCACACACCTCCATTCTGACTTCACACACCAATATATGACTTCACATACCTCCATTTTGTGACTTCACACACTTCCATTGTGACGACACACACCTCCATTCTATGAGTTCACACACCTCCATTCTATGACTTCACATACATCCATTCTGACTTCACACACCTCCATTCTATGACTGCACAGACCTCGAAACTGTGACTTCACTCACCTCCATTCTATGACTTCACACTGCTCCATTCTATGACTTCCCACACCTCCTTTCTATGACTTCATCCACCTCTATTCTATGACTTCACACCTCGATTCTGACTTCAGATACCTCCATTCTGTGACTTCACACACCTCCATTCTATGACTTCAAACACCTCCATTCTCTGACTTCACACACCTCCATTCTGAGCTCACACAACTCCATTCGGTGACTTCACACACCTCCATTCTTACTTCACAAACCTCCATTCTATGACTTCACACACTTCAATTCTATGACTTCAGAAACATACATTGTTACTTCACACACCTCCATTCTATGAGTTCACACACCTGCATTGTGACTTCACACACCTCCATTATCTGACTTTACACACCTGCATTCTGACTTCACACACCTCCATTCTGTCATCACACACCTCAATTCTGTGACTTCCCACACCTCCATTCTATGACTTCACAGACCTCCATTCTATGACTTCTCACAGCTCCTTTCTGAGTTCACACACATCCATTCTGTGACTTCACACACCTCCATTGTGACTTCATAAACCTCCATTATAGGAGTCCACACACCTCCATTCTGACTTCACACAAATCCAATCTATGACTTCACACAGCTCCATTCTGACTTCACACACGTCCATTCTATGACTTCGCACACCTCTATTCTGACTTCACACACCTGCATTCTGTGACTTCACACACCTCCATTCTATGACTTCACAAACCTCCATTCTGTGACTTCACACACGTCCACTCTGTGACTTTACACACCTCCATTCTGTGACTTCACACACCTCCATTCTGTGATTTCACACACAATCCATTCTATGACTTCACAAACCTCCATTCTTTGATTTCACACACCTCCATCCTATGACTTCACACACCTCCATTGTGACTTCACACAACTCCATTCTGTGACTTCACACACCTCCATTCTGTGACTTCACACACCTCCATACTATGACTTCCCCAAAGCTTCAATCTATGACTTCACACACCGCCATTCTATGACTTCTCACACCTGCATTCTGACTTCACACACCTCCATTCTCTGATTTCACACACCCCCATACTATGACTTCACACACCTCCATTGTGACTTCTCACACCTCCATTCTATCAGTTCATACACCTCCATTCTGACTTCACAAACCTCCATTCTATGACTTTACAGATTTTGAATATGTGACTTCACTCACCTCCACTCTATGACTTCACACTTCTCCATTCTATGACTTTCCATTCCTACTTTCCATGACTTCACCCACCCCGATTCTATGACTTCACACCTCCATTCTGACTTCACACACCTCCATTCTGTTACTTCACACACCTCCATTCTATGAGATCACACACCTCAATTTTGACTTCAAACACCTCCATTCTATGACTTCACACACCTCCATTCTATGACTTCACACACCTCCATTCTGTGACTTCACACACCTCTATTCTATGTCTTCACACACCTCCATTGTGACTTCACACACCTCCATTCTATGAGTTCACACACCTCCATTCTGACTTCACACACCTCCATTCTATGACTTCACACTCCTCCATTCTGACTTCACACGGCTCCATTCTGTGAATTCACAAAATTCCATTCTAAGATTTCACACAACTCCATACTGTGACTTCACACACCTCCATCTATGACTTCAAACACCTCCATTCTGAGTTCACACACCTCCATTGTGTGACTTCACACACCTCCATTCTGACTTCACACACCTCCCATATATGACTTCACACATGTCCATTCTGTGACTTCGCACACTTCCATTGTGACGTCACACACCTCCATTCTATGAGTTCACACACATCCATTCTAGGACTTCACACTCCTCAATTCTGACATCACACATCTCCATTCTATGACTTCACAGACCTCGGAACTGTGACTTCACTCACCTCCATTCTATGACTTCACACTCCTCTATTCTATGACTTACCACAACTCCTTTCTATGACTTCACCCACCTCTATTCTATGACTTCACACCTCCATTCTGACTTCACACACATCCATTCTCTGACTTCACACACCTCCATTCTATGACTTCACACACCTCCATTCTATGACTTCACACACCTTCATTCTTACTTCAGAAACATCCATTCTATGACCTCACACACCTCCATTCTATGACTTCACAAATCTCCATTCTGTGACTTCCCACACCTCCATTCTGAGTTCACACATCTCCATTCTGTGACTTCACACACCTCCCTTCTGACTTCACACACTCCCTTCTGTGACTTCACACACCTCCATTGTGAGTTTACCCACTTCCATTCTGTGACTTCACACACCTCCATTCTGTTACTTCACACACCTCCATTCTGTGACTTCACACACCTCCATTCTATGACTTCACACACCTCCATTCTATGAATTCAGACACCTCCATTCTGTGACTTCACACACCTCCATTGTATGACTTCACACACCTCTATTCTGTGACTTCACACACCTCCTTTCTGAGTTAACAAAACTCCATTCTATGACTTCACACACATGCATTGTGACTTCACCCACCTCCATTCTATGAGTTCACACACCAGCATTGTGACTTCACACACCTTCATTCTATGACTTCACACATCTCCATTCTGACTTCACACACCTCCATGCTGTGACTTCACACACCTCCCTCTGTGACTTCACACACCTTCAATCTATGACTTCACACACTTCCAATCTATGACTTCACACACCTCCATTCTATGCCTTCACACACCTGCATTCTGACTTCACACACCTCCATTCTCTGACTTCACACACCTCCATTCTGTGAGTTCACACACCTCCATTCTATGATTTCACACACCTCCATTCTATGACTTCACAGACCTCCATTCTATGACTTCACACACCTCCTTTCTGAGTTCACACACAGCCATTCTGTGACTTCACACACCTCCATTGTGACTTCATACACCTCCATTCTATGAGTTCGCACACCTCTATTCTCACTTCACAAACCTGCATTCTGTGACTTCACACACCTCCATTCAATGACTTCACAAACCTCCACTCTGTGACTTTACACACCTCCATTCTGTGACTTCACACACCTTCATTCTGTGATTTCACACACAATCCATTCTATGACTTCAGAAACCTCCCTTCTTTGATTTCACACACTTCCATCCTATGACTTCACACACCTCCATTGTGACTTCACACAACTCCATTCTGTGACTTCACACACCTTCATTTCTGTGACTTCACACACCTCCATACTATGACTTCCCCACACCTTCAATCTATGACTTCACACACCTCCATTCTATGACTTCACACGCTTCCAATCTATGACTTCACACACCTCCATTCTATGACTTCACACACCTCCATTCTATGACTTCACACACCTGCATTCTGATTTCTCACACCTCCATTCTCTGATTTCACACACCCCCATTCTATGACTTCACACACCTCCATTGTGACTTCACACACCTCCATTCTATGAGTTCATACACCTCCATTCTGACTTCACAAACCTCCATTCTGTGACTTCACAGACCTCGGATCTGTGACTTCACCCACCTCTATTCTATGACTTCACACCTCCATTCTGACATCACACACCTCCATTCTCTGACTTCACACACCTCCATTCTATGACTTCACACACCTCCATTCTATGACTTCACACACCTTCATTCTTACTTCAGAAACATCCATTCTATGACCTCACACACCTCCATTCTATGACTTCACAAATCTCCATTCTGTGACTTCCCACACCTCCATTCTGAGTTCACACATCTCCATTCTGTGACTTCACACACCTCCCTTCTGACTTCACACACTCCCTTCTGTGACTTCACACACCTCCATTGTGAGTTTACCCACTTCCATTCTGTGACTTCACACACCTCCATTCTGTTACTTCACACACCTCCATTCTGTGACTTCACACACCTCCATTGTATGACTTCACACACCTCTATTCTGTGACTTCACACACCTTCTTTCTGAGTTAACAAAACTCCATTCTATGACTTCACACACCTGCATTGTGACTTCACCCACCTCCATTCTATGAGTTCAAACACCAGCATTGTGACTGCACACACCTTCATTCTATGACTTCACACATCTCCATTCTGACTTCACACACCTCCATGCTCTGACTTCACACACCTCCATTCTATGACTTCACACACCTCCATTCTTTGACTTTACACACCTCCATTCTATGACTTCACACACCTCCACTGTGACTTCACAGAACTCCATTCTGTGACTTCACACACCTCCCTCTGTGACTTCACACACCTTCAATCTATGACTTCACACACTTCCAATCTAAGACTTCACACACCTCCATTCTATGCCTTCACACACCTCCATTCTATGACTTCACACACCTCCATTCTTTGACTTTACACACCTCCATTCTATGACTTCACACACCTCCACTGTGACTTCACAGAACTCCATTCTGTGACTTCACACACCTCCCCCTGTGACTTCACACACCTTCAATCTATGACTTCACACACTTCCAATCTAAGACTTCACACACCTCCATTCTATGCCTTCACACACCTGCATTCTGACTTCACACACCTCCATTCTCTGACTTCACACACCTCCATTTTGAGTTCACCCACTTC
This sequence comes from Megascapheus bottae, assembly GCA_024803745.1. Taxonomy (NCBI): domain Eukaryota; kingdom Metazoa; phylum Chordata; class Mammalia; order Rodentia; family Geomyidae; genus Megascapheus; species Megascapheus bottae. Next base: position 290,355 of record JANJXV010000163.1, on the reverse strand, counting down.
CATTCTGTGTCTTCACACACCTGCATTCTGTGACTTCACACACCTCCATTATGTGACTTCACACACCTCCATTCTATGACTTCACACACCTCCATTCTATGAATTCACACCCCTCCATTCTGTGACTTCACACACCTCCATTGTATGACTTCACACACCTCCATTCTGTGACTTCACACACCTCCAGTCTCAGTTCCCACACCTCCATTCTGTCACTTCACACACCTCCATTCTGTGACTTCCACACCTCCATTCTATGACTTAACACACCTCCATTCTATGACTTCACACCCCTCCATTCTATGACTTCAAACACCACCATTCTGTGACTTCACACACCTCCATTCTATGACTTCACACACCTCCATTCTGTCACTTCACCACATCCATTCTATGACTTCACACACCTCCATTCTATGACTTCACACACCTGCATTGTGACTTCACACACCTCCATTATCTGAGTTCACACACCTCCATTCTGACTTCATACACCTCCATTCTGTCTTCACACACCTCCATTCTGTGAGATCACACACCTCCATTCTATGATTTCACACACCTCCATTCTATGACTTCACAGACCTCCATTGTATGACTTCACACACCTCCTTTCTGAGTTCACACACAGCCATTCTGTGACTTCACACACCTCCATTGTGACTTCATACACCTCCATTCTATGAGTTCACACACCTCCATTCTGACTTCACACACATCCATTCTATGACTTCACACAGCTCCATTCTGACTTCACACACCTCCATCCTATGACTTCGCACACCTCTATTCTCACTTCACACACCTGCATTCTGTGACTTCACACACCTCCATTCAATAACTTCACAAACCTCCATTCTGTGACTTCACACACCTCCACTCTGTGACTTTACACACCTCCATTCTGTGACTTCACACACCTCCATTCTGTGATTTCACACACAATCCATTCTATGACTTCAGAAACCTCCATTCTTTGATTTCACACAATTCCATCCTATGACTTCACACACCTCCATTGTGACTTCACACAACTCCATTCTCTGACTTCACACACCTTCATTTCTGTGACTCCACACACCTCCATACGATGACTTCCCCACACCTTCAATCTATGACTTCACACACCTCCATTCTATGACTTCACACGCTTCCAATCTATGACTTCACACACCTCCATTCTATGACTTCACACACCTCCATTCTATGACTTCACACACCTGCATTCTGATTTCACACACCTCCATTCTCTGATTTCACACACCCCCATTCTATGACTTCACACACCTCCATTGTGACTTCACACACCTCCATTCTATGAGTTCATACACCTCCATTCTGACTTCACAAACCTCCATTCTATGACTTCACAGACTTTGAATATGTGACTTCACTCACCTCCACTGTACGATTTCACACTTCTCCATTCTATGACTTCCCACAACTCCTTTCCATGACTTCACCCACCCCCATTCTATGACTTCACACCTCCATTCTGACTTCACGCACCTCCATTCTGTGACTTCACACACCTCCATTCTATGAGTTCACACACCTCCATTTTGACTTCACACACCTCCATTCTATGACTTCACACACCTTCATTCTTACTTCAGAAACATCCATTCTATGACTTCACACACCTCCATTCTATGACTTCACACACCTCCATTCTATGACTTCACACACCTCCATTCTATGAATTCACACACCTCCATTCTGTGACTTCACACACCTCCATTATATGACTTCACACACCTTTATTCTGTGACTTCACACACCTCCTTTCTGAGTTCACACAACTCCATTCTATGACTTCACACACCTGCATTGTGACTTCACCCACCTCCATTCTATGAGTTCACACACCTGCATTGTGACTTCACACACCTCCATTCTATGACTTCACACGTCTCCCTTCTGACTTCACACACCTCCATGCTGTGACTTCACACACCTCCATTCTATGACTTCACACACCTCCATTCTTTGACTTCACACACCTCCATTCTATGACTTCACACACCTCCACTGTGACTTCACAGAACTCCATTCTGTGACTTCACACACCTCCATTGTGAGTTCACCCACTTCCATTCTGTGTCTTCACACACCTCCATTCTATGACTTCACACACCTGCATTCTGACTTCACACACCTCCATTCTCTGACTTCACACACCTCCATTCTATGACTTGACACACCTCCATTCTGTAACTTCACACACTTCCAATGTTTGACTTCACACACCTCCATTCCATGACTTCATACACCTCCATTCTATGACTTCAAACACATCCATTCTTTGACTTCACACACCTCCATTTTGACTTCACACACCTCCATTCTGTGACTTCACACACATCCATTCTTTGACTTCACACACCACAATTTTGACTTCACACAAGTCCATTCATTGACTTCACACACCTCCATTCTCTGACTTCACACACCTCCATTTTGACTTCACACACTTCCATTCTGTGACTTCACACACCTCCATTCTATGACTTCACACACCTCCCTTCTATGAATTCACACACCTCCATTCTGTGACTTCACACACCTCCATTGTAAGTTCACCCACTTCCATTCTGTGTCTTCACACACCTCCATTCTGTGACTTCACACACCTCCATTATGTGACTTCACACACCTCCATTCTATGACTTCACACACCTCCCTTGTATGAATTCACACCCCTCCATTCTGTGACTTCACACACCTCCATTGTATGACTTCACACACCTCCATTCTGTGACTTCACACACCTCCATTCTCTGTTCACACACCTCCATTCTGTGATTTCACACACCTCCCTTCTGTGACTTCCACACCTCCATTCTATGACTTAACACACCTCCATTCTATGTCTTCACACCCCTCCATTCTATGACTTCACACACCACCATTCTGTGACTTCACACACCTCCATTCTATGACTTCACACACCTCCATTCTGTTACTTCACCGCCTCCATTCTATGACATCACACACCTCCATTCTATGACTTCACACACCTGCATTGTGACTTCACCCACGTCAATTAAATGAGTTCACACACCTGCATTGTGACTTCACACACCTCCATTCTATGACTTCACACATCTCCATTCTGACTTCACACACCTCCATTCTATGATTTCACACACTTCGTTTCTATGACTTCACACACCTCCATTCTATGACTTCACACACCTCGTTTCTGAGTTGACACACCTGCTTTCTGTGATTTCACACACCTCCAATCTGAGTTCACACACCTCCAGTCTATGACTTCACACACCTCCATTCTTTGACATAAAAAACCACCATTCTATGACTTCACACACCTCCATTTTGACTTCACACACCTCTATTCGCTGAGTTCACACACTTCCATTCTGCCTTCACCCACCTCCATTCTATGACTTCACTCAGCTGCCTTCTGACTTCACACACCTCCATTTGTGAATTCACACACCACCATTTTGACTTCACACACCGCCATTCTGTGACTTCACACACCTCCATTCTGTGACTTCACACACTTCCATTCTGTGACTTCACACACCTCCATTCTGTGACTTCACACACCTCCATTGTTTGACTTCACACAACTCCATTCTAGGACTTCACACACCTCCATTCCATGACTTCACACACCTCCATTCTATGAGTTCACACACCTCCATTCTTTGAGTTCACACACCTCCATTTTGACTTCACACACCTCCATTCTATGACTTCACACACCTTCATTCCTACTTCAGAAACATCCATTCTATGACTGCACACACCTCCATTCGATCACTTCACACACCTCCATTCTGAATTCACACAGCTCCATTCTATGACTTCACACACCTCCATTCTGTGACTTCACACACTTCCATTCTATGACTTCACACACCTTCACTCTAACTTCACAAACTTCCATTCTATGACTTCACACACCTCCATTCTATGACTTCACACACCTCCATTCTGTGACTTCACACACCTGCTTTCTATGTCTTCACACACCTCCATTGTGACTTCACACACCTCCATTCTATGAGTTCACACACCTCCATTCTAACTTCACACACCTCCATTCTATGACTTCACATTCCGCCATTCTGACTTCACACTCCTCCATTCTGTGAATTAACAAAACTCCATTCTATGATTTCACACACCTCCATACTATGACTTCACACACCTCCATCTATGACTTCACACACCTCCATTCTGAGTTCACACACCTCAATTCTGTGACTTCACACACCTCCATTCTGACTTCACACACCAATGTATGACTTCACACACCTCCATTCTGTGACTTCACACACTTCCATTGTGACGACACACACCTCCATTCTATGAGTTCACACACCTCCATTCTATGACTTCACACACCTCCATTCTGACTTCACACACCTCCATTCTATGACTTCACAGACCTCGAATCTGTGACTTCACTCACCTCCATTCTATGACTTCACACTGCTCCATTCTATGACTTCCCACACCTCCTTTCTATGACTTCACCCACCTCTATTCTATGACTTCACACCTCGATTCTGACTTCAGATACCTCCATTCTGTGACTTCATACACCTCCATTGTATGACTTCACACACCTCCATTCTGTGACTTCACACACCTCCATTCTGTGACTTCCAAACCTCCATTTTATGACTTAACACACCTCTATTCTATGACCTCACACCCCTCCATTCTATGACTTCACAAACCAACATTCTGTGACTTTACACACCTCCATTCTATGACTTCACACACCTCCATACTGTCACTTCACCACCTCCATTCTATGACTTCACACACTCCATTCTATGACTTCACACACCTGCATTGTGACTTCACACACCTCCATTCTATGACTTCACACATCTCCATTCTGACTTCACACACCTCCATTCTATGATTTCACACACTTCGATTCTATGACTTCACACACCTCCATTCTATAATTTCACAACCTCGTTTCTGAGTTGACACACCTGCTTTCTGTGATTTCACACACCTCCAATCTGAGTTCAGACACCTCCAGTCTATGACTTCACTCAGCTGCCTTCTGGCTTCACACACCTCCATTTTGACTTCACCCACCTCCATTCTACGAATTCACACACTTCCATTCTGCCTTCACCCACCTCCATTCTATGACTTCACTCAGCTGCCTTCTGACTTCACACACCTCCATTTGTGAATTCACACACCACAATTTTGACTTCACACACTTCCATTCTGTGACTTCACACACCTCCATTCTGTGACTTCACACACCTCCATTCTGTGACTTCACACACCTCCATTCTGTGACTTCACACACCTCCATTCTATGATTTCACACACCTCCATTCTATGACTTCACATACCTCCATTCTATGACTTCTCACACCTCCTTTCTGAGTTCACACACATCCATTCTGTGACTTCAAACACCTCCATTGTGACTTCATACACCTACATTATATGAGTTCACACACCTCCATTCTGACTTCACACAAATCCATTCTATGACTTCACACAGCTCCATTCTGACTTCACACACCTCCATTCTATGACTTCGCACACCTCTATTCTGACTTCACACACCTGCATTCTATGACTTCACACACCTCGATTCTATGACTTCACAAACCTCCATTCTGTGACTTCACACACGTCCACTCTGTGACTTTACACACCTCCATTCTGTGACTTCACACACCTCCATTCTGTGATTTCACACACAATCGATTCTATGACTTCACAAACCTCCATTCTTTGATTTCACACACCTCCATCCTATGACTTCACACACCTCCATTGTGACTTCACACAACTCCATTCTGTGACTTCACACACCTCCATTCTGTGACTTCACCCACCTCCATACTATGACTTCCCCACACCTTCAATCTATGACTTCACACACCTCCATTCTATGACTTCACACGCTTCCAATCTATGACTTCCCACACCTCCATTCTATGACTTCACACACCTCCATTCTATGACTTCACACACCTGCATTCTGACTTCACACACCTCCATTCTCTGATTTCACACACCCCCATTCTATGACTTCACACACCTCCATTGTGACTTCACACACCTCCATTCTATCAGTTCATACACCTCCATTCTGACTTCACAAACCTCCATTCTATGACTTCACAGACTTTGAATATGTGACTTCACTCACCTCCACTCTATGACTTCACACTTCTCCATTCTATGACTTCCCATTCCTCCTTTCCATGACTTCACCCACCCCCATTCTATGACTTCACACCTCCATTCTGACTTCACACACCTCCATTCTGTGACTTCACACACCTCCATTCTATGAGTTCACACACCTCCATTCTCTGACTTCCACACCTCCATTCTATAACTTAACACACCTCCATTCTATGACTTCACAGCCCTCCATTCTATGACTTCACACACCTCCATTCTGTGACTTCACACACTTCCATTCTATGACTTCACACACCTTCACTCTAACTTCACAAACTTCCATTCTATGACTTCACACACCTCCATTCTATGACTTCACACACCTCCATTCTGTGACTTCACACACCTGCTTTCTATGTCTTCACACACCTCCATTGTGACTTCACACACCTCCATTCTATGAGTTCACACACCTCCATTCTAACTTCACACACCTCCATTCTATGACTTCACATTCCGCCATTCTGACTTCACACTCCTCCATTCTGTGAATTAACAAAACTCCATTCTATGATTTCACACACCTCCATACTATGACTTCACACACCTCCATCTATGACTTCACACACCTCCATTCTGAGTTCACACACCTCAATTCTGTGACTTCACACACCTCCATTCTGACTTCACACACCAATGTATGACTTCACACACCTCCATTCTGTGACTTCACACACTTCCATTGTGACGACACACACCTCCATTCTATGAGTTCACACACCTCCATTCTATGACTTCACACACCTCCATTCTGACTTCACACACCTCCATTCTATGACTTCACAGACCTCGAATCTGTGACTTCACTCACCTCCATTCTATGACTTCACACTGCTCCATTCTATGACTTCCCACACCTCCTTTCTATGACTTCACCCACCTCTATTCTATGACTTCACACCTCGATTCTGACTTCAGATACCTCCATTCTGTGACTTCACACACCTCCATTGTATGACTTCACACACCTCCATTCTGTGACTTCACACACCTCCATTCTGTGACTTCCAAACCTCCATTTTATGACTTAACACACCTCTATTCTATGACCTCACACCCCTCCATTCTATGACTTCACAAACCACCATTCTGTGACTTTACACACCTCCATTCTATGACTTCACACACCTCCATACTGTCACTTCACCACCTCCATTCTATGACTTCACACACTCCATTCTATGACTTCACACACCTGCATTGTGACTTCACACACCTCCATTCTATGACTTCACACATCTCCATTCTGACTTCACACACCTCCATTCTATGATTTCACACACTTCGATTCTATGACTTCACACACCTCCATTCTATAATTTCACAACCTCGTTTCTGAGTTGACACACCTGCTTTCTGTGATTTCACACACCTCCAATCTGAGTTCAGACACCTCCAGTCTATGACTTCACTCAGCTGCCTTCTGGCTTCACACACCTCCATTTTGACTTCACCCACCTCCATTCTACGAATTCACACACTTCCATTCTGCCTTCACCCACCTCCATTCTATGACTTCACTCAGCTGCCTTCTGACTTCACACACCTCCATTTGTGAATTCACACACCACAATTTTGACTTCACACACTTCCATTCTGTGACTTCACACACCTCCATTCTGTGACTTCACACACCTCCATTCTGTGACTTCACACACCTCCATTCTGTGACTTCACACACCTCCATTCTATGATTTCACACACCTCCATTCTATGACTTCACATACCTCCATTCTATGACTTCTCACACCTCCTTTCTGAGTTCACACACATCCATTCTGTGACTTCAAACACCTCCATTGTGACTTCATACACCTACATTATATGAGTTCACACACCTCCATTCTGACTTCACACAAATCCATTCTATGACTTCACACAGCTCCATTCTGACTTCACACACCTCCATTCTATGACTTCGCACACCTCTATTCTGACTTCACACACCTGCATTCTATGACTTCACACACCTCGATTCTATGACTTCACAAACCTCCATTCTGTGACTTCACACACGTCCACTCTGTGACTTTACACACCTCCATTCTGTGACTTCACACACCTCCATTCTGTGATTTCACACACAATCGATTCTATGACTTCACAAACCTCCATTCTTTGATTTCACACACCTCCATCCTATGACTTCACACACCTCCATTGTGACTTCACACAACTCCATTCTGTGACTTCACACACCTCCATTCTGTGACTTCACCCACCTCCATACTATGACTTCCCCACACCTTCAATCTATGACTTCACACACCTCCATTCTATGACTTCACACGCTTCCAATCTATGACTTCCCACACCTCCATTCTATGACTTCACACACCTCCATTCTATGACTTCACACACCTGCATTCTGACTTCACACACCTCCATTCTCTGATTTCACACACCCCCATTCTATGACTTCACACACCTCCATTGTGACTTCACACACCTCCATTCTATCAGTTCATACACCTCCATTCTGACTTCACAAACCTCCATTCTATGACTTCACAGACTTTGAATATGTGACTTCACTCACCTCCACTCTATGACTTCACACTTCTCCATTCTATGACTTCCCATTCCTCCTTTCCATGACTTCACCCACCCCCATTCTATGACTTCACACCTCCATTCTGACTTCACACACCTCCATTCTGTGACTTCACACACCTCCATTCTATGAGTTCACACACCTCCATTCTCTGACTTCCACACCTCCATTCTATAACTTAACACACCTCCATTCTATGACTTCACAGCCCTCCATTCTATGACTTCACACACCACCATTCTGTGACTTCACACACTTCCATTCTATGACTTCACACACCTTCATTCTTACTTCACAAACATCCATTCTATGACTTCACACACCTCCATTCTATGACTTCACACACCTCCATTCTGTGACTTCACACACCTGCTTTCTATGTCTTCACACACCTCCATTGTGACTTCACACACCTCCATTCTATGAGTTCACACACCTCCATTCTAACTTCACACACCTCCATTCTATGACTTCACATTCCGCCATTCTGACTTCACACTCCTCCATTCTGTGAATTAACAAAACTCCATTCTATGATTTCACACACCTCCATACTATGACTTCACACACCTCCATCTATGACTTCACACACCTCCATTCTGAGTTCACACACCTCAATTCTGTGACTTCACACACCTCCATTCTGACTTCACACACCAATGTATGACTTCACACACCTCCATTCTGTGACTTCACACACTTCCATTGTGACGACACACACCTCCATTCTATGAGTTCACACACCTCCATTCTATGACTTCACACACCTCCATTCTGACTTCACACACCTCCATTCTATGACTTCACAGACCTCGAATCTGTGACTTCACTCACCTCCATTCTATGACTTCACACTGCTCCATTCTATGACTTCCCACACCTCCTTTCTATGACTTCACCCACCTCTATTCTATGACTTCACACCTCGATTCTGACTTCAGATACCTCCATTCTGTGACTTCACACACCTCCATTGTATGACTTCACACACCTCCATTCTGTGACTTCACACACCTCCATTCTGTGACTTCCAAACCTCCATTTTATGACTTAACACACCTCTATTCTATGACCTCACACCCCTCCATTCTATGACTTCACAAACCACCATTCTGTGACTTTACACACCTCCATTCTATGACTTCACACACCTCCATACTGTCACTTCACCACCTCCATTCTATGACTTCACACACTCCATTCTATGACTTCACACACCTGCATTGTGACTTCACACACCTCCATTCTATGACTTCACACATCTCCATTCTGACTTCACACACCTCCATTCTATGATTTCACACACTTCGATTCTATGACTTCACACACCTCCATTCTATAATTTCACAACCTCGTTTCTGAGTTGACACACCTGCTTTCTGTGATTTCACACACCTCCAATCTGAGTTCAGACACCTCCAGTCTATGACTTCACTCAGCTGCCTTCTGACTTCACACACCTCCATTTTGACTTCACACACCTCCATTCTACGAATTCACACACTTCCATTCTGCCTTCACCCACCTCCATTCTATGACTTCACTCAGCTGCCTTCTGACTTCACACACCTCCATTTGTGAATTCACACACCACAATTTTGACTTCACACACTTCCATTCTGTGACTTCACACACCTCCATTCTGTGACTTCACACACCTCCATTCTGTGACTTCACACACCTCCATTCTGTGACTTCACACACCTCCATTCTATGATTTCACACACCTCCATTCTATGACTTCACATACCTCCATTCTATGACTTCTCACACCTCCTTTCTGAGTTCACACACATCCATTCTGTGACTTCACACACCTCCATTGTGACTTCATACACCTACATTATATGAGTTCACACACCTCCATTCTGACTTCACACAAATCCATTCTATGACTTCACACAGCTCCATTCTGACTTCACACACCTCCATTCTATGACTTCGCACACCTCTATTCTGACTTCACACACCTGCATTCTATGACTTCACACACCTCGATTCTATGACTTCACAAACCTCCATTCTGTGACTTCACACACCTCCATTCTATGACTTTACACACCTCCATTCTGTGACTTCACACACCTCCATTCTGTGATTTCACACACAATCGATTCTATGACTTCACAAACCTCCATTCTTTCATTTCACACACCTCCATCCTATGACTTCACACACCTCCATTGTGACTTCACACAACTCCATTCTGTGACTTCACACACCTCCATTCTGTGACTTCACCCACCTCCATACTATGACTTCCCCACACCTTCAATCTATGACTTCACACACCTCCATTCTATGACTTCACACGCTTCCAATCTATGACTTCCCACACATCCATTCTATGACTTCACACACCTCCATTCTATGACTTCACACACCTGCATTCTGACTTCACACAGCTCCATTCTCTGATTTCACACACCCCCATTCTATGACTTCACACACCTCCATTGTGACTTCACACACCTCCATTCTATCAGTTCATACACCTCCATTCTGACTTCACAAACCTCCATTCTATGACTTCACAGACTTTGAATATGTGACTTCACTCACCTCCACTCTATGACTTCACACTTCTCCATTCTATGACTTCCCATTCCTCCTTTCCATGACTTCACCCACCCCCATTCTATGACTTCACACCTCCATTCTGACTTCACACACCTCCATTCTGTGACTTCACACACCTCCATTCTATGAGTTCACACACCTCCATTCTCTGACTTCCACACCTCCATTCTATGACTTAACACACCTCCATTCTATGACTTCACAGCCCTCCATTCTATGACTTCACACACCACCATTCTGTGACTTCACACACCTCCATTCTATGACTTCACACACCGCCATTCTGTCACTTCACCACCTCCATTCTATGACTTCACACACCTCCATTCTATGACTTCACACACCTGCATTGTGACTTCACCCACCTCAATTCTATGAGTTCACACACCTGCATTGTGACTTCACACACCTCCATTCTGTGACTTCACACACCTCCATTCTGTGACTTCACACACCTCCATTCTGTGACTTCACACACCTCCATTCTATGATTTCACACACCTCCATTCTATGACTTCACATACCTCCATTCTATGACTTCTCACACCTCCTTTCTGAGTTCACAGACATCCATTCTGTGACTTCACACACCTCCATTGTGACTTCGTACACCTACATTATATGAGTTCACACACCTCCATTCTGACTTCACACAAATCCATTCTATGACTTCACACAGCTCCATGCTGACTTCACACACCTCCATTCTATGACTTCGCACACCTCTATTCTTACTTCACACACCTGCATTCTATGACTTCACACACCTCGATTCTATGACTTCACAAACCTCCATTCTGTGACTTCACACACGTCCACTCTGTGACTTTACACACCTCCATTCTGTGACTTCACACACCTCCATTCTGTGATTTCACACACAATCGATTCTATGACTTCACAAACCTCCATTCTTTGATTTCACACACCTCCATCCTGTGACTTCACACACCTCCATTGTGACTTCACACAACTCCATTCTGTGACTTCACACACCTCCATTCTGTGACTTCACCCACCTCCATACTATGACTTCCCCACACCTTCAATCTATGACTTCACACACCTCCATTCTATGACTTCACACGCTTCCAATCTATGACTTCCCACACCTCCATTCTATGACTTCACACACCTCCATTCTATGACTTCACACACCTGCATTCTGACTTCACACACCTCCATTCTCTGATTTCACACACCCCCATTCTATGACTTCACACACCTCCATTGTGACTTCACACACCTCCATTCTATCAGTTCATACACCTCCATTCTGACTTCACAAACCTCCATTCTATGACTTCACAGACTTTGAATATGTGACTTCACTCACCTCCACTCTATGACTTCACACTTCTCCATTCTATGACTTCCCATTCCTCCTTTCCATGACTTCACCCACCCCCATTCTATGACTTCACACCTCCATTCTGACTTCACACACCTCCATTCTGTGACTTCACACACCTCCATTCTATGAGTTCACACACCTCCATTCTCTGACTTCCACACCTCCATTCTATGACTTAACACACCTCCATTCTATGACTTCACAGCCCTCCATTCTATGACTTCACACACCACCATTCAGTGACTTCACACACCTCCATTCTATGACTTCACACACCTCCATTCTGTCACTTCACCACCTCCATTCTATGACTTCACACACCTCCATTCTATGACTTCACACACCTGCATTGTGACTTCACCCACCTCAATTCTATGAGTTCACACACCTGCATTGTGACTTCACACACCTCCATTCTATGACTTCCCACATCTCCATTCTGACTTCACACACCTCCATTCTATGATTTCACACACTTCGCTTCTATGACTTCACACACCTCCATTCTATGACTTCTCACACCTCCATTCTATGACTTCACACACCTTCATTCTTACTTCAGAAACATCCATTCTGTGACCTCACACACCTCCATTCTATGACTTCAGACATCTCCATTCTGTGACTTCACACACCTCCCTTCTGACTTCACACACCTCCCTTCTGTGACTTCACACACCTCCATTGTTAGTTCACCCACTTCCATTCTGTGACTTCACACACCTCCATTCTGTTACTTCACACACCTCCATTCTGTGACTTCACACACCTCCATTCTATGACTTCACACACCTCCATTCTATGAATTCACACACCTCCATTCTGTGACTTCACACACCTCCATTATATGACTTCACACACCTTTATTCTGTGACTTCACACACCTCCTTTCTGAGTTCACACAACTCCATTCTATGACTTCACACACCTGCATTGTGACTTCACCCACCTCCATTCTATGAGTTCACACACCTGCATTGTGACTTCACACACCACCATTCTATGACTTCACACGTCTCCCTTCTGACTTCACACACCTCCATGCTGTGACTTCACACACCTCCGTTCTATGACTTCACACACCTCCATTCTTTGACTTCACACACCTCCATTCTATGACTTCACACACCTCCACTGTGACTTCACAGAACTCCATTCTGTGACTTCACACACCTCCATTGTGAGTTCATCCACTTCCATTCTGTGTCTTCACACACCTCCATTCTATGGCTTCACACACCTGCATTCTGACTTCACACACCTCCATTCTCTGGCTTCACACACCTCCATTCTATGACTTGACACACCTCCATTCTGTAACTTCACACACTTCCAATGTTTGACTTCACACACCTCCATTCCATGACTTCATACACCTCCATTCTATGCCTTCAAACACATCCATTCTTTGACTTCACACACCTCCATTTTGACTTCACACACCTCCATTCTGTGACTTCACACACATCCATTCTTTGACTTCACACACCACAATTTTGACTTCACACAAGTCCATTCATTGACTTCACACACCTCCATTCTCTGACTTCACACACCTCCATTTTGACTTCACACACTTCCATTCTGTGACTTCACACACCTCCATTCTATGACTTCACACACCTCCCTTCTATGAATTCACACACCTCCATTCTGTGACTTCACACACCTCCATTGTGAGTTCACCCACTTCCATTCTGTGTCTTCACACACCTCCATTCTGTGACTTCACACACCTCCATTATGTGACTTCACACACCTCCATTCTATGACTTCACACACCTCCCTTGTATGAATTCACACCCCTCTATTCTATGACTTCACACACCTCCATTGTATGACTTCACACACCTCCATTCTGTGACTTCACACACCTCCATTCTCTGTCCACACACCTCCATTCTGTGATTTCACACACCTCCATTCTGTGACTTCCACACCTCCATTCTATGACTTAACACACCTCCATTCTATGTCTTCACACCCCTCTATTCTAAGACTTCACACACCACCATTCTGTGACTTCACACACCTCCATTCTATGACTTCACACACCTCCATTCTGTTACTTCACCGCCTCCATTCTATGACATCACACACCTCCATTCTATGACTTCACACACCTGCATTGTGACTTCACCCACGTCAAATAAATGAGTTCACACACCTGCATTGTGACTTCACACACCTCCATTCTATGACTTCACACATCTCCATTCTGACTTCACACACATCCATTCTATGATTTCACACACTTCGTTTCTATGACTTCACACACCTCCATTCTATGACTTCACACACCTCGTTTCTGAGTTGACACACCTGCTTTCTGTGATTTCACACACCTCCAATCTGAGTTCACACACCTCCAGTCTATGACTTCACACACCTCCATTCTTTGACATAAAAAACCACCATTCTATGACTTCACACACCTCCATTTTGACTTCACACACCTCCATTCGCTGAGTTCACACACTTCCATTCTGCCTTCACCCACCTCCATTCTATGACTTCACTCAGCTGCCTTCTGACTTCACACACCTCCATTTGTGAATTCACACACCACCATTTTGACTTCACACACCGCCATTCTGTGACTTCACACACCTCCATTCTGTGACTTCACACACTTCCATTCTGTGACTTCACACACCTCCATTCTGTGACTTCACACACCTCCATTGTTTGACTTCACACAACTCCATTCTAGGAGTTCACACACCTCCATTCCATGACTTCACACACCTCCATTCTATGAGTTCACACACCTCCATTCTTTGAGTTCACACACCTCCATTTTGACTTCACACACCTCCATTCTATGACTTCACACACCTTCATTCCTACTTCAGAAACATCCATTCTATGACTGCACACATCTCCATTCGATCACTTCACACACCTCCATTCTGAATTCACACAGCTCCATTCTATGACTTCACACACCTCCATTCTGTGACTTCACACACTTCCATTCTATGACTTCACACACCTTCATTCTAACTTCACAAACTTCCATTCTATGACTTCACACACCTCCATTCTATGACTTCACACACCTCCATTCTGTGACTTCACACACCTGCTTTCTATGTCTTCACACACCTCCATTGTGACTTCACACACCTCCATTCTATGAGTTCACACACCTCCATTCTAACTTCACACACCTCCATTCTATGACTTCACATTCCGCCATTCTGACTTCACACTCCTCCATTCTGTGAATTAACAAAACTCCATTCTATGATTTCACACACCTCCATACTATGACTTCACACACCTCCATCTATGACTTCACACACCTCCATTCTGAGTTCACACACCTCAATTCTGTGACTTCACACACCTCCATTCTGACTTCACACACCAATGTATGACTTCACACACCTCCATTCTGTGACTTCACACACTTCCATTGTGACGACACACACCTCCATTCTATGAGTTCACACACCTCCATTCTATGACTTCACACACCTCCATTCTGACTTCACACACCTCCATTCTATGACTTCACAGACCTCGAATCTGTGACTTCACTCACCTCCATTCTATGACTTCACACTGCTCCATTCTATGACTTCCCACACCTCCTTTCTATGACTTCACCCACCTCTATTCTATGACTTCACACCTCGATTCTGACTTCAGATACCTCCATTCTGTGACTTCACACACCTCCATTGTATGACTTCACACACCTCCATTCTGTGACTTCACACACCTCCATTCTGTGACTTCCAAACCTCCATTTTATGACTTAACACACCTCTATTCTATGACTTCACACCCCTCCATTCTATGACTTCACAAACCACCATTCTGTGACTTTACACACCTCCATTCTATGACTTCACACACCTCCATACTGTCACTTCACCACCTCCATTCTATGACTTCACACACTCCATTCTATGACTTCACACACCTGCATTGTGACTTCACACACCTCCATTCTATGACTTCACACATCTCCATTCTGACTTCACACACCTCCATTCTATGATTTCACACACTTCGATTCTATGACTTCACACACCTCCATTCTATAACTTCACAACCTCGTTTCTGAGTTGACACACCTGCTTTCTGTGATTTCACCCACCTCCAATCTGAGTTCACACACCTCCAGTCTATGACTTCACTCAGCTGCCTTCTGACTTCACACACCTCCATTTTGACTTCACACACCTCCATTCTACGAATTCACACACTTCCATTCTGCCTTCACCCACCTCCATTCTATGACTTCACTCAGCTGCCTTCTGACTTCACACACCTCCATTTGTGAATTCACACACCACAATTTTGACTTCACACACTTCCATTCTGTGACTTCACACACCTCCATTCTGTGACTTCACACACCTCCATTCTGTGACTTCACACACCTCCATTCTGTGACTTCACACACCTCCATTCTATGATTTCACACACCTCCATTCTATGACTTCACATACCTCCATTCTATGACTTCTCACACCTCCTTTCTGAGTTCACACACATCCATTCTGTGACTTCACACACCTCCATTGTGACTTCATACACCTACATTATATGAGTTCACACACCTCCATTCTGACTTCACACAAATCCATTCTATGACTTCACACAGCTCCATTCTGACTTCACACACCTCCATCCTATGACTTCGCACACATCTATTCTCACTTCACACACCTGCATTCTGTGACTTCACACACCTCCATTCAATGACTTCACAAACCTCCATTCTGTGACTTCACACACGTCCACTCTGTGACTTTACACACCTCCATTCTGTGACTTCACACACCTCCATTCTGTGATTTCACACACAATCGATTCTATGACTTCACAAACCTCCATTCTTTGATTTCACACACCTCCATCCTATGACTTCACACACCTCCATTGTGACTTCACACAACTCCATTCTGTGACTTCACAAACCTCCATTCTGTGACTTCACCCACCTCCATACTATGACTTCCCCACACCTTCAATCTATGACTTCACACACCTCCATTCTATGACTTCACACGCTTCCAATCTATGACTTCCCACACCTCCATTCTATGACTTCACACACCTCCATTCTATGACTTCACACACCTGCATTCTGACTTCACACACCTCCATTCTCTGATTTCACACACCCCCATTCTATGACTTCACACACCTCCATTGTGACTTCACACACCTCCATTCTATCAGTTCACACACTTCCATTCTGACTTCACAAACCTCCATTCTATGACTTCACAGACTTTGAATATGTGACTTCACTCACCTCCACTCTATGACTTCACACTTCTCCATTCTATGACTTCCCATTCCTCCTTTCCATGACTTCACCCACCCCCATTCTATGACTTCACACCTCCATTCTGACTTCACACACCTCCATTCTGTGACTTCACACACCTCCATTCTATGAGTTTACACACCTCCATTCTCTGACTTCCACACCTCCATTCTATGACTTAACACACCTCCATTCTATGACTTCACAGCCCTCCATTCTATGACTTCACACACCACCATTCTGTGACTTCACACACCTCCATTCTGTGACTTCACACAACTCCATTCTATGATTTCACACACCTCCATTCTATGACTTCACATACCTCCATTCTATGACTTCTCACACCTCCTTTCTGAGTTCACACACATCCATTCTGTGACTTCACACACCTCCATTGTGACTTCATCCACCTACATTATATGAGTTCACACACCTCCATTCTGACTTCACACAAATCCATTCTATGACTTCACACAGCTCCATTCTGACTTCACACACCTCCATCCTATGACTTCGCACACATCTATTCTCACTTCACACACCTGCATTCTGTGACTTCACACACCTCCATTCAATGACTTCACAAACCTCCATTCTGTGACTTCACACACGTCCACTCTGTGACTTTACACACCTCCATTCTGTGACTTCACACACCTCCATTCTGTGATTTCACACACAATCGATTCTATGACTTCACAAACCTCCATTCTCTGATTTCACACACCTCCATCCTATGACTTCACACACCTCCATTGTGACTTCACACAACTCCATTCTGTGACTTCACAAACCTCCATTCTGTGACTTCACCCACCTCCATACTATGACTTCCCCACACCTTCAATCTATGACTTCACACACCTCCATTCTATGACTTCACACCCTTCCAATCTATGACTTCCCACACCTCCATTCTATGATTTCACACACCTCCATTCTATGACTTCAAACACCTGCATTCTGACTTCACACACCTCCATTCTCTGATTTCACACACCCACATTCTATGACTTCACACACCTCCATTGTGACTTCACACACCTCCATTCTATCAGTTCACACACTTCCATTCTGACTTCACAAACCTCCATTCTATGACTTCACAGACTTTGAATATGTGACTTCACTCACCTCCACTCTATGACTTCACACTTCTCCATTCTATGACTTCCCATTCCTCCTTTCCATGACTTCACCCACCCCCATTCTATGACTTCACACCTCCATTCTGACTTCACACACCTCCATTCTGTGACTTCACACACCTCCATTCTATGAGTTCACACACCTCCATTCTCTGACTTCCACACCTCCATTCTATGACTTAACACACCTCCATTCTATGACTTCACAGCCCTCCATTCTATGACTTCACACACCACCATTCTGTGACTTCACACACCTCCATTCTATGACTTCACACACCGCCATTCTGTCACTTCACCACCTCCATTCTATGACTTCACACACCTCCATTCTATGACTTCACACACCTGCATTGTGACTTCACCCACCTCAATTCTATGAGTTCACACACCTGCATTGTGACTTCACACACCTCCATTCTATGACTTCCCACATCTCCATTCTGACTTCACACACCTCCATTCTATGATTTCACACACTTCGATTCTATGACTTCACACACCTCCATTCTATGACTTCACACACCTCGTTTCTGAGTTGACACACCTGCTTTCTGTGATTTCACACACCTCCAATCTGAGTTCACACAGCTCCATTCTATGACTTCACACGCCTCCCTTCTTTGACATCAAAAACCACCATTCTATGACTTCACACACCTCCATTTTGACTTCACACACCTCCATTCTACGAGTTCACACACTTCCATTCTGCCGTCACCCACCTCCATTCAATGACTTCACTCAGCTGCCTTCTGACTTCACACACCTCCATTTGTGAATTCACACACCACCATTTTGACTTCACACACCTCCATTCTATGACTTCACACACCTCCATTCTATGACTTCACACACCTCCACTCTGTGACTTTACACAACTCCATTCTGTGACTTCACACACCTCCATTCTGTGATTTCACACACAATCCATTCTATGACTTCACAAACCTCCATTCTTTGATTTCACAAACCTCCATCTTATGACTTCACACACCTCCATTGTGACTTCACACACCTCCATTCTGTGACTTCCACAGCTCCATTCTATGACTTAACACACCTCCATTCTATGACTTCACAGCCCTCCATTCTATGACTTCACACACCATCATTCTGTGACTTCACACACCTCCATTCTATGACTTCACACACCTCCATTCTGTCACTTCACCACCTCCATTCTATGACTTCACACACCTCCATTCTATGACTTCACACACCTGCATTGTGACTTCACTCACCTCAATTCTATGAGTTCACACACCTGCATTGTGACTTCTCACACCTCCATTCTATGACTTCACACATCTCCATTCTGACTTCACACACCTCCATTCTATGATTTCACACACTTCGATTCTATGACTTCACACACCTCCATTCTATGACTTCACACACCTCGTTTCTCAGTTGACACACCTGCTTTCTGTGATTTCACACACCTCCAATCTGACTTCACACACCTCCATTCTATGACTTCACATACCTCCCTTCTTTGACATCAAAAACCACCATTCTATGACTTCACACACCTCCATTTTGACTTCACACACCTCCATTCTACGAGTTCACACACTTCCATTCTGCCGTCACCCACCTCCATTCTATGACTTCACTCAGCTGCCTTCGGACTTCACACACCTCCATTTGTGAATTCACACACCACCATTTTGACTTCACACACCTCCATTCTGTGATTTCACACACCTCCGTTCTGTGACTTCACACACCTCCATTCTGTGACTTCACACACCTCCATTGTTTGACTTCACACACCTCCATTCTTGGACTTCACACACCTCCATTTTGACTTCACACACCTCCATTCTATGAGTTCACACACCTCCATTCTTTGAGTTCACACACCTCCATTTTGACTTCACACACCTCCATTCTATGACTTCACACACCTTCATTCCTACTTCAGAAACATCCATTCTATGACTGCACACACCTCCATTCGATGACTTCACACACCTCCATTCTGAATTCACACAGCTCCCTTCTATGACTTCACACACCTACATTCTGTGACTTCACACACTTCCACTCTATGACTTCACACACATTCATTATTACTTCACAAACATCCATTCTATGACTTCACACACCTCCATTCTATGACTTCTCACACCTCCTTTCTGTGACTTCACACACCTCCATTCTATGTCTTCACACACCTCCATTGTGACTTCACACACCTCCATTCTATGAGTTCACACACCTGCATTCTAACCTCACACACCTCCATTCTATGACTTCACACTCCGCCATTCTACTTCACACTCCTCCATTCTGTGAATTCACAAAACTCCATTCTATGATTTCACACACCTCCATACTACGACTTCACACACCTCCATCTATGACTTCGCACACCTCCATTCTGAGTTCACACACCTCAATTCTGTGACTTCACACACCTCCATTCTGACTTCACACACCAATATATGACTTCACATACCTCCATTTTGTGACTTCACACACTTCCATTGTGACGACACACACCTCCATTCTATGAGTTCACACACCTCCATTCTATGACTTCACATACATCCATTCTGACTTCACACACCTCCATTCTATGACTGCACAGACCTCGAAACTGTGACTTCACTCACCTCCATTCTATGACTTCACACTGCTCCATTCTATGACTTCCCACACCTCCTTTCTATGACTTCATCCACCTCTATTCTATGACTTCACACCTCGATTCTGACTTCAGATACCTCCATTCTGTGACTTCACACACCTCCATTCTATGACTTCAAACACCTCCATTCTCTGACTTCACACACCTCCATTCTGAGCTCACACAACTCCATTCGGTGACTTCACACACCTCCATTCTTACTTCACAAACCTCCATTCTATGACTTCACACACTTCAATTCTATGACTTCAGAAACATACATTGTTACTTCACACACCTCCATTCTATGAGTTCACACACCTGCATTGTGACTTCACACACCTCCATTATCTGACTTTACACACCTCCATTCTGACTTCACACGCCTCCATTCTGTCATCACACACCTCAATTCTGTGACTTCACACACCTCCATTCTATGACTTCACAGACCTCCATTCTATGACTTCTCACAGCTCCTTTCTGAGTTCACACACATCCATTCTGTGACTTCACACACCTCCATTGTGACTTCATAAACCTCCATTATAGGAGTCCACACACCTCCATTCTGACTTCACACAAATCCAATCTATGACTTCACACAGCTCCATTCTGACTTCACACACGTCCATTCTATGACTTCGCACACCTCTATTCTGACTTCACACACCTGCATTCTGTGACTTCACACACCTCCATTCTATGACTTCACAAACCTCCATTCTGTGACTTCACACACGTCCACTCTGTGACTTTACACACCTCCATTCTGTGACTTCACACACCTCCATTCTGTGATTTCACACACAATCCATTCTATGACTTCACAAACCTCCATTCTTTGATTTCACACACCTCCATCCTATGACTTCACACACCTCCATTGTGACTTCACACAACTCCATTCTGTGACTTCACACACCTCCATTCTGTGACTTCACACACCTCCATACTATGACTTCCCCACAGCTTCAATCTATGACTTCACACACCGCCATTCTATGACTTCTCACACCTGCATTCTGACTTCACACACCTCCATTCTCTGATTTCACACACCCCCATTCTATGACTTCACACACCTCCATTGTGACTTCTCACACCTCCATTCTATCAGTTCATACACCTCCATTCTGACTTCACAAACCTCCATTCTATGACTTTACAGATTTTGAATATGTGACTTCACTCACCTCCACTCTATGACTTCACACTTCTCCATTCTATGACTTTCCATTCCTACTTTCCATGACTTCACCCACCCCGATTCTATGACTTCACACCTCCATTCTGACTTCACACACCTCCATTCTGTTACTTCACACACCTCCATTCTATGAGATCATACACCTCAATTTTGACTTCAAACACCTCCATTCTATGACTTCACACACCTCCATTCTATGACTTCACACACCTCCATTCTGTGACTTCACACACCTCTATTCTATGTCTTCACACACCTCCATTGTGACTTCACACACCTCCATTCTATGAGTTCACACACCTCCATTCTGACTTCACACACCTCCATTCTATGACTTCACACTCCTCCATTCTGACTTCACACGGCTCCATTCTGTGAATTCACAAAATTCCATTCTAAGATTTCACACAACTCCATACTGTGACTTCACACACCTCCATCTATGACTTCAGACACCTCCATTCTGAGTTCACACACCTCCATTGTGTGACTTCACACACCTCCATTCTGACTTCACACACCTCCCATATATGACTTCACACATGTCCATTCTGTGACTTCGCACACTTCCATTGTGACGTCACACACCTCCATTCTATGAGTTCACACACATCCATTCTAGGACTTCACACTCCTCAATTCTGACATCACACATCTCCATTCTATGACTTCACAGACCTCGGAACTGTGACTTCACTCACCTCCATTCTATGACTTCACACTCCTCTATTCTATGACTTACCACAACTCCTTTCTATGACTTCACCCACCTCTATTCTATGATTTCACACCTCCATTCTGACTTCACACACATCCATTCTCTGACTTCACACACCTCCATTCTATGACTTCACACACCTCCATTCTATGACTTCACACACCTTCATTCTTACTTCAGAAACATGCATTCTATGACCTCACACACCTCCATTCTATGACTTCACAAATCTCCATTCTGTGACTTCCCAAACCTCCATTCTGAGTTCACACATCTCCATTCTGTGACTTCACACACCTCCCTTCTGACTTCACACACTCCCTTCTGTGACTTCACACACCTCCATTGTGAGTTTACCCACTTCCATTCTGTGACTTCACACACCTCCATTCTGTTACTTCACACACCTCCATTCTGTGACTTCACACACATCCATTCTATGACTTCACACACCTCCATTCTATGAATTCAGACACCTCCATTCTGTGACTTCACACACCTCCATTGTATGACTTCACACACCTCTATTTTGTGACTTCACACACCTCCTTTCTGAGTTAACAAAACTCCATTCTATGACTTCACACACCTGCATTGTGACTTCACCCACCTCCATTCTATGAGTTCACACACCAGCATTGTGACTTCACACACCTTCATTATATGACTTCACCCATCTCCATTCTGACTTCACACACCTCCATGCTGTGACTTCACACACCTCCATTCTATGACTTATCACACCTCCATTCTTTTACTTTACACACCTCCATTCTATGACTTCACACACCTCCACTGTGACTTCACAGAACTCCATTCTGTGACTTCACACACCTCCCTCTGTGACTTCACACACCTTCAATCTATGACTTCACACACTTCCAATCTATGACTTCACACACCTCCATTCTATGCCTTCACACACCTGCATTCTGACTTCACACACCTCCATTCTCTGACTTCACATACCTCCATTCTGTGAGTTCACACACCTCCATTCTATGATTTCACACACCTCCATTCTATGACTTCACAGACCTCCATTCTATGACTTCACACACCTCCTTTCTGAGTTCACACACAGCCATTCTGTGACTTCACACACCTACATTGTGACTTCATACACCTCCATTCTATGAGTTCACACACCTCCATTCTGACTTCACACACATCCATTCTATGACTTCACACAGCTCCATTCTGACTTCACACACCTCCATTCTATGACTTCGCACACCTCTATTCTCACTTCACACACCTGCATTCTGTGACTTCACACACCTCCATTCAATGACTTCACAAACCTCCATTCTGTGACTTCACACACCTCCACTCTGTGACTTTACACACCTCCATTCTGTGACTTCACACACCTCCATTCTGTGATTTCACACACAATCCATTCTAGGACTTCAGAAACCTCCATTCTTTGATTTCACACACTTCCATCCTATGACTTCACACACCTCCATTGTGACTTCACACAACTCCATTCTGTGACTTCACACACCTTCATTTCTGTGACTTCACACACCTCCATACTATGACTTCCCCACACCTTCAATCTATGACTTCACACACCTCCATTCTATGACTTCACACGCTTCCAATCTATGACTTCACACACCTCCATTCTATGACTTTACAGATTTTGAATATGTGACTTCACTCACCTCCACTCTATGACTTCACACTTCTCCATTCTATGACTTTCCATTCCTCCTTTCCATGACTTCACCCACCCCGATTCTATGACTTCACACCTCCATTCTGACTTCACACACCTCCATTCTGTTACTTCACACACCTCCATTCTATGAGATCACACACCTCAATTTTGACTTCACACACCTCCATTCTATGACTTCACACACCTCCATTCTATGACTTCACACACCTCCATTCTGTGACTTCACACACCTCCATTCTATGTCTTCACACACCTCCATTGTGACTTCACACACCTCCATTATATGAGTTCACACAACTCCATTCTGACTTCACACACCTCCATTCTATGACTTCACACTCCTCCATTCTGACTTCACACGGCTCCATTCTGTGAATTCACAAAATTCCATTCTAAGATTTCACACAACTCCATACTGTGACTTCACACACCTCCATCTATGACTTCAAACACCTCCATTCTGAGTTCACACACCTCCATTGTGTGACTTCACACACCTCCATTCTGACTTCACACACCTCCCATATATGACTTCACACACGTCCATTCTGTGACTTCGCACACTTCCATTGTGACGTCACACACCTCCATTCTATGAGTTCACACACATCCATTCTAGGACTTCACACTCCTCAATTCTGACATCACACAGCTCCATTCTATGACTTCACAGACCTCGGATCTGTGACTTCACTCACCTCCATTCTATGACTTCACACTCCTCTATTCTATGACTTACCACAACTCCTTTCTATGACTTCACCCACCTCTATTCTATGACTTCACACCTCCATTCTGACTTCACACACCTCCATTCTCTGACTTCACACACCTCCATTCTATGACTTCACACACCTCCATTCTATGACTTCACACACCTGCATTCTGATTTCACACACCTCCATTCTCTGATTTCACACACCCCCATTCTATGACTTCACACACCTCCATTGTGACTTCACACACCTCCATTCTATGAGTTCATACACCTCCATTCTGACTTCACAAACCTCCATTCTGTGACTTCACAGACCTCGGATCTGTGACTTCACTCATCTCCATTCTATGACTTCATACTCCTCTATTCTATGACTTCCCACAACTCCTTTCTATGACTTCACCCACCTCTATTCTATGACTTCACATCTCCATTCTGACTTCACACACCTCCATTCTGTGACTTCACACACCTCCATTCTATGACTTCACACACCTCCATTCTATGACTTCACACACCTTCATTCTTACTTCAGAAACATCCATTCTATGACCTCACACACCTCCATTCTATGACTTCACAAATCTCCATTCTGTGACTTCCCACACCTCCATTCTGAGTTCACACATCTCCATTCTGTGACTTCACACACCTCCCTTCTGACTTCACACACTCCCTTCTGTGACTTCACACACCTCCATTGTGAGTTTACCCACTTCCATTCTGTGACTTCACACACCTCCATTCTGTTACTTCACACACCTCCATTCTGTGACTTCACACACCTCCATTCTGTGATTTCACACACAATCAATTCTATGACTTCACAAACCTCCATTCTTTGATTTCACACACCTCCATCCTATGACTTCACACACCTCCATTGTGACTTCACACAACTCCATTCTGTGACTTCACACACCTCCATTCTCTGACTTCACACACCTCCATACTATGACTTCCCCACAGCTTCAATCTATGACTTCACACACCTCCATTCTATGACTTCACACGCCTCCACTCTATGACTTCACATACCTCCATTCTATGACTTCACACACCTCCATTCTATGACTTCTCACACCTGCATTCTGACTTCACACACCTCCATTCTCTGATTTCACACACCCCCATTCTATGACTTCACACACCTCCATTGTGACTTCTCACACCTCCATTCTATCAGTTCATACACCTCCATTCTGACTTCACAAACCTCCATTCTATGACTTCACAGATTTTGAATATGTGACTTCACTCACCTCCACTCTATGACTTCACACTTCTCCATTCTATGACTTTCCATTCCTCCTTTTCATGACTTCACCCACCCCGATTCTATGACTTCACACCTCCATTCTGACTTCACACACCTCCATTCTGTTACTTCACACACCTCCATTCTATGAGATCACACACCTCAATTTTGACTTCACACACCTCCATTCTATGACTTCACACACCTCCATTCTATGACTTCACACACCTCCATTCTGTGACTTCACACACCTCCATTCTATGTCTTCACACACCTCCATTGTGACTTCACACACCTCCATTATATGAGTTCACACAACTCCATTCTGACTTCACACACCTCCATTCTATGACTTCACACTCCTCCATTCTGACTTCACACGGCTCCATTCTGTGAATTCACAAAATTCCATTCTAAGATTTCACACAACTCCATACTGTGACTTCACACACCTCCATCTATGACTTCAAACACCTCCATTCTGAGTTCACACACCTCCATTGTGTGACTTCACACACCTCCATTCTGACTTCACACACCTCCCATATATGACTTCACACACGTCCATTCTGTGACTTCGCACACTTCCATTGTGACGTCACACACCTCCATTCTATGAGTTCACACACATCCATTCTAGGACTTCACACTCCTCAATTCTGACATCACACAGCTCCATTCTATGACTTCACAGACCTCGGATCTGTGACTTCACTCACCTCCATTCTATGACTTCACACTCCTCTATTCTATGACTTACCACAACTCCTTTCTATGACTTCACCCACCTCTATTCTATGACTTCACACCTCCATTCTGACTTCACACACCTCCATTCTCTGACTTCACACACCTCCATTCTATGACTTCACACACCTCCATTCTATGACTTCACACACCTTCATTCTTACTTCAGAAACATCCATTCTATGACCTCACACACCTCCATTCTATGACTTCACAAATCTCCATTCTGTGACTTCCCACACCTCCATTCTGAGTTCACACATCTCCACTCTGTGACTTCACACACCTACCTTCTGACTTCACACACTCCCTTCTGTGACTTCACACACCTCCATTGTGAGTTTACCCACTTCCATTCTGTGACTTCACACACCTCCATTCTGTTACTTCACACACCTCCATTCTGTGACTTCACACACCTCCATTCTATGACTTCACACACCTCCATTCTATGAATTTAGACACCTCCATTCTGTGACTTCACACACCTCCATTGTATGACTTCACACACCTCTATTCTGTGACTTCACACACCTCCTTTCTGAGTTAACAAAACTCCATTCTATGACTTCACACACATGCATTGTGACTGCACCCACCTCCGTTCTATGAGTTCACACACCAGCATTGTGCCTTCACACACCTTCATTCTATGACTTCACACATCTCCATTCTGACTTCACACACCTCCATGCTGTGACTTCACACACCTCCATTCTATGACTTATCACACCTCCATTCTCTGACTTTACACACCTCCATTCTATGACTTCACACACCTCCACTGTGACTTCACAGAACTCCATTCTGTGACTTCACACACCTCCCTCTGTGACTTCACACACCTTCAATCTATGACTTCACACACTTCCAATCTATGACTTCACACACCTCCATTCTATGCCTTCACACACCTGCATTCTGACTTCACACACCTCCATTCTCTGACTTCACACACCTCCATTCTGTGAGTTCACACACCTCCATTCTATGATTTCACACACCTCCATTCTATGACTTCACAGACCTCCATTCTATGACTTCACACACCTCCTTTCTGAGTTCACACACAGCCATTCTGTGACTTCACACACCTCCATTGTGACTTCATACACCTCCATTCTCTGAGTTCACACACCTCCATTCTGACTTCACACACATCCATTCTATGAATTCACACAGCTCCATTCTGACTTCACACACCTCCATTCTATGACTTCGCACACCTCTATTCTCACTTCACAAACCTGCATTCTGTGACTTCACACACCTCCATTCAATGACTTCACAAACCTCCACTCTGTGACTTTACACACCTCCATTCTGTGACTTCCCACACCTGCATTGTGAATTCACCCACCTCCATTCTATGAGTTCAAACACCAGCATTGTGACTGCACACACCTTCATTCTATGACTTCACACATCTCCATTCTGACTTCACACACCTCCATGCTCTGACTTCACACACCTCCATTCTATGACTTCACACACCTCCATTCTTTGACTTTACACACCTCCATTCTATGACTTCACACACCTCCACTGTGACTTCACAGAACTCCATTCTGTGACTTCACACACCTCCCTCTGTGACTTCACACACCTTCAATCTATGACTTCACACACTTCCAATCTAAGACTTCACACACCTCCATTCTATGCCTTCACACACCTCCATTCTATGACTTCACACACCTCCATTCTTTGACTTTACACACCTCCATTCTATGACTTCACACACCTCCACTGTGACTTCACAGAACTCCATTCTGTGACTTCACACACCTCCCTCTGTGACTTCACACACCTTCAATCTATGACTTCACACACTTCCAATCTAAGACTTCACACACCTCCATTCTATGCCTTCACACACCTGCATTCTGACTTCACACACCTCCATTCTCTGACTTCACACACCTCCATTTTGAGTTCACCCACTTCCATTCTGTGTCTTCACACACCTCCATTCTGTGACTTCACACACCTCCATTATGTGACTTCACACACCTCCATTCTATGACTTCACACACCTCCATTCTATGAATTCACACCCCTCCATTCTGTGACTTCACACACCTCCATTGTATGACTTCACACACCTCCATTCTGTGACTTCACACACCTCCAGTCTCAGTTCCCACACCTCCATTCTGTCACTTCACACACCTCCATTCTGTGACTTCCACACCTCCATTCTATGACTTAACACACCTCCATTCTATGACTTCACACCCCTCCATTCTATGACTTCAAACACCACCATTCTGTGACTTCACACACCTCCATTATATGACTTCACACACCTCCATTCTGTCACTTCACCACCTCCATTATCTGAGTTCACACACCTCCATTCTGACTTCATACACCTCCATTCTGTCTTCACACACCTCCATTCTGTGAGATCACACACCTCCATTCTATGATTTCACACACCTCCATTCTAGGACTTCACAGACCTCCATTGTATGACTTCACACACCTCCTTTCTGAGTTCACACACAGCCATTCTGTGACTTCACACACCTCCATTGTGACTTCATACACCTCCATTCTATGAGTTCACACACCTCCATTCTGACTTCACACACATCCATTCTATGACTTCACACAGCTCCATTCTGACTTTACACACCTCCATCCTATGACTTCGCACACCTCTATTCTCACTTCACACACCTGCATTCTGTGACTTCACACACCTCCATTCAATGACTTCACAAACCTCCATTCTGTGACTTCACACACCTCCACTCTGTGACTTTACACACCTCCATTCTGTGACTTCACACACCTCCATTCTGTGATTTCACACACAATCCATTGTATGACTTCAGAAACCTCCATTCTTTGATTTCACACAATTCCATCCTATGACTTCACACACCTCCATTGTGACTTCACACAACTCCATTCTCTGACTTCACACACCTTCATTTCTGTGACTCCACACACCTCCATACGATGACTTCCCCACACCTTCAATCTATGACTTCACACACCTCCATTCTATGACTTCACACGCTTCCAATCTATGACTTCACACACCTCCATTCTATGACTTCACACACCTCCATTCTATGACTTCACACACCTGCATTCTGATTTCACACACCTCCATTCTCTGATTTCACACACCCCCATTCTATGACTTCACACACCTCCATTGTGACTTCACACACCTCCATTCTATGAGTTCATACACCTCCATTCTGACTTCACAAACCTCCATTCTATGACTTCACAGACTTTGAATATGTGACTTCACTCACCTCCACTGTACGATTTCACACTTCTCCATTCTATGACTTCCCACAACTCCTTTCCATGACTTCACCCTCCCCCATTCTATGACTTCACACCTCCATTCTGACTTCACGCACCTCCATTCTGTGACTTCACACACCTCCATTCTATGAGTTCACACACCTCCATTTTGACTTCACACACCTCCATTCTATGACTTCACACACCTTCATTCTTACTTCAGAAACATCCATTCTATGACTTCACACACCTCCATTCTGTGACTTCACACACCTCCATTCTCTGTCTTCACACACCTCCATTGTGACTTCACACACGTCCATTCTGTGAGTTCACACACCTCCATTCTGACTTCACACACCTCCATTCTATGACTTCACACTCCTCCATTCTGACTTCACACAGCTCCATTCTGTGAATTCACAAAATTCCATTCTATGATTTCACACACCTCCATACTGTGACTTCACACACCTCCATCTATGACTTCAAACACCTCCCTTCTGAGTTCACACACCTCCATTCTGTGACTTCACACACCTCCATTCTGACTTCACACACCTCCAATATATGACTTCACACACCTCCATTCTAGACTTCACACACTTCCATTGTGACGTCACACACCTCCATTCTATGAGTTCACACACATCCATTCTAGGACTTCACACTCCTCAATTCTGACATCACACAGCTCCATTCTATGACTTCACAGAACTCGGATCTGTGACTTCACTCACCTCTCTTCTATGACTTCCCACAACTCCTTTCTATGACTTCACCCACCTCTATTCTATGACTTCACACCTCCATTCTGACTTCACAAACCTCCATTCTGTGACTTCACACACCTCCATTTTATGACTTCTCACACCTCCATTCTATGACTTCACACACCTTCATTCTTACTTCAGAAACATCCATTCTATGACCTCACACACCTCCATTCTATGACTTCACACATCTCCGTTCTGTGACTTCACACACCTCCCTTCTGACTTCACACACCTCCCTTCTGTGACTTCACACACCTCCATTGTGAGTTCACCCACTTCCATTCTGTGACTTCACACACCTCCATTCTGTTACTTCACACACCTCCATTCTGTGACTTCACACACCTGCATTATATGACTTCACACACCTCCATTCTATGAATTCACACACCTCCATTCTGTGACTTCACACACCTCCATTGTATGACTTCACACACCTCTATTCTGTGACTTCACACACCTTCTTTCTGAGTTAACAAAACTCCATTCTATGACTTCACACACCTGCATTGTGAATTCACCCACCTCCATTCTATGAGTTCAAACACCAGCATTGTGACTGCACACACCTTCATTCTATGACTTCACACATCTCCATTCTGACTTCACACACCTCCATGCTCTGACTTCACACACCTCCATTCTATGACTTCACACACCTCCATTCTTTGACTTTACACACCTCCATTCTATGACTTCACACACGTCCACTGTGACTTCACAGAACTCCATTCTGTGACTTCACACACCTCCCTCTGTGACTTCACACACCTTCAATCTATGACTTCACACACTTCCAATCTAAGACTTCACACACCTCCATTCTATGCCTTCACACACCTGCATTCTGACTTCACACACCTCCATTCTCTGACTTCACACACCTCCATTTTGAGTTCACCCACTTCCATTCTGTGTCTTCACACACCTCCATTCTGTGACTTCACACACCTCCATTATGTGACTTCACACACCTCCATTCTATGACTTCACACACCTCCATTCTATGAATTCACACCCCTCCATTCTGTGACTTCACACACCTCCATTGTATGACTTCACACACCTCCATTCTGTGACTTCACACACCTCCAGTCTCAGTTCCCACACCTCCATTCTGTCACTTCACACACCTCCATTCTGTGACTTCCACACCTCCATTCTATGACTTAACACACCTCCATTCTATGACTTCACACCCCTCCATTCTATGACTTCAAACACCACCATTCTGTGACTTCACACACCTCCATTCTATGACTTCACACACCTCCATTCTGTCACTTCACCACCTCCATTATCTGAGTTCACACACCTCCATTCTGACTTCATACACCTCCATTCTGTCTTCACACACCTCCATTCTGTGAGATCACACACCTCCATTCTATGATTTCACACACCTCCATTCTATGACTTCACACACCTTCATTCTTACTTCAGAAACATCCATTCTATGACTTCACACACCTCCATTCTGTGACTTCACACACCTCCATTCTCTGTCTTCACACACCTCCATTGTGACTTCACACACGTCCATTCTGTGAGTTCACACACCTCCATTCTGACTTCACACACCTCCATTCTATGACTTCACACTCCTCCATTCTGACTTCACACAGCTCCATTCTGTGAATTCACAAAATTCCATTCTATGATTTCACACACCTCCATACTGTGACTTCACACACCTCCATCTATGACTTCAAACACCTCCCTTCTGAGTTCACACACCTCCATTCTGTGACTTCACACACCTCCATTCTGACTTCACACACCTCCAATATATGACTTCACACACCTCCATTCTAGACTTCACACACTTCCATTGTGACGTCACACACCTCCATTCTATGAGTTCACACACATCCATTCTAGGACTTCACACTCCTCAATTCTGACATCACACAGCTCCATTCTATGACTTCACAGAACTCGGATCTGTGACTTCACTCACCTCTCTTCTATGACTTCCCACAACTCCTTTCTATGACTTCACCCACCTCTATTCTATGACTTCACACCTCCATTCTGACTTCACAAACCTCCATTCTGTGACTTCACACACCTCCATTTTATGACTTCTCACACCTCCATTCTATGACTTCACACACCTTCATTCTTACTTCAGAAACATCCATTCTATGACCTCACACACCTCCATTCTATGACTTCACACATCTCCGTTCTGTGACTTCACACACCTCCCTTCTGACTTCACACACCTCCCTTCTGTGACTTCACACACCTCCATTGTGAGTTCACCCACTTCCATTCTGTGACTTCACACACCTCCATTCTGTTACTTCACACACCTCCATTCTGTGACTTCACACACCTGCATTATATGACTTCACACACCTCCATTCTATGAATTCACACACCTCCATTCTGTGACTTCACACACCTCCATTGTATGACTTCACACACCTCTATTCTGTGACTTCACACACCTTCTTTCTGAGTTAACAAAACTCCATTCTATGACTTCACACACCTGCATTGTGAATTCACCCACCTCCATTCTATGAGTTCAAACACCAGCATTGTGACTGCACACACCTTCATTCTATGACTTCACACATCTCCATTCTGACTTCACACACCTCCATGCTCTGACTTCACACACCTCCATTCTATGACTTCACACACCTCCATTCTTTGACTTTACACACCTCCATTCTATGACTTCACACACGTCCACTGTGACTTCACAGAACTCCATTCTGTGACTTCACACACCTCCCTCTGTGACTTCACACACCTTCAATCTATGACTTCACACACTTCCAATCTAAGACTTCACACACCTCCATTCTATGCCTTCACACACCTGCATTCTGACTTCACACACCTCCATTCTCTGACTTCACACACCTCCATTTTGAGTTCACCCACTTCCATTCTGTGTCTTCACACACCTCCATTCTGTGACTTCACACACCTCCATTATGTGACTTCACACACCTCCATTCTATGACTTCACACACCTCCATTCTATGAATTCACACCCCTCCATTCTGTGACTTCACACACCTCCATTGTATGACTTCACACACCTCCATTCTGTGACTTCACACACCTCCAGTCTCAGTTCCCACACCTCCATTCTGTCACTTCACACACCTCCATTCTGTGACTTCCACACCTCCATTCTATGACTTAACACACCTCCATTCTATGACTTCACACCCCTCCATTCTATGACTTCAAACACCACCATTCTGTGACTTCACACACCTCCATTCTATGACTTCACACACCTCCATTCTGTCACTTCACCACCTCCATTATCTGAGTTCACACACCTCCATTCTGACTTCATACACCTCCATTCTGTCTTCACACACCTCCATTCTGTGAGATCACACACCTCCATTCTATGATTTCACACACCTCCATTCTAGGACTTCACAGACCTCCATTGTATGACTTCACACACCTCCTTTCTGGGTTCACACACAGCCATTCTGTGACTTCACACACCTCCATTGTGACTTCATACACCTCCATTCTATGAGTTCACACACCTCCATTCTGACTTCACACACATCCATTCTATGACTTCACACAGCTCCATTCTGACTTTACACACCTCCATCCTATGACTTCGCACACCTCTATTCTCACTTCACACACCTGCATTCTGTGACTTCACACACCTCCATTAAATGACTTCACAAACCTCCATTCTGTGACTTCACACACCTCCACTCTGTGACTTTACACACCTCCATTCTGTGACTTCACACACCTCCATTCTGTGATTTCACACACAATCCATTGTATGACTTCAGAAACCTCCATTCTTTGATTTCACACAATTCCATCCTATGACTTCACACACCTCCATTGTGACTTCACACAACTCCATTCTCTGACTTCACACACCTTCATTTCTGTGACTCCACACACCTCCATACGATGACTTCCCCACACCTTCAATCTATGACTTCACACACCTCCATTCTATGACTTCACACGCTTCCAATCTATGACTTCACACACCTCCATTCTATGACTTCACACACCTCCATTCTATGACTTCACACACCTGCATTCTGATTTCACACACCTCCATTCTCTGATTTCACACACCCCCATTCTATGACTTCACACACCTCCATTGTGACTTCACACACCTCCATTCTATGAGTTCATACACCTCCATTCTGACTTCACAAACCTCCATTCTATGACTTCACAGACTTTGAATATGTGACTTCACTCACCTCCACTGTACGATTTCACACTTCTCCATTCTATGACTTCCCACAACTCCTTTCCATGACTTCACCCTCCCCCATTCTATGACTTCACACCTCCATTCTGACTTCATGCACCTCCATTCTGTGACTTCACACACCTCCATTCTATGAGTTCACACACCTCCATTTTGACTTCACACACCTCCATTCTATGACTTCACACACCTTCATTCTTACTTCAGAAACATCCATTCTATGACTTCACACACCTCCATTCTGTGACTTCACACACCTCCATTCTCTGTCTTCACACACCTCCATTGTGACTTCACACACGTCCATTCTGTGAGTTCACACACCTCCATTCTGACTTCACACACCTCCATTCTATGACTTCACACTCCTCCATTCTGACTTCACACAGCTCCATTCTGTGAATTCACAAAATTCCATTCTATGATTTCACACACCTCCATACTGTGACTTCACACACCTCCATCTATGACTTCAAACACCTCCCTTCTGAGTTCACACACCTCCATTCTGTGACTTCACACACCTCCATTCTGACTTCACACACCTCCAATATATGACTTCACACACCTCCATTCTAGACTTCACACACTTCCATTGTGACGTCACACACCTCCATTCTATGAGTTCACACACATCCATTCTAGGACTTCACACTCCTCAATTCTGACATCACACAGCTCCATTCTATGACTTCACAGAACTCGGATCTGTGACTTCACTCACCTCTCTTCTATGACTTCCCACAACTCCTTTCTATGACTTCACCCACCTCTATTCTATGACTTCACACCTCCATTCTGACTTCACAAACCTCCATTCTGTGACTTCACACACCTCCATTTTATGACTTCTCACACCTCCATTCTATGACTTCACCCACCTTCATTCTTACTTCAGAAACATCCATTCTATGACCTCACACACCTCCATTCTATGACTTCACACATCTCCGTTCTGTGACTTCACACACCTCCCTTCTGACTTCACACACCTCCCTTCTGTGACTTCACACACCTCCATTGTGAGTTCACCCACTTCCATTCTGTGACTTCACACACCTCCATTCTGTTACTTCACACACCTCCATTCTGTGACTTCACACACCTGCATTATATGACTTCACACACCTCCATTCTATGAATTCACACACCTCCATTCTGTGACTTCACACACCTCCATTGTATGACTTCACACACCTTTATTCTGTGACTTCACACACCTCCTTTCTGAGTTCACACAACTCCATTCTATGACTTCACACACCTGCATTGTGACTTCACCCACCTCCAATCTATGAGTTCACACACCTGCATTGTGACTTCACACACCTCCATTCTATGACTTCACACGTCTCCCTTCTGACTTCACACACCTCGATGCTGTGACTTCACATACCTCCATTCTATGACTTCACACACCTCCATTCTTTGACTTCACACACCTCCATTCTATGACTTCACACACCTCCACTGTGACTTCACAGAACTCCATTCTGTGACTTCACACACCTCCATTGTGAGTTCACCCACTTCCATTCTGTGTCTTCACACACCTCCATTCTATGACTTCACACACCTGCATTCTGACTTCACACACCTCCATTCTCTGACTTCATACACCTCCATTCTGTGACTTCACACACCTCCATTCTGTAACTTCACACACTTCCAATGTTTGACTTCATACACCTCCATTCCATGACTTCATACACCTCCATTCTATGACTTCAACCACATCCATTCTTTGACTTCACACACCTCCATTTTGACTTCACACACCTCAATTCTGTGACTTCACACACATCCATTCTTTGACTTCACACACCACAATTTTGACTTCACACAAGTCCATTCATTGACTTCACACACCTCCATTCTCTGACTTCACACACCTCCATTTTGACTTCACACACTTCCATTCTGTGACTTCACACACCTCCATTCTATGACTTCACACACCTCCCTTCTATGAATTCACACACCTCCATTCTGTGACTTCATACACCTCCATTGTGAGTTCACCCACTTCCATTCTGTGTCTTCACACACCTCCATTCTGTGACTTCACACACCTCCATTATGTGACTTCACAAACCTCCATTCTGTGACTTCACACACCTCCCTTCTATGAATTCACACCCCTCCATTCTGTGACTTCACACACCTCCATTGTATGACCTCACACACCTCCATTCTGTGACTTCACACACCTCCATTCTCTGTTCACACACCTCCATTCTGTGATTTCACACACCTCCATTCTGTGGCTTCCACACCTCCATTCTATGACTTAACACACCTCCATTCTATGTCTTCACACCCCTCCATTCTATGACTTCACACACCACCATTCTGTGACTTCACACCCCTCCATTCTATGACTTCACACACCTCCATTCTGTTACTTCACCACCTCCATTCTATGACATCACACACCTCCATTCTATGACTTCACACACCTGCATTGTGACTTCACCCACCTCAATTAAATGAGTTCACACACCTGCATTGTGACTTCACACACCTCCATTCTATGACTTCACACATCTCCATTCTGACTTCACACACCTCCATTCTATGATTTCACACACTTCGTTTCTATGACTTCACACACCTCCATTCTATGACTTCACACACCTCGTTTCTGAGTTGACACACCTGCTTTCTCTGATTTCACACACCTCCAATGTGAGTTCACACACCTCCAGTCTATGACTTCACACACCTCCATTCTTTGACATAAAAAACCACCATTCTATGATTTCACACACCTCCATTTTGACTTCACACACCTCCATTCGCTGAGTTCACACACTTCCTTTCTGCCTTCACCTACCTCCATTCTATGACTTCACTTAGCTGCCTTCTGACTTCACACACCTCCATTTGTGAATTCACACACCACAATTTTGACTTCACACACCTCGATTCTGTGACTTCACACACCTCCATTCTGTGACTTCACACACCTCCATTCTGTGACTTCACACACCTCCATTCTGTGACTTCACACACCTCCATTGTTTGACTTCACACAACTCCATTCTTGGACTTCACACACCTCCATTCTTTGACATAAAAAACCACCATTCTATGATTTCACACACCTCCATTTTGACTTCACACACCTCCATTCTATGAGTTCACACACCTCCATTCTTTGAGTTCACACACCTCCATTTTGACTTCACACACCTCCATTCTATGACTTCACACACCTTCATTCCTACTTCAGAAACATCCATTCTATGACTGCACACATCTCCATTCGATCACTTCACACACCTCCATTCTGTATTCACACAGCTCCATTCTATGACGTCACACACCTCCATTCTGTGACTTCACACACTTCCATTCTATGACTTCACACATCTTCATTCTTACTTCACAAACATCCATTCTATGACTTCACACACCTCCATTCTATGACTTCACACACCTCCATTCTGTGACTTCACACACCTGCATTCTATTTCTTCACACACCTCCATTGTGACTTCACACACCTCCATTCTATGAGTTCACACACCTCCATTCTAACTTCACACACCTCCATTCTATGACTTCACACTCCGCCATTCTGACTTCACACTGCTCCATTCTGTGAATTCACAAAACTCCATTCTATGATTTCACACACCTCCATACTATGACTTCACACACCTCCATCTATGACTTCACACACCTCCATTCTGAGTTCACACACCTCAATTCTGTGACTTCACACACCTCCATTCTGACTTCACACACCAATGTATGACTTCACACACCTCCATTCTGTGACTTCACACACTTCCATTGTGACGACACACACCTCCATTCTATGAGTTCACACACCTCCATTCTATGACTTCACACACCTCCATTCTGACTTCACACACCTCCATTCTATGACTTCACAGACCTCGAATCTGTGACTTCACTCACCTCCATTCTATGACTTCACACTGCTCCATTCTATGACTTCCCACACCTCCTTTCTATGACTTCACCCACCTCTATTCTATGACTTCACACCTCGATTCTGACTTCAGATACCTCCATTCTGTGACTTCACACACCTCCATTCTGA
Source organism: Megascapheus bottae (assembly GCA_024803745.1). Lineage (NCBI taxonomy): Eukaryota > Metazoa > Chordata > Mammalia > Rodentia > Geomyidae > Megascapheus > Megascapheus bottae. Next base: position 249,861 of record JANJXV010000163.1, on the reverse strand, counting down.
GCTCACACAACTCCATTCGGTGAATTCACACACCTCCATTCTTTGATTTCACACACCTCCATCCTATGACTTCACAAACCTCCATTGTGACTTCACACAACTCCATTATGACTTCACACACCTACTTCTATGAGTTCACACACCTCCATTTTGATTTCACACACCTCCATTCTGTGACTTCACACACCTCCATTCTGTGACTTCACACACCTCCATACTATGACTTCCCCACACCTTCAATGTATGACTTCACACACCTCCATTCTATGACTTCACACGCTTCCAATCTATGACTTCACACACCTCCATTCTATGACTTCACACACCTCCATTCTATGACTTCACACACCTGCATTCTGACTTCACACACCTCCATTCTCTGATTTCACACACCTCCATTCTATGACTTCACACACCTCCATTCTGTAACTTCACACGCTTCCAATGTTTGACTTCACAAACCTCCATTCCATGACTTCATACACCTCCAGTCTATGACTTCACACATATCCATTATTTGACTTAACACAACTCCATTGTGACTTCACACACCTCCATTCTGTGACTTCACACACCTGCATTTGTGATTTCACACACCACAATTTTGACTTCACACACGTCCATTCTTTGACTTCACACACCGCCATTCTCTGACTTCACACACCTCCATTTTGACTTCACACACATCCATTCTATCACTTCACACACTTCCATTGTCTGACTTCACACACCTCCATTCTATGAATTCACACACCTCCATTGTGAATTCACACAACTCTATTCTCTGACTTCACACACCTGCCTTCTGTGACTTCACACACCTCCATTCTTTGACTTCACACCTCCATTCTATGACTTCACACCTCCATTCTATGACTTCACACACCAACATTTATGACGTCACACACCTCCATTCTGTGACTTCACACACCTCCATTCTGACATCACACACCTACATTCTATGACTTCACACACTTCCATTCTATGACCTCACACACCTCCATTCTGTGACTTCACCTACCTCCATTGTGAGGTCATAAACCTCCATTCTGTGACTTCACACACCTTGAATCTCTGACTTCACACACCTCCATTCTACGATTTCACACACCTCCATTCTGTGACTTAACACATCTCCATTTTATGACTTCACACACCTCCATTCTGTGACTTCACACACCTGTATTCTGAATTCACACACCTCCATTCTGTGACTTCACTCACCTCCATTATATGACTTCACACACCTCCATATTGTGACTTCACACACCTCCATTCTATGACTTCACACACCTCCATTCTATGACTTCACACACCTACATTGTGACTTCACACAGCTACGTTCTATCAGTTCACACACATGCATTGTGACTTCACACACGTCCATTCTCTGACTTCACACACGTCCATTCTGAATTCACACACCTCCATTCTGACTTCACACACCTCAATTCTGTGACTTCACACACCTCCATTCTATGACTTCACATACCTCATTTCTAAGTTGACACACCTCCATTTTGTGACTTCACATACCTCTAATCTAACTTCACACACCTCCATTCTATGACTTCACAGACTTCCATTCTGTGACTTCAAAAACCACCATTCTATGACTTCACACATCTCCATTGTGACTTCACACACCTTCATTCTATGAGTTCACACAGCTCCATTCTGACTTCACACACCTCCATTCTATGACTTCGCACACCTCTATTCTGACTTCACACATCTCCATTCTGTGACTTCACATTCCTCCATTCTTTGCCTTCACACCCCTCCATTCTGTGCCTTGAAACACCTCCACTCTGTGACTTTACACACCTCCATTCTGTGACTTCACACACCTCCCTTCTGTGACTTCACACACTTCCATTCTATGACTTCACACACCTCCATTCTAAGACTTCACACACTTCCATTCTATGACTTCACAAACCTCCATTATGTGACTTCACACACCTGCATTCTATGACTTCACACACCTTCATTCTTACTTCAGCAACATCCATTCTATGACTTCATACACCTCCATTCTATGACTTCACAAACCTCCATTCTGTGACTTCACACACCTCCATTCTGGGTTCACACACCTCCATTCTGTGACTTCACACACCTCCATTCTGACTTCACACACCTCCATTCTATGACTTCACACACTTCCATTCTATGACTTCACACACCTCCATTCTGTGACTTCACACACCTCCTCTCTGAGTTCACACACCTCCATTCTGTGTCTTCACACACCTCCATTCTGTGACTTCAGATAGCTCCTTCTGTGACTTCACACACATTCATTCTGTGACTTCACACACCTCCATTCACTGACTTCACACACCTTGTTTCTGAGTTGACACACCTCCCTTCTGTGATTTCACACACCTCCAATCTGAGTTCACACACCTCCATTCTATGACTTCACACACCTCCATTCTTTGACATCAAAAACCACCATTCTATAACTTCACACACCTCCATTATGACCTCACACACCTCCATTCTACGAGTTCACACACTTCCATTCTGCCTTCAACCACCTCCATTCTATGAGTTCACTCAGCTCCATTCTGACTTCACACACCTCCATTTGTGAATTCACACACCAAAATTTTGACTTCATACACCTCCATTCTGTGACTTCACACACCTCCATTCTTGGACTTCACACACCTCCATTCCATGACTTCACACACCTCCATTCTTTGAGTTCACAAACCTCCATTTTGACTTCACACACCTCCATTCTATGACTTCACACACCTTCATTCCTACTTCAGAAACATCCATTCTATGACTGCACACAACTCCATTCTATGACTTCACACACCTCCATTCTGAATTCACACAGCTCCATTCTATGACGTCACACACCTCCATTCTGTGACTTCACACACTTCCATTCTATGACTTCACACACCTTCATTCTTACTTCACAAACATCCATTCTATGACTTCACACACCTCCATTCTATGACTTCACACACCTCCATTCTGTGACTTCACACACCTCCATTCTAAGTCTTCTCACACCTCCATTATGACTTCACACACCTCCATTCTATGAGTTCACACACCTCTATTCTATCACTTCACACTCCGCCATTCTGACTTCACACTCCTCCATTCTGTGAATTCACAAAACTCCATTCTATGATTTCACACAACTCCATATTATGACTTCACACACCTCCATCTATGACTTCACACACCTCCATTCTGACTTCACAGACCAATGTATGTCTTCACACACCTCCATTCTGTGACTTCACACACTTCCATTGTGACATCACACACCTCCATTCTATGAGTTCACATACCTCCATTCTATGACTTCACACACCTCCATTCTGACTTCACACACCTCTATTCTATGACTTCACAGACCTCGAATGTGTGACTTCACTCACCTCCACTCTATGACTTCACACTGCTCCATTCTATGACTTCCCACACCTCCTTTCTATGACTTCACCCACCTCTATTAGATGACTTCACACCTCCATTCTGACTTCAGATACCTCCATTCTGTGACTTCACACACCTCCATTCTATGACTTCACACCCCTCCATTCTATGACTCCACACACCTTCATTCTTACATCAGAAACATCCATTCTATGACCTCACACAACTCCATTCTATGACTTCACAAACATCCATTCTGTGAATTCACACACCTCCATTCTGAGTTCACACAACTCCATTCGGTGACTTCACACACCTCCATTCTTACTTCACAAACCTCCATTCTATGACTTCACACACTTCCATTCTATGACTTCACACACCTCCGTTCTGTGACTTCTCACACCTCCATTCTGAGTTCACACACCTCCATTCTGTGACTTCACACCTCCATTCTGACTTAACACACCTCCAAAATGTGACTTCACACACCTCCATTCTATGAGTTCACACACCACCATTTTGACTTCACACACCTCCATTCTATGACTTCACACACCTTCATTCTGACTTCAGAAACATCCATTCTATGACTTCACACACCTCCATTCTATGACTTCACACACCTCCATCCTGTGACTTCACCCACCACCATTCCGTGACTTCACACACCTCCATTCTGTGACTTCACACACCTCCATTCCCTGACTTCACACACCTCCATTCTGTGACTTCACACACCTCCATTGTGACTTCACACACCTCCATTCTAAGAGTTCACACACCTCCATTCTGACTTCAAATACCTCCATTCGATGACTTCACACACCTCCATTGTGACTTCACACACCTCCATTCTATGAGTTCACACACCTCCATTCTGACTTCACTAACCTCCATTCTATGACTTCACAGACTTTGAATATGTGACTTCACTCACCTCCACTCTACGACTTCACACTTCTCCATTCTATGACTTCCCACACCTCCTTTCCATGACTTCACCCACCCCCATTCTATGACTTCACACCTCCATTCTGACTTAACACACCTCCAAAATGTGACTTGACACACCTCCATTCTATGAGTTCACACACCACCATTTTGACTTCACACACCTCCATTCTATGACTTCACACACCTTCATTCTGACTTCAGAAACATCCATTCTATGACTTCACACACCTCCATTCTATGACTTCACACACCTCCATCCTGTGATTTCACCCACCACCATTCTGTGACTTCACACACCTCCATTCTCCGACTTCAAACCCTTCCAATTTGACTTCACATACCTGCATTCTCTGACTTCACAAACCTCCATTCTGTGACTTCACCCACCTCCATTCTGTGACTTCACACACCTCTATTCTATGACTTCACACACTTCCATTGTGACGTCACACACCTCCATTCTATGAGTTCACACACCTCCGTTCTGACTTCACACACCTCCATTCTATTACTTCACACACCTCCATTCTGAATTCACACAGCTCATTTCTGTGATTTCACCCACCACCATTCTGTGACTTCACACACCTCCATTCTCCGACTTCACACCCCTCTAATTTGACTTCACATACCTCCATTCTCTGACATCACACACCTTCATTCTTACTTCAGAAACATCCATTCTATGACTTCACACACCTCCATTCTATGACTTCACACACCTCCATTCTGTGACTTCACCCACCACCATTCTGTGACTTCACACACCTCCATTCTCCGACTTCACACCCCTCCAATTTGACTTCACATACCTCCATTCTCTGACTTCACAAACCTCCATTCTGTGACTTCACCCACCTCCATTCTGTGACTTCTCACACCTCCATTCTGAGTTCACACACCTCCATTCTGTGACTTCACACACCTCCATTCCGTGACTTCACACACCTCAATTCTGTGACTTCACACACCTCCATTCTGTGACTTCACACACCTCCATTCTGTGACTTCACACACCTCCATTGTGACTTCACACAAATCCATTCTATGAGTTCACACACCTCCATTCTGTGACTTCACACACCTCTATTCTATGACCTCGCTCACCCTCATTCTATGATTTCACACACCTCCATTCTATGACTTCACACATCCATTTTGATTTCACACACCTCCAATATATGACTTCAAACACCTCAATTCTGTGACTTCACACAACTCCATCCTGTGACTTCACCCACCACCATTCCTTGACTTCACACACCTCCATTCTGTGACTTCACACACCTCCATTCCCTGACTTCACACACCTCCATTCTGTGACTTCACACACCTCCATTGTGACTTCACACACCTCCATTCTAAGAGTTCACACACGTCCATTCTGACTTCAAATACCTCCATTCGATGACTTCACACACCTCCATTGTGACTTCACACACCTCCATTCTATGAGTTCACACACCTCCATTCTGACTTCACTAACCTCCATTCTATGACTTCACAGACTTTGAATATGTGACTTCACTCACCTCCACTCTACGACTTCACACTTCTCCATTCTATGACTTCCCACACCTCCTTTCCATGACTTCACCCACCCCCATTCTATGACTTCACACCTCCATTCTGACTTAACACACCTCCAAAATGTGACTTGACACACCTCCATTCTATGAGTTCACACACCACCATTTTTACTTCACACACCTCCATTCTATGACTTCACACACCTTCATTCTGACTTCAGAAACATCCATTCTATGACTTCACACACCTCCATTCTATGACTTCACACACCTCCATCCTGTGATTTCACCCACCACCATTCTGTGACTTCACACACCTCCATTCTCCGACTTCAAACCCTTCCAATTTGACTTCACATACCTGCATTCTCTGACTTCACAAACCTCCATTCTGTGACTTCACCCACCTCCATTCTGTGACTTCACACACCTCTATTCTATGACTTCACACACTTCCATTGTGACGTCACACACCTCCATTCTATGAGTTCACACACCTCTGTTCTGACTTCACACACCTCCATTCTATTACTTCACACACCTCCATTCTGAATTCACACAGCTCATTTCTGTGATTTCACCCACCACCATTCTGTGACTTCACACACCTCCATTCTCCGACTTCACACCCCTCTAATTTGACTTCACATACCTCCATTCTCTGACATCACACACCTTCATTCTTACTTCAGAAACATCCATTCTATGACTTCACACACCTCCATTCTATGACTTCACACACCTCCATTCTATGACTTCACACACCTCCATTCTGTGACTTCACCCACCACCATTCTGTGACTTCACACACCTCCATTCTCCGACTTCACACCCCTCCAATTTGACTTCACATACCTCCATTCTCTGACTTCACAAACCTCCATTCTGTGACTTCACCCACCTCCATTCTGTGACTTCTCACACCTCCATTCTGAGTTCACACACCTCCATTCTGTGACTTCACACATCTCCATTCCGTGACTTCACACACCTCAATTCTGTGACTTCACACACCTCCATTCTGTGACTTCACACACCTCCATTCTGTGACTTCACACACCTCCATTGTGACTTCACACAAATCCATTCTATGAGTTCACACACCTCCATTCTGTGACTTCACACACCTCTATTCTATGACCTCGCTCACCCTCATTCTATGATTTCACACATCTCCATTCTATGACTTCACACATCCATTTTGATTTCACACACCTCCAATATATGACTTCAAACACCTCAATTCTGTGACTTCACACACCTCCAATATATGACTTCATACACTCCATTCTGTGACTCCACACACCTCTACTCTATGACTTCACACACTTCCATTCTATGACTTCACACACCTCCATTCTGTGACTTTACACACCTCCATTCTGAGTTCACACACCTCCATTCTTTGACGTCACACACCTCCATTCTGTGACTTCACTCACCTCCATTCCCTGACGTCACACACCTCCATTGTGACTTCACACACCTCCATTCTATGAGTTCACACACCTACATTCTGTCTTCAAATACCTCCATTCTGTGACTTCACACACCTCCATTCTCACTTCAAACACCTCCATTCGATAACTTCACACACCTCCATTCTGACTTCACAAACCTCCATTCTATGACTTCACAGAATTTGAATATGTGACTTCACTCACCTCCACTCTATGACTTCACATTTCTCCATTCTATGACTTCCCACACCTCCTTTCCATGACTTCACCCACCCCCATTCTATGAATTCACACCTCCATTCTGACTTCACACACCTCCACTCTGTGACTTCACACACCTCCATTCTATGAGTTCACACACCACCATTTTGACTTCACACACCTATATTCTATGACTTCACATACCTTCATTCTTACTTCAGAAACATCCATTCTATGACTTCACACACCTCCATTCTATGACTTCACACACCTCCATTCTATGACTTCACACACCTCCATTCTGTGACTTCACGCACCACCATTCTGTGACTTCACACACCTCCATTCTTCGACTTCACACCCCTCCAATTTGACTTCACATACCTCCATTCTCTGACTTCACAAACCTCCATTCTGTGACTTCACCCACCTCCATTCTGTGACTTCACACACCTCCATTCTATTACTTCACACACCTCCATTCTGAATTCACACAGCTCAATTCTGTGACTTCACAAAACTCCATTCTATGATTTCACACACCTCCATACTATGACTTCACACAACTCCATCTATGACTTTACACACCTCCATTCTGACTTCACACACCTCTATTCTATGACTTCGCACACCTCAATTCTGACATAACACACCTCCATTCTATGGCTTCACAGACCTCGAATCTGTGACTTCACTCACCTGCACGCTATGACTTCACACTCCTCCATTCTATAACTTCCCACACCTCCTTTCTATGACTTCACCCACCTCCAATCTATGACTACACACCTCCATTCTCACTTCACACACATCCATTCTGTAACTTCACACACCTCCATTCTATGACTTCACACACCTTCATTTTTCCTTCAGAAACATCCATTCTATGACCTCACACACCTCCATTCTATGACTTCACAAACCTCCCTTCTGTGACTTCACACACCTCCATTCTGAGTTCACACACCTCCATTCTGTGACTTCACACACCTCCATTCTATGACCTCACACACCCTCATTCAATGATTTCACACACCTCCATTCTATGAATTCACACATCCATTTTGACTTCACACACCTCTAATATATGACTTCAAACACCTCAATTCTGTGACTTCACACACCTCCATTCAATGACTTCACACACTTCGATTCTATGATTTCACATACCTCCATGCTATGACTTCACACACCTCCATTCTGTGACTTCACACACCTCCATTCTGAGTTCACAGACCTCCATTCTGTGACTTCACAAACCTCCATTCTATGATTTCACACACCTCCATTCTATGACTTCACACTCCTCCATTTTATGACGTCACACACCTCCATTTTGACTCCTCACACCTCCATTCTGTGACTTCACACACCTACATTCTATGTCTTCACACACTTCCATTGTGACGTCACACACCTCCATTCTATGAGTTCACACACCTCCATTCTATGATTTCACACACCTCCATTCTGACTTCACACACCTCCATTCTATGACTTCACAGACCTCGAATATGTGACTTCAATCAGCTCCACTACATGACTTCACACTTCTCCATTCTATGACTTCCCACACCTCCTTTCTATGACTTCACCCACCTCTATTTTATGAGTTCACACACCTCCATTCTGTGACTTCACACACCTCTATTCTATGACCTAACTCACCCTCATTCTATGATTTCACACACCTCCATTCTATTACTTCACACACCTCCATTCTGAGTTCACAGACCTCCATTCTGTGACTTCACAAACCTCCATTCTATGATTTCACACACCTCCATTCTATGACTTCACCCACCTCCATTCTATGACTTCATACTTCCATATTGACTTCACACACCTCCATTCTGTGACTTCACACACCTCCAATATATGACTTCACACACCTCCATTCTATGATTCACACACCTCCATTCTATGACTTCACATACCTCCATTCTGTGACTTCACACACCTCCATTCTATGACTTCACACACCTTCATTCTTACTTCACAAACATACATTCTATGACTTCACACACCTCCATTCTATGACTTCACAAACCTCCATTCGGTGACTTCACACATCTCCATTCTGACTTCACACACATCAATTCTATGACTTCACACACCTCCATTCTATGACTTCACACACTTCCATTCTTTGACTTCACACACCTCCATTCTGTGTTCACACACCTCAATTCTGTGACTTCACACACCTCCATTCTGACTTCACACACCTCCATTCTATGACTTCACACACCTGCATTCTATGACTTCACACACCTCCATTCTGTGACTTCACACACCTCCATTCTGACTTCACACAGCTCCATTCTATGAATTTGCACACCTCCATTCTTTGACGTCACACACCTCCATTCTATGACTTCACACACCTATATTATTACATTACAAACATCCATTCTATAACTTCACACAACTTCATTCTATGACTTTACACACCTCCATTCTGTGATTTCACATACCTCCATTCTATGATTTCACACACCTCCATTCTGTGACTTCACACACCTCCATTCTATGACTTCACACACTTCCATTCTGTGACTTCACACACCTCCATTCTATGAGTTCAAACACCTCCATTCTGAATTCACACAGCTCCATTCTGTGACTTCACAAAACTCCATTCTATGATTTTACACACCTCCATACTATGACTTCACACAACTCCATCTATGACTTCACACACCTCCATTCTGACTTCACACACCTCCATTCTATGACTTCACAGACCTCGAATCTGTGACTTCACTCACCTGCACTCTATGACTTCATACTCCTCCATTCTATGACTTCCCACACCTTCTTTCTATGACTTCACCCACCTCCAATCTATGACTACACACCTCCATTCTGACTTCACACACCTCCATTCTGTGACTTCACACACCTCCATTCTATGACTTCACACACCTTTATTTTTACTTCAGAAACATCCATTCTATGACTTCACATACCTCCATTCTATGACTTCACAAACCTCCATTCGGTGACTTCACATATCTCCATTCTGACTTCACACACCTCCATTCTATGACTTCACACACTTCCATTCTATGACTTCACACACCTCCATTCTGTGACTTCACAAACCTCCATTCTGAGTCACACACCTCCATTCTGTGACTTCACACACCTCCATTCTGTGACTTCACACACCTCCATTGTGTGACTTCACACACCTCCATTCCATGACTTCACACACCTCCATTTTATGACTTCACACACCTCCATTCTTTGACTTCACACACCTAAATTCTGAGATGACACACCTCCATTCTGTGACTTCACACACCTACATTCTGACTTCACACAGCTCCATTCTATGAATTTGCACACCTCCATTCTTTGACGTCACACACCTCCATTCTATGACTTCACACACCTCAATTCTGTAACTTCACACACCTCCATTCTATGACTTCATACCGTCAATTCTGTGACCTCACACACCTCCATTCTATGACTTCACACACTTCCATTCTATGACTTCACCCACCTACATTCTGTGACTTTACACACCTCCATTCTGAGTTCACACACCTCCATTCTGTGACATCACACACCTCCATTCTGTGACTTCCCACACCTCCATTCTGTGACTTCATTCACCTCCATTCTATGACTTCACACAATTCCATTCTATGACTTCACCCACCTCCATTCTATGACTTCACACACCTCCAATCTAGGACTTCCCACACCTGCATTCTGACTTCACACACCTCCATTCTAGGACTTCACACACCTCCATTCTATGACTTCACACACTTCCATTCTATGACTTCACACAGCTCCATTCTATGACTTCACACACCTCCATTCCATGACTTCCCACACCTGCATTCTGACTTCACACACCTCCATTCTAGGACTTCACACATCTTCTTTCTGTAACTTCCCACACTTCCAATGTTTGACTTCACAAAACTCCATTCCATGACTTCACACACCTCCATTCTATGAGTTCACACACCTCCATTCTTTGACTTCACACACCTCCATTTTGACTTCACACACCTACATTCTGTGATTTCACACACCTCCATTTGTGACTTCACACACGACCATTTTGATTTCACACACCTCCATTCTGTCTTAAAATACCTCCATTCTATGACTTCACACACCTCCATTGTGACTTCACACACCTCCATTCTATGAGTTCACACACCTCCATTCTGACTTCACAAACCTCCATTCTATGACTTCACAGACTTTGAATATGTGACTTCACTCACCTCCACTCTATGACTTCACACTTCTCCATTCTATGACTTCCCACACCTCTTTTCCATGACTTCACCCACCCCCATTCTATGACTTCACACCTCCATTCTGACTTCACACACCTCCATTCTGTGACTTCACACACCTCCATTCTATGAGTTCACACACCACCATTTTGACTTCACACACCTCCATTCTATGACTTCACATACCTTCATTCTTACTTCAGAAACATCCATTCTATGACTTCACACACCTCCATTCTATGACTTCACACACCTCCATTCTATGACTTCACCCACCTCCATTCTGTGACTTCACACACCTCCAATACATGACTTCACACACCTCCATTCTATGATTCACACACCTCCATTCTATGACTTCACATACCTCCATTCTGTGACTTCACACACCTCCATTCTATGACTTCACACACCTTCATTCTTACTTCACAAACATACATTCTATGACTTCACACACCTCCATTCTATGACTTCACAAACCTCCATTCGGTGACTTCACACATCTCCATTCTGACTTCACACACATCAATTCTATGACTTCACACACCTCCATTCTATGACTTCACACACTTCCATTCTTTGACTTCACACACCTCCATTCTGTGTTCACACACCTCAATTCTGTGACTTCACACACCTCCATTCTGACTTCACACACCTCCATTCTATGACTTCACACACCTGCATTCTATGACTTCACACACCTCCATTCCTTGACTTCACACACCTAAATTCTGAGTTGACACACCTCCATTCTGTGACTTCACACACCTCCATTCTGACTTCACACAGCTCCATTCTATGAATTTGCACACCTCCATTCTTTGACGTCACACACCTCCATTCTATGACTTCACACACCTATATTATTACATTACAAACATCCATTCTATAACTTCACACAACTTCATTCTATGACTTTACACACCTCCATTCTGTGATTTCACATACCTCCATTCTATGATTTCACACACCTCCATTCTGTGACTTCACACACCTCCATTCTATGACTTCACACACTTCCATTCTGTGACTTCACACACCTCCATTCTATGAGTTCAAACACCACCATTGTGAATTCACACAGCTCCATTCTGTGACTTCACAAAACTCCATTCTATGATTTCACACACCTCCATACTATGACTTCACACAACTCGATCTATGACTTCACACACCTCCATTCTGACTTCACACACCTCCATTCTATGACTTCACAGACCTCGAATCTGTGACTTCACTCACCTGCACTCTATGACTTCATACTCCTCCATTCTATGACTTCCCACACCTTCTTTCTATGAATTCACCCACGTCCAATCTATGACTACACACCTCCATTCTGACTTCACACACCTCCATTCTGTGACTTCACACACCTCCATTCTATGACTTCACACACCTTCATTTTTACTTCAGAAACATCCATTCTATGACTTCACATACCTCCATTCTATGACTTCACAAACCTCCATTCGGTGACTTCACATATCTCCATTCTGACTTCACACAACTCCATTCTATGACTTCACACACTTCCATTCTATGACTTCACACACCTCCATTCTGTGACTTCACAAACCTCCATTCTGAGTCACACACCTCCATTCTGTGACTTCACACACCTCCATTCTGTGACTTCACACACCTCCAATCTGAGTTCACACACCTCGGTTCTGACTTCACACACTTTCATTCTGTGACTTCACACACCTCCATTCTGTGACTTCACACACCTCAATTCTGTGATTTCACACACCTCCTTTATGACTTCACACACATCCATTCTATGACTTCACACACCTCCATTCTATGACTTCACACACCTCAATTCTGTGACTTCACACACCTCCATTCTGAGTTCACACACCTCCATACTGTGACTTCACACACCTCCAATCTGACTTCACACAGCTCCATTCTATGACTTCACACACCTCCATCCTGTGACTTCACACAACTCCATTCTGAGTTCAAACACCTCCGTTCTGTGACTTACCACACCTCCATTCGATGAATTCACACACCTCCATTCTATGACTTCACACACCTCCATTCTATGACTTCACACACCTCCATTCTGTGACTTCACACACTTCCAATATGACTTCACACACAACCATTCTATGACTTCACACACCTCCATTCTATGACTTCACACACCTCCATTCTGTGACTTCACACACCTCATTATGACTTCACACACATCTATTCTATGACTTCACACACCTCCATTCTATGACTTCACACACCTCAATTCTGTGACTTCACACACCTCCATTCTGAGTTCACACACCTCCATTCTGTGACTTCACACACCTCCAATCTGACTTCACACAGCTCCATTGTATGACTTCACACACCTCCTTTCTGTGACTTCACACACCTCCATTCTGAGTTCAAACACCTCAGTTCTGTAACTTAACACACCTCCATTCTGTGACTTCACACACCTCCAATCTGACTTCACACAGCTCCATTCTATGACTTCACACACCTTCATTCTGTCACTTCACACACCTCCATTATGACTTCACACACTTCCAATCTGAGTTCACACACCTCGGTTCTGTCTTCCCACTCTTTCATTCTATGACTTCACACACCTCCATTCTGTGACTCCACACACCTCAATTCTGTGACTTCACACACCTCCATTATGACTTCACACACATCCATTCTATGACTTCACACACCTCCATTCTATGACTTCACACACCTCCTTTCTGTGACTTCACACAACTCCATTCTGAGTTCACACACCTCCATTCTGTGACTTCACACACCTCCAATCTGCCTTCACACAGCTACATTCTATGACTTCACACACCTCCATTCTGTGACTTCAAACACCTCCATTTTGAGTTCAAACACCTCCGTTCTGTGACTTAACACACCTCCATTCGATGAATTCACACACCTCCATTCTATGACTTCACACACCTCCATTCTATGACTTCAAACACCTCCATTCTGTGACTTCACACACCTCCATTATGACTTCACACACATCCATTCTATGACTTCACACACCTCCATTCTATGACTTCACACACCTCCATTCTATTAATTCACACACCTCCATTCTGTGACTTCACACAACTCCATTCTATGACTTCCCACACCTCCATTCTGCGACTTCACACACCTCCATTCTGAGTTCACAAAACTCCATTCTGTGACTTAACGCACCTTCATTCTGTGACTTCACACACCTCCATTCTATGAGTTCACACACCTCCATTCTATGACTTCACACACCTCCAGTCTTTGAATTCACACCCCTCCATTCTGTGACTTCACACACCTCCATTCTATAACTTCACACACCTCCATTGTCACTTCCCACACCTCCAATCTGAGTTCACACACCTCGGTTCTGACTTCACACACTTTCATTCTGTGACTTCACACACCTCCATTCTGTGACTTCACACACCTCAATTCTATGACTTCCCACACCTCCATTATGACTTCACACACATCCATTCTATGACTTCACACACCTCCATTCTATGACTTCACACACCTCCATTCTGTGACTTCATGCACCTCCATTCTGAGTTCACACACCTCCATTCTGTGACTTCACACACCTCCAATCTGACTTCACACAGCTCCATTCTATGACTTCACACACCTCCATCCTGTGACTTCACACAACTCCATTCTGAGTTCAAACACCTCCGTTCTGTGACTTACCACACCTCCATTCGATGAATTCACACACCTCCATTCTGTGACTTCTCACACCTCCAATATGACTTCACACACATCCATTCTATGACTTCACACACCTCCATTCTATGACTTCACACACCTCCATTCTGTGACTTCACACACCTCATTATGACTTCACACACATCTATTCTATGACTTCACACACCTCCATTCTATGACTTCACACACCTCAATTCTGTGACTTCACACACCTCCATTCTGAGTTCACACACCTCCATTCTGTGACTTCACACACCTCCAATCTGACTTCACACAGCTCCATTCTATGACTTCACACACCTCCATTCTGTGACTTCACACACGTCCATTCTGAGTTCAAACACCTCAGTTCTGTGACTTAACACACCTCCATTCTGTGACTTCACACACCTCCAATCTGACTGCACACAGCTCCATTCTATGACTTCACACACCTTCATTCTGTCACTTCACACACCTCCATTATGACTTCACACACCTCCAATCTGAGTTCACACACCTCGGTTCTGACTTCCCACTCTTTCATTCTATGACTTCACACACCTCCATTCTGTGACTTCACACACCTCAATTCTGTGACTTCACACACATCCATTATGACTTCACACACATCCATTCTATGACTTCACACACCTCCATTCTATGACTTCACACACCTCCTTTCTGTGACTTCACACACCTCCATTCTGAGTTCACACACCTCCATTCTGTGACTTCACACACCTCCAATCTGCCTTCACACAGCTACATTCTATGACTTCACACACCTCCATTCTGTGACTTCAAACACCTCCATTCTGAGTTCAAACACCTCCGTTCTGTGACTTAACACACCTCCATTCGATGAATTCACACACCTCCATTCTATGACTTCACACACCTTCATTCTGTGACTTCACACACCTCCATTATGACTTCACACACATCCATTCTATGACTTCACACACGTCCATTCTATGACTTCACACACCTCCATTCTGTGACTTCACACACCTCCATTATGACTTCACACACATCCATTCTATGACTTCACACACCTCCATTCTATGACTTCACACACCTCCATTCTGAGTTCAAACACCTCCGTTCTGTGACTTCACACACCTCCATTCTGAGTTCACACACCACCATTCTGTGACTTCACACACCTCCATTCTGACTTCACACAGCTCCATTCTATGACTTCACACACCTCCATTCTGTGCCTTCGCACACCTCCATTCTATGACTTAACACACCTTCATTCTTACTTAACAAACATCCATTCTATGACTTCACACACCTCCATTCTACGACTTCACACAACTCCATTCTATGACTTCACACACCTCCATTCTGTGACGTCACACACCTCAATTCTGTGACTTCACACAACTCCATTATGACTTCACATACATCCATTCTATGACTTCAAACACCTCCATTCTCTGACTTCACACACCTCCATTCTGAGTTCACACACCTCCACTCTGTGACTTCACACACCTCCAATCTGACTTCACACAGCTCCATTCTATGACTTCACACACCTCCATTCTGTGACTTCACAAACCTCCATTCTGTGACTTCACACCTCCATTCTGTGACTTCACACACCCCCATTCTGAGTTCACACACCTCAATTCCGTGACATCACACACCTCAATTCTCATTTCACACACCTCCATTCTTTGACTTCACACACCTCCATTGTGAGTTCACACACCTCCATTCTTTGACTTCGCACACCTCCATTGTGAGTTCACACACCTCCATTCTGTGACTTCACACAAATCCATTCTATGACTTCCCACACCTCCATTCTGTGACTTCACACACCTCCATTCTGAGTTCACAAACCTCCATTCTGTGGCTTAACGCACCTTCATTCTGTGACTTCACACATCTCCATTCTATGAGTTCACACACCTCCATTCTATGACTTCACACACCTCCAGTCTTTGACTTCACACCCCTCCATTCTGTGACTTCACACACCTCCATTCTATAACTTCACACACCTCCATTGTGACTTCCCACACCTCCAATCTGAGTTCACACACCTCGGTTCTGACTTCACACACTTTCATTCTATGACTACACACACCTCCATTCTGTGACTTCACACACCTCAATTCTGTGACTTCACACGCCTCCATTATGACTTCACACACCTCCATTCTATGACTTCACAGACCTCCATTCTATGACTTTACACGCCTAGATTCTGTGACTTCACACACCTCCATTCTGAGTTCACACACCTCCATTCTGTGACTTAACACACCTCCATTCTGTGACTTCACACACCTCCATTCTCAGTTCACACACCTCCATTCTGTGACTTCACACACCTCCATTCTGACTTCACACAGCTCCATTCTATGACTTCACACACCTCCATTCTGTGCCTTCACACACCTCCATTCTATGACTTAACACACCTTCATTCTTACTTAACAAACATCCATTCAATGACTTCACACACCTCCATTCTATGACTTCACACACCTCCATTCTATGACTTCACACACCTCCATTCTGTGACTTCACACACCCCAATTCTGTGACTTCACACACCTCCATTATGACTTCACACACATCCATTCTATGACTTTACACACCTCCATTCTATGACTTCACACACCTGCATTCTGTGACTTCACACACCTCCATTCTGAGTTCAAACACCTCCGTTCTGTGACTTAACTCACCTCCATTCTGTGACCTCACACACCTCAAATCTGACTTCACACAGCTCCATTCTATGACTTCACACACCTCCATTCTGTGACATCACACACCTCCATTAAGTGACTTCACACACATCCTTTCTATGACTTCACACACCTCCAATCTATGACTTCACAATCCTCCATTCTGTGACTTCGCACACCTCCATTCTGACTTCACACAGCTCCGTATCTGACTTCCCACACCTCCATTCTATGACTTCACAAAGCTCCATTCTATGACTTCACACACCTCCATTCTGTGCCTTCGCACACCTCCATTCTATGACTTAACACACCTTCATTCTTACTTAACAAACATCCATTCTATGACTTCACACACCTCCATTCTATGACTTCACACACCTCCATTCTATGACTTCACACACCTCCATTCTGTGACTTCACACACCTCAATTCTGTGACTTCACACACCTCCATTATGACTTCACACACATCCGTTCTATGACTTCACACACCTCCATTCTGTGACTTCACACACCTCCATTCTGAGTTCACACACCTCCATTCTGTGACTTCACACACCTCCAATCTGACTTCACACAGCTCCATTCTATGACTTCACACACCTCCATCCTGTGACTTCACACAACTCCATTCTGAGTTCAAACACCTCCATTCTGTGACTTACCACACCTCCATTCGATGAATTCACACACCTCCATTCTATGACTTCACACACCTCCATTCTATGAGTTCACACACCTTCATTCTGTGACTTCACACACCTCCATTATGACTTCACACACATCCATTCTATGACTTCACACACGTCCATTCTATGACTTCACACACCTCCATTCTGTGACTTCACACACCTCCATTATGACTTCACACACATCCATTCTATGACTTCACACACCTCCATTCTATGACTTCACACACCTCCATTCTGAGTTCAAACACCTCCGTTCTGTGACTTCACACACCTCCATTCTGAGTTCACACACCACCATTCTGTGACTTCACACACCTCCATTCTAACTTCACAGCTCCATTCTATGACTTCACACACCTCCATTCTGTGCCTTCGCACACCTCCATTCTATGACTTAACACACCTTCATTCTTACTTAACAAACATCCATTCTATGACTTCACACACCTCCATTCTACGACTTCACACAACTCCATTCTATGACTTCACACACCTCCATTCTGTGACGTCACACACCTCAATTCTGTGACTTCACACAACTCCATTATGACTTCACATACATCCATTCTATGACTTCAAACACCTCCATTCTCTGACTTCACACACCTCCATTCTGTGACTTAACACACCTCCATTCTGAGTTCCCACACCTCCATTCTGTGACTTCACACACCTCCAATCTGACTTCACACAGCTCCATTCTATGACTTCACACACCTCCATTCTGTGACTTCACAAACCTCCATTCTGTGACTTCACACCTCCATTCTGTGACTTCACACACCCACATTCTGAGTTCACACACCTCAATTCCGTGACATCACACACCTCAATTCTCATTTCACACACCTCCATTCCTCGACTTCACACACCTCCATTGTGAGTTCACACACCTCCATTCTTTGACTTCGCACACCTCCATTGTGAGTTCACACACCTCCATTCTGTGACTTCACACAAATCCATTCTATGACTTCCCACACCTCCATTCTGTGACTTCACACACCTCCATTCTGAGTTCACAAACCTCCATTCTGTGACTTAACGCACCTTCATCCTGTGACTTCACACATCTCCATTCTATGAGTTCACACACCTCCATTCTATGACTTCACACACCTCCAGTCTTTGACTTCACACCCCTCCATTCTGTGACTTCACACACCTCCACTCTATAACTTCACACACCTCCATTGTGACTTCCCACACCTCCAATCTGAGTTCACACACCTCGGTTCTGACTTCACACACTTTCATTCTATGACTACACACACCTCCATTCTGTGACTTCACACACCTCAATTCTGTGACTTCACACGCCTCCATTATGACTTCACACACCTCCATTCTATGACTTCACAGACCTCCATTCTATGACTTTACACGCCTAGATTCTGTGATTTCACACACCTCCATTCTGAGTTCACACACGTCCATTCTGTGACTTAACACACCTCCATTCTGTGACTTCACACACCTCCATTCTCAGTTCACACACCTCCATTCTGTAACTTCACACACCTCCATTCTGACTTCACACAGCTCCATTCTATGACTTCACACACCTCCATTCTGTGCCTTCACACACCTCCATTCTATGACTTAACACACCTTCATTCTTACTTAACAAACATCCATTCAATGACTTCACACACCTCCATTCTATGACTTCACACACCTCCATTCTATGACTTCACACACCTCCATTCTGTGACTTCACACACCCCAATTCTGTGACTTCACACACCTCCATTATGACTTCACACACATCCATTCTATGACTTTACACACCTCCATTCTATGACTTCACACACCTGCATTCTGTGACTTCACACACCTCCATTCTGAGTTCAAACACCTCCGTTCTGTGACTTAACTCACCTCCATTCTGTGACCTCACACACCTCAAATCTGACTTCACACAGCTCCATTCTATGACTTCACACACCTCCATTCTGTGACATCACACACCTCCATTAAGTGACTTCACACACATCCTTTCTATGACTTCACACACCTCCAATCTATGACTTCACAATCCTCCATTCTGTGACTTCGCACACCTCCATTCTGACTTCACACAGCTTCTTATCTGACTTCCCACACCTCCATTCTATGACTTCACAAAGCTCCATTCTATGACTTCACACACCTCCATTCTGTGCCTTCGCACACCTCCATTCTATGACTTAACACACCTTCATTCTTACTTAACAAACATCCATTCTATGACTTCACACACCTCCATTCTATGACTTCACACACCTCCATTCTATGACTTCACACACCTCCATTCTGTGACTTCACACACCTCCATTATGACTTCACACACATCCATTCTATGACTTCACACACGTCCATTCTATGACTTCACACACCTCCATTCTGTGACTTCACACACCTCCATTATGACTTCACACACATCCATTCTATGACTTCACACACCTCCATTCTATGACTTCACACACCTCCATTCTGAGTTCAAACACCTCCGTTCTGTGACTTCACACACCTCCATTCTGAGTTCACACACCACCATTCTGTGACTTCACACACCTCCATTCTAACTTCACAGCTCCATTCTATGACTTCACACACCTCCATTCTGTGCCTTCGCACACCTCCATTCTATGACTTAACACACCTTCATTCTTACTTAACAAACATCCATTCTATGACTTCACACACCTCCATTCTACGACTTCACACAACTCCATTCTATGACTTCACACACCTCCATTCTGTGACGTCACACACCTCAATTCTGTGACTTCACACAACTCCATTATGACTTCACATACATCCATTCTATGACTTCAAACACCTCCATTCTCTGACTTCACACACCTCCATTCTGAGTTCACACACCTCCACTCTGTGACTTCACACACCTCCAATCTGACTTCACACAGCTCCATTCTATGACTTCACACACCTCCATTCTGTGACTTCACAAACCTCCATTCTGTGACTTCACACCTCCATTCTGTGACTTCACACACCTCCATTCTCAGTTCACACACCTCCATTCTGTGACTTCACACACCTCCATTCTGACTTCACACAGCTCCATTCTATGACTTCACACACCTCCATTCTGTGCCTTCACACACCTCCATTCTATGACTTAACACACCTTCATTCTTACTTAACAAACATCCATTCAATGACTTCACACACCTCCATTCTATGACTTCACACACCTCCATTCTATGACTTCACACACCTCCATTCTGTGACTTCACACACCCCAATTCTGTGACTTCACACACCTCCATTATGACTTCACACACATCCATTCTATGACTTTACACACCTCCATTCTATGACTTCACACACCTGCATTCTGTGACTTCACACACCTCCATTCTGAGTTCAAACACCTCCGTTCTGTGACTTAACTCACCTCCATTCTGTGACCTCACACACCTCAAATCTGACTTCACACAGCTCCATTCTATGACTTCACACACCTCCATTCTGTGACATCACACACCTCCATTAAGTGACTTCACACACATCCTTTCTATGACTTCACACACCTCCAATCTATGACTTCACAATCCTCCATTCTGTGACTTCGCACACCTCCATTCTGACTTCACACAGCTTCTTATCTGACTTCCCACACCTCCATTCTATGACTTCACAAAGCTCCATTCTATGACTTCACACACCTCCATTCTGTGCCTTCGCACACCTCCATTCTATGACTTAACACACCTTCATTCTTACTTAACAAACATCCATTCTATGACTTCACACACCTCCATTCTATGACTTCACACACCTCCATTCTATGACTTCACACACCTCCATTCTGTGACTTCACACACCTCCATTATGACTTCACACACATCCATTCTATGACTTCACACACGTCCATTCTATGACTTCACACACCTCCATTCTGTGACTTCACACACCTCCATTATGACTTCACACACATCCATTCTATGACTTCACACACCTCCATTCTATGACTTCACACACCTCCATTCTGAGTTCAAACACCTCCGTTCTGTGACTTCACACACCTCCATTCTGAGTTCACACACCACCATTCTGTGACTTCACACACCTCCATTCTAACTTCACAGCTCCATTCTATGACTTCACACACCTCCATTCTGTGCCTTCGCACACCTCCATTCTATGACTTAACACACCTTCATTCTTACTTAACAAACATCCATTCTATGACTTCACACACCTCCATTCTACGACTTCACACAACTCCATTCTATGACTTCACACACCTCCATTCTGTGACGTCACACACCTCAATTCTGTGACTTCACACAACTCCATTATGACTTCACATACATCCATTCTATGACTTCAAACACCTCCATTCTCTGACTTCACACACCTCCATTCTGAGTTCACACACCTCCACTCTGTGACTTCACACACCTCCAATCTGACTTCACACAGCTCCATTCTATGACTTCACACACCTCCATTCTGTGACTTCACAAACCTCCATTCTGTGACTTCACACCTCCATTCTGTGACTTCACACACCTCCATTCTCAGTTCACACACCTCCATTCTGTGACTTCACACACCTCCATTCTGACTTCACACAGCTCCATTCTATGACTTCACACACCTCCATTCTGTGCCTTCACACACCTCCATTCTATGACTTAACACACCTTCATTCTTACTTAACAAACATCCATTCAATGACTTCACACACCTCCATTCTATGACTTCACACACCTCCATTCTATGACTTCACACACCTCCATTCTGTGACTTCACACACCCCAATTCTGTGACTTCACACACCTCCATTATGACTTCACACACATCCATTCTATGACTTTACACACCTCCATTCTATGACTTCACACACCTGCATTCTGTGACTTCACACACCTCCATTCTGAGTTCAAACACCTCCGTTCTGTGACTTAACTCACCTCCATTCTGTGACCTCACACACCTCAAATCTGACTTCACACAGCTCCATTCTATGACTTCACACACCTCCATTCTGTGACATCACACACCTCCATTAAGTGACTTCACACACATCCTTTCTATGACTTCACACACCTCCAATCTATGACTTCACAATCCTCCATTCTGTGACTTCGCACACCTCCATTCTGACTTCACACAGCTCCGTATCTGACTTCCCACACCTCCATTCTATGACTTTACAAAGCTCCATTCTATGACTTCACACACCTCCATTCTGTGCCTTCGCACACCTCCATTCTATGACTTAACACACCTTCATTCTTACTTAACAAACATCCATTCTATGACTTCACACACCTCCATTCTATGACTTCACACACCTCCATTCTATGACTTCACACACCTCCATTCTGTGACTTCACACACCTCAATTCTGTGACTTCACACACCTCCATTATGACTTCACACACATCCGTTCTATGACTTCACACACCTCCATTCTGTGACTTCACACACCTCCATTCTGAGTTCACACACCTCCATTCTGTGACTTCACACACCTCCAATCTGACTTCACACAGCTCCATTCTATGACTTCACACACCTCCATCCTGTGACTTCACACAACTCCATTCTGAGTTCAAACACCTCCATTCTGTGACTTACCACACCTCCATTCGATGAATTCACACACCTCCATTCTATGACTTCACACACCTCCATTCTATGAGTTCACACACCTTCATTCTGTGACTTCACACACCTCCATTATGACTTCACACACATCCATTCTATGACTTCACACACGTCCATTCTATGACTTCACACACCTCCATTCTGTGACTTCACACACCTCCATTATGACTTCACACACATCCATTCTATGACTTCACACACCTCCATTCTATGACTTCACACACCTCCATTCTGAGTTCAAACACCTCCGTTCTGTGACTTCACACACCTCCATTCTGAGTTCACACACCACCATTCTGTGACTTCACACACCTCCATTCTAACTTCACAGCTCCATTCTATGACTTCACACACCTCCATTCTGTGCCTTCGCACACCTCCATTCTATGACTTAACACACCTTCATTCTTACTTAACAAACATCCATTCTATGACTTCACACACCTCCATTCTACGACTTCACACAACTCCATTCTATGACTTCACACACCTCCATTCTGTGACGTCACACACCTCAATTCTGTGACTTCACACAACTCCATTATGACTTCACATACATCCATTCTATGACTTCAAACACCTCCATTCTCTGACTTCACACACCTCCATTCTGTGACTTAACACACCTCCATTCTGAGTTCCCACACCTCCATTCTGTGACTTCACACACCTCCAATCTGACTTCACACAGCTCCATTCTATGACTTCACACACCTCCATTCTGTGACTTCACAAACCTCCATTCTGTGACTTCACACCTCCATTCTGTGACTTCACACACCCACATTCTGAGTTCACACACCTCAATTCCGTGACATCACACACCTCAATTCTCATTTCACACACCTCCATTCTTCGACTTCACACACCTCCATTGTGAGTTCACACACCTCCATTCTTTGACTTCGCACACCTCCATTGTGAGTTCACACACCTCCATTCTGTGACTTCACACAAATCCATTCTATGACTTCCCACACCTCCATTCTGTGACTTCACACACCTCCATTCTGAGTTCACAAACCTCCATTCTGTGACTTAACGCACCTTCATTCTGTGACTTCACACATCTCCATTCTATGAGTTCACACACCTCCATTCTATGACTTCACACACCTCCAGTCTTTGACTTCACACCCCTCCATTCTGTGACTTCACACACCTCCACTCTATAACTTCACACACCTCCATTGTGACTTCCCACACCTCCAATCTGAGTTCACACACCTCGGTTCTGACTTCACACACTTTCATTCTATGACTACACACACCTCCATTCTGTGACTTCACACACCTCAATTCTGTGACTTCACACGCCTCCATTATGACTTCACACACCTCCATTCTATGACTTCACAGACCTCCATTCTATGACTTTACACGCCTAGATTCTGTGATTTCACACACCTCCATTCTGAGTTCACACACGTCCATTCTGTGACTTAACACACCTCCATTCTGTGACTTCACACACCTCCATTCTCAGTTCACACACCTCCATTCTGTAACTTCACACACCTCCATTCTGACTTCACACAGCTCCATTCTATGACTTCACACACCTCCATTCTGTGCCTTCACACACCTCCATTCTATGACTTAACACACCTTCATTCTTACTTAACAAACATCCATTCAATGACTTCACACACCTCCATTCTATGACTTCACACACCTCCATTCTATGACTTCACACACCTCCATTCTGTGACTTCACACACCCCAATTCTGTGACTTCACACACCTCCATTATGACTTCACACACATCCATTCTATGACTTTACACACCTCCATTCTATGACTTCACACACCTGCATTCTGTGACTTCACACACCTCCATTCTGAGTTCAAACACCTCCGTTCTGTGACTTAACTCACCTTAATTCTGTGACCTCACACACCTCAAATCTGACTTCACACAGCTCCATTCTATGACTTCACACACCTCCATTCTGTGACATCACACACCTCCATTAAGTGACTTCACACACATCCTTTCTATGACTTCAAACACCTCCAATCTATGACTTCACAATCCTCCATTCTGTGACTTCGCACACCTCCATTCTGACTTCACACAGCTTCTTATCTGACTTCCCACACCTCCATTCTATGACTTCACAAAGCTCCATTCTATGACTTCACACACCTCCATTCTGTGCCTTCGCACACCTCCATTCTATGACTTAACACACCTTCATTCTTACTTAACAAACATCCATTCTATGACTTCACACACCTCCATTCTATGACTTCACACACCTCCATTCTATGACTTCACACACCTCCATTCTGTGACTTCACACACCTCCATTATGACTTCACACACATCCATTCTATGACTTCACACACGTCCATTCTATGACTTCACACACCTCCATTCTGTGACTTCACACACCTCCATTATGACTTCACACACATCCATTCTATGACTTCACACACCTCCATTCTATGACTTCACACACCTCCATTCTGAGTTCAAACACCTCCGTTCTGTGACTTCACACACCTCCATTCTGAGTTCACACACCACCATTCTGTGACTTCACACACCTCCATTCTAACTTCACAGCTCCATTCTATGACTTCACACACCTCCATTCTGTGCCTTCGCACACCTCCATTCTATGACTTAACACACCTTCATTCTTACTTAACAAACATCCATTCTATGACTTCACACACCTCCATTCTACGACTTCACACAACTCCATTCTATGACTTCACACACCTCCATTCTGTGACGTCACACACCTCAATTCTGTGACTTCACACAACTCCATTATGACTTCACATACATCCATTCTATGACTTCAAACACCTCCATTCTCTGACTTCACACACCTCCATTCTGAGTTCACACACCTCCACTCTGTGACTTCACACACCTCCAATCTGACTTCACACAGCTCCATTCTATGACTTCACACACCTCCATTCTGTGACTTCACAAACCTCCATTCTGTGACTTCACACCTCCATTCTGTGACTTCATACACCCCCATTCTGAGTTCACACACCTCAATTCCGTGACATCACACACCTCAATTCTCATTTCACACACCTCCATTCTTCGACTTCACACACCTCCATTGTGAGTTCACACACCTCCATTCTTTGACTTCGCACACCTCCATTGTGAGTTCACACACCTCCATTCTGTGACTTCACACAAATCCATTCTATGACTTCCCACACCTCCATTCTGTGACTTCACACACCTCCATTCTGAGTTCACAAACCTCCATTCTGTGACTTAACGCACCTTCATTCTGTGACTTCACACATCTCCATTCTATGAGTTCACACACCTCCATTCTATGACTTCACACACCTCCAGTCTTTGACTTCACACCCCTCCATTCTGTGACTTCACACACCTCCATTCTATAACTTCACACACCTCCATTTTGACTTCCCACACCTCCAATCTGAGTTCACACACCTCGGTTCTGACTTCACACACTTTCATTCTATGACTACACACACCTCCATTCTGTGACTTCACACACCTCAATTCTGTGACTTCACACGCCTCCATTATGACTTCACACACCTCCATTCTATGACTTCACAGACCTCCATTCTATGACTTTACACGCCTAGATTCTGTGACTTCACACACCTCCATTCTGAGTTCACACACCTCCATTCTGTGACTTAACACACCTCCATTCTGTGACTTCACACACCTCCATTCTCAGTTCACACACCTCCATTCTGTGACTTCACACACCTCCATTCTGACTTCACACAGCTCCATTCTATGACTTCACACACCTCCATTCTGTGCCTTCACACACCTCCATTCTATGACTTAACACACCTTCATTCTTACTTAACAAACATCCATTCAATGACTTCACACACCTCCATTCTATGACTTCACACACCTCCATTCTATGACTTCACACACCTCCATTCTGTGACTTCACACACCCCAATTCTGTGACTTCACACACCTCCATTATGACTTCACACACATCCATTCTATGACTTTACACACCTCCATTCTATGACTTCACACACCTGCATTCTGTGACTTCACACACCTCCATTCTGAGTTCAAACACCTCCGTTCTGTGACTTAACTCACCTCCATTCTGTGACCTCACACACCTCAAATCTGACTTCACACAGCTCCATTCTATGACTTCACACACCTCCATTCTGTGATATCACACACCTCCATTAAGTGACTTCACACACATCCTTTCTATGACTTCACACACCTCCAATCTATGACTTCACAATCCTCCATTCTGTGACTTCGCACACCTCCATTCTGACTTCACACAGCTCCTTATCTGACTTCCCACACCTCCATTCTATGACTTCACAAAGCTCCATTCTATGACTTCACACACCTCCATTCTGTGCCTTCGCACACCTCCATTCTATGACTTAACACACCTTCAT
The DNA here is from genome assembly GCA_024803745.1 of Megascapheus bottae. NCBI lineage: Eukaryota > Metazoa > Chordata > Mammalia > Rodentia > Geomyidae > Megascapheus > Megascapheus bottae. The sequence continues at coordinate 220,869 of JANJXV010000163.1, read as the reverse complement.
TCTTACTTAACAAACATCCATTCTATGACTTCACACACCTCCATTCTATGACTTCACACACCTCCATTCTATGACTTCACACACCTCCATTCTGTGACTTCACACACCTCAATTCTGTGACTTCACACACCTCCATTATGACTTCACACACATCCGTTCTATGACTTCACACACCTCCATTCTGTGACTTCACACACCTCCATTCTGAGTTCACACACCTCCATTCTGTGACTTCACACACCTCCAATCTGACTTCACACAGCTCCATTCTATGACTTCACACACCTCCATCCTGTGACTTCACACAACTCCATTCTGAGTTCAAACACCTCCATTCTGTGACTTACCACACCTCCATTAGATGAATTCACACACCTCCATTCTATGACTTCACACACCTCCATTCTATGACTTCACACACCTCCATTCTGTGACTTCACACACCTCCAATATGACTTCACACACATCCATTCTATGACTTCACACACCTCCATTCTATGACTTCACACACCTCAATTCTGTGACTTCGCACACCTCCATTCTGAGTTCACACACCTCCATTCTGTGACTTCACACACCTCCAATCAGACTTCACACAGCTCCATTCTATGACTTCACAAACCACCATTCTGTGACTTCACACACCTTCATTCTCAGTTCAAACACCTCAGTTCTGTGACTTAACACACCTCCATTCTGTGATTTCACACACCTCCAATCTGACTTCACACAGCTCCATTCTATGACTTCACACACCTTCATTCTGTGACTTCACACACCTCCATTATGACATCACACACCTCCAATCTGAGTTCACACACCTCGGTTCTGACTTCACACTCTTTCATTCTATGACTTCACACACCTCCATTCTGTGACTTCACACGCCTCAATTCTGTGACTTCACACAGCTCCATTATGACTTCACACACATCCATTCTATGACTTCACACACCTCCATTCTATGACTTCACACACCTCCTTTCTGTGACTTCACACACCTCCATTCTGAGTTCACACACCTCCATTCTGTGACTTCACACACCTCCAATCTGCCTTCACACAGCTACATTCTATGACTTCACACACCTCCATTCTGTGACTTCAAACACCTCCATTCTGAGTTCAAACACCTCCGTTCTGTGACTTAACACACCTCCATTCGATGAATTCACACACCTCCATTCTATGACTTCACACACCTCCATTCTATGAGTTCACACACCTTCATTCTGTGACTTCACACACCTCCATTATGACTTCACACACATCCATTCTATGACTTCACACACCTCCATTCTATGACTTCACACACCTCCATTCTGTGACTTCACACACCTCCATTATGACTTCACACACATCCATTCTATGACTTCACACACATCCATTCTTTGACTTCGCACACCTCCATTCTGACTTCACACAGCTCCATTCTATGACTTCACACACCTCCATTCTCTGATTTCACACACCTCCATTCTGTGACTTCACACACCTCCAATCTTTGACTTCACACACCTCTATTGTGAGTTCACACACGTCCATTCAGTGACTTCACACACCTCCGTTCTGTGACTTCACACACCTCCATTCTGTGACTTCACACACCTCCATTCTATGATTTCTCAAACCTCAATTCTATGAATTCACACACCTCCATTCTGTGACTTCACACAACTCCATTCTATGACTTCCCACACCTCCATTCTGTGACTTCACACGCCTCCATTCTGTTACTTCACACCCCTCTATTCTGAGTTCACACACCTCCATTCTGTGACTTCACACACCTCAAATCTGACTTCACACAGCTCCATTCTGAGTTCACACACCTCCATTCTGTGACTTCACACACCTCCAATCTGACTTCACGCAGCTCCATTCTATGACTTCACACACCTCCATTCTGTGACTTCACAAACCTCCATTCTGTGACTTCACACACCTCCATTCTGAGTTCACACACCTCAATTCCGTGACTTCACATACCTCAATTCTCACTTCACACACCTCCATTCTTTGACTTCACACACCTCCATTGTGAGTTCACACACCTCCATTCTGTGACTTCACACACCTCCATTCTGTGACTTCACACACTTCCATTCTGTGACTTCACACACCTCCATTCTATGATTTCTCACACCTCCATTCTATTAATTCATACACCTCCATTCTGTGACTTCACACAACTCCATTCTATGACTTCCCACACCTCCATTCTGTGACTTCACACACCTCCATTCTGAGTTCACAAACCTCCATTCTGTGACTTAACGCACCTTCATTCTGTGACTTCACACACCTCCATTCTATGAGTTCACACACCTCCATTCTATGACTTCACACACCTCCAGTCTTTGAATTCACACCCCTCCATTCTGTGACTTCACACACCTCCATTCTATAACTTCACACATCTCCATTTTGACTTCCCACACCTCCAATCTGAGTTCACACACCTCGGTTCTGACTTCACACACTTTCATTCTGTGACTTCACACACCTCCATTCTGTGACTTCACACACCTCAATTCTGTGACTTCACACACCTCCATTATGACTTCACACACATCCATTCTATGACTTCACACACCTCCATTCTATGACTTCACACACCTCAATTCTGTGACTTCACACACCTCCATTCTGAGTTCACACACCTCCATTCTGTGACTTCACACACCTCCAATCTGACTTCACACAGCTCCATTCTATGACTTCACACACCTCCATCCTGTGACTTCACACAACTCCATTCTGAGTTCAAACACCTCCGTTCTGTGACTTACCACACCTCCATTCGATGAATTCACACACCTCCATTCTATGACTTCACACACCTCCATTCTATGACTTCACACACCTCCATTCTGTGACTTCACACACTTCCAATATGACTTCACACACATCCATTCTATGACTTCACACACCTCCATTCTATGACTTCACACACCTCCATTCTGTGACTTCACACACCTCATTATGACTTCACACACATCTATTCTATGACTTCACACACCTCCATTCTATGACTTCACACACCTCAATTCTGTGACTTCACACACCTCCATTCTGAGTTCACACACCTCCATTCTGTGACTTCACACACCTCCAATCTGACTTCACACAGCTCCATTCTATGACTTCACACACCTCCTTTCTGTGACTTCACACACCTCCATTCTGAGTTCAAACACCTCAGTTCTGTAACTTAACACACCTCCATTCTGTGACTTCACACACCTCCAATCTGACTTCACACAGCTCCATTCTATGACTTCACACACCTTCATTCTGTCACTTCACACACCTCCATTATGACTTCACACACTTCCAATCTGAGTTCACACACCTCGGTTCTGTCTTCCCACTCTTTCATTCTATGACTTCACACACCTCCATTCTGTGACTCCACACACCTCAATTCTGTGACTTCACACACCTCCATTATGACTTCACACACATCCATTCTATGACTTCACACACCTCCATTCTATGACTTCACACACCTCCTTTCTGTGACTTCACACACCTCCATTCTGAGTTCACACACCTCCATTCTGTGACTTCACACACCTCCAATCTGCCTTCACACAGCTACATTCTATGACTTCACACACCTCCATTCTGTGACTTCAAACACCTCCATTTTGAGTTCAAACACCTCCGTTCTGTGACTTAACACACCTCCATTCGATGAATTCACACACCTCCATTCTATGACTTCACACACCTCCATTCTATGACTTCACACACCTTCATTCTGTGACTTCACACTCCTCCATTATGACTTCACACACATCCATTCTATGACTTCACACACCTCCATTCTATGACTTCACACACCTCCATTCTGTGACTTCACACACCTCCATTATGACTTCACACACATCCATTCTATGACTTCACACACCTCCATTCTATGACTTCACACACATCCATTCTGTGACTTCGCACACCTACATTCTGACTTCACACAGCTCCATTCTATGACTTCACACACCTCCATTCTATGATTTCACACAGCTCCATTCTATGACTTCACACATCTCCATTGTGTGACTTCACACACCTCCATTCTGAGTTCAAACACCTCCGTTCTGTGACTTAACACACCTCCATTCTGTGACTTCACACACCTCCATTCTGAGTTCACACACCACCATTCTGTGACTTCACACACCTCCATTCTAACTTCACATAGCTCCATTCTATGACTTCACACACCTCCATTCTGTGCCTTCGCACACCTCCATTCTATGACTTAACACACCTTCATTCTTACTTAACAAACATCCATTCTATGACTTCACACACCTCCATTCTACGACTTCACACAACTCCATTCTATGACTTCACACACCTCCATTCTGTGACTTCACACACCTCAATTCTGTGACTTCACACACCTCCATTATGACTTCACACACATCCATTCTATGACTTCACACACCTCCATTCTATGACTTCACACACCTCCATTCTATGACTTCACACACCTCCATTCTGTGACTTCACACACCTCAATTCTGTGACTTCACACAACTCCATTATGACTTCACACACATCCATTCTATGACTTCAAACACATCCATTCTGTGAATTCACACACCTCCATTCTGAGTTCACACACCTCCACTCTGTGACTTCACACACCTCCAATCTGACTTTACACAGCTCCATTCTATGACTTCACACACCTCCATTCTGTGACTTCACAAACCTCCATTCTGTGACTTCAAACACCTCCATTCTGAGTTCACACACCTCAATTCCGTGACTTCACACACCTCAATTCTCATTTCACACACCTCCATTCTTTGACTTCACACACCTCCATTGTGAGTTCACACACCTCCATTCTTTGACTTCGCACACCTCCATTGTGAGTTCACACACCTCCATTCTGTGACTTCACACAACTCCATTCTATGACTTCCCACACCTCCATTCTGTGACTTCACACACCTCCATTCTGAGTTCACAAACCTCCATTCTGTCACTTAACGCACCTCCATTCTGTGACTTCACACAACTCCATTCTATGACTTCCCACACCTCCATTCTGTGACTTCACACACCTCCAATCTGAGTTCACACACCTCGGTTATGACTTCACACACTTTCATTCTATGACTACACACACCTATATTCTGTGACTTCACACACCTCAATTCTGTGACTTCACACGCCTCCATTATGACTTCACACACCTCCATTCTATGACTTCACAGACCTCCATTCTATGACTTTACACGCCTAGATTCTGTGACTTCACACACCTCCATTCTGTGACTTAACACACCTCCATTCTGTGACTTCACACACCTCAATTCTCAGTTCACACACCTCCATTCTGTGACTTCACACACCTCCATTCTGACTTCACACAGCTCCATTCTATGACTTCACACACCTCCATTCTGTGCCTTCACACACATCCATTCTATGACTTAACACACCTTCATTCTTACTTAACAAACATCCATTCAATGACTTCACACACCTCCATTCTATGACTTCACACACCTCCATTCTATGACTTCACACACCTCCATTCTGTGACTTCACACACCTCAATTCTGTGACTTCACACACCTCCATTATGACTTCACACACATCCATTCTATGACTTCACACACATCAGTTCTATGACTTCACACACCTCCATTCTGTGACTTCACACACCTCCATTCTGAGTTCACACACCTCCTTTCTGTGACTTCACACACCTCCAATCTGACTTCACACAGCTCCATTCTATGACTTCACACACCTCCATCCTGTGACTTCACACAACTCCATTCTGAGTTCAAACACCTCCGTTCTATGACAGCTCCATTCTGACTTCACACAGCTCCATTCTATGACTTTGCACACATCTATTCTAATTCACACAACTGCATTCTGTGACTTCACACACCTCCATTCTATGACTTCACACACCTCCATTCTATAACTTAACACACCTATATTGTGACCTCCATTCGATGAATTCACACACCTCCATTATATGACTTCACACACCTCCATTCTATGACTTCACACACCTCCATTCTGTGACTTCACACACCTCCATTCTGTGACTTCACACACATCCTTTCTATGACTTCACCCACCTCCATTCTAGGACTTCACAATCCTCCCTTCTGTGACTTCGCACACCTCCATTCTGACTTCACACAGCTCCTTCTATGACTTCACACACCTCCATTCTATGACTTCACACACCTCAATTCTGTGACTTCACACACCTCCATTCTATGACTTAACACACCTTCATTCTTACTTAACAAACATCCATTCTATGACTTCACACACCTCCATTCTATGACTTCACACACCTCCATTCTATGACTTCACACACCTCCATTCTGTGACTTCACACACCTCAATTCTGTGACTTCAAACACCTCCATTATGACTTCACACACATCCGTTCTATGACTTCACACACCTCCATTCTGTGACTTCACACACCTTCATTCTGTGACTTCACACACCTCCATTATGACTTTACACACCTCCAATCTGAGTTCACACACCTCGGTTCTGACTTCACACTCTTTCATTCTATGACTTCACACACCTCCATTCTGTGACTTCACACACCTCAATTCTGTGACTTCACACACCTCCATTATGACTTCACACACATCCATTCTATGACTTCACACACCTCCATTCTATGACTTCACACACCTCCTTTCTGTGACTTCACACACCTCCATTCTGAGTTCACACACCTCCATTCTGTGACTTCACACACCTCCAATCTGCCTTCACACAGCTACATTCTATGACATCACACATCTCCATTCTGTGACTTCAAACACCTCCATTCTGAGTTCAAACACCTCCGTTCTGTGACTTAACACACCTCCATTCGATGAATTCACACACCTCCATTCTATGACTTCACACACCTTCATTCTGTGACTTCACACACCTCCATTATGACTTCACACACATCCATTCTATGACTTCACACACCTCCATTCAATGACTTCACACACCTCCATTCTGTGAGTTCACACACCTCCATTATGACTTCACACACATCCATTCTATGACTTCACACACCTCCATTCTATGACTTCACACACCTCCATTCTGAGTTCAAACACCTCCGTTCTGTGACTTAACACACCTCCATTCTGTGACTTCACACACCTCCATTCTGAGTTCACACACCACCATTCTTTGACTTCACACACCTCCATTCTAACTTCACAGCTCCATTCTATGACTTCACACACCTCCATTCTGTGCCTTCGCACACCTCCATTCTATGACTTAACACACCTTCATTCTTACTTAACAAACATCCATTCTATGACTTCACACACCTCCATTCTACGACTTCACGCAACTCCATTCTATGACTTCACACACCTCCATTCTGTGACTTCACACACCTCAATTCTGTGACTTCACACAACTCCATTATGACTTCACATACATCCATTCTGTGACTTCACACACCTCCATTCTGAGTTCACACACCTCCACTCTGTGACTTCACACACCTCCAATCTGACTTCACACAGCTCCATTCTATGACTTCGCACACCTCCATTCTGTGACTTCACAAACCTCCATTCTGTGACTTCACACCTCCATTCTGTGACTTCACACACCTCCATTCTGAGTTCACACACCTGAATTCCGTGACTTCACACACCTCAATTCTCATTTCACATACCTCCATTCTTTGACTTCACACACCTCCATTGTGAGTTCACACACCTCCATTCTTTGACTTCGCACACCTCCATTGTGAGTTCACACACCTCCATTCTGTGACTTCACACAACTCCATTCTATGACTTCCCACACCTCCATTCTGTGACTTCACACACCTCCATTTGAGTTCACAAACCTCCATTCTGTGACTTATCGCACCTTCATTCTGTGACTTCACACACCTCCATTCTATGAGTTCACACACCTCCATTCTATGACTTCACACACCTCCAGTCTTTGACTTCACACCCCTCCATTCTGTGACTTCACACACCTCCATTCTATAACTTCACACACCTCCATTGTGACTTCCCACACCTCCAATCTGAGTTCACACACCTCGGTTCTGACTTCACACACTTTCATTCTATGGCTACACACACCTCCATTCTGTGACTTCACACACCTCAATTCTGTGACTTCACACGCCTCCATTATGACTTCACACACCTCCATTCTATGACTTCACACACCTCCATTATGACTTCACACACATCCGTTCTATGACTTCACACACCTCCATTCTGTGACTTCACACACCTCCATTCTATGACTTCACACACCTCCATTCTGTGACTTCACACACCTCAATTCTGTGACTTCAAACACCTCCATTATGACTTCACACACATCCGTTCTATGACTTCACACACCTCCATTCTGTGACTTCACACACCTTCATTCTGTGACTTCACACACCTCCATTATGACTTTACACACCTCCAATCTGAGTTCACACACCTCGGTTCTGACTTCACACTCTTTCATTCTATGACTTCACACACCTCCATTCTGTGACTTCACACACCTCAATTCTGTGACTTCACACACCTCCATTATGACTTCAAATACATCCATTCTATGACTTCACACACCTCCATTCTATGACTTCACACACCTCCTTTCTGTGACTTCACACACCTCCATTCTGAGTTCACACACCTCCATTCTGTGACTTCACACACCTCCAATCTGCCTTCACGCAGCTACATTCTATGACTTCACACACCTCCATTCTGTGACTTCAAACACCTCCATTCTGAGTTCAAACACCTCCGTTCTGTGACTTAACACACCTCCATTCGATGAATTCACACACCTCCATTCGATGACTTCACACACCTTCATTCTGTGACTTCACACACCTCCATTATGACTTCACACACATCCATTCTATGACTTCACACACCTCCATTCTATGACTTCACACACCTCCATTCTGTGACTTCACACACCTCCATTATGACTTCACACACATCCATTCTATGACTTCACACACCTCCATTCTATGACTTCACACACCTCCATTCTGAGTTCAAACACCTCCGTTCTGTGACTTAACACACCTCCATTCTGTGACTTCACACACCTCCATTCTGAGTTCACACACCACCATTCTTTGACTTCACACACCTCCATTCTAACTTCACAGCTCCATTCTATGACTTCACACACCTCCATTCTGTGCCTTCGCACACCTCCATTCTATGACTTAACACACCTTCATTCTTACTTAACAAACATCCATTCTATGACTTCACACACCTCCATTCTACGACTTCACACAACTCCATTCTATGACTTCACACACCTCCATTCTGTGACTTCACACCTCAATTCTGTGACTTCACACAACTCCATTATGACTTCACATACATCCATTCTGTGACTTCACACACCTCCATTCTGAGTTCACACACCTCCACTCTGTGACTTCACACACCTCCAATCTGACTTCACACAGCTCCATTCTATGACTTCGCACACCTCCATTCTGTGACTTCACAAACCTCCATTCTGTGACTTCACACCTCCATTCTGTGACTTCACACACCTCCATTCTGAGTTCACACACCTGAATTCCGTGACTTCACACACCTCAATTCTCATTTCACACACCTCCATTCTTTGACTTCACACACCTCCATTGTGAGTTCACACACCTCCATTCTTTGACTTCGCACACCTCCATTGTGAGTTCACACACCTCCATTCTGTGACTTCACACAACTCCATTCTATGACTTCCCACACCTCCATTCTGTGACTTCACACACCTCCATTCTGAGTTCACAAACCTCCATTCTGTGACTTAACGCACCTTCATTCTGTGACTTCACACACCTCCATTCTATGAGTTCACACACCTCCATTCTATGACTTCACACACCTCCAGTCTTTGACTTCACACCCCTCCATTCTGTGACTTCACACACCTCCATTCTATAACTTCACACACCTCCATTGTGACTTCCCACACCTCCAATCTGAGTTCACACACCTCGGTTCTGACTTCACACACTTTCATTCTATGGCTACACACACCTCCATTCTGTGACTTCACACACCTCAATTCTGTGACTTCACACGCCTCCATTATGACTTCACACACCTCCATTCTATGACTTCACAGACCTCCATTCTATGACTTTACACGCCTAGATTCTGTGACTTCACACACCTCCATTCTGAGTTCACACACCTCCATTCTGTGACTTAACACACCTCCATTCTGTGACTTCACACACCTCCATTCTCAGTTCACACACCTCCATTCTGTGACTTCACACACCTCCATTCTGACTTCACACAGCTCCATTCTATGACTTCACACACCTCCATTCTGTGCCTTCACACACCTCCATTCTATGACTTAACACACCTTCATTCTTACTTAACAAACATCCATTCAATGACTTCACACACCTCCATTCTATGACTTCACACACCTCCATTCTATGACTTCACACACCTCCATTCTGTGACTTCACACACCCCAATTTTGTGACTTCACACACCTCCATTATGACTTCACACACATCCATTCTATGACTTTACACACCTCCATTCTATGACTTCACACACCTCAATTCTGTGACTTCACACACCTCCATTCTGAGTTCACACACCTCCATTCTGTGACTTCACACACCTCCAATCTGACTTCACACAGCTCCATTCTATGACTTCACACACCTGCATTCTGTGACTTCACACACCTCCATTCTGAGTTCAAACACCTCCGTTCTGTGACTTAACACACCTCCATTCTGTGACTTCACAGACCTCAAATCTGACTTCACACAGCTCCATTCTATGACTTCACACACCTCCATTCTGTGACATCACACACCTCCATTCTGTGACTTCACACACATCCTTTCTATGACTTCACACATCCATTCTATTACTTCACAATCCTCCATTCTGTGACTTCGCACACCTCCATTCTGACTTCACACAGCTCCTAATCTGACTTCCCACACCTCCATTCTATGACTTCACACAGCTCCATTCTATGACTTCACACACCTCCATTCTGTGCCTTCGCACACCTCCATTCTATGACTTAACACACCTTCATTCTTACTTAACAAACATCCATTCTATGACTTCACACACCTCCATTCTATGACTTCACACACCTCCATTCTATGACTTCACACACCTCCATTCTGTGACTTCACACACCTCAATTCTGTGACTTCACACACTTCCATTATGACTTCACACACATCCGTTCTATGACTTCACACACCTCCATTCTGTGACTTCACACACCTCCATTCTGAGTTCACACACCTCCATTCTGTGACTTCACACACCTCCAATCTGACTTCACACAGCTCCATTCTATGACTTCACACACCTCCATCCTGTGACTTCACACAACTCCATTCTGAGTTCAAACACCTCCATTCTGTGACTTACCACACCTCCATTCGATGAATTCACACACCTCCATTCTATGACTTCACACACCTCCATTCTATGACTTCACACACCTCCATTCTGTGACTTCACACACCTCCAATATGACTTCACACACATCCATTCTATGACTTCACACACCTCCATTCTATGACTTCACACACCTCAATTCTGTGACTTCGCACACCTCCATTCTGAGTTCACACACCTCCATTCTGTGACTTCACACACCTCCAATCAGACTTCACACAGCTACATTCTATGACTTCACAAACCTCCATTCTGTGACTTCACACACCTTCATTCTGAGTTCAAACACCTCAGTTCTGTGACTTAACACACCTCCATTCTGTGACTTCACACACCTCCAATCTGACTTCACACAGCTCCATTCTATGACTTCACACACCTTCATTCTGTGACTTCACACACCTCCATTATGACTTCACACACATCCATTCTATGACTTCACACACCTCCATTCTATGACTTCACACACCTCCATTCTGTGACTTCACACACCTCCATTATGACTTCACACACATCCATTCTATGACTTCACACACATCCATTCTTTGACTTCGCACACCTCCATTCTGACTTCACACAGCTCCATTCTATGACTTCACACACCTCCATTCTATGATTTCACACACCTCCATTCTGTGACTTCACACACCTCCGTTCTGTGACTTCACACACCTCCATTCTGAGTTCAAACACCTCCGTTCTGTGACTTAACACACCTCCATTCTGTGACTTCACACACCTCCATTCTGAGTTCACACACCACCATTCTGTGACTTCACACACCTCCATTCTAACTTCACATAGCTCCATTCTATGACTTCACACACCTCCATTCTGTGCCATCGCACACCTCCATTCTGACTTCACACAGCTCCATTCTATGACTTCACACACCTCCATTATGACTTCACACACATCCGTTCTATGACTTCACACACCTCCATTCTATGACTTCACACACCTCCTTTCTGTGACTTCACACACCTCCATTCTGATTTCACACACCTCCATTCTGTGACTTCACACACCTCCAATCTGCCTTCACACAGCTACATTCTATGACTTCACACACCTCCATTCTGTGACTTCAAACACCTCCATTCTGAGTTCAAACACCTCCGTTCTGTGACTTAACACACCTCCATTCGATGAATTCACACACCTCCATTCTATGACTTCACACACCTCCATTCTATGACTTCACACACCTTCATTCTGTGACTTCACACACCTCCATTATGACTTCACACACATCCATTCTATGACTTAACACACCTCCATTCTATGACTTCACACACCTCCATTCTGTGACTTCACACACCTCCATTATGACTTCACACACATCCATTCTATGACTTCACACACCTCCATTCTATGACTTCACACACATCCATTCTGTGACTTCGCACACCTCCATTCTGACTTCACACAGCTCCATTCTATGACTTCACACACCTCCATTCTATGATTTCACACACCTCCATTCTATGACTTCACACACCTCCATTCTGTGACTTCACACACCTCCATTCTGAGTTCAAACACCTCCGTTCTGTGACTTAACACACCTCCTTTCTGTGACTTCACACACCTCCATTCTGAGTTCACACACCACCATTCTGTGACTTCACACACCTCCATTCTAACTTCACATAGCTCCATTCTATGACTTCACACACCTCCATTCTGTGCCTTCGCACACCTCCATTCTATGACTTAACACACCTTCATTCTTACTTAACAAACATCCATTCTATGACTTCACACAACTCCATTCTACGATTTCACACAACTCCATTCTATGACTTCACACACCTCCATTCTGTGACTTCACACACCTCAATTCTGTGACTTCACACAACTCCATTATGACTTCACACACATCCATTCTATGACTTCAAACACCTCCATTCTGTGAATTCACACACCTCCATTCTGAGTTCACACACCTCCACTCTGTGACTTCACACACCTCCAATCTGACTTCACACAGCTCCATTCTATGACTTCACACACCTCCATTCTGTGACTTCACAAACCTCCATTCTGTGACTTCACACACCTCCATTCTGAGTTCACACACCTCAATTCCGTGACTTCACACACCTCAATTCTCATTTCACACACCTCCATTCTTTGACTTCACACACCTCCATTGTGAGTTCACACACCTCCATTCTTTGACTTCGCACACCTCCATTGTGAGTTCACACACCTCCATTCTGTGACTTCACACAACTCCATTCTATGACTTCCCACACCTCCATTCTGTGATTTCACACACCTCCATTCTGAGTTCACAAACCTCCATTCTGTCACTTAACGCACCTCCATTCTGTGACTTCACACAACTCCATTCTATGACTTCCCACACCTCCATTCTGTGACTTCACACACCTCCAATCTGAGTTCACACACCTCGGTTATGACTTCACACACTTTCATTCTATGACTACACACACCTCCATTCTGTGACTTCACACACCTCAATTCTGTGACTTCACACGCCTCCATTATGACGTCACACACCTCCATTCTATGACTTCACAGACCTCCATTCTATGACTTTGCACGCCTAGATTCTGTGACTTCACACACCTCCATTCTGAGTTCACACACCTCCATTCTGTGACTTAACAGACCTCCATTCTGTGACTTCACACACCTCCATTCTCAGTTCACACACCTCCATTCTGTGACTTCACACACCTCCATTCTGACTTCACACAGCTCCATTCTATGACTTCACACACCTCCATTCTGTGCCTTCACACACATCCATTCTATGACTTAACACACCTTCATTCTTACTTAACAAACATCCATTCAATGACTTCACACACCTCCATTCTATGACTTCACACACCTCCATTCTATGACTTCACACACCTCCATTCTGTGACTTCACACACCTCAATTCTGTGACTTCACACACCTCCATTATGACTTCACACACATCCATTCTATGACTTCACAAACATCAGTTCTATGACTTCACACACCTCCATTCTGTGAATTCACACACCTCCTTTCTGAGTTCACACACCTCCATTCTGTGACTTCACACACCTCCAATCTAACTTCACACAGCTCCATTCTATGACTTCACACACCTCCATCCTGTGACTTCACACAACTCCATTCTGAGTTCAAACACCTCCGTTCTGTGACTTACCACACCTCCATTCGATGAATTCACACACCTCCATTCTACGACTTCACACACCTCCATTCTATGACTTCACACACCTCCATTCTGTGACTTCACACAACTCCATTCTGTGACTTCACACACATCCTTTCTATGACTTCACCCACCTCCATTCTAGGACTTCACAATCCTCCATTCTGTGACTTCGCACAAATCCATTCTGACTTCACACAGCTCCTTCTATGACTTCACACACCTCCATTCTATGACTTCACACACCTCAATTCTGTGACTTCACACACCTCCATTCTATGACTTAACACACCTTCATTTTTACTTAACAAACAACCATTCTATGACTTCACACACCTCCATTCTATGACTTCACACACCTCCATTCTATGACTTCACACACCTCCATTCTGTGACTTCACACACCTCAATTCTGTGACTTCACACAACTCCATTATGACTTCACACACATCCATTCTATGACTTCAAACACATCCATTCTGTGAATTCACACACCTCCATTCTGAGTTCACACACCTCCACTCTGTGACTTCACACACCTCCAATCTGACTTTACACAGCTCCATTCTATGACTTCACACACCTCCATTCTGTGACTTCACAAACCTCCATTCTGTGACTTCAAACACCTCCATTCTGAGTTCACACACCTCAATTCCGTGACTTCACACACCTCAATTCTCATTTCACACACCTCCATTCTTTGACTTCACACACCTCCATTGTGAGTTCACACACCTCCATTCTTTGACTTCGCACACCTCCATTGTGAGTTCACACACCTCCATTCTGTGACTTCACACAACTCCATTCTATGACTTCCCACACCTCCATTCTGTGACTTCACACACCTCCATTCTGAGTTCACAAACCTCCATTCTGTCACTTAACGCACCTCCATTCTGTGACTTCACACAACTCCATTCTATGACTTCCCACACCTCCATTCTGTGACTTCACACACCTCCAATCTGAGTTCACACACCTCGGTTATGACTTCACACACTTTCATTCTATGACTACACACACCTATATTCTGTGACTTCACACACCTCAATTCTGTGACTTCACACGCCTCCATTATGACTTCACACACCTCCATTCTATGACTTCACAGACCTCCATTCTATGACTTTACACGCCTAGATTCTGTGACTTCACACACCTCCATTCTGTGACTTAACACACCTCCATTCTGTGACTTCACACACCTCAATTCTCAGTTCACACACCTCCATTCTGTGACTTCACACACCTCCATTCTGACTTCACACAGCTCCATTCTATGACTTCACACACCTCCATTCTGTGCCTTCACACACATCCATTCTATGACTTAACACACCTTCATTCTTACTTAACAAACATCCATTCAATGACTTCACACACCTCCATTCTATGACTTCACACACCTCCATTCTATGACTTCACACACCTCCATTCTGTGACTTCACACACCTCAATTCTGTGACTTCACACACCTCCATTATGACTTCACACACATCCATTCTATGACTTCACACACATCAGTTCTATGACTTCACACACCTCCATTCTGTGACTTCACACACCTCCATTCTGAGTTCACACACCTCCTTTCTGTGACTTCACACACCTCCAATCTGACTTCACACAGCTCCATTCTATGACTTCACACACCTCCATCCTGTGACTTCACACAACTCCATTCTGAGTTCAAACACCTCCGTTCTATGACAGCTCCATTCTGACTTCACACAGCTCCATTCTATGACTTTGCACACATCTATTCTAATTCACACAACTGCATTCTGTGACTTCACACACCTCCATTCTATGACTTCACACACCTCCATTCTATAACTTAACACACCTATATTGTGACCTCCATTCGATGAATTCACACACCTCCATTATATGACTTCACACACCTCCATTCTATGACTTCACACACTTCCATTCTGTGACTTCACACACCTCCATTCTGTGACTTCACACACATCCTTTCTATGACTTCACCCACCTCCATTCTAGGACTTCACAATCCTCCCTTCTGTGACTTCGCACACCTCCATTCTGACTTCACACAGCTCCTTCTATGACTTCACACACCTCCATTCTATGACTTCACACACCTCAATTCTGTGACTTCACACACCTCCATTCTATGACTTAACACACCTTCATTCTTACTTAACAAACATCCATTCTATGACTTCACACACCTCCATTCTATGACTTCACACACCTCCATTCTATGACTTCACACACCTCCATTCTGTGACTTCACACACCTCAATTCTGTGACTTCAAACACCTCCATTATGACTTCACACACATCCGTTCTATGACTTCACACACCTCCATTCTGTGACTTCACACACCTTCATTCTGTGACTTCACACACCTCCATTATGACTTTACACACCTCCAATCTGAGTTCACACACCTCGGTTCTGACTTCACACTCTTTCATTCTATGACTTCACACACCTCCATTCTGTGACTTCACACACCTCAATTCTGTGACTTCACACACCTCCATTATGACTTCACACACATCCATTCTATGACTTCACACACCTCCATTCTATGACTTCACACACCTCCTTTCTGTGACTTCACACACCTCCATTCTGAGTTCACACACCTCCATTCTGTGACTTCACACACCTCCAATCTGCCTTCACACAGCTACATTCTATGACTTCACACATCTCCATTCTGTGACTTCAAACACCTCCATTCTGAGTTCAAACACCTCCGTTCTGTGACTTAACACACCTCCATTCGATGAATTCACACACCTCCATTCTATGACTTCACACACCTTCATTCTGTGACTTCACACACCTCCATTATGACTTCACACACATCCATTCTATGACTTCACACACCTCCATTCAATGACTTCACACACCTCCATTCTGTGAGTTCACACACCTCCATTATGACTTCACACACATCCATTCTATGACTTCACACACCTCCATTCTATGACTTCACACACCTCCATTCTGAGTTCAAACACCTCCGTTCTGTGACTTAACACACCTCCATTCTGTGACTTCACACACCTCCATTCTGAGTTCACACACCACCATTCTTTGACTTCACACACCTCCATTCTAACTTCACAGCTCCATTCTATGACTTCACACACCTCCATTCTGTGCCTTCGCACACCTCCATTCTATGACTTAACACACCTTCATTCTTACTTAACAAACATCCATTCTATGACTTCACACACCTCCATTCTACGACTTCACGCAACTCCATTCTATGACTTCACACACCTCCATTCTGTGACTTCACACACCTCAATTCTGTGACTTCACACAACTCCATTATGACTTCACATACATCCATTCTGTGACTTCACACACCTCCATTCTGAGTTCACACACCTCCACTCTGTGACTTCACACACCTCCAATATGACTTCACACAGCTCCATTCTATGACTTCGCACACCTCCATTCTGTGACTTCACAAACCTCCATTCTGTGACTTCACACCTCCATTCTGTGACTTCACACACCTCCATTCTGAGTTCACACACCTGAATTCCGTGACTTCACACACCTCAATTCTCATTTCACATACCTCCATTCTTTGACTTCACACACCTCCATTGTGAGTTCACACACCTCCATTCTTTGACTTCGCACACCTCCATTGTGAGTTCACACACCTCCATTCTGTGACTTCACACAACTCCATTCTATGACTTCCCACACCTCCATTCTGTGACTTCACACACCTCCATTTGAGTTCACAAACCTCCATTCTGTGACTTAACGCACCTTCATTCTGTGACTTCACACACCTCCATTCTATGAGTTCACACACCTCCATTCTATGACTTCACACACCTCCAGTCTTTGACTTCACACCCCTCCATTCTGTGACTTCACACACCTCCATTCTATAACTTCACACACCTCCATTGTGACTTCCCACACCTCCAATCTGAGTTCACACACCTCGGTTCTGACTTCACACACTTTCATTCTATGGCTACACACACCTCCATTCTGTGACTTCACACACCTCAATTCTGTGACTTCACACGCCTCCATTATGACTTCACACACCTCCATTCTATGACTTCACACACCTCCATTATGACTTCACACACATCCGTTCTATGACTTCACACACCTCCATTCTGTGACTTCACACACCTCCATTCTATGACTTCACACACCTCCATTCTGTGACTTCACACACCTCAATTCTGTGACTTCAAACACCTCCATTATGACTTCACACACATCCGTTCTATGACTTCACACACCTCCATTCTGTGACTTCACACACCTTCATTCTGTGACTTCACACACCTTCATTATGACTTTACACACCTCCAATCTGAGTTCACACACCTCGGTTCTGACTTCACACTCTTTCATTCTATGACTTCACACACCTCCATTCTGTGACTTCACACACCTCAATTCTGTGACTTCACACACCTCCATTATGACTTCAAACACATCCATTCTATGACTTCACACACCTCCATTCTATGACTTCACACACCTCCTTTCTGTGACTTCACACACCTCCATTCTGAGTTCACACACCTCCATTCTGTGACTTCACACACCTCCAATCTGCCTTCACGCAGCTACATTCTATGACTTCACACACCTCCATTCTGTGACTTCAAACACCTCCATTCTGAGTTCAAACACCTCCGTTCTGTGACTTAACACACCTCCATTCGATGAATTCACACACCTCCATTCGATGACTTCACACACCTTCATTCTGTGACTTCACACACCTCCATTATGACTTCACACACATCCATTCTATGACTTCACACACCTCCATTCTATGACTTCACACACCTCCATTCTGTGACTTCACACACCTCCATTATGACTTCACACACATCCATTCTATGACTTCACACACCTCCATTCTATGACTTCACACACCTCCATTCTGAGTTCAAACACCTCCGTTCTGTGACTTAACACACCTCCATTCTGTGACTTCACACACCTCCATTCTGAGTTCACACACCACCATTCTTTGACTTCACACACCTCCATTCTAACTTCACAGCTCCATTCTATGACTTCACACACCTCCATTCTGTGCCTTCGCACACCTCCATTCTATGACTTAACACACCTTCATTCTTACTTAACAAACATCCATTCTATGACTTCACACACCTCCATTCTACGACTTCACACAACTCCATTCTATGACTTCACACACCTCCATTCTGTGACTTCACACCTCAATTCTGTGACTTCACACAACTCCATTATGACTTCACATACATCCATTCTGTGACTTCACACACCTCCATTCTGAGTTCACACACCTCCACTCTGTGACTTCACACACCTCCAATCTGACTTCACACAGCTCCATTCTATGACTTCGCACACCTCCATTCTGTGACTTCACAAACCTCCATTCTGTGACTTCACACCTCCATTCTGTGACTTCACACACCTCCATTCTGAGTTCACACACCTGAATTCCGTGACTTCACACACCTCAATTCTCATTTCACACACCTCCATTCTTTGACTTCACACACCTCCATTGTGAGTTCACACACCTCCATTCTTTGACTTCGCACACCTCCATTGTGAGTTCACACACCTCCATTCTGTGACTTCACACAACTCCATTCTATGACTTCCCACACCTCCATTCTGTGACTTCACACACCTCCATTCTGAGTTCACAAACCTCCATTCTGTGACTTAACGCACCTTCATTCTGTGACTTCACACACCTCCATTCTATGAGTTCACACACCTCCATTCTATGACTTCACACACCTCCAGTCTTTGACTTCACACCCCTCCATTCTGTGACTTCACACACCTCCATTCTATAACTTCACACACCTCCATTGTGACTTCCCACACCTCCAATCTGAGTTCACACACCTCGGTTCTGACTTCACACACTTTCATTCTATGGCTACACACACCTCCATTCTGTGACTTCACACACCTCAATTCTGTGACTTCACACGCCTCCATTATGACTTCACACACCTCCATTCTATGACTTCACAGACCTCCATTCTATGACTTTACACGCCTAGATTCTGTGACTTCACACACCTCCATTCTGAGTTCACACACCTCCATTCTGTGACTTAACACACCTCCATTCTGTGACTTCACACACCTCCATTCTCAGTTCACACACCTCCATTCTGTGACTTCACACACCTCCATTCTGACTTCACACAGCTCCATTCTATGACTTCACACACCTCCATTCTGTGCCTTCACACACCTCCATTCTATGACTTAACACACCTTCATTCTTACTTAACAAACATCCATTCAATGACTTCACACACCTCCATTCTATGACTTCACACACCTCCATTCTATGACTTCACACACCTCCATTCTGTGACTTCACACACCCCAATTTTGTGACTTCACACACCTCCATTATGACTTCACACACATCCATTCTATGACTTTACACACCTCCATTCTATGACTTCACACACCTCAATTCTGTGACTTCACACACCTCCATTCTGAGTTCACACACCTCCATTCTGTGACTTCACACACCTCCAATCTGACTTCACACAGCTCCATTCTATGACTTCACACACCTGCAT
Organism: Megascapheus bottae; assembly: GCA_024803745.1. Taxonomy (NCBI): domain Eukaryota; kingdom Metazoa; phylum Chordata; class Mammalia; order Rodentia; family Geomyidae; genus Megascapheus; species Megascapheus bottae. The sequence continues at coordinate 199,586 of JANJXV010000163.1, read as the reverse complement.
TCTGTGACTTCACACACCTCCATTCTGAGTTCAAACACCTCCGTTCTGTGACTTAACACACCTCCATTCTGTGACTTCACAGACCTCAAATCTGACTTCACACAGCTCCATTCTATGACTTCACACACCTCCATTCTGTGACATCACACACCTCCATTCTGTGACTTCACACACATCCTTTCTATGACTTCACACATCCATTCTATGACTTCACAATCCTCCATTCTGTGACTTCGCACACCTCCATTCTGACTTCACACAGCTCCTAATCTGACTTCCCACACCTCCATTCTATGACTTCACACAGCTCCATTCTATGACTTCACACACCTCCATTCTGTGCCTTCGCACACCTCCATTCTATGACTTAACACACCTTCATTCTTACTTAACAAACATCCATTCTATGACTTCACACACCTCCATTCTATGACTTCACACACCTCCATTCTATGACTTCACACACCTCCATTCTGTGACTTCACACACCTCAATTCTGTGACTTCACACACTTCCATTATGACTTCACACACATCCGTTCTATGACTTCACACACCTCCATTCTGTGACTTCACACACCTCCATTCTGAGTTCACACACCTCCATTCTGTGACTTCACACACCTCCAATCTGACTTCACACAGCTCCATTCTATGACTTCACACACCTCCATCCTGTGACTTCACACAACTCCATTCTGAGTTCAAACACCTCCATTCTGTGACTTACCACACCTCCATTCGATGAATTCACACACCTCCATTCTATGACTTCACACACCTCCATTCTATGACTTCACACACCTCCATTCTGTGACTTCACACACCTCCAATATGACTTCACACACATCCATTCTATGACTTCACACACCTCCATTCTATGACTTCACACACCTCAATTCTGTGACTTCGCACACCTCCATTCTGAGTTCACACACCTCCATTCTGTGACTTCACACACCTCCAATCAGACTTCACACAGCTACATTCTATGACTTCACAAACCTCCATTCTGTGACTTCACACACCTTCATTCTGAGTTCAAACACCTCAGTTCTGTGACTTAACACACCTCCATTCTGTGACTTCACACACCTCCAATCTGACTTCACACAGCTCCATTCTATGACTTCACACACCTTCATTCTGTGACTTCACACACCTCCATTATGACTTCACACACATCCATTCTATGACTTCACACACCTCCATTCTATGACTTCACACACCTCCATTCTGTGACTTCACACACCTCCATTATGACTTCACACACATCCATTCTATGACTTCACACACATCCATTCTTTGACTTCGCACACCTCCATTCTGACTTCACACAGCTCCATTCTATGACTTCACACACCTCCATTCTATGATTTCACACACCTCCATTCTGTGACTTCACACACCTCCGTTCTGTGACTTCACACACCTCCATTCTGAGTTCAAACACCTCCGTTCTGTGACTTAACACACCTCCATTCTGTGACTTCACACACCTCCATTCTGAGTTCACACACCACCATTCTGTGACTTCACACACCTCCATTCTAACTTCACATAGCTCCATTCTATGACTTCACACACCTCCATTCTGTGCCATCGCACACCTCCATTCTGACTTCACACAGCTCCATTCTATGACTTCACACACCTCCATTATGACTTCACACACATCCGTTCTATGACTTCACACACCTCCATTCTATGACTTCACACACCTCCTTTCTGTGACTTCACACACCTCCATTCTGATTTCACACACCTCCATTCTGTGACTTCACACACCTCCAATCTGCCTTCACACAGCTACATTCTATGACTTCACACACCTCCATTCTGTGACTTCAAACACCTCCATTCTGAGTTCAAACACCTCCGTTCTGTGACTTAACACACCTCCATTCGATGAATTCACACACCTCCATTCTATGACTTCACACACCTCCATTCTATGACTTCACACACCTTCATTCTGTGACTTCACACACCTCCATTATGACTTCACACACATCCATTCTATGACTTAACACACCTCCATTCTATGACTTCACACACCTCCATTCTGTGACTTCACACACCTCCATTATGACTTCACACACATCCATTCTATGACTTCACACACCTCCATTCTATGACTTCACACACATCCATTCTGTGACTTCGCACACCTCCATTCTGACTTCACACAGCTCCATTCTATGACTTCACACACCTCCATTCTATGATTTCACACTCCTCCATTCTATGACTTCACACACCTCCATTCTGTGACTTCACACACCTCCATTCTGAGTTCAAACACCTCCGTTCTGTGACTTAACACACCTCCTTTCTGTGACTTCACACACCTCCATTCTGAGTTCACACACCACCATTCTGTGACTTCACACACCTCCATTCTAACTTCACATAGCTCCATTCTATGACTTCACACACCTCCATTCTGTGCCTTCGCACACCTCCATTCTATGACTTAACACACCTTCATTCTTACTTAACAAACATCCATTCTATGACTTCACACACCTCCATTCTGTGACTTCACACACCTCAATTCTGTGACTTCACACAACTCCATTATGACTTCACACACATCCATTCTATGACTTCAAACACCTCCATTCTGTGAATTCACACACCTCAATTCTGTGACTTCACACACCTCCATTCTGAGTTCACACACCTCCATTCTGTGACTTCACACACCTCCAATCTGACTTCACACAGCTCCATTCTATGACTTCACACACCTGCATTCTGTGACTTCACACACCTCCATTCTGAGTTCAAACACCTCCGTTCTGTGACTTAACACACCTCCATTCTGTGACTTCACAGACCTCAAATCTGACTTCACACAGCTCCATTCTATGACTTCACACACCTCCATTCTGTGACATCACACACCTCCATTCTGTGACTTCACACACATCCTTTCTATGACTTCACACATCCATTCTATGACTTCACAATCCTCCATTCTGTGACTTCGCACACCTCCATTCTGACTTCACACAGCTCCTAATCTGACTTCCCACACCTCCATTCTATGACTTCACACAGCTCCATTCTATGACTTCACACACCTCCATTCTGTGCCTTCGCACACCTCCATTCTATGACTTAACACACCTTCATTCTTACTTAACAAACATCCATTCTATGACTTCACACACCTCCATTCTATGACTTCACACACCTCCATTCTATGACTTCACACACCTCCATTCTGTGACTTCACACACCTCAATTCTGTGACTTCACACACTTCCATTATGACTTCACACACATCCGTTCTATGACTTCACACACCTCCATTCTGTGACTTCACACACCTCCATTCTGAGTTCACACACCTCCATTCTGTGACTTCACACACCTCCAATCTGACTTCACACAGCTCCATTCTATGACTTCACACACCTCCATCCTGTGACTTCACACAACTCCATTCTGAGTTCAAACACCTCCATTCTGTGACTTACCACACCTCCATTCGATGAATTCACACACCTCCATTCTATGACTTCACACACCTCCATTCTATGACTTCACACACCTCCATTCTGTGACTTCACACACCTCCAATATGACTTCACACACATCCATTCTATGACTTCACACACCTCCATTCTATGACTTCACACACCTCAATTCTGTGACTTCGCACACCTCCATTCTGAGTTCACACACCTCCATTCTGTGACTTCACACACCTCCAATCAGACTTCACACAGCTACATTCTATGACTTCACAAACCTCCATTCTGTGACTTCACACACCTTCATTCTGAGTTCAAACACCTCAGTTCTGTGACTTAACACACCTCCATTCTGTGACTTCACACACCTCCAATCTGACTTCACACAGCTCCATTCTATGACTTCACACACCTTCATTCTGTGACTTCACACACCTCCATTATGACTTCACACACATCCATTCTATGACTTCACACACCTCCATTCTATGACTTCACACACCTCCATTCTGTGACTTCACACACCTCCATTATGACTTCACACACATCCATTCTATGACTTCACACACATCCATTCTTTGACTTCGCACACCTCCATTCTGACTTCACACAGCTCCATTCTATGACTTCACACACCTCCATTCTATGATTTCACACACCTCCATTCTGTGACTTCACACACCTCCGTTCTGTGACTTCACACACCTCCATTCTGAGTTCAAACACCTCCGTTCTGTGACTTAACACACCTCCATTCTGTGACTTCACACACCTCCATTCTGAGTTCACACACCACCATTCTGTGACTTCACACACCTCCATTCTAACTTCACATAGCTCCATTCTATGACTTCACACACCTCCATTCTGTGCCATCGCACACCTCCATTCTGACTTCACACAGCTCCATTCTATGACTTCACACACCTCCATTATGACTTCACACACATCCGTTCTATGACTTCACACACCTCCATTCTATGACTTCACACACCTCCTTTCTGTGACTTCACACACCTCCATTCTGATTTCACACACCTCCATTCTGTGACTTCACACACCTCCAATCTGCCTTCACACAGCTACATTCTATGACTTCACACACCTCCATTCTGTGACTTCAAACACCTCCATTCTGAGTTCAAACACCTCCGTTCTGTGACTTAACACACCTCCATTCGATGAATTCACACACCTCCATTCTATGACTTCACACACCTCCATTCTATGACTTCACACACCTTCATTCTGTGACTTCACACACCTCCATTATGACTTCACACACATCCATTCTATGACTTAACACACCTCCATTCTATGACTTCACACACCTCCATTCTGTGACTTCACACACCTCCATTATGACTTCACACACATCCATTCTATGACTTCACACACCTCCATTCTATGACTTCACACACATCCATTCTGTGACTTCGCACACCTCCATTCTGACTTCACACAGCTCCATTCTATGACTTCACACACCTCCATTCTATGATTTCACACTCCTCCATTCTATGACTTCACACACCTCCATTCTGTGACTTCACACACCTCCATTCTGAGTTCAAACACCTCCGTTCTGTGACTTAACACACCTCCTTTCTGTGACTTCACACACCTCCATTCTGAGTTCACACACCACCATTCTGTGACTTCACACACCTCCATTCTAACTTCACATAGCTCCATTCTATGACTTCACACACCTCCATTCTGTGCCTTCGCACACCTCCATTCTATGACTTAACACACCTTCATTCTTACTTAACAAACATCCATTCTATGACTTCACACAACTCCATTCTACGATTTCACACAACTCCATTCTATGACTTCACACACCTCCATTCTGTGACTTCACACACCTCAATTCTGTGACTTCACACAACTCCATTATGACTTCACACACATCCATTCTATGACTTCAAACACCTCCATTCTGTGAATTCACACACCTCCATTCTGAGTTCACACACCTCCACTCTGTGACTTCACACACCTCCAATCTGACTTCACACAGCTCCATTCTATGACTTCACACACCTCCATTCTGTGACTTCACAAACCTCCATTCTGTGACTTCACACACCTCCATTCTGAGTTCACACACCTCAATTCCGTGACTTCACACACCTCAATTCTCATTTCACACACCTCCATTCTTTGACTTCACACACCTCCATTGTGAGTTCACACACCTCCATTCTTTGACTTCGCACACCTCCATTGTGAGTTCACACACCTCCATTCTGTGACTTCACACAACTCCATTCTATGACTTCCCACACCTCCATTCTGTGATTTCACACACCTCCATTCTGAGTTCACAAACCTCCATTCTGTCACTTAACGCACCTCCATTCTGTGACTTCACACAACTCCATTCTATGACTTCCCACACCTCCATTCTGTGACTTCACACACCTCCAATCTGAGTTCACACACCTCGGTTATGACTTCACACACTTTCATTCTATGACTACACACACCTCCATTCTGTGACTTCACACACCTCAATTCTGTGACTTCACACGCCTCCATTATGACGTCACACACCTCCATTCTATGACTTCACAGACCTCCATTCTATGACTTTGCACGCCTAGATTCTGTGACTTCACACACCTCCATTCTGAGTTCACACACCTCCATTCTGTGACTTAACAGACCTCCATTCTGTGACTTCACACACCTCCATTCTCAGTTCACACACCTCCATTCTGTGACTTCACACACCTCCATTCTGACTTCACACAGCTCCATTCTATGACTTCACACACCTCCATTCTGTGCCTTCACACACATCCATTCTATGACTTAACACACCTTCATTCTTACTTAACAAACATCCATTCAATGACTTCACACACCTCCATTCTATGACTTCACACACCTCCATTCTATGACTTCACACACCTCCATTCTGTGACTTCACACACCTCAATTCTGTGACTTCACACACCTCCATTATGACTTCACACACATCCATTCTATGACTTCACAAACATCAGTTCTATGACTTCACACACCTCCATTCTGTGAATTCACACACCTCCTTTCTGAGTTCACACACCTCCATTCTGTGACTTCACACACCTCCAATCTAACTTCACACAGCTCCATTCTATGACTTCACACACCTCCATCCTGTGACTTCACACAACTCCATTCTGAGTTCAAACACCTCCGTTCTGTGACTTACCACACCTCCATTCGATGAATTCACACACCTCCATTCTACGACTTCACACACCTCCATTCTATGACTTCACACACCTCCATTCTGTGACTTCACACAACTCCATTCTGTGACTTCACACACATCCTTTCTATGACTTCACCCACCTCCATTCTAGGACTTCACAATCCTCCATTCTGTGACTTCGCACAAATCCATTCTGACTTCACACAGCTCCTTCTATGACTTCACACACCTCCATTCTATGACTTCACACACCTCAATTCTGTGACTTCACACACCTCCATTCTATGACTTAACACACCTTCATTTTTACTTAACAAACAACCATTCTATGACTTCACACACCTCCATTCTATGACTTCACACACCTCCATTCTATGACTTCACACACCTCCATTCTGTGACTTCACACACCTCAATTCTGTGACTTCAAACACCTCCATTATGACTTCACACGCATCCGTTCTATGACTTCACACACCTCCATTCTGTGACTTCACACACCTTTATTCTGTGACTTCACACACCTCCATTATGACTTTACACACCTCCAATCTGAGTTCACACACCTCGGTTCTGACTTCACACTCTTTCATTCTATGACTTCACACACCTCCATTCTGTGACTTCACACACCTAAATTCTGTGACTTCACACACCTCCATTATGACTTCACACACATCCATTCTATGACTTCACACACCTCCATTCTATGACTTCACACACCTCCTTTCTGTGACTTCACACACCTCCATTCTGAGTTCACACACCTCCATTCTGTGACTTCACACACCTCCAATCTGCCTTCACACAGCTACATTCTATGACTTCACACACCGCCATTCTGTGACTTCAAACACCTCCATTCTGAGTTCAAACACCTCCGTTCTGTGACTTAACACACCTCCATTCGATGAATTCACACACCTCCATTCGATGACTTCACACACCTTCATTCTGTGACTTCACACACCTCCATTATGACTTCACACACATCCATTCTATGACTTCACACACCTCCATTCTATGACTTCACACACCTCCATTCTGTTACTTCACAGACCTCCATTATGACTTCACACACATCCATTCTATGACTTCACACACCTCCATTCTATGACTTCACACACATGCATTCTGTGACTTCGCACACCTCCATTCTGACTTCACACAGCTCCATTCTATGACTTCACACACCTCCATTCTATGATTTCACACACCTCCATTCTGTGACTTCACACACCTCCATTCTGTGACTTCACACACCTCCATTCTGAGTTAAAACACCTCCGTTCTGTGACTTAACACACCTCCATTCTGTGACTTCACACACCTCCATTCTGAGTTCACACACCACCATTCTGTGACTTCACACACCTCCATTCTAACTTCACATAGCTCCATTCTATGACTTCATACACCTCCATTCTGTGCCTTCGCACACCTCCATTCTATGACTTAACACACCTTCATTCTTACTTAACAAACATCAATTCTATGACTTCACACACCTCCATTCTACGACTTCACACAACTCCATTCTGTGACTTCACAAACCTCCATTCTGTGACTTCACACACCTCCATTCTGAGTTCACACACCTCAATTCCGTGACTTCACACACCTCAATTCTCACTTCACACACCTCCATTCTTTGACTTCACACACCTCCATTGTGAGTTCACACACCTCCATTCTGTGACTTCACACACCTCCAATCTGACTTCACACAGCTCCATTCTATGACTTCACACACCTCCAATATGACTTCACACACATCCATTCTATGACTTCACACACCTCCATTCTGTGACTTCACACACCTCATTATGACTTCACACACATCTATTCTATGACTTCACACACCTCCATTCTATGTCTTCACACACCTCAATTCTGTGACTTCACACACCTCCATTCTGAGTTCACACACCTCCATTCTGTGACTTCACACACCTCCAATCTGACTTCACACACCTCCATTATGACTTCACACACCTCCAATCTGAGTTCACACACCTCGGTTCTGACTTCACACTCTTTCATTCTATGACTTCACACACCTCCATTCTGTGACTTCACACACGTCCATTATGACTTCACACACATCCATTCTATGACTTCACACACCTCCATTCTATGACTTCACACACCTCCTTTCTGTTACCTCACACACCTCCATTCTGAGTTCACACACCTCCATTCTGTGACTTCACACACCTCCAATCTGCCTTCACACAGCTACATTCTATGACTTCACACACCTCCATTCTGTGACTTCACACACCTCCTTTCTGAGTTCACACACCTCCATTCTGTGACTTCACACACCTCCAATCTAACTTCACACAGCTCCATTCTATGACTTCACACACCTCCATCCTGTGACTTCACACAACTCCATTCTGAGTTCAAACACCTCCGTTCTCAGTTCACACACCTCCATTCTGTGACTTCACACACCTCCATTCTGACTTCACACAGCTCCATTCTATGACTTCACACACCTCCATTCTGTGCCTTCACACACATCCATTCTATGACTTAACACACCTTCATTCTTACTTGACAAACATCCATTCAATGACTTCACACACCTCCATTCTATGACTTCACACACCTCCATTCTATGACTTCACACACCTCCATTCTGTGACTTCACACACCTCAATTCTGTGACTTCACACACCTCCATTATGACTTCACACACATCCATTCTATGACTTCACAAACATCAGTTCTATGACTTCACACACCTCCATTCTGTGAATTCACACACCTCCTTTCTGAGTTCACACACCTCCATTCTGTGACTTCACACACCTCCAATCTAACTTCACACAGCTCCATTCTATGACTTCACACACCTCCATCCTGTGACTTCACACAACTCCATTCTGAGTTCAAACACCTCCGTTCTGTGACTTACCACACCTCCATTCGATGAATTCACACACCTCCATTCTACGACTTCACACACCTCCATTCTATGACTTCACACACCTCCATTCTGTGACTTCACACAACTCCATTCTGTGACTTCACACACATCCTTTCTATGACTTCACCCACCTCCATTCTAGGACTTCACAATCCTCCATTCTGTGACTTCGCACAAATCCATTCTGACTTCACACAGCTCCTTCTATGACTTCACACACCTCCATTCTATGACTTCACACACCTCAATTCTGTGACTTCACACACCTCCATTCTATGACTTAACACACCTTCATTTTTACCTAACAAACAACCATTCTATGACTTCACACACCTCCATTCTATGACTTCACACACCTCCATTCTATGACTTCACACACCTCCATTCTGTGACTTCACACACCTCAATTCTGTGACTTCAAACACCTCCATTATGACTTCACACACATCCGTTCTATGACTTCACACACCTCCATTCTGTGACTTCACACAGCTTTATTCTGTGACTTCACACACCTCCATTATGACTTTACACACCTCCAATCTGAGTTCACACACCTCGGTTCTGACTTCACACTCTTTCATTCTATGACTTCACACACCTCCATTCTGTGACTTCACACACCTAAATTCTGTGACTTCACACACCTCCATTATGACTTCACACACATCCATTCTATGACTTCACACACCTCCATTCTTTGACTTCACACACCTCCTTTCTGTGACTTCACACACCTCCATTCTGAGTTCACACACCTCCATTCTGTGACTTCACACACCTCCAATCTGCCTTCACACAGCTACATTCTATGACTTCACACACCGCCATTCTGTGACTTCAAACACCTCCATTCTGAGTTCAAACACCTCCGTTCTGTGACTTAACACACCTCCATTCGATGAATTCACACACCTCCATTCTATGACTTCACACACCTTCATTCTGTGACTTCACACACCTCCATTATGACTTCACACACATCCATTCTATGACTTCACACACCTCCATTCTATGACTTCACACACCTCCATTCTGTTACTTCACAGACCTCCATTATGACTTCACACACATCCATTCTATGACTTCACACACCTCCATTCTATGACTTCACACACATCCATTCTGTTACTTCGCACACCTCCATTCTGACTTCACACAGCTCCATTCTATGACTTCACACACCTCCATTCTATGATTTCACACACCTCCATTCTGTGACTTCACACACCTCCATTCTGTGACTTCACACACCTCCATTCTGAGTTAAAACACCTCCGTTCTGTGACTTAACACACCTACATTCTGTGACTTCACACACCTCCATTCTGAGTTCACACACCACCATTCTGTGACTTCACACACCTCCATTCTAACTTCACATAGCTCCATTCTATGACTTCATACACCTCCATTCTGTGCCTTCGCACACCTCCATTCTATGACTTAACACACCTTCATTCTTACTTAACAAACATCAATTCTATGACTTCACACACCTCCATTCTACGACTTCACACAACTCCATTCTGTGACTTCACAAACCTCCATTCTGTGACTTCACACACCTCCATTCTGAGTTCACACACCTCAATTCCGTGACTTCACACACCTCAATTCTAACTTCACACACCTCCATTCTTTGACTTCACACACCTCCATTGTGAGTTCACACACCTCCATTCTGTGACTTCACACACCTCCAATCTGACTTCACACAGCTCCATTCTATGACTTCACACACCTCCATCCTGTGACTTCACACAACTCCATTCTGAGTTCAAACACCTCCGTTCTGTGACTTACCACACCTCCATTCGATGAATTCACACACCTCCATTCTGTGACTTCACACACCTCCAATATGACTTCACACACATCCATTCTATGACTTCACACACCTCCATTCTGTGACTTCACACACCTCATTATGACTTCACACACATCTATTCTATGACTTCACACACCTCCATTCTATGTCTTCACACACCTCAATTCTGTGACTTCACACACCTCCATTCTGAGTTCACACACCTCCATTCTGTGACTTCACACACCTCCAATCTGACTTCACACAGCTCTATTCTATGACTTCACACACCTCCATTCTGTGACTTCACACACATCCATTCTGAGTTCAAACACCTCAGTTCTGTGACTTAACACACCTCCATTCTGTGACTTCACACACCTCCAATCTGACTTCACACAGCTCCATTCTATGACTTCACACACCTTCATTCTGTCACTTCACACACCTCCATTATGACTTCACACACCTCCAATCTGAGTTCACACACCTCGGTTCTGACTTCACACTCTTTCATTCTATGACTTCACACACCTCCATTCTGTGACTTCACACACGTCCATTATGACTTCACACACATCCATTCTATGACTTCACACACCTCCATTCTATGACTTCACACACCTCCTTTCTGTGACTTCACACACCTCCATTCTGAGTTCACACACCTCCATTCTGTGACTTCACACACCTCCAATCTGCCTTCACACAGCTACATTCTATGACTTCACACACCTCCATTCTGTGACTTCAAACACCTCCATTCTGAGTTCAAACACCTCCGTTCTGTGACTTAACACACCTCCATTCGATGAATTCACACACCTCCATTCTATGACTTCACACACCTTCATTCTGTGACTTCACACACCTCCATTATGACTTCACACACATCCATTCTATGACTTCACACACCTCCATTCTATGACTTCACACACCTCCATTCTGTGACTTCACACACCTCCATTATGACTTCACACACATCCATTCTATGACTTCACACACCTCCATTCTATGACTTCACACACCTCCATTCTGAGTTCAAACACCTCCGTTCTGTGACTTAACACACCTCCATTCTGTGACTTCACACACCTCCATTCTGAGTTCACACACCACCATTGTGTGACTTCACACACCTCCATTCTAACTTCACAGCTCCATTCTATGACTTCACACACCTCCATTCTGTGCCTTCGCACACCTCCATTCTATGACTTAACACACCTTCATTCTTACTTAACAAACATCCATTCTATGACTTCACACACCTCCATTCTACGACTTCACACAACTCCATTCTATGACTTCACACACCTCCATTCTGTGACTTCACACACCTCAATTCTGTGACTTCACACAACTCCATTATGACTTCACATACATCCATTCTATGACTTCAAACACCTCCATTCTGTGACTTCACACACCTCCATTCTGAGTTCACACACCTCCACTCTGTGACTTCACACACCTCCAATCTGACTTCACAAAGCTCCATTCTATGACTTCACACACCTCCATTCTGTGACTTCACAAACCTCCATTCTGTGACTTCAACCTCCATTCTGTGACTTCACACACCTCCATTCTGAGTTCACACACCTCAATTCCGTGACTTCACACACCTCAATTCTCATTTCACACACCTCCATTCTTTGACTTCACACACCTCCATTGTGAGTTCACACACCTCCATTCTGTGACTTCACACAACTCCATTCTATGACTTCCCACACCTCCATTCTGTGACTTCACACACCTCCATTCTGAGTTCACAAACCTCCATTCTGTGACTTAACGCACCTTCATTCTGTGACTTCACACACCTCCATTCTATGAGTTCACACACATCCATTCTTTGACTTCGCACACCTCCATTCTGACTTCACACAGCTCCATTCTATGACTTCACACACCTCCATTCTATGATTTCACACACCTCCATTCTGTGACTTCACACACCTCCGTTCTGTGACTTCACACACCTCCATTCTGAGTTCAAACACCTCCGTTCTGTGACTTAACACACCTCCATTCTGTGACTTCACACACCTCCATTCTGAGTTCACACACCACCATTCTGTGACTTCACACACCTCCATTCTAACTTCACATAGCTCCATTCTATGACTTCACACACCTCCATTCTGTGCCTTCGCACACCTCCATTCTGACTTCACACAGCTCCATTCTATGACTTCACACACCTCCATTATGACTTCACACACATCCGTTCTATGACTTCACACACCTCCATTCTATGACTTCACACACCTCCTTTCTGTGACTTCACACACCTCCATTCTGAGTTCACACACCTCCATTCTGTGACTTCACACACCTCCAATCTGTGACTTCAAACACCTCCATTCTGAGTTCAAACACCTCCGTTCTGTGACTTAACATACCTCCATTCGATGAATTCACACACCTCCATTCTATGACTTCACACACCTCCATTCTATGACTTCACACACCTTCATTCTGTGACTTCACACACCTCCATTATGACTTCACACACATCCATTCTATGACTTCACACACCTCCATTCTATGACTTCACACACCTCCATTCTGTGACTTTACACACCTCCATTATGACTTCACACACATCCATTCTATGACTTCACACACCTCCATTCTATGACTTCACACACATCCATTCTGTGACTTCGCACACCTCCATTCTGACTTCACACAGCTCCATTCTATGACTTCACACACCTCCATTCTATGATTTCACACACCTCCATTCTATGACTTCACACACCTCCATTCTGTGACTTCACACACCTCCATTCTGAGTTCAAACACCTCCGTTCTGTGACTAAACACACCTCCATTCTGTGACTTCACACACCTCCATTCTGAGTTCACACACCACCATTCTGTGACTTCACACACCTCCATTCTAACTTCACATAGCTCCATTCTATGACTTCACACACCTACATTCTGTGCCTTCGCACACCTCCATTCTATGACTTCACACACCTCCATTCTGTGACTTCACACACCTCAATTCTGTGACTTCACACAACTCCATTATGACTTCACACACATCCATTCTATGACTTCAAACACCTCCATTCTGTGAATTCACACACCTCCATTCTGAGTTCACACACCTCCAGTCTGTGACTTCACACACCTCCAATCTGACTTCACACAGCTCCATTCTATGACTTCACACACCTCCATTCTGTGACTTCACAAACCTCCATTCTGTGACTTCACACACCTCCATTCTGAGTTCACACACCTCAATTCCGTGACTTCACACACCTCAATTCTCATTTCACACACCTCCATTCTTTGACTTCACACACCTCCATTGTGAGTTCACACACCTCCATTCTTTGACTTCGCACACCTCCATTGTGAGTTCACACACCTCCATTCTATGACTTCACGCAACTCCATTCTATGACTTCCCACACCTCCATTCTGTGACTTCACACACCTCCATTCTGAGTTCACAAACCTCCATTCTGTCACTTAACGCACCTCCATTCTGTGACTTCACACAACTCCATTCTATGACTTCCCACACCTCCATTCTGTGACTTCACACACCTCCAATCTGAGTTCACACACCTCGGTTATGACTTCACACACTTTCATTCTATGACTACACACACCTCCATTCTGTGACTTCACACACCTCAATTCTGTGACTTCACACGCCTCCATTATGACGTCACACACCTCCATTCTATGACTTCACAGATCTCCATTCTATGACTTTGCACGCCTAGATTCTGTGACTTCACACACCTCCATTCTGAGTTCACACACCTCCATTCTGTGACTTAACACACCTCCATTCTGTGACTTCACACACCTCCATTCTCAGTTCACACACCTCCATTCTGTGACTTCACACACCTCCATTCTGACTTCACACAGCTCCATTCTATGACTTCACACACCTCCATTCTGTGCCTTCACACACATCCATTCTATGACTTAACACACCTTCATTCTTACTTAACAAACATCCATTCAATGACTTCACACACCTCCATTCTATGACTTCACACACCTCCATTCTATGACTTCACACACCTCCATTCTGTGACTTCACACACCTCAATTCTGTGACTTCACACACCTCCATTATGACTTCACACACATCCATTCTATGACTTCACAAACATCAGTTCTATGACTTCACACACCTCCATTCTGTGAATTCACACACCTCCATTCTGAGTTCACACACCTCCATTCTGTGACTTCACACACCTCCAATCTGACTTCACACAGCTCCATTCTATGACTTCACACACCTCCATCCTGTGACTTCACACAACTCCATTCTGAGTTCAAACACCTCCGTTCTGTGACCTACCACACCTCCATTCGATGAATTCACACACCTCCATTCTACGACTTCACACACCTCCATTCTATGACTTCACACACCTCCATTCTGTGACTTCACACACCTCCAATCTGCCTTCACAAAGCTACATTCTATGACTTCACACACCGCCATTCTGTGACTTCAAACACCTCCATTCTGAGTTCAAACACCTCCGTTCTGTGACTTAACACACCTCCATTCGATGAATTCACACACCTCCATTCTATGACTTCACACACCTTCATTCTGTGACTTCACACACCTCCATTATGACTTCACACACATCCATTCTATGACTTCACACACCTCCATTCTATGACTTCACACACCTCCATTCTGTTACTTCACAGACCTCCATTATGACTTCACACACATCCATTCTATGACTTCACACACCTCCATTCTATGACTTCACACACATCCATTCTGTGACTTCGCACACCTCCATTCTGACTTCACACAGCTCCATTCTATGACTTCACACACCTCCATTCTATGATTTCACACACCTCCATTCTGTGACTTCACACACCTCCATTCTGTGACTTCACACACCTCCATTCTGAGTTAAAACACCTCCGTTCTGTGACTTAACACACCTCCATTCTGTGACTTCACACACCTCCATTCTGAGTTCACACACCACCATTCTGTGACTTCACACACCTCCATTCTAACTTCACATAGCTCCATTCTATGACTTCATACACCTCCATTCTGTGCCTTCGCACACCTCCATTCTATGACTTAACACACCTTCATTCTTACTTAACAAACATCAATTCTATGACTTCACACACCTCCATTCTACGACTTCACACAACTCCATTCTGTGACTTCACAAACCTCCATTCTGTGACTTCACACACCTCCATTCTGAGTTCACACACCTCAATTCCGTGACTTCACACACCTCAATTCTCACTTCACACACCTCCATTCTTTGACTTCACACACCTCCATTGTGAGTTCACACACCTCCATTCTGTGACTTCACACACCTCCAATCTGACTTCACACAGCTCCATTCTATGACTTCACACACCTCCATCCTGTGACTTCACACAACTCCATTCTGAGTTCAAACACCTCCGTTCTGTGACTTACCACACCTCCATTCGATGAATTCACACACCTCCATTCTGTGACTTCACACACCTCCAATATGACTTCACACACATCCATTCTATGACTTCACACACCTCCATTCTGTGACTTCACACACCTCATTATGACTTCACACACATCTATTCTATGACTTCACACACCTCCATTCTATGTCTTCACACACCTCAATTCTGTGACTTCACACACCTCCATTCTGAGTTCACACACCTCCATTCTGTGACTTCACACACCTCCAATCTGACTTCACACAGCTCCATTCTATGACTTCACACACCTCCATTCTGTGACTTCACACACATCCATTCTGAGTTCAAACACCTCAGTTCTGTGACTTAACACACCTCCATTCTGTGACTTCACACACCTCCAATCTGACTTCACACAGCTCCATTCTATGACTTCACACACCTTCATTCTGTCACTTCACACACCTCAATTCCGTGACTTCACACACCTCAATTCTCACTTCACACACCTCCATTCTTTGACTTCACACACCTCCATTGTGAGTTCACACACCTCCATTCTGTGACTTCACACACCTCCAATCTGACTTCACACAGCTCCATTCTATGACTTCACACACCTCCGTCCTGTGACTTCACACAACTCCATTCTGAGTTCAAACACCTCCGTTCTGTGACTTACCACACCTCCATTCGATGATTTCACACACCTCCATTCTGTGACTTCACACACCTCCAATATGACTTCACACACATCCATTCTATGACTTCACACACCTCCATTCTGTGACTTCACACACCTCATTATGACTTCACACACATCTATTCTATGACTTCACACACCTCCATTCTATGTCTTCACACACCTCAATTCTGTGACTTCACACACCTCCATTCTGAGTTCACACACCTCCATTCTGTGACTTCACACACCTCCAATCTGACTTCACACAGCTCTATTCTATGACTTCACACACCTCCATTCTGTGACTTCACACACATCCATTCTGAGTTCAAACACCTCAGTTCTGTGACTTAACACACCTCCATTCTGTGACTTCACACACCTCCAATCTGACTTCACACAGCTCCATTCTATGACTTCACACACCTTCATTCTGTCACTTCACACACCTCCATTATGACTTCACACACCTCCAATCTGAGTTCACACACCTCGGTTCTGACTTCACACTCTTTCATTCTATGACTTCACACACCTCCATTCTGTGACTTCACACACGTCCATTATGACTTCACACACATCCATTCTATGACTTCACACACCTCCATTCTATGACTTCACACACCTCCTTTCTGTGACTTCACACACCTCCATTCTGAGTTCACACACCTCCATTCTGTGACTTCACACACCTCCAATCTGCCTTCACACAGCTACATTCTATGACTTCACACACCTCCATTCTGTGACTTCAAACACCTCCATTCTGAGTTCAAACACCTCCGTTCTGTGACTTAACACACCTCCATTCGATGAATTCACACACCTCCATTCTATGACTTCACACACCTTCATTCTGTGACTTCACACACCTCCATTATGACTTCACACACATCCATTCTATGACTTCACACACCTCCATTCTATGACTTCACACACCTCCATTCTGTGACTTCACACACCTCCATTATGACTTCACACACATCCATTCTATGACTTCACACACCTCCATTCTATGACTTCACACACCTCCATTCTGAGTTCAAACACCTCCGTTCTGTGACTTAACACACCTCCATTCTGTGACTTCACACACCTCCATTCTGAGTTCACACACCACCATTGTGTGACTTCACACACCTCCATTCTAACTTCACAGCTCCATTCTATGACTTCACACACCTCCATTCTGTGCCTTCGCACACCTCCATTCTATGACTTAACACACCTTCATTCTTACTTAACAAACATCCATTCTATGACTTCACACACCTCCATTCTACGACTTCACACAACTCCATTCTATGACTTCACACACCTCCATTCTGTGACTTCACACACCTCAATTCTGTGACTTCACACAACTCCATTATGACTTCACATACATCCATTCTATGACTTCAAACACCTCCATTCTGTGACTTCACACACCTCCATTCTGAGTTCACACACCTCCACTCTGTGACTTCACACACCTCCAATCTGACTTCACAAAGCTCCATTCTATGACTTCACACACCTCCATTCTGTGACTTCACAAACCTCCATTCTGTGACTTCAACCTCCATTCTGTGACTTCACACACCTCCATTCTGAGTTCACACACCTCAATTCCGTGACTTCACACACCTCAATTCTCATTTCACACACCTCCATTCTTTGACTTCACACACCTCCATTGTGAGTTCACACACCTCCATTCTGTGACTTCACACAACTCCATTCTATGACTTCCCACACCTCCATTCTGTGACTTCACACACCTCCATTCTGAGTTCACAAACCTCCATTCTGTGACTTAACGCACCTTCATTCTGTGACTTCACACACCTCCATTCTATGAGTTCACACACATCCATTCTTTGACTTCGCACACCTCCATTCTGACTTCACACAGCTCCATTCTATGACTTCACACACCTCCATTCTATGATTTCACACACCTCCATTCTGTGACTTCACACACCTCCGTTCTGTGACTTCACACACCTCCATTCTGAGTTCAAACACCTCCGTTCTGTGACTTAACACACCTCCATTCTGTGACTTCACACACCTCCATTCTGAGTTCACACACCACCATTCTGTGACTTCACACACCTCCATTCTAACTTCACATAGCTCCATTCTATGACTTCACACACCTCCATTCTGTGCCTTCGCACACCTCCATTCTGACTTCACACAGCTCCATTCTATGACTTCACACACCTCCATTATGACTTCACACACATCCGTTCTATGACTTCACACACCTCCATTCTATGACTTCACACACCTCCTTTCTGTGACTTCACACACCTCCATTCTGAGTTCACACACCTCCATTCTGTGACTTCACACACCTCCAATCTGTGACTTCAAACACCTCCATTCTGAGTTCAAACACCTCCGTTCTGTGACTTAACATACCTCCATTCGATGAATTCACACACCTCCATTCTATGACTTCACACACCTCCATTCTATGACTTCACACACCTTCATTCTGTGACTTCACACACCTCCATTATGACTTCACACACATCCATTCTATGACTTCACACACCTCCATTCTATGACTTCACACACCTCCATTCTGTGACTTTACACACCTCCATTATGACTTCACACACATCCATTCTATGACTTCACACACCTCCATTCTATGACTTCACACACATCCATTCTGTGACTTCGCACACCTCCATTCTGACTTCACACAGCTCCATTCTATGACTTCACACACCTCCATTCTATGATTTCACACACCTCCATTCTATGACTTCACACACCTCCATTCTGTGACTTCACACACCTCCATTCTGAGTTCAAACACCTCCGTTCTGTGACTAAACACACCTCCATTCTGTGACTTCACACACCTCCATTCTGAGTTCACACACCACCATTCTGTGACTTCACACACCTCCATTCTAACTTCACATAGCTCCATTCTATGACTTCACACACCTACATTCTGTGCCTTCGCACACCTCCATTCTATGACTTCACACACCTCCATTCTGTGACTTCACACACCTCAATTCTGTGACTTCACACAACTCCATTATGACTTCACACACATCCATTCTATGACTTCAAACACCTCCATTCTGTGAATTCACACACCTCCATTCTGAGTTCACACACCTCCAGTCTGTGACTTCACACACCTCCAATCTGACTTAACACACCTCCATTCTGTGACTTCACACACCTCCAATCTGACTTCACACAGCTCCATTCTATGACTTCACACACCTTCATTCTGTCACTTCACACACCTCCATTATGACTTCACACACCTCCAATCTGAGTTCACACACCTCGGTTCTGACTTCACACTCTTTCATTCTATGACTTCACACACCTCCATTCTGTGACTTCACACACGTCCATTATGACTTCACACACATCCATTCTATGACTTCACACACCTCCATTCTATGACTTCACACACCTCCTTTCTGTGACTTCACACACCTCCATTCTGAGTTCACACACCTCCATTCTGTGACTTCACACACCTCCAATCTGCCTTCACACAGCTACATTCTATGACTTCACACACCTCCATTCTGTGACTTCAAACACCTCCATTCTGAGTTCAAACACCTCCGTTCTGTGACTTAACACACCTCCATTCGATGAATTCACACACCTCCATTCTATGACTTCACACACCTTCATTCTGTGACTTCACACACCTCCATTATGACTTCACACACATCCATTCTATGACTTCACACACCTCCATTCTATGACTTCACACACCTCCATTCTGTGACTTCACACACCTCCATTATGACTTCACACACATCCATTCTATGACTTCACACACCTCCATTCTATGACTTCACACACCTCCATTCTGAGTTCAAACACCTCCGTTCTGTGACTTAACACACCTCCATTCTGTGACTTCACACACCTCCATTCTGAGTTCACACACCACCATTGTGTGACTTCACACACCTCCATTCTAACTTCACAGCTCCATTCTATGACTTCACACACCTCCATTCTGTGCCTTCGCACACCTCCATTCTATGACTTAACACACCTTCATTCTTACTTAACAAACATCCATTCTATGACTTCACACACCTCCATTCTACGACTTCACACAACTCCATTCTATGACTTCACACACCTCCATTCTGTGACTTCACACACCTCAATTCTGTGACTTCACACAACTCCATTATGACTCCACATACATCCATTCTATGACTTCAAACACCTCCATTCTGTGACTTCACACACCTCCATTCTGAGTTCACACACCTCCACTCTGTGACTTCACACACCTCCAATCTGACTTCACAAAGCTCCATTCTATGACTTCACACACCTCCATTCTGTGACTTCACAAACCTCCATTCTGTGACTTCAACCTCCATTCTGTGACTTCACACACCTCCATTCTGAGTTCACACACCTCAATTCCGTGACTTCACACACCTCAATTCTCATTTCACACACCTCCATTCTTTGACTTCACACACCTCCATTGTGAGTTCACACACCTCCATTCTGTGACTTCACACAACTCCATTCTATGACTTCCCACACCTCCATTCTGTGACTTCACACACCTCCATTCTGAGTTCACAAACCTCCATTCTGTGACTTAACGCACCTTCATTCTGTGACTTCACACACCTCCATTCTATGAGTTCACACACATCCATTCTTTGACTTCGCACACCTCCATTCTGACTTCACACAGCTCCATTCTATGACTTCACACACCTCCATTCTATGATTTCACACACCTCCATTCTGTGACTTCACACACCTCCGTTCTGTGACTTCACACACCTCCATTCTGAGTTCAAACACCTCCGTTCTGTGACTTAACACACCTCCATTCTGTGACTTCACACACCTCCATTCTGAGTTCACACACCACCATTCTGTGACTTCACACACCTCCATTCTAACTTCACATAGCTCCATTCTATGACTTCACACACCTCCATTCTGTGCCTTCGCACACCTCCATTCTGACTTCACACAGCTCCATTCTATGACTTCACACACCTCCATTATGACTTCACACACATCCGTTCTATGACTTCACACACCTCCATTCTATGACTTCACACACCTCCTTTCTGTGACTTCACACACCTCCATTCTGAGTTCACACACCTCCATTCTGTGACTTCACACACCTCCAATCTGTGACTTCAAACACCTCCATTCTGAGTTCAAACACCTCCGTTCTGTGACTTAACATACCTCCATTCGATGAATTCACACACCTCCATTCTATGACTTCACACACCTCCATTCTATGACTTCACACACCTTCATTCTGTGACTTCACACACCTCCATTATGACTTCACACACATCCATTCTATGACTTCACACACCTCCATTCTATGACTTCACACACCTCCATTCTGTGACTTTACACACCTCCATTATGACTTCACACACATCCATTCTATGACTTCACACACCTCCATTCTATGACTTCACACACATCCATTCTGTGACTTCGCACACCTCCATTCTGACTTCACACAGCTCCATTCTATGACTTCACACACCTCCATTCTATGATTTCACACACCTCCATTCTATGACTTCACACACCTCCATTCTGTGACTTCACACACCTCCATTCTGAGTTCAAACACCTCCGTTCTGTGACTAAACACACCTCCATTCTGTGACTTCACACACCTCCATTCTGAGTTCACACACCACCATTCTGTGACTTCACACACCTCCATTCTAACTTCACATAGCTCCATTCTATGACTTCACACACCTACATTCTGTGCCTTCGCACACCTCCATTCTATGACTTCACACACCTCCATTCTGTGACTTCACACACCTCAATTCTGTGACTTCACACAACTCCATTATGACTTCACACACATCCATTCTATGACTTCAAACACCTCCATTCTGTGAATTCACACACCTCCATTCTGAGTTCACACACCTCCACTCTGTGACTTCACACACCTCCAATCTGACTTCACACAGCTCCATTCTATGACTTCACACACCTTCATTCTGTGACTTCACAAACCTCCATTCTGTGACTTCACACACCTCCATTCTGAGTTCACACACCTCAATTCCGTGACTTCACACACCTCAATTCTCATTTCACACACCTCCATTCTTTGACTTCACACACCTCCATTGTGACTTCACACACCTCCATTCTTTGACTTCGCACACCTCCATTGTGAGTTCACACACCTCCATTCTATGACTTCACACAACTCCATTCTATGACTTCCCACACCTCCATTCTGTGACTTCACACACCTCCATTCTGAGTTCACAAACCTCCATTCTGTCACTTAACGCACCTCCATTCTGTGACTTCACACAACTCCATTCTATGACTTCCCACACCTCCATTCTGTGACTTCACACACCTCCAATCTGAGTTCACACACCTCGGTTATGACTTCACACACTTTCATTCTATGACTACACACACCTCCATTCTGTGACTTCACACACCTCAATTCTGTGACTTCACACGCCTCCATTATGACGTCACACACCTCCATTCTATGACTTCACAGATCTCCATTCTATGACTTTGCACGCCTAGATTCTGTGACTTCACACACCTCCATTCTGAGTTCACACACCTCCATTCTGTGACTTAACACACCTCCATTCTGTGACTTCACACACCTCCATTCTCAGTTCACACACCTCCATTCTGTGACTTCACACACCTCCATTCTGACTTCACACAGCTCCATTCTATGACTTCACACACCTCCATTCTGTGCCTTCACACACATCCATTCTATGACTTAACACACCTTCATTCTTACTTAACAAACATCCATTCAATGACTTCACACACCTTCATTCTATGACTTCACACACCTCCATTCTATGACTTCACACACCTCCATTCTGTGACTTCACACACCTCAATTCTGTGACTTCACACACCTCCATTATGACTTCACACACATCCATTCTATGACTTCACAAACATCAGTTCTATGACTTCACACACCTCCATTCTGTGAATTCACACACCTCCATTCTGAGTTCACACACCTCCATTCTGTGACTTCACACACCTCCAATCTGACTTCACACAGCTCCATTCTATGACTTCACACACCTCCATCCTGTGACTTCACACAACTCCATTCTGAGTTCAAACACCTCCGTTCTGTGACCTACCACACCTCCATTCGATGAATTCACACACCTCCATTCTACGACTTCACACACCTCTATTCTATGACTTCACACACCTCCATTCTGTGACTTCACACAACTCCATTCTGTGACTTCACACACATCCTTTCTATGACTTCACACACCTCCATTCTATGACTTCACACACCTCCATTCTGTTACTTCACAGACCTCCATTATGACTTCACACACATCCATTCTATGACTTCACACACCTCCATTCTATGACTTCACACACATCCATTCTGTGACTTCGCACACCTCCATTCTGACTTCACACAGCTCCATTCTATGACTTCACACACCTCCATTCTATGATTTCACACACCTCCATTCTGTGACTTCACACACCTCCATTCTGTGACTTCACACACCTCCATTCTGAGTTAAAACACCTCCGTTCTGTGACTTAACACACCTCCATTCTGTGACTTCACACACCTCCATTCTGAGTTCACACACCACCATTCTGTGACTTCACACACCTCCATTCTAACTTCACATAGCTCCATTCTATGACTTCATACACCTCCATTCTGTGCCTTCGCACACCTCCATTCTATGACTTAACACACCTTCATTCTTACTTAACAAACATCAATTCTATGACTTCACACACCTCCATTCTACGACTTCACACAACTCCATTCTGTGACTTCACAAACCTCCATTCTGTGACTTCACACACCTCCATTCTGAGTTCACACACCTCAATTCCGTGACTTCACACACCTCAATTCTCACTTCACACACCTCCATTCTTTGACTTCACACACCTCCATTGTGAGTTCACACACCTCCATTCTGTGACTTCACACACCTCCAATCTGACTTCACACAGCTCCATTCTATGACTTCACACACCTCCATCCTGTGACTTCACACAACTCCATTCTGAGTTCAAACACCTCCGTTCTGTGACTTACCACACCTCCATTCGATGAATTCACACACCTCCATTCTGTGACTTCACACACCTCCAATATGACTTCACACACATCCATTCTATGACTTCACACACCTCCATTCTGTGACTTCACACACCTCATTATGACTTCACACACATCTATTCTATGACTTCACACACCTCCATTCTATGTCTTCACACACCTCAATTCTGTGACTTCACACACCTCCATTCTGAGTTCACACACCTCCATTCTGTGACTTCACACACCTCCAATCTGACTTCACACAGCTCCATTCTATGACTTCACACACCTCCATTCTGTGACTTCACACACATCCATTCTGAGTTCAAACACCTCAGTTCTGTGACTTAACACACCTCCATTCTGTGACTTCACACACTTCCAATCTGACTTCACACAGCTCCATTCTATGACTTCACACACCTTCATTCTGTCACTTCACACACCTCAATTCCGTGACTTCACACACCTCAATTCTCACTTCACACACCTCCATTCTTTGACTTCACACACCTCCATTGTGAGTTCACACACCTCCATTCTGTGACTTCACACACCTCCAATCTGACTTCACACAGCTCCATTCTATGACTTCACACACCTCCATCCTGTGACTTCACACAACTCCATTCTGAGTTCAAACACCTCCGTTCTGTGACTTACCACACCTCCATTCGATGAATTCACACACCTCCATTCTGTGACTTCACACACCTCCAATATGACTTCACACACATCCATTCTATGACTTCACACACCTCCATTCTGTGACTTCACACACCTCATTATGACTTCACACACATCTATTCTATGACTTCACACACCTCCATTCTATGTCTTCACACACCTCAATTCTGTGACTTCACACACCTCCATTCTGAGTTCACACACCTCCATTCTGTGACTTCACACACCTCCAATCTGACTTCACACAGCTCTATTCTATGACTTCACACACCTCCATTCTGTGACTTCACACACATCCATTCTGAGTTCAAACACCTCAGTTCTGTGACTTAACACACCTCCATTCTGTGACTTCACACACCTCCAATCTGACTTCACACAGCTCCATTCTATGACTTCACACACCTTCATTCTGTCACTTCACACACCTCCATTATGACTTCACACACCTCCAATCTGAGTTCACACACCTCGGTTCTGACTTCACACTCTTTCATTCTATGACTTCACACACCTCCATTCTGTGACTTCACACACGTCCATTATGACTTCACACACATCCATTCTATGACTTCACACACCTCCATTCTATGACTTCACACACCTCCTTTCTGTGACTTCACACACCTCCATTCTGAGTTCACACACCTCCATTCTGTGACTTCACACACCTCCAATCTGCCTTCACACAGCTACATTCTATGACTTCACACACCTCCATTCTGTGACTTCAAACACCTCCATTCTGAGTTCAAACACCTCCGTTCTGTGACTTAACACACCTCCATTCGATGAATTCACACACCTCCATTCTATGACTTCACACACCTTCATTCTGTGACTTCACACACCTCCATTATGACTTCACACACATCCATTCTATGACTTCACACACCTCCATTCTATGACTTCACACACCTCCATTCTGTGACTTCACACACCTCCATTATGACTTCACACACATCCATTCTATGACTTCACACACCTCCATTCTATGACTTCACACACCTCCATTCTGAGTTCAAACACCTCCGTTCTGTGACTTAACACACCTCCATTCTGTGACTTCACACACCTCCATTCTGAGTTCACACACCACCATTGTGTGACTTCACACACCTCCATTCTAACTTCACAGCTCCATTCTATGACTTCACACACCTCCATTCTGTGCCTTCGCACACCTCCATTCTATGACTTAACACACCTTCATTCTTACTTAACAAACATCCATTCTATGACTTCACACACCTCCATTCTACGACTTCACACAACTCCATTCTATGACTTCACACACCTCCATTCTGTGACTTCACACACCTCAATTCTGTGACTTCACACAACTCCATTATGACTTCACATACATCCATTCTATGACTTCAAACACCTCCATTCTGTGACTTCACACACCTCCATTCTGAGTTCACACACCTCCACTCTGTGACTTCACACACCTCCAATCTGACTTCACAAAGCTCCATTCTATGACTTCACACACCTCCATTCTGTGACTTCACAAACCTCCATTCTGTGACTTCAACCTCCATTCTGTGACTTCACACACCTCCATTCTGAGTTCACACACCTCAATTCCGTGACTTCACACACCTCAATTCTCATTTCACACACCTCCATTCTTTGACTTCACACACCTCCATTGTGAGTTCACACACCTCCATTCTGTGACTTCACACAACTCCATTCTATGACTTCCCACACCTCCATTCTGTGACTTCACACACCTCCATTCTGAGTTCACAAACCTCCATTCTGTGACTTAACGCACCTTCATTCTGTGACTTCACACACCTCCATTCTATGAGTTCACACACATCCATTCTTTGACTTCGCACACCTCCATTCTGACTTCACACAGCTCCATTCTATGACTTCACACACCTCCATTCTATGATTTCACACACCTCCATTCTGTGACTTCACACACCTCCGTTCTGTGACTTCACACACCTCCATTCTGAGTTCAAACACCTCCGTTCTGTGACTTAACACACCTCCATTCTGTGACTTCACACACCTCCATTCTGAGTTCACACACCACCATTCTGTGACTTCACACACCTCCATTCTAACTTCACATAGCTCCATTCTATGACTTCACACACCTCCATTCTGTGCCTTCGCACACCTCCATTCTGACTTCACACAGCTCCATTCTATGACTTCACACACCTCCATTATGACTTCACACACATCCGTTCTATGACTTCACACACCTCCATTCTATGACTTCACACACCTCCTTTCTGTGACTTCACACACCTCCATTCTGAGTTCACACACCTCCATTCTGTGACTTCACACACCTCCAATCTGTGACTTCAAACACCTCCATTCTGAGTTCAAACACCTCCGTTCTGTGACTTAACATACCTCCATTCGATGAATTCACACACCTCCATTCTATGACTTCACACACCTCCATTCTATGACTTCACACACCTTCATTCTGTGACTTCACACACCTCCATTATGACTTCACACACATCCATTCTATGACTTCACACACCTCCATTCTATGACTTCACACACCTCCATTCTGTGACTTTACACACCTCCATTATGACTTCACACACATCCATTCTATGACTTCACACACCTCCATTCTATGACTTCACACACATCCATTCTGTGACTTCGCACACCTCCATTCTGACTTCACACAGCTCCATTCTATGACTTCACACACCTCCATTCTATGATTTCACACACCTCCATTCTATGACTTCACACACCTCCATTCTGTGACTTCACACACCTCCATTCTGAGTTCAAACACCTCCGTTCTGTGACTAAACACACCTCCATTCTGTGACTTCACACACCTCCATTCTGAGTTCACACACCACCATTCTGTGACTTCACACACCTCCATTCTAACTTCACATAGCTCCATTCTATGACTTCACACACCTACATTCTGTGCCTTCGCACACCTCCATTCTATGACTTCACACACCTCCATTCTGTGACTTCACACACCTCAATTCTGTGACTTCACACAACTCCATTATGACTTCACACACATCCATTCTATGACTTCAAACACCTCCATTCTGTGAATTCACACACCTCCATTCTGAGTTCACACACCTCCAGTCTGTGACTTCACACACCTCCAATCTGACTTCACACAGCTCCATTCTATGACTTCACACACCTCCATTCTGTGACTTCACAAACCTCCATTCTGTGACTTCACACACCTCCATTCTGAGTTCACACACCTCAATTCCGTGACTTCACACACCTCAATTCTCATTTCACACACCTCCATTCTTTGACTTCACACACCTCCATTGTGAGTTCACACACCTCCATTCTTTGACTTCGCACACCTCCATTGTGAGTTCACACACCTCCATTCTATGACTTCACGCAACTCCATTCTATGACTTCCCACACCTCCATTCTGTGACTTCGCACACCTCCATTCTGACTTCACACAGCTCCATTCTATGACTTCACACACCTCCATTCTATGATTTCACACACCTCCATTCTGTGACTTCACACACCTCCGTTCTGTGACTTCACACACCTCCATTCTGAGTTCAAACACCTCCGTTCTGTGACTTAACACACCTCCATTCTGTGACTTCACACACCTCCATTCTGAGTTCACACACCACCATTCTGTGACTTCACACACCTCCATTCTAACTTCACATAGCTCCATTCTATGACTTCACACACCTCCATTCTGTGCCTTCGCACACCTCCATTCTGACTTCACACAGCTCCATTCTATGACTTCACACACCTCCATTATGACTTCACACACATCCGTTCTATGACTTCACACACCTCCATTCTATGACTTCACACACCTCCTTTCTGTGACTTCACACACCTCCATTCTGAGTTCACACACCTCCATTCTGTGACTTCACACACCTCCAATCTGTGACTTCAAACACCTCCATTCTGAGTTCAAACACCTCCGTTCTGTGACTTAACATACCTCCATTCGATGAATTCACACACCTCCATTCTATGACTTCACACACCTCCATTCTATGACTTCACACACCTTCATTCTGTGACTTCACACACCTCCATTATGACTTCACACACATCCATTCTATGACTTCACACACCTCCATTCTATGACTTCACACACCTCCATTCTGTGACTTTACACACCTCCATTATGACTTCACACACATCCATTCTATGACTTCACACACCTCCATTCTATGACTTCACACACATCCATTCTGTGACTTCGCACACCTCCATTCTGACTTCACACAGCTCCATTCTATGACTTCACACACCTCCATTCTATGATTTCACACACCTCCATTCTATGACTTCACACACCTCCATTCTGTGACTTCACACACCTCCATTCTGAGTTCAAACACCTCCGTTCTGTGACTAAACACACCTCCATTCTGTGACTTCACACACCTCCATTCTGAGTTCACACACCACCATTCTGTGACTTCACACACCTCCATTCTAACTTCACATAGCTCCATTCTATGACTTCACACACCTACATTCTGTGCCTTCGCACACCTCCATTCTATGACTTCACACACCTCCATTCTGTGACTTCACACACCTCAATTCTGTGACTTCACACAACTCCATTATGACTTCACACACATCCATTCTATGACTTCAAACACCTCCATTCTGTGAATTCACACACCTCCATTCTGAGTTCACACACCTCCAGTCTGTGACTTCACACACCTCCAATCTGACTTCACACAGCTCCATTCTATGACTTCACACACCTCCATTCTGTGACTTCACAAACCTCCATTCTGTGACTTCACACACCTCCATTCTGAGTTCACACACCTCAATTCCGTGACTTCACACACCTCAATTCTCATTTCACACACCTCCATTCTTTGACTTCACACACCTCCATTGTGAGTTCACACACCTCCATTCTTTGACTTCGCACACCTCCATTGTGAGTTCACACACCTCCATTCTATGACTTCACGCAACTCCATTCTATGACTTCCCACACCTCCATTCTGTGACTTCACACACCTCCATTCTGAGTTCACAAACCTCCATTCTGTCACTTAACGCACCTCCATTCTGTGACTTCACACAACTCCATTCTATGACTTCCCACACCTCCATTCTGTGACTTCACACACCTCCAATCTGAGTTCACACACCTCGGTTATGACTTCACACACTTTCATTCTATGACTACACACACCTCCATTCTGTGACTTCACACACCTCAATTCTGTGACTTCACACGCCTCCATTATGACGTCACACACCTCCATTCTATGACTTCACAGATCTCCATTCTATGACTTTGCACGCCTAGATTCTGTGACTTCACACACCTCCATTCTGAGTTCACACACCTCCATTCTGTGACTTAACACACCTCCATTC
Organism: Megascapheus bottae; assembly: GCA_024803745.1. NCBI lineage: Eukaryota > Metazoa > Chordata > Mammalia > Rodentia > Geomyidae > Megascapheus > Megascapheus bottae. Next base: position 167,777 of record JANJXV010000163.1, on the reverse strand, counting down.
TGTGACTTCACACACCTCCATTCTCAGTTCACACACCTCCATTCTGTGACTTCACACACCTCCATTCTGACTTCACACAGCTCCATTCTATGACTTCACACACCTCCATTCTGTGCCTTCACACACATCCATTCTATGACTTAACACACCTTCATTCTTACTTAACAAACATCCATTCAATGACTTCACACACCTCCATTCTATGACTTCACACACCTCCATTCTATGACTTCACACACCTCCATTCTGTGACTTCACACACCTCAATTCTGTGACTTCACACACCTCCATTATGACTTCACACACATCCATTCTATGACTTCACAAACATCAGTTCTATGACTTCACACACCTCCATTCTGTGAATTCACACACCTCCATTCTGAGTTCACACACCTCCATTCTGTGACTTCACACACCTCCAATCTGACTTCACACAGCTCCATTCTATGACTTCACACACCTCCATCCTGTGACTTCACACAACTCCATTCTGAGTTCAAACACCTCCGTTCTGTGACCTACCACACCTCCATTCGATGAATTCACACACCTCCATTCTACGACTTCACACACCTCCATTCTATGACTTCACACACCTCCATTCTGTGACTTCACACACCTCCAATCTGCCTTCACAAAGCTACATTCTATGACTTCACACACCGCCATTCTGTGACTTCAAACACCTCCATTCTGAGTTCAAACACCTCCGTTCTGTGACTTAACACACCTCCATTCGATGAATTCACACACCTCCATTCTATGACTTCACACACCTTCATTCTGTGACTTCACACACCTCCATTATGACTTCACACACATCCATTCTATGACTTCACACACCTCCATTCTATGACTTCACACACCTCCATTCTGTTACTTCACAGACCTCCATTATGACTTCACACACATCCATTCTATGACTTCACACACCTCCATTCTATGACTTCACACACATCCATTCTGTGACTTCGCACACCTCCATTCTGACTTCACACAGCTCCATTCTATGACTTCACACACCTCCATTCTATGATTTCACACACCTCCATTCTGTGACTTCACACACCTCCATTCTGTGACTTCACACACCTCCATTCTGAGTTAAAACACCTCCGTTCTGTGACTTAACACACCTCCATTCTGTGACTTCACACACCTCCATTCTGAGTTCACACACCACCATTCTGTGACTTCACACACCTCCATTCTAACTTCACATAGCTCCATTCTATGACTTCATACACCTCCATTCTGTGCCTTCGCACACCTCCATTCTATGACTTAACACACCTTCATTCTTACTTAACAAACATCAATTCTATGACTTCACACACCTCCATTCTACGACTTCACACAACTCCATTCTGTGACTTCACAAACCTCCATTCTGTGACTTCACACACCTCCATTCTGAGTTCACACACCTCAATTCCGTGACTTCACACACCTCAATTCTCACTTCACACACCTCCATTCTTTGACTTCACACACCTCCATTGTGAGTTCACACACCTCCATTCTGTGACTTCACACACCTCCAATCTGACTTCACACAGCTCCATTCTATGACTTCACACACCTCCATCCTGTGACTTCACACAACTCCATTCTGAGTTCAAACATCTCCGTTCTGTGACTTACCACACCTCCATTCGATGAATTCACACACCTCCATTCTGTGACTTCACACACCTCCAATATGACTTCACACACATCCATTCTATGACTTCACACACCTCCATTCTGTGACTTCACACACCTCATTATGACTTCACACACATCTATTCTATGACTTCACACACCTCCATTCTATGTCTTCACACACCTCAATTCTGTGACTTCACACACCTCCATTCTGAGTTCACACACCTCCATTCTGTGACTTCACACACCTCCAATCTGACTTCACACAGCTCCATTCTATGACTTCACACACCTCCATTCTGTGACTTCACACACATCCATTCTGAGTTCAAACACCTCAGTTCTGTGACTTAACACACCTCCATTCTGTGACTTCACACACCTCCAATCTGACTTCACACAGCTCCATTCTATGACTTCACACACCTTCATTCTGTCACTTCACACACCTCAATTCCGTGACTTCACACACCTCAATTCTCACTTCACACACCTCCATTCTTTGACTTCACACACCTCCATTGTGAGTTCACACACCTCCATTCTGTGACTTCACACACCTCCAATCTGACTTCACACAGCTCCATTCTATGACTTCACACACCTCCATCCTGTGACTTCACACAACTCCATTCTGAGTTCAAACACCTCCGTTCTGTGACTTACCACACCTCCATTCGATGAATTCACACACCTCCATTCTGTGACTTCACACACCTCCAATATGACTTCACACACATCCATTCTATGACTTCACACACCTCCATTCTGTGACTTCACACACCTCATTATGACTTCACACACATCTATTCTATGACTTCACACACCTCCATTCTATGTCTTCACACACCTCAATTCTGTGACTTCACACACCTCCATTCTGAGTTCACACACCTCCATTCTGTGACTTCACACACCTCCAATCTGACTTCACACAGCTCCATTCTATGACTTCACACACCTCCATTCTGTGACTTCACACACATCCATTCTGAGTTCAAACACCTCAGTTCTGTGACTTAACACACCTCCATTCTGTGACTTCACACACCTCCAATCTGACTTCACACAGCTCCATTCTATGACTTCACACACCTTCATTCTGTCACTTCACACACCTCCATTATGACTTCACACACCTCCAATCTGAGTTCACACACCTCGGTTCTGACTTCACACTCTTTCATTCTATGACTTCACACACCTCCATTCTGTGACTTCACACACGTCCATTATGACTTCACACACATCCATTCTATGACTTCACACACCTCCATTCTATGACTTCACACACCTCCTTTCTGTGACTTCACACACCTCCATTCTGAGTTCACACACCTCCATTCTGTGACTTCACACACCTCCAATCTGCCTTCACACAGCTACATTCTATGACTTCACACACCTCCATTCTGTGACTTCAAACACCTCCATTCTGAGTTCAAACACCTCCGTTCTGTGACTTAACACACCTCCATTCGATGAATTCACACACCTCCATTCTATGACTTCACACACCTTCATTCTGTGACTTCACACACCTCCATTATGACTTCACACACATCCATTCTATGACTTCACACACCTCCATTCTATGACTTCACACACCTCCATTCTGTGACTTCACACACCTCCATTATGACTTCACACACATCCATTCTATGACTTCACACACCTCCATTCTATGACTTCACACACCTCCATTCTGAGTTCAAACACCTCCGTTCTGTGACTTAACACACCTCCATTCTGTGACTTCACACACCTCCATTCTGAGTTCACACACCACCATTGTGTGACTTCACACACCTCCATTCTAACTTCACAGCTCCATTCTATGACTTCACACACCTCCATTCTGTGCCTTCGCACACCTCCATTCTATGACTTAACACACCTTCATTCTTACTTAACAAACATCCATTCTATGACTTCACACACCTCCATTCTACGACTTCACACAACTCCATTCTATGACTTCACACACCTCCATTCTGTGACTTCACACACCTCAATTCTGTGACTTCACACAACTCCATTATGACTCCACATACATCCATTCTATGACTTCAAACACCTCCATTCTGTGACTTCACACACCTCCATTCTGAGTTCACACACCTCCACTCTGTGACTTCACACACCTCCAATCTGACTTCACAAAGCTCCATTCTATGACTTCACACACCTCCATTCTGTGACTTCACAAACCTCCATTCTGTGACTTCAACCTCCATTCTGTGACTTCACACACCTCCATTCTGAGTTCACACACCTCAATTCCGTGACTTCACACACCTCAATTCTCATTTCACACACCTCCATTCTTTGACTTCACACACCTCCATTGTGAGTTCACACACCTCCATTCTGTGACTTCACACAACTCCATTCTATGACTTCCCACACCTCCATTCTGTGACTTCACACACCTCCATTCTGAGTTCACAAACCTCCATTCTGTGACTTAACGCACCTTCATTCTGTGACTTCACACACCTCCATTCTATGAGTTCACACACATCCATTCTTTGACTTCGCACACCTCCATTCTGACTTCACACAGCTCCATTCTATGACTTCACACACCTCCATTCTATGATTTCACACACCTCCATTCTGTGACTTCACACACCTCCGTTCTGTGACTTCACACACCTCCATTCTGAGTTCAAACACCTCCGTTCTGTGACTTAACACACCTCCATTCTGTGACTTCACACACCTCCATTCTGAGTTCACACACCACCATTCTGTGACTTCACACACCTCCATTCTAACTTCACATAGCTCCATTCTATGACTTCACACACCTCCATTCTGTGCCTTCGCACACCTCCATTCTGACTTCACACAGCTCCATTCTATGACTTCACACACCTCCATTATGACTTCACACACATCCGTTCTATGACTTCACACACCTCCATTCTATGACTTCACACACCTCCTTTCTGTGACTTCACACACCTCCATTCTGAGTTCACACACCTCCATTCTGTGACTTCACACACCTCCAATCTGTGACTTCAAACACCTCCATTCTGAGTTCAAACACCTCCGTTCTGTGACTTAACATACCTCCATTCGATGAATTCACACACCTCCATTCTATGACTTCACACACCTCCATTCTATGACTTCACACACCTTCATTCTGTGACTTCACACACCTCCATTATGACTTCACACACATCCATTCTATGACTTCACACACCTCCATTCTATGACTTCACACACCTCCATTCTGTGACTTTACACACCTCCATTATGACTTCACACACATCCATTCTATGACTTCACACACCTCCATTCTATGACTTCACACACATCCATTCTGTGACTTCGCACACCTCCATTCTGACTTCACACAGCTCCATTCTATGACTTCACACACCTCCATTCTATGATTTCACACACCTCCATTCTATGACTTCACACACCTCCATTCTGTGACTTCACACACCTCCATTCTGAGTTCAAACACCTCCGTTCTGTGACTAAACACACCTCCATTCTGTGACTTCACACACCTCCATTCTGAGTTCACACACCACCATTCTGTGACTTCACACACCTCCATTCTAACTTCACATAGCTCCATTCTATGACTTCACACACCTACATTCTGTGCCTTCGCACACCTCCATTCTATGACTTCACACACCTCCATTCTGTGACTTCACACACCTCAATTCTGTGACTTCACACAACTCCATTATGACTTCACACACATCCATTCTATGACTTCAAACACCTCCATTCTGTGAATTCACACACCTCCATTCTGAGTTCACACACCTCCACTCTGTGACTTCACACACCTCCAATCTGACTTCACACAGCTCCATTCTATGACTTCACACACCTTCATTCTGTGACTTCACAAACCTCCATTCTGTGACTTCACACACCTCCATTCTGAGTTCACACACCTCAATTCCGTGACTTCACACACCTCAATTCTCATTTCACACACCTCCATTCTTTGACTTCACACACCTCCATTGTGACTTCACACACCTCCATTCTTTGACTTCGCACACCTCCATTGTGAGTTCACACACCTCCATTCTATGACTTCACACAACTCCATTCTATGACTTCCCACACCTCCATTCTGTGACTTCACACACCTCCATTCTGAGTTCACAAACCTCCATTCTGTCACTTAACGCACCTCCATTCTGTGACTTCACACAACTCCATTCTATGACTTCCCACACCTCCATTCTGTGACTTCACACACCTCCAATCTGAGTTCACACACCTCGGTTATGACTTCACACACTTTCATTCTATGACTACACACACCTCCATTCTGTGACTTCACACACCTCAATTCTGTGACTTCACACGCCTCCATTATGACGTCACACACCTCCATTCTATGACTTCACAGATCTCCATTCTATGACTTTGCACGCCTAGATTCTGTGACTTCACACACCTCCATTCTGAGTTCACACACCTCCATTCTGTGACTTAACACACCTCCATTCTGTGACTTCACACACCTCCATTCTCAGTTCACACACCTCCATTCTGTGACTTCACACACCTCCATTCTGACTTCACACAGCTCCATTCTATGACTTCACACACCTCCATTCTGTGCCTTCACACACATCCATTCTATGACTTAACACACCTTCATTCTTACTTAACAAACATCCATTCAATGACTTCACACACCTTCATTCTATGACTTCACACACCTCCATTCTATGACTTCACACACCTCCATTCTGTGACTTCACACACCTCAATTCTGTGACTTCACACACCTCCATTATGACTTCACACACATCCATTCTATGACTTCACAAACATCAGTTCTATGACTTCACACACCTCCATTCTGTGAATTCACACACCTCCATTCTGAGTTCACACACCTCCATTCTGTGACTTCACACACCTCCAATCTGACTTCACACAGCTCCATTCTATGACTTCACACACCTCCATCCTGTGACTTCACACAACTCCATTCTGAGTTCAAACACCTCCGTTCTGTGACCTACCACACCTCCATTCGATGAATTCACACACCTCCATTCTACGACTTCACACACCTCTATTCTATGACTTCACACACCTCCATTCTGTGACTTCACACAACTCCATTCTGTGACTTCACACACATCCTTTCTATGACTTCACCCACCTCCATTCTAGGACTTCACAATCCTCCATTCTGTGACTTCGCACACATCCATTCTGACTTCACACAGCTCCTTCTATGACTTCACACACCTCCATTCTATGACTTCACACACCTCAATTCTGTGACTTCACACACCTCCATTCTATGACTTAACACACCTTCATTCTTACTTAACAAACATCCATTCTATGACTTCACACACCTCCATTCTATGACTTCACACACCTCCATTCTGTGACTTCACACACCTCAATTCTGTGACTTCAAACACCTCCATTATGACTTCACACACATCCGTTCTATGACTTCACACACCTCCATTCTGTGACTTCACACACCTTCATTCTGTGACTTCACACACCTCCATTATGACTTTACACACCTCCAATCTGAGTTCACACACCTCGGTTCTGACTTCACACTCTTTCATTCTATGACTTCGCACACCTCCGTTCTGTGACTTCACACACCTAAATTCTGTGACTTCACACACCTCCATTATGACTTCACACACATCCATTCTATGACTTCACACACCTCCATTCTATGACTTCACACACCTCCTTTCTGTGACTTCACACACCTCCATTCTGAGTTCACACACCTCCATTCTGTGACTTCACACACCTCCAATCTGCCTTCACACAGCTACATTCTATGACTTCACACACCGCCATTCTGTGACTTCAAACACCTCCATTCTGAGTTCAAACACCTCCGTTCTGTGACTAACACACCTCCATTCGATGAATTCACACACCTCCATTCTATGACTTCACACACCTTCATTCTGTGACTTCACACACCTCCATTATGACTTCACACACATCCATTCTACGACTTCACACACCTCCATTCTATGACTTCACACACCTCCATTCTGTTACTTCACAGACCTCCATTCTGACTTCACACAGCTCCATTCTATGACTTCACACACCTCCATTCTATGATTTCACACACCTCCATTCTGTGACTTCACACACCTCCATTCTGTGACTTCACACACCTCCATTCTGAGTTCAAACACCTCCGTTCTGTAACTTAACACACCTCCATTCTGTGACTTCACACACCTCCATTCTGAGTTCACACACCACCATTCTGTGACTTCACACACCTCCATTCTAACTTCACATAGCTCCATTCTATGACTTCATACACCTCCATTCTGTGCCTTCGCACACCTCCATTCTATGACTTAACACACCTTCATTCTGTGACTTCAAACACCTCCATTCTGAGTTCAAACACCTCCGTTCTGTGACTTAACACACCTCCATTCGATGAATTCACACACCTCCATTCTATGACTTCACACCTTCATTCTGTGACTTCACACACCTCCATTATGACTTCACACACATCCATTCTATGACTTCACACACCTCCATTCTGTGACTTCACACACCTCCAATCTGCCTTCACACAGCTACATTCTATGACTTCACACACCTCCATTCTGTGACTTCAAACACCTCCATTCTGAGTTCAAACACCTCCGTTCTGTGACTTAACACACCTCCATTCGATGAATTCACACACCTCCATTCTATGACTTCACACACCTTCATTCTGTGACTTCACACACCTCCATTATGACTTCACACACATCCATTCTATGACTTCACACACCTCCATTCTATGACTTCACACACCTCCATTCTGTTACTTCACAGATCTCCATTATGACTTCACACACATCCATTCTATGACTTCACACACCTCCATTCTATGACTTCACACACCTCCATTCTGTGACTTCGCACACCTCCATTCTGACTTCACACAGCTCCATTCTATGACTTCACACACCTCCATTCTATGATTTCACACACCTCCATTCTGTGACTTCACACACCTCCATTCTGTGACTTCACACACCTCCATTCTGAGTTCAAACACCTCCGTTCTGTGACTTAACACACCTCCATTCTGTGACTTCACACACCTCCATTCTGAGTTCACACACCACCATTCTGTGACTTCACACACCTCCATTCTAACTTCACATAGCTCCATTCTATGACTTCACACACCTCCATTCTGTGACTTCACACACCTCCATTCTGTGACTTCACACACCTCATTATGACTTCACACACATCTATTCTATGACTTCACACACCTCCATTCTATGTCTTCACACACCTCAATTCTGTGACTTCACACACCTCCATTCTGAGTTCACACACCTCCATTCTGTGACTTCACACACCTCCAATCTGACTTCACACAGCTCCATTCTATGACTTCACACACCTCCATTCTGTGACTTCACACACTTCCATTATGAGTTCAAACACCTCAGTTCTGTGACTTAACACACCTCCATTCTGTGACTTCACACACCTCCAATCTGACTTCACACAGCTCCATTCTATGACTTCACACACCTTCATTCTGTCACTTCACACACCTCCATTATGACTTCACACACCTCCAATCTGAGTTCTCACACCTCGGTTCTGACTTCACACTCTTTCATTCTATGACTTCACACACCTCCATTCTGTGACTTCACACACCTCAATTCTGTGACTTCACACACCTCCATTATGACTTCACACACATCCATTCTATGACTTCACACACCTCCATTCTATGACTTCACACACCTCCTTTCTGTGACTTCACACACCTCCATTCTGAGTTCACACACCTCCATTCTGTGACTTCACACACCTCCAATCTGCCTTCACACAGCTACATTCTATGACTTCACACACCTCCATTCTGTGACTTCAAACACCTCCATTCTGAGTTCAAACACCTCCGTTCTGTGACTTAACACACCTCCATTCGATGAATTCACACACCTCCATTCTATGACTTCACACACCTTCATTCTGTGACTTCACACACCTCCATTATGACTTCACACACATCCATTCTATGACTTCACACACCTCCATTCTATGACTTCACACACCTCCATTCTGTGACTTCACACACCTCCATTATGACTTCACACACATCCATTCTATGACTTCACACACCTCCATTCTATGACTTCACACACCTCCATTCTGAGTTCAAACACCTCCGTTCTGTGACTTAACACACCTCCATTCTGTGACTTCACACACCTCCATTCTGAGTTCACACACCACCATTCTGTGACTTCACACACCTCCATTCTAACTTCACAGCTCCATTCTATGACTTCACACACCTCCATTCTGTGCCTTCGCACACCTCCATTCTATGACTTAACACACCTTCATTCTTACTTAACAAACATCCATTCTATGACTTCACACACCTCCATTCTACGACTTCACACAACTCCATTCTATGACTTCACACACCTCCATTCTGTGACTTCACACACCTCAATTCTGTGACTTCACACAACTCCATTATGACTTCACATACATCCATTCTATGACTTCAAACACCTCCATTCTGTGACTTCACACACCTCCATTCTGAGTTCACACACCTCCACTCTGTGACTTCACACACCTCCAATCTGACTTCACACAGCTCCATTCTATGACTTCACACACCTCCATTCTGTGACTTCACAAACCTCCATTCTGTGACTTCACACCTCCATTCTGTGACTTCACACACCTCCATTCTGAGTTCACACACCTCAATTCCGTGACTTCACACACCTCAATTCTCATTTCACACACCTCCATTCTTTGACTTCACACACCTCCATTGTGAGTTCACACACCTCCATTCTTTGACTTCGCACACCTCCATTGTGAGTTCACACACCTCCATTCTGTGACTTCACACAACTCCATTCTATGACTTCCCACACCTCCATTCTGTGACTTCACACACCTCCATTCTGAGTTCACAAACCTCCATTCTGTGACTTAACGCACCTTCATTCTGTGACTTCACACACCTCCATTCTATGAGTTCACACACCTCCATTCTATGACTTCACACACCTCCAGTCTTTGACTTCACACCCCTCCATTCTGTGACTTCACACACCTCCATTCTATAACTTCACACACCTCCATTGTGACTTCCCACACCTCCAATCTGAGTTCACACACCTCGGTTCTGACTTCACACACTTTCATTCTATGACTACACACACCTCCATTCTGTGACTTCACACACCTCAATTCTGTGACTTCACACGCCTCCATTATGACTTCACACACCTCCATTCTATGACTTCACAGACCTCCATTCTATGACTTTACAAGCCTAGATTCTGTGACTTCACACACCTCCATTCTGAGTTCACACACCTCCATTCTGTGACTTAACACACCTCCATTCTGTGACTTCACACACCTCCATTCTCAGTTCACACACCTCCATTCTGTGACTTCACACACCTCCATTCTGACTTCACACAGCTCCATTCTATGACTTCACACACCTCCATTCTGTGCCTTCACACACCTCCATTCTATGACTTAACACACCTTCATTCTTACTTAACAAACATCCATTCAATGACTTCACACACCTCCATTCTATGACTTCACACACCTCCATTCTATGACTTCACACACCTCCATTCTGTGACTTCACACACCCCAATTTTGTGACTTCACACACCTCCATTATGACTTCACACACATCCATTCTATGACTTTACACACCTCCATTCTATGACTTCACACACCTCAATTTTGTGACTTCACACACCTCCATTCTGAGTTCACACACCTCCATTCTGTGACTTCACACACCTCCAATCTGACTTCACACAGCTCCATTCTATGACTTCACACACCTGCATTCTGTGACTTCACACACCTCCATTCTGAGTTCAAACACCTCCGTTCTGTGACTTAACACACCTCCATTCTGTGACTTCACAGACCTCAAATCTGACTTCACACAGCTCCATTCTATGACTTCACACACCTCCATTCTGTGACATCACACACCTCCATTCTGTGACTTCACACACATCCTTTCTATGACTTCACACATCCATTCTATGACTTCACAATCCTCCATTCTGTGACTTCGCACACCTCCATTCTGACTTCACACAGCTCCTAATCTGACTTCCCACACCTCCATTCTATGACTTCACACAGCTCCATTCTATGACTTCACACACCTCCATTCTGTGCCTTCGCACACCTCCATTCTATGACTTAACACACCTTCATTCTTACTTAACAAACATCCATTCTATGACTTCACACACCTCCATTCTATGACTTCACACACCTCCATTCTATGACTTCACACACCTCCATTCTGTGACTTCACACACCTCAATTCTGTGACTTCACACACCTCCATTATGACTTCACACACATCCATTCTATGACTTCACACACCTCCATTCTGTGACTTCACACACCTCCATTCTGAGTTCACACACCTCCATTCTGTGACTTCACACACCTCCAATCTGACTTCACACAGCTCCATTCTATGACTTCACACACCTCCATCCTGTGACTTCACACAACTCCATTCTGAGTTCAAACACCTCCATTCTGTGACTTACCACACCTCCATTCGATGAATTCACACACCTCCATTCTATGACTTCACACACCTCCATTCTATGACTTCACACACCTCCATTCTGTGACTTCACACACCTCCAATATGACTTCACACACATTCATTCTATGACTTCACACACCTCCATTCTATGACTTCACACACCTCAATTCTGTGACTTCGCACACCTCCATTCTGAGTTCACACACCTCCATTCTGTGACTTCACACACCTCCAATCAGACTTCACACAGCTACATTCTATGACTTCACAAACCTCCATTCTGTGACTTCACACACCTTCATTCTGAGTTCAAACACCTCAGTTCTGTGACTTAACACACCTCCATTCTGTGACTTCACACACCTCCAATCTGACTTCACACAGCTCCATTCTATGACTTCACACACCTTCATTCTGTGACTTCACACACCTCCATTATGACTTCACACACATCCATTCTATGACTTCACACACCTCCATTCTATGACTTCACACACCTCCATTCTGTGACTTCACACACCTCCATTATGACTTCACACACATCCATTCTATGACTTCACACACATCCATTCTTTGAATTCGCACACCTCCATTCTGACTTCACACAGCTCCATTCTATGACTTCACACACCTCCATTCTATGATTTCACACACCTCCATTCTGTGACTTCACACACCTCCGTTCTGTGACTTCACACACCTCCATTCTGAGTTCAAACACCTCCGTTCTGTGACTTAACACACCTCCATTCTGTGACTTCACACACCTCCATTCTGAGTTCACACACCACCATTCTGTAACTTCACACACCTCCATTCTAACTTCACATAGCTCCATTCTATGACTTCACACACCTCCATTCTGTGCCTTCGCACACCTCCATTCTGACTTCACACAGCTCCATTCTATGACTTCACACACCTCCATTATGACTTCACACACATCCGTTCTATGACTTCACACACCTCCATTCTATGACTTCACACACCTCCTTTCTGTGACTTCACACACCTCCATTCTGAGTTCACACACCTCCATTCTGTGACTTCACACACCTCCAATCTGCCTTCACACAGCTACATTCTATGACTTCACACACCTCCATTCTGTGACTTCAAACACCTCCATTCTGAGTTCAAACACCTCCGTTCTGTGACTTAACACACCTCCATTCGATGAATTCTCACACCTCCATTCTATGACTTCACACACCTCCATTCTATGACTTCACACCCCTCCATTCTGTGACTTCACACACCTCCATTCTCAGTTCACACACCTCCATTCTGTGACTTCACACACCTCCATTCTGACTTCACACAGCTCCATTCTATGACTTCACACACCTCCATTCTGTGCCTTCACACACCTCCATTCTATGACTTAACACACCTTCATTCTTACTTAACAAACATCCATTCAATGACTTCACACACCTCCATTCTATGACTTCACACACCTCCATTCTATGACTTCACACACCTCCATTCTGTGACTTCACACACCCCAATTTTGTGACTTCACACACCTCCATTATGACTTCACACACATCCATTCTATGACTTTACACACCTCCATTCTATGACTTCACACACCTCAATTTTGTGACTTCACACACCTCCAATCTGACTTCACACAGCTCCATTCTATGACTTCACACACCTGCATTCTGTGACTTCACACACCTCCATTCTGAGTTCAAACACCTCCGTTCTGTGACTTAACACACCTCCATTCTGTGACTTCACAGACCTCAAATCTGACTTCACACAGCTCCATTCTATGACTTCACACACCTCCATTCTGTGACATCACACACCTCCATTCTGTGACTTCACACACATCCTTTCTATGACTTCACACATCCATTCTATGACTTCACAATCCTCCATTCTGTGACTTCGCACACCTCCATTCTGACTTCACACAGCTCCTAATCTGACTTCCCACACCTCCATTCTATGACTTCACACAGCTCCATTCTATGACTTCACACACCTCCATTCTGTGCCTTCGCACACCTCCATTCTATGACTTAACACACCTTCATTCTTACTTAACAAACATCCATTCAATGACTTCACACACCTCCATTCTATGACTTCACACACCTCCATTCTATGACTTCACACACCTCCATTCTGTGACTTCACACACCTCAATTCTGTGACTTCACACACCTCCATTATGACTTCACACACATCCATTCTATGACTTCACAAACATCAGTTCTATGACTTCACACACCTCCATTCTGTGAATTCACACACCTCCATTCTGAGTTCACACACCTCCATTCTGTGACTTCACACACCTCCAATCTGACTTCACACAGCTCCATTCTATGACTTCACACACCTCCATCCTGTGACTTCACACAACTCCATTCTGAGTTGAAACACCTCCGTTCTGTGACTTACCACACCTCCATTCGATGAATTCACACACCTCCATTCTACGACTTCACACACCTCCATTCTATGACTTCACACACCTCCATTCTGTGACTTCACACAACTCCATTCTGTGACTTCACACACATCCTTTCTATGACTTCACCCACCTCCATTCTAGGACTTCACACACCTCCATTCTGTGACTTCACACACCTCAATTCTGTGACTTCACACACCTCCATTATGACTTCACACACATCCATTCTGTGACTTCACACACCTCCATTCTATGACTTCACACACCTCCTTTCTGTGACTTCACACACCTCCATTCTGAGTTCACACACCTCCATTCTGTGACTTCACACACCTCCAATCTGCCTTCACACAGCTACATTCTATGACATCACACACCGCCATTCTGTGACTTCAAACACCTCCATTCTGAGTTCAAACACCTCCGTTCTGTGACTAACACACCTCCATTCGATGAATTCACACACCTCCATTCTATGACTTCACACACCTTCATTCTGTGACTTCACACACCTCCATTATGACTTCACACACATCCATTCTATGACTTCACACACCTCCATTCTATGTCTTCACACACCTCCATTCTGTTACTTCACAGACCTCCATTCTGACTTCACACAGCTCCATTCTATGACTTCACACACCTCCATTCTATGATTTCACACACCTCCATTCTGTGACTTCACACACCTCCATTCTGTGACTTCACACACCTCCATTCTGAGTTCAAACACCTCCGTTCTGTGACTTAACACACCTCCATTCTGTGACTTCACACATCTCCATTCTGAGTTCACACACCACCATTCTGTGACTTCACACACCTCCATTCTAACTTCACATAGCTCCATTCTATGACTTCATACACCTCCATTCTGTGCCTTCGCACACCTCCATTCTATGACTTAACACACCTTCATTCTGTTACTTCAAACACCTCCATTCTGAGTTCAAACACCTCCGTTCTGTGACTTAACACACCTCCATTCGATGAATTCACACACCTCCATTCTATGACTTCACACACCTTCATTCTGTGACTTCACACACCTCCATTATGACTTCACACACATCCATTCTATGACTTCACACACCTCCATTCTGTGACTTCACACACCTCCAATCTGCCTTCACACAGCTACATTCTATGACTTCACACACCTCCATTCTGTGACTTCAAACACCTCCATTCTGAGTTCAAACACCTCCGTTCTGTGACTTAACACACCTCCATTCGATGAATTCACACACCTCCATTCTATGACTTCACACACCTTCATTCTGTGACTTCACACACCTCCATTATGACTTCACACACATCCATTCTATGACTTCACACACCTCCATTCTATGACTTCACACACCTCCATTCTGTTACTTCACAGATCTCCATTATGACTTCACACACATCCATTCTATGACTTCACACACCTCCATTCTATGACTTCACACACCTCCATTCTGTGACTTCGCACACCTCCATTCTGACTTCACACAGCTCCATTCTATGACTTCACACACCTCCATTCTATGATTTCACACACCTCCATTCTGTGACTTCACACACCTCCATTCTGTGACTTCACACACCTCCATTCTGAGTTCACACACCACCATTCTGTGACTTCACACACCTCCATTCTAACTTCACATAGCTCCATTCTATGACTTCACACACCTTCTTTCTGTGACTTCACACACCTCCATTCTGTGACTTCACACACCTCATTATGACTTCACACACATCTATTCTATGACTTCACACACCTCCATTCTATGTCTTCACACACCTCAATTCTGTGACTTCACACACCTCCATTCTGAGTTCACACACCTCCATTCTGTGACTTCACACACCTCCAATCTGACTTCACACAGTTCCATTCTATGACTTCACACACCTCCATTCTGTGACTTCACACACATCCATTCTGAGTTCAAACACCTCAGTTCTGTGACTTAACACACCTCCATTCTGTGACTTCACACACCTCCAATCTGACTTCACACAGCTCCATTCTATGACTTCACACACCTTCATTCTGTCACTTCACACACCTCCATTATGACTTCACACACCTCCAATCTGAGTTCTCACACCTCGGTTCTGACTTCACACTCTTTCATTCTATGACTTCACACACCTCCATTCTGTGACTTCACACACCTCAATTCTGTGACTTCACACACGTCCATTATGACTTCACACACATCCATTCTATGACTTCACACACCTCCATTCTATGACTTCACACACCTCCTTTCTGTGACTTCACACACCTCCATTCTGAGTTCACACACCTCCATTCTGTGACTTCACACACCTCCAATCTGCCTTCACACAGCTACATTCTATGACTTCACACACCTCCATTCTGTGACTTCAAACACCTCCATTCTGAGTTCAAACACCTCCGTTCTGTGACTTAACACACCTCCATTCGATGAATTCACACACCTCCATTCTATGACTTCACACACCTTCATTCTGTGACTTCACACACCTCCATTATGACTTCACACACATCCATTCTATGACTTCACACACCTCCATTCTATGACTTCACACACCTCCATTCTGTGACTTCACACACCTCCATTATGACTTCACACACATCCATTCTATGACTTCACACACCTCCATTCTATGACTTCACACAACTCCATTCTGAGTTCAAACACCTCCATTCTGTGACTTCACACACCTCCATTATGACTTCACACACATCCATTCTATGACTTCACACACCTCCATTCTATGACTTCACACACCTCAATTCTGTGACTTCACACGCCTCCATTATGACGTCACACACCTCCATTCTATGACTTCACAGACCTCCATTCTATGACTTTGCACGCCTAGATTCTGTGACTTCACACACCTCCATTCTGAGTTCACACACCTCCATTCTGTGACTTAACAGACCTCCATTCTGTGACTTCACACACCTCCATTCTCAGTTCACACACCTCCATTCTGTGACTTCACACACCTCCATTCTGACTTCACACAGCTCCATTCTATGACTTCACACACCTCCATTCTGTGCCTTCACACACATCCATTCTATGACTTAACACACCTTCATTCTTACTTAACAAACATCCATTCAATGACTTCACACACCTCCATTCTATGACTTCACACACCTCCATTCTATGACTTCACACACCTCCATTCTGTGACTTCACACACCTCAATTCTGTGACTTCACACACCTCCATTATGACTTCACACACATCCATTCTATGACTTCACAAACGTCAGTTCTATGACTTCACACACCTCCATTCTGTGACTTCACACACCTCCATTCTGAGTTCACACACCTCCATTCTGTGACTTCACACACCTCCAATCTAACTTCACACAGCTCCATTCTATGACTTCACACACCTCCATCCTGTGACTTCACACAACTCCATTCTGAGTTCAAACACCTCCGTTCTGTGACTTACCACACCTCCATTCGATGAATTCACACACCTCCATTCTACGACTTCACACACCTCCATTCTATGACTTCACACACCTCCATTCTGTGACTTCACACAACTCCATTCTGTGACTTCACACACATCCTTTCTATGACTTCACCCACCTCCATTCTAGGACTTCACAATCCTCCATTCTGTGACTTCGCACACATCCATTCTGACTTCACACAGGTCCTTCTATGACTTCACACACCTCCATTCTATGACTTCACACACCTCAATTCTGTGACTTCACACATCTCCATTCTATGACTTAACACACCTTCATTCTTACTTAACAAACATCCATTCTATGACTTCACACACCTCCATTCTATGACTTCACACACCTCCATTCTATGACTTCACACACCTCCATTCTGTGACTTCACACACCTCAATTCTGTGGCTTCAAACACCTCCATTATGACTTCACAGACATCCGTTCTATGACTTCACACACCTCCATTCTGTGACTTCACACACCTTCATTCTGTGACTTCACACACCTCCATTATGACTTTACACACCTCCAATCTGAGTTCACACACCTCGGTTCTGACTTCACACTCTTTCATTCTATGACTTCACACACCTCCATTCTGTGACTTCACACATCTAAATTCTGTGACTTCACACACCTCCATTATGACTTCACACACATCCATTCTATGACTTCACACACCTCCATTCTATGACTTCACACACCTCCTTTCTGTGACTTCACACACCTCCATTCTGAGTTCACACACCTCCATTCTGTGACTTCACACACCTCCAATCTGCCTTCACACAGCTACATTCTATGACTTCACACACCGCCATTGTGTGACTTCAAACACCTCCATTCTGAGTTCAAACACCTCCGTTCTGTGACTTAACACACCTCCATTCGATGAATTCACACACCTCCATTCTATGACTTCACACACCTTCATTCTGTGACTTCACACACCTCCATTATGACTTCACACACATCCATTCTATGACTTCACACACCTCCATTCTATGACTTCACACACCTCCATTCTGTTACTTCACAGACCTCCATTATGACTTCACACACATCCATTCTATGACTTCACACACCTCCATTCTATGACTTCACACACATCCATTCTGTGACTTCGCACACCTCCATTCTGACTTCACACAGCTCCATTCTATGACTTCACACACCTCCATTCTATGATTTCACACACCTCCATTCTGTGACTTCACACACCTCCATTCTGTGACTTCACACACCTCCATTCTGAGTTCAAACACCTCCGTTCTGTGACTTAACACACCTCCATTCTGTGACTTCACACACCTCCATTCTGAGGTCACACACCACCATTCTGTGACTTCACACACCTCCATTCTAACTTCACATAGCTCCATTCTATGACTTCATACACCTCCATTCTGTGCCTTCGCACACCTCCATTCTATGACTTAACACACCTTCATTCTTACTTAACAAACATCAATTCTATGACTTCACACACCTCCATTCTACGACTTCACACAACTCCATTCTGTGACTTCACAAACCTCCATTCTGTGACTTCACACACCTCCATTCTGAGTTCACACACCTCAATTCCGTGACTTCACACACCTCAATTCTCACTTCACACACCTCCATTCTTTGACTTCACACACCTCCATTGTGAGTTCACACACCTCAATTCTGTGACTTCACACACCTCCAATCTGACTTCACACAGCTCCATTCTATGACTTCACACTCCTCCATCCTGTGACTTCACACAACTCCATTCTGAGTTCAAACCCCTCCGTTCTGTTACTTACCACACCTCCATTCGCTGAATTCACACACCTCCATTCTGTGACTTCACACACCTCCAATATGACTTCACACACATCTATTCTATGACCTCACACACCTCCATTCTATGTCTTCACACACCTCAATTCTGTGACTTCACACACCTCCATTCTGAGTTCACACACCTCCATTCTATGACTTCACACACCTCCTTTCTGTGACTTCACACACCTCCAATCTGACTTCACACAGCTCCATTCTATGACTTCACACACCTTCATTCTGTCACTTCACACACCTCCATTATGACTTCACACACCTCCAATCTGAGTTCACACACCTCGGTTCTGACTTCACACTCTTTCATTCTATGACTTCACACACCTCCATTCTGTGACTTCACACACGTCCATTATGACTTCACACACCTCCATTCTATGACTTCACACACCTCCATTCTATGACTTCACACACCTCCTTTCTGTGACTTCACACACCTCCATTCTGAGTTCACACACCTCCATTCTGTGACTTCACACACCTCCAATCTGCCTTCACACAGCTACATTCTATAACTTCACACACCTCCATTCTGTGACTTCAAACACCTCCATTCTGAGTTCAAACACCTCCGTTCTGTGACTTAACACACCTCAATTCTGTGACTTCACACACATCCATTCTGAGTTCAAACACCTCAGTTCTGTGACTTAACACACCTCCATTCTGTGACTTCACACACCTCCAATCTGATTTCACACAGCTCCATTCTATGACTTCACACACCTTCATTCTGTCCCTTCACACACCTCCATTATGACTTCACACACCTCCAATCTGAGTTCACACACCTCGGTTCTGACTTCACACTCTTTCATTCTATGACTTCACACACCTCCATTCTGTGACTTCACACACGTCCATTATGACTTCACACACCTCCATTCTATGACTTCACACACCTCCATTCTATGACTTCACACACCTCCTTTCTGTGACTTCACACACCTCCATTCTGAGTTCACACACCTCCATTCTGTGACTTCACACACCTCCAATCTGCCTTCACACAGCTACATTCTATGACTTCACACACCTCCATTCTGTGACTTCAAACACCTCCATTCTGAGTTCAAACACCTCCGTTCTGTGACTTAACACACCTCCATTCGATGAATTCACACACCTCCATTCTATGACTTCACACACCTTCATTCTGTGACTTCACACACCTCCATTATGACTTCACACACATCCATTCTATGACTTCACACACCTCCATTCTATGACTTCACACACCTCCATTCTGTGACTTCACACACCTCCATTTTGACTTCACACACATCCATTGTATGACTTCACACACCTCCATTCTATGACTTCACACACCTCCATTCTGAGTTCAAACACCTCCGTTCTGTGACTTAACACACCTCCATTCTGTGACTTCACACACCTCCATTCTGAGTTCACACACCACCATTCTGTGACTTCACACACCTCCATTCTAATTTCACAGCTCCATTCTATGACTTCACACACCTCCATTCTGTGCCTTCGCACACCTCCATTCTATGACTTAACACACCTTCATTCTTACTTAACAAGCATCCATTCTATGACTTCACACACCTCCATTCTACGACTTCACACAACTCCATTCTATGACTTCACACACCTCCATTCTGTGACTTCACACACCTCAATTCTGTGACTTCACACAACTCCATTATGACTTCACATACATCCATTCTATGACTTCAAACACCTCCATTCTGTGACTTCACACACCTCCATTCTGAGTTCACACACCTCCACTCTGTGACTTCACACACCTCCAATCTGACTTCACAAAGCTCCATTCTATGACTTCACACACCTCCATTCTGTGACTTCACAAACCTCCATTCTGTGACTTCACACCTCCATTCTGTGACTTCACACACCTCCATTCTGAGTTCACACACCTCAATTCCGTGACTTCACACACCTCAATTCTCATTTCACACACCTCCATTCTTTGACTTCACACACCTCCATTGTGAGTTCACACACCTCCATTCTTTGACTTCGCACACCTCCATTGTGAGTTCACACACCTCCATTCTGTGACTTCACACAACTCCATTCTATGACTTCCCACACCTCCATTCTGTGACTTCACACACCTCCATTCTGAGTTCACAAACCTCCATTCTGTGGCTTAACGCATCTTCATTCTGTGACTTCACACACCTCCATTCTATGAGTTCACACACCTCCATTCTATGACTTCACAAACCTCCAGTCTTTGACTTCACACCCCTCCATTCTGTGACTTCACACACCTCCATTCTATAACTTCACACACCTCCATTGTGACTTCCCACACCTCCAATCTGAGTTCACACACCTCGGTTCTGACTTCACACACTTTCATTCTACGACTACACACACCTCCATTCTGTGACTTCACACACCTCAATTCTGTGACTTCACACGCCTCCATTATGACTTCACACACCTCCATTCTATGACTTCACAGACCTCCATTCTATGACTTTACACGCCTAGATTCTGTGACTTCACACACCTCCATTCTGAGTTCACACACCTCCATTCTGTGATTTAACACACCTCCATTCTGTGACTTCACACACCTCCATTCTCAGTTCACACACCTCCATTCTGTGACTTCACACACCTCCATTCTGACTTCACACAGCTCCATTCTATGACTTCACACACCTCCATTCTGTGCCTTCACACACCTCCATTCTATGACTTAACACACCTTCATTCTTACTTAAAAAACAGCCATTCAATGACTTCACACACCTCCATTCTATGACTTTTCACACCTCCATTCTATGACTTCACAGACCTCCATTCTGTGACTTCACACACCCCAATTCTGTGACTTCACACACCTCCATTATGACTTCACACACATCCATTCTATGACTTTACACACCTCCATTCTATGACTTCACACACCTCAATTCTGTGACTTCACACACCTCCATTCTGAGTTCACACACCTCCATTCTGTGACTTCACACACCTCCAATCTGACTTCACACAGCTCCATTCTATGACTTCACACACCTGCATTCTGTGACTTCACACACCTCCATTCTGAGTTCAAACACCTCCGTTCTGTGACTTAACACACCTCCATTCTGTGACTTCACACACCTCAAATCTGACTTCACACAGCTCCATTCTATGACTTCACACACCTCCATTCTGTGACATCACACACCTCCATTCTGTGACTTCACACACATCCTTTCTATGACTAAACACACCTCCATTCTATGACTTCACAATCCTCCATTCTGTGACTTCGCACACCTCCATTCTGACTTCACACAGCTCCTAATCTGACTTCCCACACCTCCATTCTATGACTTCACACAGCTCCATTCTATGACTTCACACACCTCCATTCTGTGCCTTCGCACACCTCCATTCTATGACTTAACACACCTTCATTCTTACTTAACAAACATCCATTCTATGACTTCACACACCTCCATTCTATGACTTCACACACCTCAATTCTATGACTTCACACACCTCCATTCTGTGACTTCACACACCTCAATTCTGTGACTTCACACACCTCCATTATGACTTCACACACATCCGTTCTATGACTTCACACACCTCCATTCTGTGACTTCACACACCTCCATTCTGAGTTCACCCACCTCCATTCTGTGACTTCACACACCTCCAATCTGACTTCACACAGCTCCATTCTATGACTTCACACACCTCCATCCTGTGACTTCACACAACTCCGTTCTGAGTTCAAACACCTCCATTCTGTGACTTACCACACCTCCATTCGATGAATTCACACACCTCCATTCTATGACTTCACACACCTCCATTCTATGACTCACACACCTCCATTCTGTGACTTCACACACCTCAATTATGTGACTTCACACACCTCCATTATGACTTCACACACATCCGTTCTATGACTTCACACACCTCCATTCTGTGACTTCACACACCTCCATTCTGAGTTCACACACCTCCATTCTGTGACTTGACACACCTCCAATCTGACTTCACACAGCTCCATTCTATGACTTCACACACCTCCATTCTGTGACTTCACACACCTCCAATATGACTTCACACACATCCATTCTATGACTTCACACACCTCCATTCTATGACTTCACACACCTCAATTCTGTGACTTCGCACACCTCCATTCTGAGTTCACACACCTCCATTCTGTGACTTCACACACCTCCAATCAGACTTCACACAGCTCCATTCTATGACTTCACAAACCTCCATTCTGTGACTTCTCACACCTTCATTCTGAGTTCATACACCTCAGTTCTGTGACTTAACACACCTCCATTCTGTGACTTCACACACCTCCAATCTGACTTCACACAGCTCCATTCTATGACTTCACACACCTTCATTCTGTGAATTCACACACCTCCATTATGACTTCACGCACATCCATTCTATGACTTCACACACCTCCATTCTATGACTTCACACACCTCCATTCTGTGACTTCACACACCTCCATTATGACTTCACACACATCCATTCTATGACTTCACACACATCCATTCTTTGACTTCGCACACCTCCATTCTGACTTCACACAGCTCCATTCTATGACTTCACACACCTCCATTCTATGATTTCACACACCTCCATTCTGTGACTTCACACACCTCCGTTCTGTGACTTCACACACCTCCATTCTGAGTTCAAACACCTCCGTTCTGTGACTTAACACACCTCCATTCTGTGACTTCACACACCTCCATTCTGAGGTCACACACCACCATTCTGTGACTTAACACACCTCCATTCTAACTTCACATAGCTCCATTCTATGACTTCACACACCTCCATTCTGTGCCTTCGCACACCTCCATTCTGACTTCACACAGCTCCATTCTATGACTTCACACACCTCCATTATGACTGCACACACATCCGTTCTATGACTTCACACACCTCCATTCTGTGACTTCACACACCTCCATTCTGAGTTCACACACCTCCATTCTGTGACTTCACACACCTCCAATCTGACTTCACACAGCTCCATTATATGACTTCACACACCTCCATTCTGTGAATTCACACACCTCCATTCTGAGTTCACACACCTCCACTCTGTGACTTCACACACCTCCAATCTGACTTCACACAGCTCCATTCTATGACTTCACACACCTCCATTCTGTGACTTCACAAACCTCCATTCTGTGACTTCACACACCTCCATTCTGAGTTCACACACCTCAATTCCGTGACTTCACACACCTCAATTCTCATTTCACACACCTCCATTCTTTGACTTCACACACCTCCCTTGTGAGTTCACACACCTCCATTCTTTGACTTCGCACACCTCCATTGTGAGTTCACACACCTCAATTCTGTGACTTCACACAACTCCATTCTATGACTTCCCACACCTCCATTCTGTGACTTCACACACCTCCAATCTGAGTTCACACACCTCGGTTATGACTTCACACACTTTCATTCTATGACTACACACACCTCCATTCTGTGACTTCACACACCTCAATTCTGTGACTTCACACGCCTCCATTATGACTTCACACACCTCCATTCTATGCCTTCACAGACCTCCATTCTATGACTTTACACGCCTAGATTCTGTGACTTCACACACCTCCATTCTGTGACTTCACACACCTCCATTCTCAGTTCACACACCTCCATTCTGTGACTTCACACACCTCCATTCTGACTTCACACAGCTCCATTCTATGACTTCACACACCTCCATTCTGTGCCTTCACGCACATCCATTCTATGACTTAACACACCTTCATTCTTACTTAACAAACATCCATTCAATGACTTCACACACCTCCATTCTATGACTTCACACACCTCCATTCTATGACTTCACACACCTCCATTCTGTGACTTCACACACCTCAATTCTGTGACTTCACACACCTCCATTATGACTTCACACACATCCATTCTATGACTTCACACACATCAGTTCTATGACTTCACACACCTCCATTCTGTGACTTCACACACCTCCATTCTGAGTTCACACACCTCCATTCTGTGACTTCACACACCTCCAATCTGACTTCACACAGCTCCATTCTATGACTTCACACACCTCCATCCTGTGACTTCACACAACTCCATTCTGAGTTCAAACACCTCCGTTCTGTGACTTAACACACCTCCAATCTGACTTCACACACCTCCATTCTATGACTTCACACACCTCCATTCTATGACTTCACACACCTCCATTCTGTGACTTCACACACCTCCATTCTGTGACTTCACACACATCCTTTCTATGACTTCACCCACCTCCATTCTAGGACTTCACAATCCTCCATTCTGTGACTTCGCACACCTCCATTCTGACTTCACACAGCTCCTTCTATGACTTCACACACCTCCATTCTATGACTTCACACACCTCAGTTCTGTGACTTCACACCCCTCCATTCTATGACTTAACACACCTTCATTCTTACTTAACAAACCTCCATTCTATGACTTCACACACCTCCATTCTATGACTTCACACACCTCCATTCTGTGACTTCACACACCTCAATTCTGTGACTTCAAACACCTCCATTATGACTTCACACACATCCATTCTATGACTTCACACACCTCCATTCTGTGACTTCACACACCTTCATTCTGTGACTTCACACACCTCCATTATGACTTTACACACCTCCAATCTGAGTTCACACACCTCGGTTCTGACTTCACACTCTTTCATTCTATGACTTCACACACCTCCATTCTGTGACTTCACACACCTCAATTCTGTGACTTCACACACCTCCATTATGACTTCACACACATCCATTCTATGACTTCACACACCTCCATTCTATGACTTCACACACCTCCTTTCTGTGACTTCACACACCTCCATTCTGAGTTCACACACCTCCATTCTGTGACTTCACACACCTCCAATCTGCCTTCACACAGCTACATTCTATGACTTCACACACCTCCATTCTGTGACTTCAAACACCTCCATTCTGAGTTCAAACACCACGGTTCTGTGACTTAACACACCTCCATTCGATGAATTCACACACCTCCATTCTATGACTTCACACACCTTCATTCTGTGACTTCACACACCTCCATTATGACTTCACACACATCCATTCTATGACTTCACACACCTCCATTCTATGACATCACACACCTCAATTCTGTGACTTCACACACCTCCATTCTGAGTTCACACACCTCCATTCTGTGACTTCACACACCTCCAATCTGACTTCACACAGCTCCATTCTATGACTTCACACACCTCCATCCTGTGACTTCACACAACTCCATTCTGAGTTGAAACACCTCCGTTCTGTGACTTACCACACCTCCAATCTGCCTTCACACAGCTACATTCTATGACTTCACACACCTCCATTCTGTGACTTCAAACACCTCCATTCTGAGTTCAAACACCTCCGTTCTGTGACTTAACACACCTCCATTCGATGAATTCACACACCTCCATTCTATGACTTCACACACCTCCATTCTATGACTTCACACACCTTCATTCTGTGAGTTCACACACCTCCATTATGACTTCACACACATCCATTCTATGACTTCACACACCTCCATTCTATGACTTCACACACCTCCATTCTGTGACTTCACACACCTCCATTATGACTTCACACACATCCATTCTATGACTTCACACACCTCCATTCTATGACTTCACACACATCCATTCTGTGACTTCGCACACCTCCATTCTGACTTCACACAGCTCCATTCTATGTCTTCACACACCTCCATTCTGTGACTTCACACACCTCCATTCTGAGCTCAAACACCTCCGTTCTGTGACTTAACACACCTCCATTCTGTGACTTCAAACACCTCCATTCTGAGTTCACACACCACCATTCTGTGGCTTCACACACCTCCATTCTAACTTCACATAGCTCCGTTCTATGACTTCACACACCTCCATTCTGTGCCTTCGCACACCTCCATTCTATGACTTAACACACCTTCATTCTTACTTAACAAACATCCATTCTATGACTTCCCACACCTCCATTCTGTGACTTCACACACCTCCATTCTGAGTTCACAAACCTCCATTCTGTCACTTAACGCACCTCCATTCTATGACTTCACACAACTCCATTCTATGACTTCCCACACCTCCATTCTGTGACTTCACACACCTCCAATCTGAGTTCACACACCTCGGTTATGACTTCACACACTTTCATTCTATGACTACACACACCTCCATTCTGTGACTTCACACACCTCAATTCTGTGACTTCACACGCCTCCATTATGACTTCACACACCTCCATTCTATGACTTCACAGACCTCCATTCTATGACTTTACACGCGTAGATTCTGTGACTTCACACACCTCCATTCTGAGTTCACACACCTCCATTCTGTGACTTAACACACGTCCATTCTGTGACTTCACACACCTCCATTCTCAGTTCACACACATCCATTCTGTGACTTCACACACCTCCATTCTGACTTCACACAGCTCCATTCTATGACTTCACACACCTCCATTCTGTGCCTTCACACACATCCATTCTATGACTTAACACACCTTCATTCTTACTTAACAAACATCCATTCAATGACTTCACACACCTCCATTCTATGACTTCACACACCTCCATTCTATGACTTCACACACCTCCATTCTGTGACTTCACACACCTCAATTCTGTGACTTCACACACCTCCATTATGACTTCACACACATCCATTCTATGACTTCACACACATCAGTTCTATGACTTCACACACCTCCATTCTGTGACTTCACACACCTCCATTCTGAGTTCACACACCTCCATTCTGTGACTTCACACACCTCCAATCTGACTTCACACAGCTCCATTCTATGACTTCACACACCTCCATCCTGTGACTTCACACAACTCCATTCTGAGTTCAAACACCTCCGTTCTGTGACTTAACACACCTCCATTCGATGAATTCACACACCTCCATTCTATGACTTCACACACCTCCATTCTATGACTTCACACACCTCCATTCTGTGACTTCACACACCTCCATTCTGTGACTTCACACACATCCTTTCTATGACTTCACCCACCTCCATTCTAGGACTTCACAATCCTCCATTCTGTGAATTCGCACACCTCCATTCTGACTTCACACAGCTCCTTCTATGACTTCACACACCTCCATTCTATGACTTCACACACCTCAATTCTGTGACTTCACACACCTCCATTCTATGACTTAACACACCTTCATTCTTACTTAACAAACCTCCATTCTATGACTTCACACACCTCCATTCTATGACTTCACACACCTCCATTCTATGACTTCACACACCTCCATTCTGTGACTTCACACACCTCTATTCTGTGACTTCAAACACCACCATTATGACTTCACACACATCCGTTCTATGACTTCACACACCTCCATTCTGTGACTTCACACACCTTCATTCTGTGACTTCACACACCTCCATTATGACTTTACACACCTCCAATCTGAGTTCACACACCTCGGTTCTGACTTCACACACCTCCATTCTGTGACTTCACACACCTAAATTCTGTGACTTCACACACCTCCATTATGACTTCACACACATCCATTATATGACTTCACACACCTCCATTCTATGACTTCACACACCTCCTTTCTGTGACTTCACACACCTCCATTCTGAGTTCACACACCTCCATTCTGTGACTTCACACACCTCCAATCTGCCTTCACACAGCTACATTCTATGACTTCACACACCTCCATTCTGTGACTTCAAACACCTCCATTCTGAGTTCAAACACCTCCGTTCTGTGACTTAACACACCTCCATTCGATGAATTCACACACCTGCATTCTATGACTTCACACACCTTCATTCTGTGACTTCACACACCTCCATTATGACTTCACACACATCCATTCTATGACTTCACACACCTCCATTCTATGACTTCACACACCTCCATTCTGTGACTTCACAGACCTCCATTATGACTTCACACACATCCATTCTATGACTTCACACACCTCCATTCTATGACTTCACACACATCCATTCTGTGACTTCGCACACCTCCATTCTGACTTCACACAGCTCCATTCTATGACTTCACACACCTCCATTCTATGATTTCACACACCTCCATTCTGTGACTTCACACACCTCCATTCTGTGACTTCACACACCTCCATTCTGAGTTCACACACCACCATTCTGTGACTTCACACACCTCCATTCTAACTTCACATAGCTCCATTCTATGACTTCATACACCTCCATTCTGTGCCTTCGCACACCTCCATTCTATGACTTAACACACCTTCATTCTTACTTAACAAACATCAATTCTATGACTTCACACACCTCCATTCTACGACTTCACACAACTCCATTCTATGACTTCACACACCTCCATTCTGTGATTTCACACACCTCAATTCTGTGACTTCACACAACTCCATTATGACTTCACACACATCCATTCTATGACTTCAAACACCTCCATTCTGTGACTTCACACACCTCCATTCTATGACTTCACACACCTCCATTCTGTGACTTCACACACCTCCATTCTGAGTTCAAACACCTCAGTTCTGTGACTTAACACACCTCCAATCTGACTTCACACAGCTCCATTCTATGACTTCACACACCTCCATTCTGTGACTTCACACACCTCCATTATGACTTCACACACATCCATTCTATGACTTCACACACCTCCATTCTATGACTTCACACACCTCCATTCTGTGACTTCGCACACCTCCATTCTGACTTCTCACAGCTCCATTCTATGACTTCACACACCACCATTCTATGATTTCACACACCTCCATTCTATGACTTCACACACCTCCATTCTGTGACTTCACACACCTCCATTCTGTGACTTCACACACCTCAATTCTGTGACTTCACACACCTCCATTATGACCTCACACACATCCGTTCTATTACTTCACACACCTCCATTCTGTGACTTCACACACCTCCATTCTGAGTTCACACACCTCCCTTCTGTGACTTGACACACCTCCAATCTGACTTCACACAGCTCCATTCTATGACTTCACACACCTCCATTCTGTGACTTCACAAAACTCCATTCTGTGACTTCACACACCTCCATTCTGAGTTCACACACCTCAATTCCGTGACTTCACACACCTCAATTCTCACTTCACACACCTCCATTCTTTGACATCACACACCTCCATTGTGAGTTCACACACCTCCATTCTGTGACTTCGCACACCCCCATTCTGTGACTTCACACACCTCCATTCTGTGACTTCACACACCTCCATTCTATGATTTCTCACACCTCCATTCTATTAATTCACACACGTCCATTCTGTGACTTTACACAACTCCATTCTATGACTTCCAACACCTCCATTCTGTGACTTCAAACACCTCCATTCTGAGTTCACAAACCTCCATTCTGTGACTTAACGCACTTCATTCTGTGACTTCACACACCTCCATTCTATGAGTTCACACACCTCCATTCTATGACTTCACACACCTCCAGTCTTTGAATTCACACCCCTCCATTCTGTGACTTCACACACCTCCATTCTATAACTTCACACACCTCCATTGTGACTTCCCACAACTCCAATCTGAGTTCACACACCTCGGTTCTGACTTCACACACTTTCATTCTGTGACTTCACACACCTCCATTCTGTGACTTCACACACCTCAATTCTGTGACTTCACACACCTCCATTATGACTTCACGCACATCCATTCTATGACTTCACACACCTCCATTCTATGACATCACACACCTCAATTCTGTGACTTCACACACCTCCATTCTGAGTTCACACACCTCCATTCTGTGACTTCACACACCTCCAATCTGACTTCACACAGCTCCATTCTATGACTTCACACACCTCCATCCTGTGACTTCACACAACTCCATTCTGAGTTGAAACACCTCCGTTCTGTGACTTACCACACCTCCAATCTGCCTTCACACAGCTACATTCTATGACTTCACACACCTCCATTCTGTGACTTCAAACACCTCCATTCTGAGTTCAAACACCTCCGTTCTGTGACTTAACACACCTCCATTCGATGAATTCACACACCTCCATTCTATGACTTCACACACCTCCATTCTATGACTTCACACACCTTCATTCTGTGAGTTCACACACCTCCATTATGACTTCACACACATCCATTCTATGACTTCACACACCTCCATTCTATGACTTCACACACCTCCATTCTGTGACTTCACACACCTCCATTATGACTTCACACACATCCATTCTATGACTTCACACACCTCCATTCTATGACTTCACACACATCCATTCTGTGACTTCGCACACCTCCATTCTGACTTCACACAGCTCCATTCTATGACTTCACACACCTCCATTCTATGATTTCACACAGCTCCATTCTATGACTTCACACACCTCCATTCTGTGACTTCACACCTCCATTCTGAGTTCAAACACCTCCGTTCTGTGACTTAACACACCTCCATTCTGTGACTTCACACACCTCCATTCTGAGTTCACACACCACCATTCTGTGGCTTCACACACCTCCATTCTAACTTCACATAGCTCCATTCTATGACTTCACACACCTCCATTCTGTGCCTTCGCACACCTCCATTCTATGACTTAACACACCTTCATTCTTACTTAACAAACATCCATTCTATGACTTCACACACCTCCATTCTACGACTTCACACAACTCCATTCTATGACTTCACACACCTCCATTCTGTGACTTCACACACCTCAATTCTGTGACTTCACACAACTCCATTATGACTTCACACACATCCATTCTATGACTTCAAACACCTCCATTCTGTGAATTCACACACCTCCATTCTGAGTTCACACACCTCCACTCTGTGACTTCACACACCTCCAATCTGACTTCACACAGCTCCATTCTATGACTTCACACACCTCCATTCTGTGACTTCACACACCTCAATTCTCATTTCACACACCTCCATTCTTTGACTTCACACACCTCCATTGTGAGTTCACACACCTCCATTCTTTGACTTCGCACACCTCCATTGTGAGTTCACACACCTCCATTCTGTGACTTCACAAAACTCCATTCTATGACTTCCCACACCTCCATTCTGTGACTTCACACACCTCCATTCTGAGTTCACAAACCTCCATTCTGTCACTTAACGCACCTCCATTCTGTGACTTCACACAACTCCATTCTATGACTTCCCACACCTCCATTCTGTGACTTCACACACCTCCAATCTGAGTTCACACACCTCGGTTATGACTTCACACACTTTCATTCTATGACTACACACACCTCCATTCTGTGACTTCACACACCTCAATTCTGTGACTTCACACGCCTCCATTATGACTTCACACACCTCCATTCTATGACTTCACAGACCTCCATTCTATGACTTTACACGCCTAGATTCTGTGACTTCACACACCTCCATTCTGAGTTCACACACCTCCATTCTGTGACTTAACACACGTCCATTCTGTGACTTCACACACCTCCATTCTCAGTTCACACACCTCCATTCTGTGACTTCACACACCTCCATTCTGACTTCACACAGCTCCATTCTATGACTTCACACACCTCCATTCTGTGCCTTCACACACATCCATTCTATGACTTAACACACCTTCATTCTTACTTAACAAACATCCATTCAATGACTTCACACACCTCCATTCTATGACTTCACACACCTCCATTCTATGACTTCACACACCTCCATTCTGTGACTTCACACACCTCAATTCTGTGACTTCACACACCTCCATTATGACTTCACACACATCCATTCTATGACTTCACACACATCAGTTCTATGACTTCACAACCTCCATTCTGTGACTTCACACACCTCCATTCTGAGTTCACACACCTCCATTCTGTGACTTCACACACCTCCAATCTGACTCCACACAGCTCCAGTCTATGACTTCACACACCTCCATCCTGTGACTTCACACAACTCCATTCTGAGTTCAAACACCTCCGTTCTGTGACTTAACACACCTCCATTCGATGAATTCACACACCTCCATTCTATGACTTCACACACCTCCATTCTATGACTTCACACATCTCCATTCTGTGACTTCACACACCTCCATTCTGTGACTTCACACACATCCTTTCTATGACTTCACCCACCTCCATTCTAGGACTTCACAATCCTCCATTCTGTGACTTCGCACACCTCCATTCTGACTTCACACAGCTCCTTCTATGACTTCACACACCTCCATTCTATGACTTCACACACCTCAATTCTGTGACTTCACACACCTCCATTCTATGACTTAACACACCTTCATTCTTAC
The DNA here is from genome assembly GCA_024803745.1 of Megascapheus bottae. Lineage (NCBI taxonomy): Eukaryota > Metazoa > Chordata > Mammalia > Rodentia > Geomyidae > Megascapheus > Megascapheus bottae. The sequence goes on along the minus strand of JANJXV010000163.1, from coordinate 133,361 downwards.
TTAACAAACCTCCATTCTATGACTTCACACACCTCCATTCTATGACTTCACACACCTCCATTCTATGACTTCACACACCTCCATTCTGTGACTTCACACACCTCAATTCTGTGACTTCAAACACCTCCATTATGACTTCACACACATCCGTTCTATGACTTCACACACCTCCATTCTGTGACTTCACAAACCTTCATTCTGTGACTTCACACACCTCCATTATGACTTTACACACCTCCAATCTGAGTTCACACACCTCGGTTCTGACTTCACACTCTTTCATTCTATGACTTCACACACCTCCATTCTGTGACTTCACACACCTAAATTCTGTGACTTCACACACCTCCATTATGACTTCACACACATCCATTCTATGACTTCACACACCTCCATTCTATGACTTCACACACCTCCTTTCTGCGACTTCACACACCTCCAATCTGACTTCACACAGCTCCATTCTATGACTTCACACACCTCCATCCTGTGACTTCACACAACTCCATTCTGAGTTCAAACACCTCCGTTCTATGACTTAACACACCTCCATTCGATGAATTCACACACCTCCATTCTATGACTTCACACACCTCCATTCTATGACTTCACACACCTCCATTCTGTGACTTCACACACCTCCATTCTGTGACTTCACACACATCCTTTCTATGACTTCACCCACCTCCATTCTAGGACTTCACAATCCTCCATTCTGTGAATTCGCACACCTCCATTCTGACTTCACACAGCTCCTTCTATGACTTCACACACCTCCATTCTATGACTTCACACACCTCAATTCTGTGACTTCACACACCTCCATTCTATGACTTAACACACCTTCATTCTTACTTAACAAACCTCCATTCTATGACTTCACACACCTCCATTCTATGACTTCACACACCTCCATTCTATGACTTCACACACCTCCATTCTGTGACTTCACACACCTCTATTCTGTGACTTCAAACACCACCATTATGACTTCACACACATCCGTTCTATGACTTCACACACCTCCATTCTGTGACTTCACACACCTTCATTCTGTGACTTCACACACCTCCATTATGACTTTACACACCTCCAATCTGAGTTCACACACCTCGGTTCTGACTTCACACACCTCCATTCTGTGACTTCACACACCTAAATTCTGTGACTTCACACACCTCCATTATGACTTCACACACATCCATTATATGACTTCACACACCTCCATTCTATGACTTCACACACCTCCTTTCTGTGACTTCACACACCTCCATTCTGAGTTCACACACCTCCATTCTGTGACTTCACACACCTCCAATCTGCCTTCACACAGCTACTTTCTATGACTTCACACACCTCCATTCTGTGACTTCAAACACCTCCATTCTGAGTTCAAACACCTCCGTTCTGTGACTTAACACACCTCCATTCGATGAATTCACACACCTGCATTCTATGACTTCACACACCTTCATTCTGTGACTTCACACACCTCCATTATGACTTCACACACATCCATTCTATGACTTCACACACCTCCATTCTATGACTTCACACACCTCCATTCTGTGACTTCACAGACCTCCATTATGACTTCACACACATCCATTCTATGACTTCACACACCTCCATTCTATGACTTCACACACATCCATTCTGTGACTTCGCACACCTCCATTCTGACTTCACACGAGCTCCATTCTATGACTTCACACACCTCCATTCTATGATTTTCACACACCTCCATTCTGTGACTTCACACACCTCCATTCTGTGACTTCACACACCTCCATTCTGAGTTCACACACCACCATTCTGTGACTTCACACACCTCCATTCTAACTTCACATAGCTCCATTCTATGACTTCATACACCTCCATTCTGTGCCTTCGCACACCTCCATTCTATGACTTAACACACCTTCATTCTTACTTAACAAACATCAATTCTATGACTTCACACACCTCCATTCTACGACTTCACACAACTCCATTCTATGACTTCACACACCTCCATTCTGTGATTTCACACACCTCAATTCTGTGACTTCACACAACTCCATTATGACTTCACACACATCCATTCTATGACTTCAAACACCTCCATTCTGTGACTTCACACACCTCCATTCTATGACTTCACACACCTCCATTCTGTGACTTCACACACCTCCATTCTGAGTTCAAACACCTCAGTTCTGTGACTTAACACACCTCCAATCTGACTTCACACAGCTCCATTCTATGACTTCACACACCTCCATTCTGTGACTTCACACACCTCCATTATGACTTCACACACATCCATTCTATGACTTCACACACCTCCATTCTATGACTTCACACACCTCCATTCTGTGACTTCGCACACCTCCATTCTGACTTCTCACAGCTCCATTCTATGACTTCACACACCACCATTCTATGATTTCACACACCTCCATTCTATGACTTCACACACCTCCATTCTGTGACTTCACACACCTCCATTCTGTGACTTCACACACCTCAATTCTGTGACTTCACACACCTCCATTATGACCTCACACACATCCGTTCTATTACTTCACACACCTCCATTCTGTGACTTCACACACCTCCATTCTGAGTTCACACACCTCCCTTCTGTGACTTGACACACCTCCAATCTGACTTCACACAGCTCCATTCTATGACTTCACACACCTCCATTCTGTGACTTCACAAAACTCCATTCTGTGACTTCACACACCTCCATTCTGAGTTCACACACCTCAATTCCGTGACTTCACACACCTCAATTCTCACTTCACACACCTCCATTCTTTGACATCACACACCTCCATTGTGAGTTCACACACCTCCATTCTGTGACTTCGCACACCCCCATTCTGTGACTTCACACACCTCCATTCTGTGACTTCACACACCTCCATTCTATGATTTCTCACACCTCCATTCTATTAATTCACACACGTCCATTCTGTGACTTTACACAACTCCATTCTATGACTTCCAACACCTCCATTCTGTGACTTCAAACACCTCCATTCTGAGTTCACAAACCTCCATTCTGTGACTTAACGCACTTCATTCTGTGACTTCACACACCTCCATTCTATGAGTTCACACACCTCCATTCTATGACTTCACACACCTCCAGTCTTTGAATTCACACCCCTCCATTCTGTGACTTCACACACCTCCATTCTATAACTTCACACACCTCCATTGTGACTTCCCACAACTCCAATCTGAGTTCACACACCTCGGTTCTGACTTCACACACTTTCATTCTGTGACTTCACACACCTCCATTCTGTGACTTCACACACCTCAATTCTGTGACTTCACACACCTCCATTATGACTTCACGCACATCCATTCTATGACTTCACACACCTCCATTCTATGACATCACACACCTCAATTCTGTGACTTCACACACCTCCATTCTGAGTTCACACACCTCCATTCTGTGACTTCACACACCTCCAATCTGACTTCACACAGCTCCATTCTATGACTTCACACACCTCCATCCTGTGACTTCACACAACTCCATTCTGAGTTGAAACACCTCCGTTCTGTGACTTACCACACCTCCAATCTGCCTTCACACAGCTACATTCTATGACTTCACACACCTCCATTCTGTGACTTCAAACACCTCCATTCTGAGTTCAAACACCTCCGTTCTGTGACTTAACACACCTCCATTCGATGAATTCACACACCTCCATTCTATGACTTCACACACCTCCATTCTATGACTTCACACACCTTCATTCTGTGAGTTCACACACCTCCATTATGACTTCACACACATCCATTCTATGACTTCACACACCTCCATTCTATGACTTCACACACCTCCATTCTGTGACTTCACACACCTCCATTATGACTTCACACACATCCATTCTATGACTTCACACACCTCCATTCTATGACTTCACACACATCCATTCTGTGACTTCGCACACCTCCATTCTGACTTCACACAGCTCCATTCTATGACTTCACACACCTCCATTCTATGATTTCACACAGCTCCATTCTATGACTTCACACACCTCCATTCTGTGACTTCACACACCTCCATTCTGAGTTCAAACACCTCCGTTCTGTGACTTAACACACCTCCATTCTGTGACTTCACACACCTCCATTCTGAGTTCACACACCACCATTCTGTGGCTTCACACACCTCCATTCTAACTTCACATAGCTCCATTCTATGACTTCACACACCTCCATTCTGTGCCTTCGCACACCTCCATTCTATGACTTAACACACCTTCATTCTTACTTAACAAACATCCATTCTATGACTTCACACACCTCCATTCTACGACTTCACACAACTCCATTCTATGACTTCACACACCTCCATTCTGTGACTTCACACACCTCAATTCTGTGACTTCACACAACTCCATTATGACTTCACACACATCCATTCTATGACTTCAAACACCTCCATTCTGTGAATTCACACACCTCCATTCTGAGTTCACACACCTCCACTCTGTGACTTCACACACCTCCAATCTGACTTCACACAGCTCCATTCTATGACTTCACACACCTCCATTCTGTGACTTCACACACCTCAATTCTCATTTCACACACCTCCATTCTTTGACTTCACACACCTCCATTGTGAGTTCACACACCTCCATTCTTTGACTTCGCACACCTCCATTGTGAGTTCACACACCTCCATTCTGTGACTTCACAAAACTCCATTCTATGACTTCCCACACCTCCATTCTGTGACTTCACACACCTCCATTCTGAGTTCACAAACCTCCATTCTGTCACTTAACGCACCTCCATTCTGTGACTTCACACAACTCCATTCTATGACTTCCCACACCTCCATTCTGTGACTTCACACACCTCCAATCTGAGTTCACACACCTCGGTTATGACTTCACACACTTTCATTCTATGACTACACACACCTCCATTCTGTGACTTCACACACCTCAATTCTGTGACTTCACACGCCTCCATTATGACTTCACACACCTCCATTCTATGACTTCACAGACCTCCATTCTATGACTTTACACGCCTAGATTCTGTGACTTCACACACCTCCATTCTGAGTTCACACACCTCCATTCTGTGACTTAACACACGTCCATTCTGTGACTTCACACACCTCCATTCTCAGTTCACACACCTCCATTCTGTGACTTCACACACCTCCATTCTGACTTCACACAGCTCCATTCTATGACTTCACACACCTCCATTCTGTGCCTTCACACACATCCATTCTATGACTTAACACACCTTCATTCTTACTTAACAAACATCCATTCAATGACTTCACACACCTCCATTCTATGACTTCACACACCTCCATTCTATGACTTCACACACCTCCATTCTGTGACTTCACACACCTCAATTCTGTGACTTCACACACCTCCATTATGACTTCACACACATCCATTCTATGACTTCACACACATCAGTTCTATGACTTCACAACCTCCATTCTGTGACTTCACACACCTCCATTCTGAGTTCACACACCTCCATTCTGTGACTTCACACACCTCCAATCTGACTCCACACAGCTCCAGTCTATGACTTCACACACCTCCATCCTGTGACTTCACACAACTCCATTCTGAGTTCAAACACCTCCGTTCTGTGACTTAACACACCTCCATTCGATGAATTCACACACCTCCATTCTATGACTTCACACACCTCCATTCTATGACTTCACACATCTCCATTCTGTGACTTCACACACCTCCATTCTGTGACTTCACACACATCCTTTCTATGACTTCACCCACCTCCATTCTAGGACTTCACAATCCTCCATTCTGTGACTTCGCACACCTCCATTCTGACTTCACACAGCTCCTTCTATGACTTCACACACCTCCATTCTATGACTTCACACACCTCAATTCTGTGACTTCACACACCTCCATTCTATGACTTAACACACCTTCATTCTTACTTAACAAACCTCCATTCTATGACTTCACACACCTCCATTCTATGACTTCACACACCTCCATTCTATGACTTCACACACCTCCATTCTGTGACTTCACACACCTCAATTCTGTGACTTCAAACACCTCCATTATGACTTCACACACATCCGTTCTATGACTTCACACACCTCCATTCTGTGACTTCACAAACCTTCATTCTGTGACTTCACACACCTCCATTATGACTTTACACACCTCCAATCTGAGTTCACACACCTCGGTTCTGACTTCACACTCTTTCATTCTATGACTTCACACACCTCCATTCTGTGACTTCACACACCTAAATTCTGTGACTTCACACACCTCCATTATGACTTCACACACATCCATTCTATGACTTCACACACCTCCATTCTATGACTTCACACACCTCCTTTCTGCGACTTCACACACCTCCATTCTGAGTTCACACACCTCCATTCTGTGACTTCACACACCTCCAATCTGCCTTCACACAGCTACATTCTATGACTTCACACACCTCCATTCTGTGACTTCAAACACCTCCATTCTGAGTTCAAACACCTCCGTTCTGTGACTTAACACACCTCCATTCGATGAATTCACACACCTCCATTCTATGACTTCACACACCTTCATTCTGTGACTTCACACACCTCCATTATGACTTCACACACATCCATTCTATGACTTCACACACCTCTATTCTATGACTTCACACACCTCCATTCTATGACTTCACAGACCTCCATTATGACTTCACACACATCCATTCTATGACTTCACACACCTCCATTCTATGACTTCACACACCTCCATTCTGTGACTTCACACACCTCCATTCTGTGACTTCACACACCTCAATTCTGTGACTTCACACACCTCCATTATGACTTCACACACATCCGTTCTATGACTTCACACACCTCCATTCTGTGACTTCACACACCTCCATTCTGAGTTCACACACCTCCATTCTGTGACTTCACACACCTTCATTATGACTTCACACACATCCATTCTATAACTTCACACACCTCCATTCTATGACTTCACACACCTCCTTTCAGTGACTTCACACACCTCCATTCTGAGTTCACACACCTCCATTCTGTGACTTCACACACCTCCTATCTGACTTCACACAGCTCCATTCTATGACTTCACACACCTGCATTCTGTGACTTCACACACCTCCATTCTGAGTTCAAACACCTCCGTTCTGTGACTTAACACACCTCCATTCTGTGACTTCACACACCTCAAATCTGACTTCACACAGCTCCATTCTATGACTTCACACACCTCCATTCTGTGACATCACACACCTCCATTCTGTGACTTCACACACATCCTTTCTATGACTTCACACACCTCCATTCTATGACTTCACAGTCCTCCATTCTGTGACTTCGCACACCTCCATTCTGACTTCCCACAGCTCCTTCTCTGACTTCCCACACCTCCATTCTATGATTTCACACACCTCCATTCTATGACTTCACACACCTACATTCTGTGCCTTCGCACACCTCCATTCTATGACTTAACACACCTTCATTCTTACTTAAAAAACATCCATTCTATGACTTCACACACCTCCATTCTGTGACTTCACACACCTCAATTCTGTGACTTCAAACACCTCCATTATGACTTCACACACATCCGTTCTATGACTTCACACACCTCCATTCTGTGACTTCACGCACCTCCATTCTGAGTTCACACACCTCCATTCTGTGACTTCACACACCTCCAATCTGACTTCACACAGCTCCATTCTATGACTTCACACACCTCCATCCTGTGACTTCACACAACTCCATTCTGAGTTCAAACACCTCCGTTCTGTGACTTACCACACCTCCATTCGATGAATTCACACACCTCCATTCTATGACTTCACACACCTCCATTCTATGACTTCACACACCTCCATTCTGTGACTTCACACACCTCCAATATGACTTCACACACATCCATTCTATGACTTCACACACCTCCATTCTATGACTTCACACACCTCCATTCTGTGACTTCACACACCTCATTATGACTTCACACACATCCATTCTATGACTTCACACACTTCCATTCTATGACTTCACACACCTCAATTCTGTGATTTCACACACCTCCATTCTGAGTTCACACACCTCCATTCTGTGACTTCACACACCTCCAATCTGACATCACACAGCTACATTCTATGACTTCACACACCTCCGTTCTGTGACTTCACACACCTCCATTCTGAGTTCAAACACCTCAGTTCTGTGACTTAACACACCTCCATTCTGTGACTTCACACACCTCCAATATGACTTCACACACATCCATTCTATGACTTCACACACCTCCATTCTATGACTTCACACACCTCCATTCTGTGACTTCACACACCTCATTATGACTTCACACACATCTATTCTATGACTTCACACACCTCCATTCTATTACTTCACACACCTCAATTCTGTGACTTCACACACCTCCATTCTGAGTTCACACACCTCCATTCTCTGACTTCACACACCTCCAATCTGACTTCACACAGCTCCATTGTATGACTTCACACACCTCCATTCTGTGACTTCACACACCTCCATTCTGAGTTCAAACACCTCCGTTCTGTGACTTAACACACCTCCCTTCTGTGACTTCACACACCTCAAATCTGACTTCACACAGCTTCATTCTATGACGTCACACACCTCCATTCTGTGACATCACACACCTCCATTCTGTGACTTCACACACATCCTTTCTATGACTTCACCCACCTCCATTCTATGACTTCACAATCCTCCATTCTGTGACTTCGCACACCTCCATTCTGACTTCACACAGCTCCTTCTCTGACTTCCCACACCTCCATTCTATGATTTCACACACCTCCATTCTATGACTTCACACACCTCCATTCTGTGCCTTCGCACACCTCCATTCTATGACTTAACACACCTTCATTCTTACTTAACAAACACCCATTCTATGACTTCACACACCTCCATTCTATGACTTCACACACCTCCATTCTATGACTTCACACACCTCCATTCTTTGACTTCACACACCTCAATTCTGTGACTTCAAACACCTCCATTATGACTTCACACACATCCGTTCTATGACTTCACACACCTCCATTCTGTGACTTCACGCACCTCCATTCTGAGTTCACACACCTCCATTCTGTGACTTCACACACCTCCAATCTGACTTCACACAGCTCCATTCTATGACTTCACACACCTCCATCCTGTGACTTCACACAACTCCATTCTGAGTTCAAACACCTCCGTTCTGTGACTTACCACAGCTCCATTCGATGAATTCACACACCTCCATTCTATGACTTCAGACACCTCCATTCTATGACTTCACACACCTCCATTCTGTGACTTCACACACCTCCAATATGACTTCACACACATCCATTCTATGACTTCACACACCTCCATTCTATGACTTCACACACCTCCATTCTGTGACTTCACACACCTCATTGTGACTTCACACACCTCCATTCTATGACTTAACACACCTTCATTCTTACTTAACAAACATCCATTCTATGACTTCACACACCTCCATTCTATGACTTCACACACCTCAATTCTGTGACTTCACACACCTCCATTCTGAGTTCACACACCTCCATTCTGTGACTTCACCCACCTCCAATCTGACTTCACACAGCTCCATTCTATGACTTCACACACCTCCATTCTGTGACTTCACACACCTCCATTCTGAGTTCAAACACCTCAGTTCTGTGACTTCACACACCTTCATTCTGTGACTTCACACACCTCCATTATGACTTCACACACCTGCAATCTGAGTTCACACACCTCGGTTCTGACTTCACACTCTTTCATTCTATGACTTCACACACCTCCATTCTGTGACTTCACACACCTCCATTCTGTGAATTCACACACCTCAATTCTGTGACTTCACACACATCCATTCTATGACTTCACACACCTCCATTCTATGACTTCACACACCTCCTTTCTGTGACTTCACACACCTCCATTCTGAGTTCACACACCTCCATTCTGTGACTTCACACATCTCCAATCTGACTTCACACAGCTACATTCTATGACTTCACACACCTCCATTCTGTGACTTCAAACACCTCCATTCTGAGTTCAAACACCTCCGTTCTGTGACTTAACACACCTCCATTCGATGAATTCACACACCTCCATTCTATGACTTCACACACCTCCATTCTATGACTTCACACACCTTCATTCTGTGACTTCACACACCTCCATTATGACTTCACACACATCCATTCTATGACTTCACACACCTCCATTCTATGACTTCACACACCTCCATTCTGTGACTTCACACACCTCCATTATGACTTCACACACATCCATTCTATGACTTCACACACCTCCATTCTATGACTTCACACACATCCATTCTGTGACTTCGCACACCTCCATTCTGACTTCACACAGCTCCATTCTATGACTTCACACACCTCCATTCTATGATTTCACACACCTCCATTCTGTGACTTCACACACCTCCATTCTGTGACTTCACACACCTCCATTCTGAGTTCAAACACCTCCGTTCTGTGACTTAACACACCTCCATTCTGTGACTTCACACACTTCCATTCTGAGTTCACACACCACCATTCTGTGACTTCACACACCTCCATTCTAACTTCACATAGCTCCATTCTATGACTTCATACACCTCCATTCTGTGCCTTCGCACACCTCCATTCTATGACTTAACACACCTTCATTCTTACTTAACAAACATCCATTCTATGAGTTCACACACCTCCATTCTACGACTTCACACAACTCCATTCTATGACTTCACACACCTCCCTTCTGTGACTTCACACACCTCAATTCTGTGACTTCACACAACTCCATTATGACTTCACACACATCCATTCTATGACTTCAAACACCTCCATTCTGTGACTTCACACACATCCATTCTATGACTTCACACACCTCCATTCTATGACTTCACACACCTCAATTCTGTGACTTCACACACCTCCATTCTGAGTTCACACACCTCCATTCTGTGACTTCACACACCTCCAATCTGACTTCACACACCTCCATTCTATGACTTCACACACCTCCATTCTGTGACTTCACACACCTCCATTCTGAGTTCAAACACCTCAGTTCTGTGACTTAACACACCTCCATTCTGTGACTTCACACACCTCCAATCTGACTTCACACAGCTCCATTGTATGACTTCACACACCTCCATTCTGTGACTTCACACACCTCCATTATGACTTCACACACATCCATTCTATGACTTCACACACCTCCATTCTATGACTTCACACACCTCCATTCTGTGACTTCGCACACTTCCATTCTGACTTCACACAGCTCCATTCTATGACTTCACACACCACCATTCTATGATTTCACACACCTCCATTCTATGACTTCACACACCTCCATTCTGTGACTTTACACACCTCCATTCTGTGAATTCACACACCTCAATTCTGTGACTTCACACACCTCCATTATGACTTCACACACATCCGTTCTATGACTTCACACACCTCCATTCTGTGACTTCACACACCTCCATTCTGAGTTCACACACCTCCATTCTGTGACTTCACACACCTCCAATCTGACTTCACACAGCTCAATTATATGACTTCACACACCTCCATTCTGTGACTTCACAAACCTCCATTCTGTGACTTCACACACCTCCATTCTGAGTTCACACACCTCAATTCCGTGACTTCACACACCTCAGTTCTCACTTCACACACCTCCATTCTTTGACTTCACACACCTCCATTGTGAGTTCACACACCTCCATTCACTGACTTCACACACCTCCGTTCTGTGACTTCACACACCTCCATTCTGTGACTTCACACACCTCAATAGTATGATTTCTCAAACCTCCATTCTATTAATTCACACACCTCCATTCTGTGACTTCACACAACTCCATTCTATGACTTCCCACACCTCCATTCTGTGACTTCACACACCTCCATTCTGAGTTCACACACCTCCATTCTGTGACTTAACACACCTCCATTCTGTGACTTCACACACCTCAAATCTGACTTCACACAACTCCATTCTATGACTTCACACACCTCCATTCTGTGACATCACACACCTCCATTCTGTGACTTCACACACATCCATTCTATAACTTCACACACCTCCATTGTGACTTCCCACACCTCCAATCTGAGTTCACACACCTCGGTTCTGACTTCACACACTTTCATTCGGTGACTTCACACACCTCCATTCTGTGACTTCACACACCTCAATTCTGTGACTTCACACACCTCCATTATGACTTCACACACATCCATTCTATGACTTCACACACCTCCATTCTATGACTTCACCCACCTCAATTCTGTGACTTCACACACCTCCATTCTGAGTTCACACACCTCCATTCTGTGACTTCACACACCTCCAATCTGACTTCACACAGCTCCATTCTATGACTTCACACACCTCCATCCTGTGACTTCACACAACTCCATTCTGAGTTCAAACACCTCCGTTCTGTGACTTACACACCTCCATTCGATGAATTCACACACCTCCATTCTATGACTTCACACACCTCCATTCTATGACTTCACACACCTCCATTCTGTGACTTCACACACCTCCAATATGACTTCACACACATCCATTCTATGACTTCACACACCTCTATTCTATGACTTCACACACCTCCATTCTGTGACTTCACACACCTCATTATGACTTCACACACATCTATTCTATGACTTCACACACCTCCATTTTGTGACTTCACACACCTCAATTCTGTGACTTCACACACCTCCATTATGACTTCACACACATCCATTCTATGACTTCACACACCTCCATTCTATGACTTCACACACCTCCTTTCTGTGACTTCACACACCTCCATTCTGAGTTCACACACCTCCATTCAGTGACTTCACACACCTCCAATCTGCCTTCACACAGCTACATTCTATGACTTCACACACCTCCATTCTGTGACTTCGAACACCTCTCTTCTGAGTTCAAACACCTCCGTTCTGTGACTTAACACACCTCCATTCGATGAATTCACACACCTCCATTCTATGACTTCACACACCTCCATTCTATGACTTCACACACCTTCATTCTGTGACTTCACACACCTCCATTATGACTTCACACATATCCATTCTATGACTTCACACACCTCCATTCTATGACTTCACACACCTACATTCTGTGACTTCACACACCTCCATTATGACTTCACACACATCCATTCTATGACTTCACACACCTCCAATCTATGACTTCACACACATCCATTCTGTGACTTCGCATACCTCCATTCTGACTTCACACAGCTCCATTCTATGACTTCACACACCTCCATTCTATGATTTCACACACCTCCATTCTATGACTTCACACACCTCCATTCTGTGACTTCACACACCTCCATTCTCCGTTCAAACACCTCCGTTCTATGACTTAACACACCTCCATTCTAACTTCACATAACTCCATTCTATGACTTAACACACCTTCATTCTTACTTAACAAACATCCATTCTATGATTTCACACACCTCCATTCTACGACTTCACACAACTCCATTCTATGCCTTCACACACCTCCATTCTGTGACTTCACACACCTCAATTCTGTGACTTCACACAACTCCATTATGACTTCACACACATCCATTCTATGACTTCAAACCCCTCCATTCTGTGACTTCACACACCTCCATTCTGAGTTCACACACCTCCACTCTGTGACTTCACACACCTCCAATCTGACTTCACACAGCTCCATTCTATGACTTCACACACCTCCATTCTGTGACTTCACAAACCTCCATTCTGTGACTTCACACACCTCCATTCTGAGTTCACACACCTCAATTCCGTGACTTCACACACCTCAATTCTCACTTCACACACCTCCATTCTTTGACTTCACACACCTCCATTGTGAGTTCACACACCTCCATTCTTTGACTTCGCACACCTCCATTGTGAGTTCACACACCTCCATTCTGTGACTTCACACAACTCCATTCTATGACTTCCCACACATCCATTCTGTGACTTCACACACCTCCATTCTGAGTTCACAAACCTCCATTCTGTGACTTAACGCACCGTCATTCTGTGACTTCACACACCTCCATTCTATGAGTTCACACACCTCCAGTCTATGACTTCACACACCTCCAGTCTTTGAATTCACACCCCTCCATTCTGTGACTTCACACACCTCCATTCTATAACTTCACACACCTCCATTGTGACTTCCCACACTTCCAATCTGAGTTCACACACCTCGGTTCTGACTTCACACACTTTCCTTCTATGACTACACACTCCTCCATTCTGTGACTTCACACACCTCAATTCTGTGACTTCACACGCCTACATTATGACTTCACACACCTCCATTCTATGACTTCACAGACCTCCATTCTATGACTTTACACGCCTAGATTCTGTGACATCACACACCTCCATTCTGAGTTTACACACCTCCATTCTGTGACTTAACACACCTCCATTCTGTGACTTCACACACCTCCATTCTCAGTTCACACACCTCCATTCTGTGACTTCACACACCTCCATTCTGACTTCACACAGCTCCATTCTATGACTTCACACACCTCCATTCTGTGCCTTCACACACCTCCATTCTATGACTTAACACACCTTCATTCTTACTTAACAAACATCCATTCAATGACTTCACACACCTCCATTCTATGACTTCACACACCTCCCTTCTATGACTTCACACACCTCCATTCTGTGACTTCACACACCTCAATTCTGTGACTTAACACACCTCCATTATGACTGCACACACATCCATTCTACGACTTCACATACCTCCATTCTATGACTTCACACACCTCAATTCTGTGATTTCACACACCTCCATTCTGAGTTCACACACCTCCATTCTGTGACTTCACACACCTCCAATCTGACTTCACACAGCTCCATTCTATGACTTCACACACCTGCATTCTATGACTTCACACACATCCATTCTGAGTTCAGACACCTCCGTTCTGTGACTTAACACACCTCCATCTGTGACTTCACACACCTCAAATCTGACTTCACACAGCTCCATTCTATGACTTCACAAACCTCCATTCTGTGACATCACACACCTCCATTCTGTGACTTCACACACATCCATTCTATGACTTCACACACCTCCATTCTATGACTTCACAATCCTCCATTCTGTGACTTCGCACACCTCCATTCTGACTTCACACAGCTACTTCTCTGACTTCCCACACCTCCATTCTATGATTTCACACACCTCCATTCTATGACTTCACACACCTCCATTCTGTGCCTTCGCACACCTCCGTTCTATGACTTAACACACCTTCATTCTTACTTAACAAACACCAATTCTATGACTTTACACACCTCCATTCTATGACTTCGCACACCTCCATTCTATGACTTCACACACCTCCATTCTGTGACTTCACACACCTCAATTCTGTGACTTCACACACCTCCATTATGACTTCACACACATCCGTTCTATGACTTCACACACCTCCATTCTGTGACTTCACACACCTCCATTCTGAGTTCACACACCTCCATTCTGTGACTTCACACACCACCAATCTGACTTCACACACCTCCATTCTATGATTTCTCACACCTCCGTTCTATTAATTCACACACCTCCATTCAGTGTCTCACACAACTCCATTCTATGACTTCCCACACCTCCATTCTGTGACTTCACAAACCTCCATTCTGAGTTCACAAACCTCCATTCTGTGACTTAACGCACCTTCATTCTGTGACTTCACACACCTCCATTCTATGAGTTCACACACCTCCATTCTATGACTTCACACACCTCCAGTCTTTGAATTCACACCCCTCCATTCTGTGACTTCACACAGCTCCATTCTATAACTTCACACACCTCCATTGTGACTTCCCACACCTCCAATATGAGTTCACACACCTCGGTTCTGACTTCACACATTTTCATTCTGTGACTTCACACACCTCCATTCTGTGACTTCACACACCTCAATTCTGTGACTTCACACACCTCCATTATGACTTCACACACATCCATTCTATGACTTCACACACCTCCATTCTATGACTTCACACACCTCAATTCTGTGACTTCACACACCTCCATTCTGAGTTCACACACCTCCATTCTATGACTTCACACACCTCCATTCGATGAATTCACACACCTCCATTCTATTACTTCACACACCTCCATTCTATGACTTCACACACCTCCATTCTGTGGCTTCACACACCTCCATTATGACTTCACACACATCCATTCTATGACTTCACACAACTCCATTCTATGACTTCACACACCTCCCTTCTGTGACTTCACACACCTCATTATGACTTCACACACATGCATTCTATGACTTCACACACCTCCATTCTATGACTTCACACACCTCCATTTTGTGACTTCGCACACCTCCATTCTGACTTCACACAGCTCCATTCTATGACTTCACACACCTCCATTCTATGATTTCACACACCTCCATTATGACTTCACACACCTCCATTCTGTGACTTCACACACCTCCAATCTGACTTCACACAGCTCCATTCTATGACTTCACACACCTGCATTCTATGACTTCACACACATCCATTCTGAGTTCAGACACCTCCGTTCTGTGACTTAACACACCTCCATCTGTGACTTCACACACCTCAAATCTGACTTCACACAGCTCCATTCTATGACTTCACAAACCTCCATTCTGTGACATCACACACCTCCATTCTGTGACTTCACACACATCCATTCTATGACTTCACACACCTCCATTCTATGACTTCACAATCCTCCATTCTGTGACTTCGCACACCTCCATTCTGACTTCACACAGCTACTTCTCTGACTTCCCACACCTCCATTCTATGATTTCACACACCTCCATTCTATGACTTCACACACCTCCATTCTGTGCCTTCGCACACCTCCGTTCTATGACTTAACACACCTTCATTCTTACTTAACAAACACCAATTCTATGACTTTACACACCTCCATTCTATGACTTCGCACACCTCCATTCTATGACTTCACACACCTCCATTCTGTGACTTCACACACCTCAATTCTGTGACTTCACACACCTCCATTATGACTTCACACACATCCGTTCTATGACTTCACACACCTCCATTCTGTGACTTCACACACCTCCATTCTGAGTTCACACACCTCCATTCTGTGACTTCACACACCACCAATCTGACTTCACACACCTCCATTCTATGATTTCTCACACCTCCGTTCTATTAATTCACACACCTCCATTCAGTGTCTCACACAACTCCATTCTATGACTTCCCACACCTCCATTCTGTGACTTCACAAACCTCCATTCTGAGTTCACAAACCTCCATTCTGTGACTTAACGCACCTTCATTCTGTGACTTCACACACCTCCATTCTATGAGTTCACACACCTCCATTCTATGACTTCACACACCTCCAGTCTTTGAATTCACACCCCTCCATTCTGTGACTTCACACAGCTCCATTCTATAACTTCACACACCTCCATTGTGACTTCCCACACCTCCAATATGAGTTCACACACCTCGGTTCTGACTTCACACATTTTCATTCTGTGACTTCACACACCTCCATTCTGTGACTTCACACACCTCAATTCTGTGACTTCACACACCTCCATTATGACTTCACACACATCCATTCTATGACTTCACACACCTCCATTCTATGACTTCACACACCTCAATTCTGTGACTTCACACACCTCCATTCTGAGTTCACACACCTCCATTCTATGACTTCACACACCTCCATTCGATGAATTCACACACCTCCATTCTATTACTTCACACACCTCCATTCTATGACTTCACACACCTCCATTCTGTGGCTTCACACACCTCCATTAGGACTTCACACACATCCATTCTATGACTTCACACAACTCCATTCTATGACTTCACACACCTCCCTTCTGTGACTTCACACACCTCATTATGACTTCACACACATGCATTCTATGACTTCACACACCTCCATTCTATGACTTCACACACCTCCATTTTGTGACTTCGCACACCTCCATTCTGACTTCACACAGCTCCATTCTATGACTTCACACACCTCCATTCTATGATTTCACACACCTCCATTATGACTTCACACACATCCATTCTATGACTTCACACACCTCCATTCTATGACTTCACACACCTCCATTCTGTGACTTCGCACACCTCCATTATGACTTCACACACCTCCATTCTATGACTTCACACACCTCCATTCTATGATTTCACACACCTCCATTCTATGACTTCACACACCTCCATTCTGTGACTTCACACACCTCCATTCTGAGTTCAAACACCTCCGTTCTGTGACTTCACACACCTCCATTCTGAGACTTCACACACCTCCATTCTGAGTTCACACACCTCCATTCTGTGACTTCACACACCTCCATTCTAACTTCACATAGCTCCATTCTATGACTTCACACACCTCCATTCTGTGCCTTCGCACACCTCCATTCTATGACTTAACACACCTTCATTCTTACTTAACAAACATCCATTCTATGACTTCACACACCTCCATTCTACGACTTCACACAACTCCATTCTATGACTTCACACACCTCAATTCTGTGACTTCACACACCTCCATTATGACTTCACACACATCCATTCTATGACTTCACACACTTCCATTCTATGACTTCACAGACCTCAATTCTGTGACTTCACACACCTCCATTCTGAGTTCACACACCTCCATTCTGTGACTTCACACACCTCCAATCTGCCTTCACACAGCTCCATTCTATGACTTCACACACCTGCATTCTGTGACTTCACACACCTCCATTCTGAGTTCAAACACCTCCGTTCTGTGACTTCACACGTCCATTCTGTGACTTCACACACCTCAAATCTGACTTCACACAGCTGCATTCTATGACTTCACACACCTCCATTCTGTGACATCACACACCTCCTTTCTGTGACTTCACACACATCCATTCTCTGACTTCACACACCTCCATTCTATGACTTCACAATCCTCCAATCTGTGACTTCGCACACCTCCATTCTGACTTCACACAGCTCCTTCTCTGACTTCCCACACCTCCATTCTATGATTTCACACACCTCCATTCTATGACTTCGCACACCTCCATTCTATGGCTTAACACACCTTCATTCTTACTTAACAAACATCCATTCTATGACTTCACACACCTCCATTTTATGACTTCACACACCTCCATTCTATGACTTCACACACCTCCATTCTGAGTTCACAGACCTCCATTCTATGACTTAACACACCTCCATTCTATGACTTCAGACACCTCCATTCTGTGACTTCGCACACCTCCATTCTGACTTCACACAGCTCCATTCTATGACTTCACACACCTCCATTCTATGATTTCACACACCTCCATTCTATGACTTCACACACCTCCATTCTGTGACTTCACACACCTCCATTCTGAGTTCAAACAACTCCGTTCTGTGACTTAACACACCTCCATTCTGAGACTTCACACACCTCCATTCTGAGTTCAAACAACTCCGTTCTGTGACTTCACACACCTCCATTCTAACTTCACATAGCTCCATTCTATGACTTCACACACCTCCATTCTGTGCCTTCGCACACCTCCATTCTATGACTTAACACACCTTCATTCTTACTTAACAAACAACCATTCTATGACTTCACACACCTCCATTCTACGACTTCACACAACTCCATTCTATGACTTCACACAGCTCCATTCTGTGACTTCACACACCTCAATTCTGTGACTTCACACACCTCCATTATGACTTCACACACATCCATTCTATGACTTCACACACCTCCATTCTGTGACTTCACACACCTCCATTCTGAGTTCACATACCTCCACAATGTGACTTCACACACCTCCAATCTGACTTCACACAGCTCCATTCTATGACTTCACATACCTCCATTCTGTGACTTCACAAAAATCCATTCTGTGACTTCACACACCTCCATTCTGAGTTCACACACCTCAATTCCGTGACTTCACACACCTCAATTCTCACTTCACACACCACCATTCTTTGACTTCACACACCTCCATTGTGAGTTCACACACCTCCATTCTGTGACTTCACACACCTCCATTCTGTGACTTCACACACCTCCATTCTGTGACTTCACACACCTCCATTCTATGATTTCTCCACATCCATTCTATTAATTCACACACCTCCATTCTGTGACTTCAAACAACTCCATTCTATGACTTCCCACACCTCCATTCTGTGAATTCACACACCTCCATTCTGAGTTCACAAACCTCCATTCTGTGACTTAACGCACCTTCATTCTGTGAGTTCACACACCTCCATTCTATGAGTTCACACACCTCCATTCTATAACTTCACACACCTCCAGTCTTTGAATTCACAGCCCTCCATTCTGTCACTTCACACACCTCCATTCTATAACTTCACACACCTCCATTGTGACTTCCCACACCTCCAATCTGAGTTCACACACCTCGGTTCTGACTTCACACACTTTCATTCTATGACTTCACACACCTCCATTCTGTGACTTCACACACCTCAATTCTGTGACTTCACACGCCTCCATTATGACTTCACACATCTCCATTCTATGACTTCACAGATCTCCATTGTATGACTTCACACGCCTAGATTCTTTGACTTCACACACCTCCATTCTGAGTTCACACACCTCCATTCTGTGACTTAACACACCTCCATTCTGTGACTTCACACACCTCCATTCTGAGTTCACACACCTCCATTCTTTGACTTCACACACCTCCATTCTGACATCACACAGCTCCATTCTATGACTTCACACACCTCCATTGTGTGCCTTCACACACATCCATTCTATGACTTAACACACCTTCATTCTTACTTAACAAACATCCATTCAATCACTTCACACACCTCCATTCTGTGACTTCACACACCTCAATTCTGTGACTTCACCCACCTCCATTATGACTTCACACACATCCATTCTATGACTTCACACACCTGCATTCTGTGACTTCACACACCTCCATTCTGAGTTCAAACACCTCCGTTCTGTGACTTAACACACCTCCATTCTGTGACTTCACACACCTCAAATCTGACTTCACACAGCTCCATTCTATGACTTCACACACCTCCATTCTGTGACATCACACACCTCCATTCTGTGACTTCACACACATCCATTCTATGACTTCACACACCTCCATTCTATGACTTCACAATCCTCCAATCTGTGACTTCGCACACCTCCATTCTGACTTCACACAGCTCCTTCTCTGACTTCCCACACCTCCATTCTATGATTTCACACACCTCCATTCTATGACTTCACACACCTCCATTCTGTGCCTTCGCACACCTCCATTCTATGACTTCACACACCTTCATTCTTACTTAACAAACATCCATTCTATGACTTCACACACCTCCATTTTATGACTTCACCCACCTCCATTCTATGACTTCACACACCTCCATTCTGTGACTTCACACACCTCAATTCTGTGACTTCACACACCTCCATTATGACTTCATACACATCCGTTCTATGACTTCACACACCTCCATTCTGTGACTTCACACACCTCCATTCTGAGTTCACACACCTCCATTCTGTGACTTCACACACCTCCAATCTGACTTCACACAGCTCCATTCTATGACTTTACACACCTCCATTCTGTGACTTCACAAACCTCCATTCTGTGACTTCACACACCTCCATTCTGAGTTCACACACCTCCATTCCGTGACTTCACACACCTCAATTCTCACTTCACACACCTCCATTCTTTGACTTCACACACCTCCATTGTGAGTTCACACACCTCCATTCTGTGACTTCACACACCTCCATTCTGTGACTTCACACACCTCCATTCTGTGACTTCACACACCTCCATTCTATGATTTCTCACACCTCCATTCTATTAATTCACACACCTCCATTCTGTGACTTCACACAACTCCATTCTATGACTTCCCACACCTCCATTCTGTGACTTCACACACCTCCATTCTGAGTTCACAAACCTCCATTCTGTGACTTAACGCACCTTCATTCTGTGACTTCACACACCTCCATTCTATGAGTTCACACACCTCCATTCTATGACTTCACACACCTCCAGTCTTTGAATTCACAACCCTCCATTCTGTGACTTCACACACCTCCATTCTATAACTACACACACCTCCATTGTGACTTCCCACACCTCCAATCTGAGTTCACACACCTTGGTTCTGACTTCACACACTTTCATTCTGTGACTTCACACACCTCCATTCTGTGACTTCACACACCTCAATTCTGTGACTTCACACACGTCCATTATGACTTCACACACATCCATTCTATGACTTCACACACCTCCATTCTATGACTTCACACACCTCAATTCTGTGACTTCCCACACCTCCAATCTGAGTTCACACACCTCCATTCTGTGACTTCACACACCTCCAATCTGACTTCACACAGCTCCATTCTATGACTTCACACAGCTCCATTCTGTGACTTCACACAACTCCATTCTGAGTTCACACACCTCCATTCTGTGACTTCACACACCTCCAATCTGACTTCACACAGCTTCATTCTATGACTTCACACACATCCATTCTATGACTTCACACACCTCCATTCTATGACTTCACACACCTCCCTTCTGTGACTTCACACACCTCATTATGACTTCACCCACATCCATTCTATGACTTCACACACCTCCTTTCTATGACTTCACACACCTCCATTCTGTGACTTCGCACACCTCCATTCTGACTTCACACAGCTCCATTCTATAACTTCACACTCCTCCATTCTATGATTTCACACACCTCCATTATGAATTCACACACATCCATTCTATGACTTCACACACCTCCATTCTATGACTTCAGACACCTCCATTCTGTGACTTCGCACACCTCCATTCTGACTTCACACAGCTCCATTCTATGACTTCACACACCTCCATTCTATGATTTCACACACCTCCATTCTATGACTTCACACACCTCCATTCTGTGACTTCACACACCTCCATTCTGAGTTCAAACAACTCCGTTCTGTGACTTAACACACCTCCATTCTGAGACTTCCCACACCTCCATTCTGAGTTCACACACCTCCATTCTGTGACTTCACACACCTCCATTCTAACTTCACATAGCTCCATTCTATGACTTCACACACCTCCATTCTGTGCCTTCGCACACCTCCATTCCATGACTTAACACACCTTTATTCTTACTTAACAAACATCCATTCTATGACTTCACACACCTCCATTCTACGACTTCACACAACTCCATTCTATGACTTCACACAGGTCCATTCTGTGACTTCACACACCTCAATTCTGTGACTTCACACACCTTCATTATGACTTCACACACATCCATTCTATGACTTCACACACCTCCATTCTGTGACTTCACACACCTCCATTCTGAGTTCTCATACCTCCACAATGTGACTTCACACACCTCCAATCTGACTTCACACAGCTCCATTCTATGACTTCACACACCTCCATTCTATGACTTCACCCAGCTGCATTCTGTAACTTCACACACCTCCATTCTGAGTTCAAAAACCTTCATTCTGTGACTTAACACACCTCCATTCTGTGACTTCACACACCTCAAATCTGACTTCACACAACTCCATTCTATGACTTCACACACCTCCATTCTGTGACTTCACACACCTCCATTCTGAGTTCACATACCTCCACAATGTGACTTCACACACCTCCAATCTGACTTCACACACCTCCATTCTATGACTTCACCCAGCTGCATTCTGTAACTTCACACACCTCCATTCTGAGTTCAAAAACCTCCATTCTGTGACTTAACACACCTCCATTCTGTGACTTCACACACCTCAAATCTGACTTCACACAACTCCATTCTATGACTTCACACACCTCCATTCTGTGACATCACACATCTCCATTCTGTGACTTCACACACATCCATTCTATGACTTCACACACCTCCATTCTATGACTTCACAATCCTCCATTCTGTGACTTCGCACACCTCCATTCTGACTTCACACAGCTCCTTCCCTGACTTCCCACACCTCCATTCTATGATTTCACACACCTCCATTCTATGACTTCACACACCTCCATTCTGTGCCTTCGCACACCTCCATTCTATGACTTAACACACCTTCATTCTTACTTAACAAACATCCATTCTATGACTTCACACACCTCCATTCTATGACTTCACACACCTCCATTCTATGACTTCACACACCTCCATTCTGTGACTTCACACACCTCCATTATGACTTCACACCCATCCGTTCTATGACTTCACACACCTCCATTCTGTGACTTCACACACCTCCATTCTGAGTTCACACACCTCCATTCTGTGACTTCACACACCTCCAATCTGACTTCACACAGCTCCATTCTATGACTTCACACAGCTCCATTCTGTGACTTCACAAACCTCCATTCTGTGACTTCACACACCTCCATTCTGAGTTCACACACCTCAATTCCGTGACTTCACACACCTCAATTCTCACTTCACACACCTCCATTCTTTGACTTCACACACCTCCATTGTGAGTTCACACACCTCCATTCTGTGACTTCACACACCTCCATTCTGTGACTTCACACACCTCCATTCTGTGACTTCACACACCTCCATTCTATGATTTCTCACACCTCCATTCTATTAATTCACACACCTCCATTCTGTGACTTCACACAACTCCATTCTATGACTTCCCACACCTCCATTCTGTGACTTCACACACCTCCATTCTGAGTTCACAAGCCTCCATTCTGTGACTTAACGCACCTTCATTCTGTGACTTCACACACCTCCATTCTATGAGTTCACACACCTCCATTCTATGACTTCACACACCTCCAGTCTTTGAATTCACAACCCTCCATTCTGTGACTTCACACACCTCCCTTCTATAACTTCACACACCTCCATTGTGACTTCCCACACCTCCAATCTGAGTTCACACACCTCGGTTCTGACTTCACACACTTTCATTCTGTGACTTCACACACCTCCATTCTGTGACTTCACACACCTCAATTCTGTGACTTCACACACCTCCATTATGACTTCACAAACATCCATTCTATGACTTCACACACCTCCATTCTATGACTTCACACACCTCAATTCTGTGACTTCACACACCTCCATTCTGAGTTCACACACCTCCATTCTGTGACTTCACACACCTCCAATCTGACTTCACACAGCTCCATTCTATGACTTCACACACCTCCATTCTGTGACTTCACACAACTCCATTCTGAGTTCAAACACCTCCGTTCTGTGACTTACCACACCTCCATTCGATGAATTCACACACCTCCATTCTATGACTTCACACACCTCCATTCTATGACTTCACACACCTCCATTCTGTGACTTCACACACCTCCATTATGACTTCACACACATCCATTCTATGACTTCACACACCTCCATTCTATGACTTCACACACCTTCCTTCTGTGACTTCACACACCTCATTATGACTTCACACACATCCATTCTATGACTTCACACATCTCCATTCTATGACTTCACACACCTCCATTGTGTGACTTCGCACACCTCCATTCTGACTTCACACAGCTTCATTCTATGACTTCACACACCTCCATTCTATGATTTCACACACCTCCATTATGACTTCACACACATCCATTCTATGACTTCACACACCTCCATTCTATGACTTCAGACACCTCCATTCTGTGACTTCGCACACCTCAATTCTGACTTCACACAGCTCCATTCTATGACTTCACACTCCTCCATTCTATGATTTCACACACCTCCATTCTATGATTTCACACACCTCCATTCTGTGACTTCACACACCTCCATTCTGAGTTCAAACAACTCCGTTCTGTGACTTAACACACCTCCATTCTGAGACTTCACACACCTCCATTCTGAGTTCACACACCTCCATTCTGTGACTTCGCACACCTCCATTCTGACTTCACACAGCTTCATTCTATGACTTCACACACCTCCATTCTATGATTTCAAACACCTCCATTATGACTTCACACACATCCATTCTATGACTTCACACACCTCCATTCTATGACTTCAGACACCTCCATTCTGTGACTTCGCACACCTCCATTCTGACTTCACACAGCTCCATTCTATGACTTCACACACCTCCATTCTATGATTTCACACACCTCCATTCTATGACTTCACACACCTCCATTCTGTGACTTCACACACCTCCAATCTGACTTCACACAGCTCCATTCTATGACTTCACACACCTCCATTCTGTGACTTCACACAACTCCATTCTGAGTTCAAACACCTCCGTTCTGTGACTTACCACACCTCCATTCGATGAATTCACACACCTCCATTCTATGACTTCACACACCTCCATTCTATGACTTCACACACCTCCATTCTGTGACTTCACACACCTCCATTATGACTTCACACACATCCATTCTATGACTTCACACCTCCATTCTATGACTTCACACACCTCCCTTCTGTGACTTCACACACCTCATTATGACTTCACACACATCCATTCTATGACTTCACACACCTCCATTCTATGACTTCAGACACCTCCATTCTGTGACTTCGCACACCTCCATTCTGACTTCACACAGCTTCATTCTATGACTTCACACACCTCCATTCTATGATTTCAAACACCTCCATTATGACTTCACACACATCCATTCTATGACTTCACACACCTCCATTCTATGACTTCAGACACCTCCATTCTGTGACTTCGCACACCTCCATTCTGACTTCACACAGCTCCATTCTATGACTTCACACACCTCCATTCTATGATTTCACACACCTCCCTTCTATGACTTCACACACCTCCATTCTGTGACTTCACACACCTCCAATCTGAGTTCAAACAACTCCGTTCTGTGACTTAACACACCTCCATTCTGAGACTTCACACACCTCCATTCTGAGTTCACACACCTCCATTCTGTGACTTCTCACACCTCCATTCTAACTTCACATAGCTCCATTCTATGTCTTCAAACACCTCCATTCTGTGCCTTCGCACACCTCCATTCTATGACTTAACACACCTTCATTCTTACTTAACAAACATCCATTCTATGACTTCACACACCTCCATTCTACGACTTCACACAACTCCATTCTATGACTTCACACAGCTCCATTCTGTGACTTCACACACCTCAATTCTGTGACTTCACACACCTCCATTATGACTTCACACACATCCATTCTATGACTTCACACACCTCCATTCTGTGACTTCACACACCTCCATTCTGAGTTCACATACCTCCACAATGTGACTTCACACACCTCCAATCTGACTTCACACAGCTCCATTCTATGACTTCACATACCTCCATTCTGTGACTTCACAAAAATCCATTCTGTGACTTCACACACCTCCATTCTGAGTTCACACACCTCACTTCCGTGACTTCACACACCTCAATTCTCACTTCACACACCACCATTCTTTGACTTCACACACCTCCATTGTGGGTTCACACACCTCCATTCTGTGACTTCACACACCTCCATTCTGTGACTTCACACACCTCCATTCTGTGACTTCACACACCTCCATTCTATGATTTCTCACACATCCATTCTATTAATTCACACACCTCCATTCTGTGACTTCACACACCTCCATTCTGAGTTCAAACAACTCCGTTCTGTGACTTAACACACCTCCATTCTGAGACTTCACACACCTCCATTCTCAGTTCACACACCTCCATTTTGTGACTTCACACACCTCCATTCTAACTTCACATAGCTCCATTCTATGACTTCACACACCTCCATTCTGTGCATTCGCACACCTCCATTCCATGACTTAACACACCTTCATTCTTACTTAACAAACATCCATTCTATGACTTCACACACCTCCATTCTACGTCTTCACACAACTCCATTCTATGACTTCACACAGCTCCATTCTGTGACTTCACACACCTCAATTCTGTGACTTCACACACCTCCATTATGACTTCACACACATCCATTCTATGACTTCACACACCTCCATTCTGTGACTTCACACACCTCCATTCTGAGTTCACATACCTCCACAATGTGACCTCACACACCTCCAATCTGACTTCACACAGCTCCATTCTCTGACTTCACACACCTCCATTCTATGACTTCACCCAGCTGCATTCTGTAACTTCACACACCTCCATTCTGAGTTCAAAAACCTCCATTCTGTGACTTAACACACCTCCATTCTGTGACTTCACACACCTCAAATCTGACTTCACACAACTCCATTCTATGACTTCACACACCTCCATTCTGTGACTTCACACACCTCCATTCTGAGTTCACATACCTCCACAATGTGACTTCACACACCTCCAATCTGACTTCACACACCTCCATTCTATGACTTCACACACCTCCATTCTATGACTTCACCCAGCTGCATTCTGTAACTTCACACACCTCCATTCTGAGTTCAAAAACCTCCATTCTGTGACTTAACACACCTCCATTCTGTGACTTCACACACCTCAAATCTGACTTCACACAACTCCATTCTATGACTTCACACACCTCCATTCTGTGACATCACACACCTCCATTCTGTGACTTCACACACATCCATTCTATGACTTCACACACCTCCATTCTATGACTTCACAATCCTCCATTCTGTGACTTCGCACACCTCCATTCTGACTTCACACAGCTCCTTCCCTGACTTCCCACACCTCCATTCTATGATTTCACACACCTCCATTCTATGACTTCACACACCTCCATTCTGTGCCTTCGCACACCTCCATTCTATGACTTAACACACCTTCATTCTTACTTAACAAACATCCATTCTATGACTTCACACACCTCCATTCTATGACTTCACACACCTCCATTCTATGACTTCACACACCTCCATTCTGTGACTTCACACACCTCAATTCTGTGACTTCACACACCTCCATTATGACTTCACACCCATCCGTTCTATGACTTCACACACCTCAATTCTGTGACTTCACACACCTCCATTCTGAGTTCACACACCTCCATTCTGTAACTTCACACACCTCCAATCTGACTTCACACAACTCCATTCTATGACTTCACACACCTCCATTCTGTGACTTCACAAACCTCCATTCTGTGACTTCACACACCTCCATTCTGAGTTCACACACCTCAATTCCGTGACTTCACACACCTCAATTCTCACTTCACACACCTCCATTCTTTGACTTCACACCCCTCCATTGTGAGTTCACACACCTCCATTCTGTGACTTCACACACCTCCATTCTGTGACTTCACACACCTCCATTCTGTGACTTCACACACCTCCATTCTGTGACTTCACACAACTCCATTCTATGACTTCCCACACCTCCATTCTGTAACTTCACACACCTCCATTCTGAGTTCACAAACCTCCATTCTGTGACTTAACGCACCTTCATTCTGTGACTTCACACACCTCCATTCTATGAGTTCACACACCTCCATTCTATGACTTCACACACCTCCAGTCTTTGAATTCACCACCCTCCATTCTGTGACTTCACACACCTCCATTCTATAACTTCACACACCTCCATTGTGACTTCCCACACCTCCAATCTGAGTTCACACACCTCGGTTCTGACTTCACACACTTTCATTCTGTGACTTCACACACCTCCATTCTGTGACTTCACACACCTCAATTCTGTGACTTCACACACCTCCATTATGACTTCACACACATCCATTCTATGACTTCACACACCTCCATTCTATGACTTCACACACCTCAATTCTGTGACTTCACACACCTCCATTCTGAGTTCACACACCACCATTCTGTGACTTCACACACCTCCAATCTGACTTCACACAGCTCCATTCTATGACTTCACACACCTCCATTCTGTGACTTCACACAACTCCATTCTGAGTTCAAACACCTCCGTTCTGTGACTTACCACACCTCCATTCGATGAATTCACACACCTCCATTCTATGACTTCACACACCTCCATTCTATGACTTCACACACCTCCATTCTGTGACTTCACACAACTCCATTCTGAGTTCAAACACCTCCGTTCTGTGACTTACCACACCTCCATTCGATGAATTCACACACCTCCATTCTATGA
The DNA here is from genome assembly GCA_024803745.1 of Megascapheus bottae. NCBI lineage: Eukaryota > Metazoa > Chordata > Mammalia > Rodentia > Geomyidae > Megascapheus > Megascapheus bottae. Next base: position 103,017 of record JANJXV010000163.1, on the reverse strand, counting down.
CTTCACACACCTCCCTTCTGTGACTTCACACACCTCATTATGACTTCACACACATCCATTCTATGACTTCACACATCTCCATTCTATGACTTCACACACCTCCATTCTGTGACTTCGCACACCTCCATTCTGACTTCACACAGCTTCATTCTATGACTTCACACACCTCCATTCTATGATTTCACACACCTCCATTATGACTTCACACACATCCATTCTATGACTTCACACACCTCCATTCTATGACTTCAGACACCTCCATTCTGTGACTTCGCACACCTCCATTCTGACTTCACACAGCTCCATTCTATGATTTCACACACTTGCATTCTATGACTTCACACACCTCCATTCTGTGACTTCACACACCTCCATTCTGAGTTCAAACAACTCCGTTCTGTGACTTAACACACCTCCATTCTGAGACTTCCCACACCTCCATTCTGAGTTCACACACCTCCATTCTGTGACTTCACACACCTCCATTCTAACTTCACATAGTTCCTTTCTATGTCTTCACACACCTCCATTCTGTGCCTTCGCACACCTCCATTCTATGACTTAACACACCTTCATTCTTACTTAACAAACATCCATTCTATGACTTCACACACCTCCATTCTACGACTCCACACAACTCCATTCTATGACTTCACACAGCTCATTCTGTGACTTCACACACCTCAATTCTGTGACTTCACACACCTCCAATCTGACTTCACACAGCTCCATTCTATGACTTCACACACCTCCATTCTGTGACTTCACACAACTCCATTCTGAGTTCAAACACCTCCGTTCTGTGACTTACCACACCTCCATTCGATGAATTCACACACCTCCATTCTATGACTTCACACACCTCCATTCTATGACTTCACACACCTCCATTCTGTGACTTCACACACCTCCATTATGACTTCACACACATCCATTCTATGACTTCACACACCTCCATTCTATGACTTCACACACCTCCCTTCTATGACTTCACACACCTCATTATGACTTCACACACATCCATTCTATGACTTCACACATCTCCATTCTATGACTTCACACACCTCCATTCTGTGACTTCGCACACCTCCATTCTGACTTCACACAGCTTCATTCTATGACTTCACACACCTCCATTCTATGATTTCACACACCTCAATTATGACTTCACACACATCCATTCTATGACTTCACACACCTCCATTCTATGACTTCAGACACCTCCATTCTGTGACTTCGCACACCTCCATTCTGACTTCACACAGCTACATTCTATGACTTCACACACCTCCATTCTATGATTTCACACACCTCCATTCTATGACTTCACACACCTCCATTCTGTGACTTCACACACCTCCATTCTGAGTTCAAACAACTCCGTTCTGTGACTTAACACACCTCCATTCTGAGACTTCACACACCTCCATTCTAACTTCACATAGCTCCATTCTATGTCTTCACACACCTCCATTCTGTGCCTTCGCACACCTCCATTGTATGACTTAACACACCTTCATTTTTACTTAACAAACATCCATTCTATGACTTCACACACCTCCATTCTACGACTTCACACACCACCATTCTTTGACTTCACACACCTTCATTGTGAGTTCACACACCTCCATTCTGTGACTTCACACACCTCCATTCTGTGACTTCACACACCTCCATTCTGTGACTTCACACACCTCCATTCTATGATTTCTCACACATCCATTCTATTAATTCACACACCTCCATTCTGAGACTTCACACACCTCCATTCTGAGTTCAAACAACTCCGTTCTGTGACTTAACACACCTCCATTCTGAGACTTCACACACCTCCATTCTCAGTTCACACACCTCCATTCTGTGACTTCACACACCTCCATTCTAACTTCACATAGCTCCATTCTATGACTTCACACACCTCCATTCTGTGCCTTCGCACACCTCCATTTCATGACTTAACACACCTTCATTCTTACTTAACAAACATCCATTCTATGACTTCACACACCTCCATTCTACGACTTCACACAACTCCATTCTATGACTTCACACAGCTCCATTCTGTGACTTCACACACCTCAATTCTGTGACTTCACACACCTCCATTATGACTTCACACACATCCATTCTATGACTTCACACACCTCCATTCTGTGACTTCACACACCTCCATTCTGAGTTCACATACCTCCACAATGTGACTTCACACACCTCCAATCTGACTTCACACAGCTCCATTCTATGACTTCACACACCTCCATTCTATGACTTCACACACCTCCATTGTGAGTTCACACACCTCCATTCTGTGACTTCACACACCTCCATTCTGTGACTTCACACACCTCCATTCTGTGACTTCACACACCTCCATTCTATGATTTCTCACACCTCCATTCTATTAATTCACACACCTCCATTCTGTGACTTCACACAACTCCATTCTATGACTTCCCACACCTCCATTCTGTAACTTCACACACCTCCATTCTGAGTTCACAAACCTCCATTCTGTGACTTAACGCACCTTCATTCTGTGACTTCACACACCTCCATTCTATGAGTTCACACACCTCCATTCTATGACTTCACACACCTCCAGTCTTTGAATTCACCACCCTCCATTCTGTGACTTCACACACCTCCATTCTATAACTTCACACACCTCCATGGTGACTTCCCACACCTCCAATCTGAGTTCACACACCTCGGTTCTGACTTCACACACTTTCATTCTGTGACTTCACACACCTCCATTCTGTGACTTCACACACCTCAATTCTGTGACTTCACACACCTCCATTATGACTTCACACACATCCATTCTATGACTTCACACACCTCCATTCTATGACTTCACACACCTCAATTCTGTGACTTCACACACCTCCATTCTGAGTTCACACACCACCATTCTGTGACTTCACACACCTCCAATCTGACTTCACACAGCTCCATTCTATGACTTCACACTCCTCCATCTGTGACTTCACACAACTCCATTCTGAGTTCAAACACCTCCGTTCTGTGACTTACCACACCTCCATTCGATGAATTCACACACCTCCATTCTAGGACTTCACACACCTCCATTCTATGACTTCACACACCTCCATTCTGTGACTTCACACACCTCCATTATGACTTCACACACATCCATTCTATGACTTCACACACCTCCATTCTATGTCTTCACACACCTCCCTTCTGTGACTTCACACACCTCATTATGACTTCACACACATCCATTCTATGACTTCACACATCTCCATTCTATGACTTCACACACCTCCATTCTGTGACTTCGCACACCTCCATTCTGACTTCACACAGCTTCATTCTATGACTTCACACACCTCCATTCTATGATTTCACACACCTCCATTATGACTTCACACACATCCATTCTATGACTTCACACACCTCTATTCTATGACTTCAGACACCTCCATTCTGTGACTTCGCACACCTCCATTCTGACTTCACACAGCTCCATTCTATGACTTCACACACCTCCATTCTATGATTTCACACACCTGCATTCTATGACTTCACACACCTCCATTCTGTGACTTCACACACCTCCATTCTGAGTTCAAACAACTCCGTTCTGTGACTTAACACACCTCCATTCTGAGACTTCACACACCTCCATTCTGAGTTCACACACCTCCATTCTGTGACTTCACACACCCCCATTCTAACTTCACATAGCTCCATTCTATGTCTTCACACACCTCCATTCTGTGCCTTCGCACACCTCCATTCTATGACTTAACACACCTTCATTCTTACTTAACAAACATCCATTCTATGACTTCACACACCTCCATTCTACGACTTCACACAACTCCATTCTATGACTTCACACAGCTCCATTCTGTGACTTCACACACCTCAATTCTGTGACTTCACACACCTCCAATCTGACTTCACACAGCTCCATTCTATGACTTCACACACCTCCATTATGACTTCACACACATCCATTCTATGACTTCACACACCTCCATTCTATGACTTCACACACCTCCCTTCTGTGACTTCACACACCTCATTATGACTTCACACACATCCATTCTATGACTTCACACATCTCCATTCTATGACTTCACACACCTCCATTCTGTGACTTCGCACACCTCCATTCTGACTTCACACAGCTTCATTCTATGACTTCACACACCTCCATTCTATGATTTCACACACCTCCATTATGACTTCACACACATCCATTCTATGACTTCACACACCTCCATTCTATGACTTCAGACACCTCCATTCTGTGACTTCACACACCTCCATTCTGACTTCACACAGCTCCATTCTATGAGTTCACACACCTCCATTCTATGATTTCACACACCTCCATTCTATGACTTCACACACCTCCATTCTGTGACTTCACACACCTCCATTCTGAGTTCAAACAACTCCGTTCTGTGACTTAACACACCTCCATTCTGAGACTTCACACACCTCCATTCTAACTTCACATAGCTCCATTCTATGTCTTCACACACCTCCATTCTGTGCCTTCGCACACCTCCATTCTATGACTTAACACACCTTCATTCTTACTTAACAAACATCCATTCTGTGACTTCACACACCTCCATTCTACGACTTCACACAACTCCATTCTATGACTTCACACAGCTCCATTCTGTGACTTCACACACCTCAATTCTGTGAATTCACACACCTCCATTATGACTTCACACACATCCATTCTATGACTTCACACACCTCCATTCTGTGACTTCACACACCTCCATTCTGAGTTCACATACCTCCACAATGTGACTTCACACACCTCCAATCTGACTTCACACAGCTCCATTCTTTGACTTCACACACCTCCATTCTATGACTTCACACACCTCCATTGTGAGTTCACACACCTCCATTCTGTGACTTCACACACCTCCATTCTGTGACTTCACACACCTCCATTCTGTGACTTCACACACCTCCATTCTATGATTTCTCACACCTCCATTCTATTAATTCACACACCTCCATTCTGTGACTTCACACAACTCCATTCTATGACTTCCCACACCTCCATTCTGTAACTTCACACACCTCCATTCTGAGTTCACAAACCTCCATTCTGTGACTTAACGCACCTTCATTCTGTGACTTCACACACCTCCATTCTATGAGTTCACACACCTCCATTCTATGACTTCACACACCTCCAGTCTTTGAATTCACCACCCTCCATTCTGTGACTTCACACACCTCCATTCTATAACTTCACACACCTCCATGGTGACTTCCCACACCTCCAATCTGAGTTCACACACCTCGGTTCTGACTTCACACACTTTCATTCTGTGACTTCACACACCTCCATTCTGTGACTTCACACACCTCAATTCTGTGACTTCACACACCTCCATTATGACTTCACACACATCCATTCTATGACTTCACACACCTCCATTCTATGACTTCACACACCTCAATTCTGTGACTTCACACACCTCCATTCTGAGTTCACACACCACCATTCTGTGACTTCACACACCTCCAATCTGACTTCACACAGCTCCATTCTATGACTTCACACTCCTCCATCTGTGACTTCACACAACTCCATTCTGAGTTCAAACACCTCCGTTCTGTGACTTACCACACCTCCATTCGATGAATTCACACACCTCCATTCTAGGACTTCACACACCTCCATTCTATGACTTCACACACCTCCATTCTGTGACTTCACACACCTCCATTATGACTTCACACACATCCATTCTATGACTTCACACACCTCCATTCTATGTCTTCACACACCTCCCTTCTGTGACTTCACACACCTCATTATGACTTCACACACATCCATTCTATGACTTCACACATCTCCATTCTATGACTTCACACACCTCCATTATGTGACTTCGCACACCTCCATTCTGACTTCACACAGCTTCATTCTATGACTTCACACACCTCCATTCTATGATTTCACACACCTCCATTATGACTTCACACACATCCATTCTATGACTTCACACACCTCTATTCTATGACTTCAGACACCTCCATTCTGTGACTTCGCACACCTCCATTCTGACTTCACACAGCTCCATTCTATGACTTCACACACCTCCATTCTATGATTTCACACACCTGCATTCTATGACTTCACACACCTCCATTCTGTGACTTCACACACCTCCATTCTGAGTTCAAACAACTCCGTTCTGTGACTTCACACACCTCCATTCTGAGACTTCACACACCTCCATTCTGAGTTCACACACCTCCATTCTGTGACTTCACACACCCCCATTCTAACTTCACATAGCTCCATTCTATGTCTTCACACACCTCCATTCTGTGCCTTCGCACACCTCCATTCTATGACTTAACACACCTTCATTCTTACTTAACAAACATCCATTCTATGACTTCACACACCTCCATTCTACGACTTCACACAACTCCATTCTATGACTTCACACAGCTCCATTCTGTGACTTCACACACCTCAATTCTGTGACTTCACACACCTCCAATCTGACTTCACACAGCTCCATTCTATGACTTCACACACCTCCATTATGACTTCACACACATCCATTCTATGACTTCACACACCTCCATTCTATGACTTCACACACCTCCCTTCTGTGACTTCACACACCTCATTATGACTTCACACACATCCATTCTATGACTTCACACATCTCCATTCTATGACTTCACACACCTCCATTCTGTGACTTCGCACACCTCCATTCTGACTTCACACAGCTTCATTCTATGACTTCACACACCTCCATTCTATGATTTCACACACCTCCATTATGACTTCACACACATCCATTCTATGACTTCACACACCTCCATTCTATGACTTCAGACACCTCCATTCTGTGACTTCACACACCTCCATTCTGACTTCACACAGCTCCATTCTATGAGTTCACACACCTCCATTCTATGATTTCACACACCTCCATTCTATGACTTCACACACCTCCATTCTGTGACTTCACACACCTCCATTCTGAGTTCAAACAACTCCGTTCTGTGACTTAACACACCTCCATTCTGAGACTTCACACACCTCCATTCTAACTTCACATAGCTCCATTCTATGTCTTCACACACCTCCATTCTGTGCCTTCGCACACCTCCATTCTATGACTTAACACACCTTCATTCTTACTTAACAAACATCCATTCTATGACTTCACACACCTCCATTCTACGACTTCACACAACTCCATTCTATGACTTCACACAGCTCCATTCTGTGACTTCACACACCTCAATTCTGTGAATTCACACACCTCCATTATGACTTCACACACATCCATTCTATGACTTCACACACCTCCATTCTGTGACTTCACACACCTCCATTCTGAGTTCACATACCTCCACAATGTGACTTCACACACCTCCAATCTGACTTCACACAGCTCCATTCTATGACTTCACATACCTCCATTCTGTGACTTCACAAAAATCCATTCTGTGACTTCACACACCTCCATTCTGAGTTCACACACCTCAATTCCGTGACTTCACACACCTCAATTCTCACTTCACACACCACCATTCTTTGACTTCACACACCTCCATTGTGAGTTCACACACCTCCATTCTGTGACTTCACACACCTCCATTCTGTGACTTCACACACCTCCATTCTGTGACTTCACACACCTCCATTCTATGATTTCTCACACATCCATTCTATTAATTCACACACCTTCATTCTGTGACTTCACACACCTCCATTCTGAGTTCAAACAACTCCGTTCTGTGACTTAACACACCTCCATTCTGAGACTTCACACACCTCCATTCTAACTTCACATAGCTCCATTCTATGACTTCACACACCTCCATTCTGTGCCTTCACACACCTCCATTCCATGACTTAACACACCTTCATTCTTACTTAACAAACATCCATTCTATGACTTCACACACCTCCATTCTACGACTTCACACAACTCCATTCTATGACTTCACACAGCTCCATTCTGTGACTTCACACACCTCAATTCTGTGACTTCACACACCTCCATTATGACTTCACACACATCCATTCTATGACTTCAAACACCTCCATTCTGTGACTTCACACACCTCCATTCTGAGTTCACATACCTCCACAATGTGACTTCACACACCTCCAATCTGACTTCACACAGCTCCATTCTATGAGTTCACACACCTCCATTCTATGACTTCACCCAGCTGCATTCTGTAACTTCACACACCTCCATTCTGAGTTCAAAAACCTCCATTCTGTGACTTAACACACCTCCATTCTGTGACTTCACACACCTCAAATCTGACTTCACACAACTCCATTCTATGACTTCACACACCTCCATTCTGTGACTTCACACACCTCCATTCTGAGTTCACATACCTCCACAATGTGACTTCACACACCTCCAATCTGACTTCACACACCTCCATTCTATGACTTCACACACCTCCATTCTATGACTTCACCCAGCTGAATTCTGTAACTTCACACACCTCCATTCTGAGTTCAAAAACCTCCATTCTGTGACTTAACACACCTCCATTCTGTGACTTCACACACCTCAAATCTGACTTCACACAACTCCATTCTATGACTTCACACACCTCCATTCTGTGACATCACACACCTCCATTCTGTGACTTCACACACATCCATTCTATGACTTCACACACCTCCATTCTATGACTTCACAATCCTCCATTCTGTGACTTCGCACACCTCCATTCTGACTTCACACAGCTCCTTCCCTGACTTCCCACACCTCCATTCTATGATTTCACACACCTCCATTCTATGACTTCACACACCTCCATTCTGTGCCTTCGCACACCTCCATTCTATGACTTAACACACCTTCATTCTTACTTAACAAACATCCATTCTATGACTTCACACACCTCCATTCTATGACTTCACACACCTCCATTCTATGACTTCACACACCTCCATTCTTTGACTTCACACACCTCAATTCTGTGACTTCACACACCTCCATTATGACTTCACACCCATCCGTTCTATGACTTCACACACCTCCATTCTGTGACTTCACACACCTCCATTCTGAGTTCACACACCTCCATTCTGTGACTTCACACACCTCCAATCTGACTTCACACAGCTCCATTCTATGACTTCACACACCTCCATTCTGTGACTTCACAAACCTCCATTCTGTGACTTCACACACCTTCATTCTGAGTTCATACACCTCAATTCCGTGACTTCACACACCTCAATTCTCACTTCACACACCTCCATTCTTTGACTTCACACACCTCCATTGTGAGTTCACACACCTCCATTCTGTGACTTCACACACCTCCATTCTGTGACTTCACACACCTCCATTCTGTGACTTCACACACCTCCATTCTATGATTTCTCACACCTCCATTCTATTAATTCACACACCTCCATTCTGTGACTTCACACAACTCCATTCTATGACTTCCCACACCTCCATTCTGTGATTTCACACACCTCCATTCTGAGTTCACAAACCTCCATTCTGTGACTTAACGCACCTTCATTCTGTGACTTCACACAACTCCATTCTATGAGTTCACACACCTCCATTCTATGACTTCACACACCTCCAGTCTTTGAATTCACAACCCTCCATTCTGTGACTTCACACACCTCCATTCTATAACTTCACACACCTCCATTGTGACTTCCCACACCTCCAATCTGAGTTCACACACCTCGGTTCTGACTTCACACACTTTCATTCTGTGACTTCACACACCTCCATTCTGTGACTTCACACACCTCAATTCTGTGACTTCCCACACCTCCATTATGACTTCACACACACCCATTCTATGACTTCACACACCTCCATTCTATGACTTCACACACCTCAATTCTGTGACTTCACACACCTCCATTCTGAGTTCACACACCTCCATTCTATGACTTCACACACCTCCAATCTGACTTCACACAGCTCCATTCTATGACTTCACACACCTCCATTCTGTGACTTCACACAACTCCATTCTGAGTTCAAACACCTCCGTTCTGTGACTTACCACACCTCCATTCGATGAATTCACACACCTCCATTCTATGACTTCACACACCTCCATTCTATGACTTCACACATCTCCATTCTATGACTTCACACACCTCCATTCTGTGACTTCGCACACCTCCATTCTGACTTCACACAGCTTCATTCTATGACTTCACACACCTCCATTCTATGATTTCACACACCTCCATTATGACTTCACACACATCCATTCTATGACTTCACACACCTCCATTCTATGACTTCAGACACCTCCATTCTGTGACTTCGTACACCTCCATTCTGACTTCACACAGCTCCATTCTATGACTTCACACACCTCCATTCTATGATTTCACACACCTCCATTCTATGACTTCACACACCTCCATTCTGTGACTTCACACACCTCCGTTCTGAGTCCAAACAACTCCGTTCTGTGACTTAACACACCTCCATTCTGAGACTTCACACACCTCCATTCTAACTTCACATAGCTCCATTCTATGTCTTCACACACCTCCACTCTGTGCCTTCGCACACCTCCATTCTATGACTTAACACACCTTCATTCTTACTTAACAAACATCCATTCTATGACTTCACACACCTCCATTCTACGACTTCACACAACTCCATTCTATGACTTCACACAGCTCCATTCTGTGACTTCACACACCTCAATTCTGTGAATTCACACACCTCCATTATGACTTCACACAACTCCATTCTATGACTTCACACACCTCCATTCTGTGACTTCACACACCTCCATTCTGAGTTCACATACCTCCACAATGTGACTTCACCCACCTCCAATCTGATTTCACACAGCTCCATTCTATGACTTCACATACCTCCATTCTGTGACTGCACAAAAATCCATTCTGTGACTTCACACACCTCCATTCTGAGTTCACACACCTCAATTCCGTGACTTCACACACCTCAATTCTCACTTCACACACCACCATTCTTTGACTTCACACACCTCCATTGTGAGTTCACACACCTCCATTCTGTGACTTCACACACCTCCATTCTGTGACTTCACACACCTCCATTCTGTGACTTCACACACCTCCATTCTATGATTTCTCACACATCCATTCTATTAATTCACACACCTCCATTCTGTGACTTCACACACCTCCATTCTGAGTTCAAACAACTCCGTTCTGTGACTTCACACACCTCCATTCTCAGTCCACACACCTCCATTCTGTGACTTCACACACCTCCATTCTAACTTCACATAGCTCCATTCTATGACTTCACACACCTCCATTCTGTGCCTTCGCACACCTCCATTCCATGACTTAACACACCTTCATTCTTACTTAACAAACATCCATTCTATGACTTCACACACCTCCATTCTACGACTTCACACAACTCCATTCTATGACTTCACACAGCTCCATTCTGTGACTTCACACACCTCAATTCTGTGACTTCACACACCTCCATTATGACTTCACACACATCCATTCTATGACTTCACACACCTCCATTCTGTGACTTCACACACCTCCATTCTGAGTTCACATACCTCCACAATGTGACTTCACACACCTCCAATCTGACTTCACACAGCTTCCTTCTATGACTTCACACACCTCCATTCTATGACTTCACCCAGCTGCATTCTGTAACTTCACACACCTCCATTCTGAGTTCAAAAATCTCCATTCTGTGACTTAACACACCTCCATTCTGTGACTTCACACACCTCAAATCTGACTTCACACAACTCCATTCTATGACTTCACACACCTCCATTCTGTGACTTCACACACCTCCATTCTGAGTTCACATACCTCCACAATGTGACTTCACACACCTCCAATCTGACTTCACACACCTCCATTCTATGACTTCACACACCTCCATTCTATGACTTCACCCAGCTGCATTCTGTAACTTCACACACCTCCATTCTGAGTTCAAAAACCTCCATTCTGTGACTTAACACACCTCCATTCTGTGACTTCACACACCTCAAATCTGACTTCACACAACTCCATTCTATGACTTCACACACCTCCATTCTGTGACATCACACACCTCCATTCTGTGACTTCACACACATCCATTCTATGACTTCACACACCTCCATTCTGTGACTTCACACACCTCCATTCTGAGTTCACATACCTCCACAATGTGACTTCACACACCTCCAATCTGACTTCACACACCTCCATTCTATGACTTCACACACCTCCATTCTATGACTTCACCCAGCTGCATTCTGTAACTTCACACACCTCCATTCTGAGTTCAAAAACCTCCATTCTGTGACTTAACACACCTCCATTCTGTGACTTCACACACCTCAAATCTGACTTCACACAACTCCATTCTATGACTTCACACACCTCCATTCTGTGACATCACACACCTCCATTCTGTGACTTCACACACATCCATTCTATGACTTCACACACCTCCATTCTATGACTTCACAATCCTCCATTCTGTGACTTCGCACACCTCCATTCTGACTTCACACAGCTCCTTCCCTGACTTCCCACACCTCCATTCTATGATTTCACACACCTCCATTCTATGACTTCACACACCTCCATTCTGTGCCTTCGCACACCTCCATTCTATGACTTAACACACCTTCATTCTTACTTAACAAACATCCATTCTATGACTTCACACACCTCCATTCTATGACTTCACACACCTCCATTCTATGACTTCACACACCTCCATTCTGTGACTTCACACACCTCAATTCTGTGACTTCACACACCTCCATTATGACTTCACACCCATCCGTTCTATGACTTCACACACCTCCATTCTGTGACTTCACACACCTCCATTCTGAGTTCACACACCTCCATTCTGTGACTTCACAAACCTCCAATCTGACTTCACACAGCTCCATTCTATGACATCACACACCTCCATTCTGTGACTTCACAAACCTCCATTCTGTGACTTCACACACCTCCCTTCTGAGTTCACACACCTCAATTCCGTGACTTCACACACCTCAATTCTCACTTCACACACCTCCATTCTTTGACTTCACACACCTCCATTGTGAGTTCACACACCTCCATTCTGTGACTTCACACACCTCCATTCTGTGACTTCACACACCTCCATTCTGTGACTTCACACACCTCCATTCTATGATTTCTCACACCTCCATTCTATTAATTCACACACCTCCATTCTGTGACTTCACACAACTCCATTCTATGACTTCCCACACCTCCATTCTGTGACTTCACACACCTCCATTCTGAGTTCACAAACCTCCATTCTGTGACTTAACGCACCTTCATTCTGTGACTTCACACACCTCCATTCTATGAGTTCACACACCTCCATTCTATGACTTCACACACCTCCAGTCTTTGAATTCACAACCCTCCATTCTGTGACTTCACACACCTCCATTCTATAACTTCACACACCTCCATTGTGACTTCCCACACCTCCAATCTGAGTTCACACACCTCGGTTCTGACTTCACACACTTTCATTCTGTGACTTCACACACCTCAATTTTGTGACTTCACACACCTCCATTCTGATTTCACACACCTCCATTCTGTGACTTCACACACCTCCAATCTGACTTCACACAGCTCCATTCTATGACTTCACACACCTCCATTCTGTGACTTCACACAACTCCATTCTGAGTTCAAACACCTCCGTTCTGTGACTTACCACACCTCCATTCGATGAATTCACACACCTCCATTCTATGACTTCACACACCTCCATTCTATGACTTCACACACCTCCATTCTGTGACTTCACACACCTCCATTATGACTTCACACACATCCATTCTATGACTTCACACACCTCCATTCTGTGACTTCACACACCTCCATTCTGAGTTCACATACCTCCACAATGTGACTTCACACACCTCCAATCTGATTTCACACAGCTCCATTCTATGACTTCACATACCTCCATTCTGTGACTTCACAAAAATCCATTCTGTGACTTCACACACCTCCATTCTGAGTTCACACACCTCAATTCCGTGACTTCACACACCTCAATTCTCACTTCACACACCACCATTCTTTGACTTCACACACCTCCATTGTGAGTTCACACACCTCCATTCTGTGACTTCACACACCTCCATTCTGTGACTTCACACACCTCCATTCTGTGACTTCACACACCTCCATTCTATGATTTCTCACACATCCATTCTATTAATTCACACACCTCCATTCTGTGACTTCACACACCTCCATTCTGAGTTCAAACAACTCCGTTCTGTGACTTAACACACCTCCATTCTGAGACTTCACACACCTCCATTCTCAGTCCACACACCTCTATTCTGTGACTTCACACACCTCCATTCTAACTTCACATAGCTCCATTCTATGACTTCACAGACCTCCATTCTGTGCCTTCGCACACCTCCATTCCATGACTTAACACACCTTCATTCTTACTTAACAAACATCCATTCTATGACTTCACACACCTCCATTCTACGACTTCACACACCTCCATTCTATGACTTCACACAGCTCCATTCTGTGACTTCACACACCTCAATTCTGTGACTTCACACACCTCCATTATGACTTCACACACATCCATTCTATGACTTCACACACCTCCATTCTGTGACTTCACACACCTCCATTCTGAGTTCACATACCTCCACAATGTGACTTCACACACCTCCAATCTGACTTCACACAGCTCCATTCTATGACTTCACACACCTCCATTCTATGACTTCACCCAGCTGCATTCTGTAACTTCACACACCTCCATTCTGAGTTCAAAAATCTCCATTCTGTGACTTAACACACCTCCATTCTGTGACTTCACACACCTCAAATCTGACTTCACACAACTCCATTCTATGACTTCACACACCTCCATTCTGTGACTTCACACACCTCCATTCTGAGTTCACATACCTCCACAATGTGACTTCACACACCTCCAATCTGACTTCACACACCTCAATTCTATGACTTCACACACCTCCATTCTATGACTTCACCCAGCTGCCTTCTGTAACTTCACACACCTCCATTCTGAGTTCAAAAACCTCCATTCTGTGACTTAACACACCTCCATTCTGTGACTTCACACACCTCAAATCTGACTTCACACAACTCCATTCTATGACTTCACACACCTCCATTCTGTGACATCACACACCTCCATTCTGTGACTTCACACACATCCATTCTATGACTTCACACACCTCCATTCTATGACTTCACAATCCTCCATTCTGTGACTTCGCACACCTCCATTCTGACTTCACACAGCTCCTTCCCTGACTTCCCACACCTCCATTCTATGATTTCACACACCTCCATTCTATGACTTCACACACCTCCATTCTGTGCCTTCGCACACCTCCATTCTATGACTTAACACACCTTCATTCTTACTTAACAAACATCCATTCTATGACTTCACACACCTCCATTCTACGACTTCACACAACTCCATTCTATGACTTCACACAGCTAAATTCTGTGACTTCACATACCTCAATTCTGTGACTTCACACACCTCCATTATGACTTCACACACATCCATTCTATGACTTCACACACCTCCATTCTGTGACTTCACACACCTCCATTCTGAGTTCACATACCTCCACAATGTGACTTCACACACCTCCAATCTGACTTCACACAGCTCCATTCTATGACTTCACATGCCTCCATTCTGTGACTTCACAAAAATCCATTCTGTGACTTCACACACCTCCATTCTGAGTTCACACACCTCAATTCCGTGACTTCACACACCTCAATTCTCACTTCACACACCACCATTCTTTGACTTCACACACCTCCATTGTGAGTTCACACACCTCCATTCTGTGACTTCACACACCTCCATTCTGTGACTTCACACACCTACATTCTGTGACTTCACAAACCTCCATTCTATGATTTCTCACACATCCATTCTATTAATTCACACACCTCCATTCTGTGACTTCACACACCTCCATTCTGAGTTCAAACAACTCCGTTCTGTGACTTAACACACCTCCATTCTGAGACTTCACACACCTCCATTCTGAGTTCACACACCTCCATTCTGTGACTTCACACACCTCCATTCTAACTTCACATAGCTCCATTCTATGACTTCACACACCTCCCTTCTGTGACTTCACACACCTCATTATGACTTCACACACATCCATTCTATGACTTCACACATCTCCATTCTATGACTTCACACACCTCCATTCTGTGACTTCGCACACCTCCATTCTGACTTCACACAGCTTCATTCTATGACTTCACACACCTCCATTCTATGATTTCACACACCTCCATTATGACTTCACACACATCCATTCTATGACTTCACACACCTCCATTCAATGACTTCACACACCTCCATTCTGTGACTTCACACACCTCCATTGTGAGTTCACACACCTCCATTCTGTGACTTCACACACCTCCATTCTGTGACTTCACACACCTCCATTCTGTGACTTCACACACCTCCATTCTATGATTTCTCACACCTCCATTCTATTAATTCACACACCTCCATTCTGTGACTTCACACAACTCCATTCTATGACTTCCCACACCTCCATTCTGTGACTTCACACACCTCCATTCTGAGTTCACAAACCTCCATTCTGTGACTTAACGCACCTTCATTCTGTGACTTCACACACCTCCATTCTATGAGTTCACACACCTCCATTCTATGACTTCACACACCTCCAGTCTTTGAATTCACAACCCTCCATTCTGTGACTTCACACACCTCCATTCTATAACTTCACACACCTCCATTGTGACTTCCCACACCTCCAATCTGAGTTCACACACCTCGGTTCTGACTTCACACACTTTCATTCTGTGACTTCACACACCTCAATTCTGTGACTTCACACACCTCCATTCTGAGTTCACACACCTCCATTCTGTGACTTCACACACCTCCAATCTGACTTCACACAGCTCCATTCTATGACTTCACACACCTCCATTCTGTGACTTCACACAACTCCATTCTGAGTTCAAACACCTCCGTTCTGTGACTTACCACACCTCCATTCGTTGAATTCACACACCTCCATTCTATGACTTCACACACCTCCATTCTATGACTTCACACACCTCCATTCTGTGACTTCACACACCTCCATTATGACTTCACACACATCCATTCTATGACTTCACACACCTCCATTCTGTGACTTCACACACCTCCATTCTGAGTTCACATACCTCCACAATGTGACTTCACACACCTCCAATCTGACTTCACACAGCTCCATTCTATGACTTCACATACCTCCATTCTGTGACTTCACAAAAATCCATTCTGTGACTTCACACACCTCCATTCTGAGTTCACACACCTCAATTCCGTGACTTAACACACCTCAATTCTCACTTCACACACCACCATTCTTTGACTTCACACACCTCCATTGTGAGTTCACACACCTCCATTCTGTGACTTCACACACCTCCATTCTGTGACTTAACACACCTCCATTCTGTGACTTCACACACCTCCATTCTATGATTTCTCACACATCCATTCTATTAATTCACACACCTCCATTCTGTGACTTCACACACCTCCATTCTGAGTTCAAACAACTCCGTTCTGTGACTTAACACACCTTCATTCTGAGACTTCACACACCTCCATTCTCAGTCCACACACCTCCATTCTGTGACTTCACACACCTCCATTCTAACTTCACATAGCTCCATTCTATGACTTCACACACCTCCATTCTGTGCCTTCGCACACCTCCATTCCATGACTTAACACACCTTCATTCTTACTTAACAAACATCCATTCTATGACTTCACACACCTCCATTCTACGACTTCACACAACTCCATTCTATGACTTCACACAGCTCCATTCTGTGACTTCACACACCTCAATTCTGTGACTTCACACACCTCCATTATGACTTCACACACATCCATTCTATGACTTCACACACCTCCATTCTGTGACTTCACACACCTCCATTCTGAGTTCACATACCTCCACAATGTGACTTCACACACCTCCAATCTGACTTCACACAGCTCCATTCTATGACTTCACACACCTCCATTCTATGACTTCACCCAGCTGCATTCTGTAACTTCACACACCTCCATTCTGAGTTCAAAAATCTCCATTCTGTGACTTAACACACCTCCATTCTGTGACTTCACACACCTCAAATCTGACTTCACACAACTCCATTCTATGACTTCACACACCTCCATTCTGTGACTTCACACACCTCCATTCTGAGTTCACATACCTCCACAATGTGACTTCACACACCTCCAATCTGACTTCACACACCTCCATTCTATGACTTCACACACCTCCATTCTATGACTTCACCCAGCTGCATTCTGTAACTTCACACACCTCCATTCTGAGTTCAAAAACCTCCATTCTGTGACTTAACACACCTCCATTCTGTGACTTCACACACCTCAAATCTGACTTCACACAACTCCATTCTATGACTTCACACACCTCCATTCTGTGACATCACACACCTCCATTCTGTGACTTCACACACATCCATTCTATGACTTCACACACCTCCATTCTATGACTTCACAATCCTCCATTCTGTGACTTCGCACACCTCCATTCTGACTTCACACAGCTCCTTCCCTGACTTCCCACACCTCCATTCTATGATTTCACACACCTCCATTCTATGACTTCACACACCTCCATTCTGTACCTTCGCACACCTCCATTCTATGACTTAACACACCTTCATTCTTACTTAACAAACATCCATTCTATGACTTCACACACCTCCATTCTACGACTTCACACAACTCCATTCTATGACTTCACACAGCTCCATTCTGTGACTTCACATACCTCAATTCTGTGACTTCACACACCTCCATTATGACTTCACACACATCCATTCTATGACTTCACACACCTCCATTCTGTGACTTCACACACCTCCATTCTGAGTTCACATACCTCCACAATGTGAATTCACACACCTCCAATCTGACTTCACACAGCTCCATTCTATGACTTCACATGCCTCCATTCTGTGACTTCACAAAAATCCATTCTGTGACTTCACACACCTCCATTCTGAGTTCACACACCTCAATTCCGTGACTTCACACACCTCAATTCTCACTTCACACACCACCATTCTTTGACTTCACACACCTCCATTGTGAGTTCACACACCTCCATTCTGTGACTTCACACACCTCCATTCTGTGACTTCACACACCTACATTCTGTGACTTCACAAACCTCCATTCTATGATTTCTCACACATCCATTCTATTAATTCACACACCTCCATTCTGTGACTTCACACACCTCCATTCTGAGTTCAAACAACTCCGTTCTGTGACTTAACACACCTCCATTCTGTGACTTCACACACCTCCATTCTAACTTCACATAGCTCCATTCTATGACTTCACACACCTCCCTTCTGTGACTTCACACACCTCATTATGACTTCACACACATCCATTCTATGACTTCACACATCTCCATTCTATGACTTCACACACCTCCATTCTGTGACTTCGCACACCTCCATTCTGACTTCACACAGCTTCATTCTATGACTTCACACACCTCCATTCTATGATTTCACACACCTCCATTATGACTTCACACACATCCATTCTATGACTTCACACACCTCCATTCTATGACTTCACACACCTCCATTCTGTGACTTCACACACCTCCATTGTGAGTTCACACACCTCCATTCTGTGACTTCACACACCTCCATTCTGTGACTTCACACACCTCCATTCTGTGACTTCACACACCTCCATTCTATGATTTCTCACACCTCCATTCTATTAATTCACACAACTCCATTCTGTGACTTCACACAACTCCATTCTATGACTTCCCACACCTCCATTCTGTGACTTCACACACCTCCATTCTGAGTTCACAAACCTCCATTCTGTGACTTAACGCACCTTCATTCTGTGACTTCACACACCTCCATTCTATGAGTTCACACACCTCCATTCTATGACTTCACACACCTCCAGTCTTTGAATTCACAACCCTCCATTCTGTGACTTCACACACCTCCATTCTATAACTTCACACACCTCCATTGTGACTTCCCACACCTCCAATCTGAGTTCACACACCTCGGTTCTGACTTCACACACTTTCATTCTGTGACTTCACACACCTCAATTCTGTGACTTCACACACCTCCATTCTGAGTTCACACACCTCCATTCTGTGACTTCACACACCTCCAATCTGACTTCACACAGCTCCATTCTATGACTTCACACACCTCCATTCTGTGACTTCACACAACTCCATTCTGAGTTCAAACACCTCCGTTCTGTGACTTACCACACCTCCATTCGATGAATTCACACACCTCCATTCTATGACTTCACACACCTCCATTCTATGACTTCACACACCTCCATTCTGTGACTTCACACACCTCCATTCTGAGTTCACATACCTCCACAATGTGACTTCACACACCTCCAATCTGACTTCACACAGCTCCATTCTATGACTTCACATACCTCCATTCTGTGACTTCACAAAAATCCATTCTGTGACTTCACACACCTCCATTCTGAGTTCACACACCTCAATTCCGTGACTTCACACACCTCAATTCTCACTTCACACACCACCATTCTTTGACTTCACACACCTCCATTGTGAGTTCACACACCTCCATTCTGTGACTTCACACACCTCCATTCTGTGACTTAACACACCTCCATTCTGTGACTTCACACACCTCCATTCTATGATTTCTCACACATCCATTCTATTAATTCACACACCTCCATTCTGTGACTTCACACACCTCCATTCTGAGTTCAAACAACTCCGTTCTGTGACTTAACACACCTTCATTCTGAGACTTCACACACCTCCATTCTCAGTCCACACACCTCCATTCTGTGACTTCACACACCTCCATTCTAACTTCACATAGCTCCATTCTATGACTTCACACACCTTCATTCTGTGCCTTCGCACACCTCCATTCCATGACTTAACACACCTTCATTCTTACTTAACAAACATCCATTCTATGACTTCACACACCTCCATTCTACGACTTCACACAACTCCATTCTATGACTTCACACAGCTCCATTCTGTGACTTCACACACCTCAATTCTGTGACTTCACACACCTCCATTATGACTTCACACACATCCATTCTATGACTTCACACACCTCCATTCTGTGACTTCACACACCTCCATTCTGAGTTCACATACCTCCACAATGTGACTTCACACACCTCCAATCTGACTTCACACAGCTCCATTCTATGACTTCACACACCTCCATTCTATGACTTCACCCAGCTGCATTCTGTAACTTCACACACCTCCATTCTGAGTTCAAAAATCTCCATTCTGTGACTTAACACACCTCCATTCTGTGACTTCACACACCTCAAATCTGACTTCACACAACTCCATTCTATGACTTCACACACCTCCATTCTGTGACTTCACACACCTCCATTCTGAGTTCACATACCTCCACAATGTGACTTCACACACCTCCAATCTGACTTCACACACCTCCATTCTATGACTTCACACACCTCCATTCTATGACTTCACCCAGCTGCATTCTGTAACTTCACACACCTCCATTCTGAGTTCAAAAACCTCCATTCTGTGACTTAACACACCTCCATTCTGTGACTTCACACACCTCAAATCTGACTTCACACAACTCCATTCTATGACTTCACACACCTCCATTCTGTGACATCACACACCTCCATTCTGTGACTTCACACACATACATTCTATGACTTCACACACCTCCATTCTATGACTTCACAATCCTCCATTCTGTGACTTCGCACACCTCCATTCTGACTTCACACAGCTCCTTCCCTGACTTCCCACACCTCCATTCTATGATTTCACACACCTCCATTCTATGACTTCACACACCTCCATTCTGTGCCTTCGCACACCTCCATTCTATGACTTAACACACCTTCATTCTTACTTAACAAACATCCATTCTATGACTTCACACACCTCCATTCTGTGACTTCACACAACTCCATTCTATGACTTCCCACACCTCCATTCTGTGACTTCACACACCTCCATTCTGAGTTCACAAACCTCCATTCTGTGACTTAACGCACCTTCATTCTGTGACTTCACACACCTCCATTCTATGAGTTCACACACCTCCATTCTATGACTTCACACACCTCCAGTCTTTGAATTCACAACCCTCCATTCTGTGACTTCACACACCTCCATTCTATAACTTCACACACCTCCATTGTGACTTCCCACACCTCCAATCTGAGTTCACACACCTCGGTTCTGACTTCACACACTTTCATTCTGTGACTTCACACACCTCAATTCTGTGACTTCACACACCTCCATTCTGAGTTCACACACCTCCATTCTGTGACTTCACACACCTCCAATCTGACTTCACACAGCTCCATTCTATGACTTCACACACCTCCATTCTGTGACTTCACACAACTCCATTCTGAGTTCAAACACCTCCGTTCTGTGACTTACCACACCTCCATTCGATGAATTCACACACCTCCATTCTATGACTTCACACACCTCCATTCTATGACTTCACACACCTCCATTCTGTGACTTCACACACCTCCATTCTGAGTTCACATACCTCCACAATGTGACTTCACACACCTCCAGTCTGACTTCACACAGCTCCATTCTATGACTTCACATACCTCCATTCTGTGACTTCACAAAAATCCATTCTGTGACTTCACACACCTCCATTCTGAGTTCACACACCTCAATTCCGTGACTTCACACACCTCAATTCTCACTTCACACACCACCATTCTTTGACTTCACACACCTCCATTGTGAGTTCACACACCTCCATTCTGTGACTTCACACACCTCCATTCTGTGACTTCACACACCTCCATTCTGTGACTTCACACACCTCCATTCTATGATTTCTCACACATCCATTCTATTAATTCACACACCTCCATTCTGTGACTTCACACACCTCCATTCTGAGTTCAAACAACTCCGTTCTGTGACTTCACACACCTCCATTCTCAGTCCACACACCTCCATTCTGTGACTTCACACACCTCCATTCTAACTTCACATAGCTCCATTCCATGACTTCACACACCTCCATTCTGTGCCTTCGCACACCTCCATTCCATGACTTAACACACCTTCATTCTTACTTAACAAACATCCATTCTATGACTTCACACACCTCCATTCTACGACTTCACACAACTCCATTCTATGACTTCACACAGCTCCATTCTGTGACTTCACACACCTCAATTCTGTGACTTCACACACCTCCATTATGACTTCACACACATCCATTCTATGACTTCACACACCTCCATTCTGTGACTTCACACACCTCCATTCTGAGTTCACATACCTCCACAATGTGACTTCACACACCTCCAATCTGACTTCACACAGCTTCCTTCTATGACTTCACACACCTCCATTCTATGACTTCACCCAGCTGCATTCTGTAACTTCACACACCTCCATTCTGAGTTCAAAAATCTCCATTCTGTGACTTAACACACCTCCATTCTGTGACTTCACACACCTCAAATCTGACTTCACACAACTCCATTCTATGACTTCACACACCTCCATTCTGTGACTTCACACACCTCCATTCTGAGTTCACATACCTCCACAATGTGACTTCACACACCTCCAATCTGACTTCACACACCTCCATTCTATGACTTCACACACCTCCATTCTATGACTTCACCCAGCTGCATTCTGTAACTTCACACACCTCCATTCTGAGTTCAAAAACCTCCATTCTGTGACTTAACACACCTCCATTCTGTGACTTCACACACCTCAAATCTGACTTCACACAACTCCATTCTATGACTTCACACACCTCCAGTCTGTGACATCACACACCTCCATTCTGTGACTTCACACACATCCATTCTATGACTTCACACACCTCCATTCTGTGACTTCACACACCTCCATTCTGAGTTCACATACCTCCACAATGTGACTTCACACACCTCCAATCTGACTTCACACACCTCCATTCTATGACTTCACACACCTCCATTCTATGACTTCACCCAGCTGCATTCTGTAACTTCACACACCTCCATTCTGAGTTCAAAAACCTCCATTCTGTGACTTAACACACCTCCATTCTGTGACTTCACACACCTCAAATCTGACTTCACACAACTCCATTCTATGACTTCACACACCTCCATTCTGTGACATCACACACCTCCATTCTGTGACTTCACACACATCCATTCTATGACTTCACACACCTCCATTCTATGACTTCACAATCCTCCATTCTGTGACTTCGCACACCTCCATTCTGACTTCACACAGCTCCTTCCCTGACTTCCCACACCTCCATTCTATGATTTCACACACCTCCATTCTATGACTTCACACACCTCCATTCTGTGCCTTCGCACACCTCCATTCTATGACTTAACACACCTTCATTCTTACTTAACAAACATCCATTCTATGACTTCACACACCTCCATTCTATGACTTCACACACCTCCATTCTATGACTTCACACACCTCCATTCTGTGACTTCACACACCTCAATTCTGTGACTTCACACACCTCCATTATGACTTCACACCCATCCGTTCTATGACTTCACACACCTCCATTCTGTGACTTCACACACCTCCATTCTGAGTTCACACACCTCCATTCTGTGACTTCACAAACCTCCAATCTGACTTCACACAGCTCCATTCTATGACATCACACACCTCCATTCTGTGACTTCACAAACCTCCATTCTGTGACTTCACACACCTCCCTTCTGAGTTCACACACCTCAATTCCGTGACTTCACACACCTCAATTCTCACTTCACACACCTCCATTCTTTGACTTCACACACCTCCATTGTGAGTTCACACACCTCCATTCTGTGACTTCACACACCTCCATTCTGTGACTTCACACACCTCCATTCTGTGACTTCACACACCTCCATTCTATGATTTCTCACACCTCCATTCTATTAATTCACACACCTCCATTCTGTGACTTCACACAACTCCATTCTATGACTTCCCACACCTCCATTCTGTGACTTCACACACCTCCATTCTGAGTTCACAAACCTCCATTCTGTGACTTAACGCACCTTCATTCTGTGACTTCACACACCTCCATTCTATGAGTTCACACACCTCCATTCTATGACTTCACACACCTCCAGTCTTTGAATTCACAACCCTCCATTCTGTGACTTCACACACCTCCATTCTATAACTTCACACACCTCCATTGTGACTTCCCACACCTCCAATCTGAGTTCACACACCTCGGTTCTGACTTCACACACTTTCATTCTGTGACTTCACACACCTCAATTTTGTGACTTCACACACCTCCATTCTGATTTCACACACCTCCATTCTGTGACTTCACACACCTCCAATCTGACTTCACACAGCTCCATTCTATGACTTCACACACCTCCATTCTGTGACTTCACACAACTCCATTCTGAGTTCAAACACCTCCGTTCTGTGACTTACCACACCTCCATTCGATGAATTCACACACCTCCATTCTATGACTTCACACACCTCCATTCTATGACTTCACACACCTCCATTCTGTGACTTCACACACCTCCATTATGACTTCACACACATCCATTCTATGACTTCACACACCTCCATTCTGTGACTTCACACACCTCCATTCTGAGTTCACATACCTCCACAATGTGACTTCACACACCTCCAATCTGATTTCACACAGCTCCATTCTATGACTTCACATACCTCCATTCTGTGACTTCACAAAAATCCATTCTGTGACTTCACACACCTCCATTCTGAGTTCACACACCTCAATTCCGTGACTTCACACACCTCAATTCTCACTTCACACACCACCATTCTTTGACTTCACACACCTCCATTGTGAGTTCACACACCTCCATTCTGTGACTTCACACACCTCCATTCTGTGACTTCACACACCTCCATTCTGTGACTTCACACACCTCCATTCTATGATTTCTCACACATCCATTCTATTAATTCACACACCTCCATTCTGTGACTTCACACACCTCCATTCTGAGTTCAAACAACTCCGTTCTGTGACTTAACACACCTCCATTCTGAGACTTCACACACCTCCATTCTCAGTCCACACACCTCTATTCTGTGACTTCACACACCTCCATTCTAACTTCACATAGCTCCATTCTATGACTTCACAGACCTCCATTCTGTGCCTTCGCACACCTCCATTCCATGACTTAACACACCTTCATTCTTACTTAACAAACATCCATTCTATGACTTCACACACCTCCATTCTACGACTTCACACACCTCCATTCTATGACTTCACACAGCTCCATTCTGTGACTTCACACACCTCAATTCTGTGACTTCACACACCTCCATTATGACTTCACACACATCCATTCTATGACTTCACACACCTCCATTCTGTGACTTCACACACCTCCATTCTGAGTTCACATACCTCCACAATGTGACTTCACACACCTCCAATCTGACTTCACACAGCTCCATTCTATGACTTCACACACCTCCATTCTATGACTTCACCCAGCTGCATTCTGTAACTTCACACACCTCCATTCTGAGTTCAAAAATCTCCATTCTGTGACTTAACACACCTCCATTCTGTGACTTCACACACCTCAAATCTGACTTCACACAACTCCATTCTATGACTTCACACACCTCCATTCTGTGACTTCACACACCTCCATTCTGAGTTCACATACCTCCACAATGTGACTTCACACACCTCCAATCTGACTTCACACACCTCAATTCTATGACTTCACACACCTCCATTCTATGACTTCACCCAGCTGCCTTCTGTAACTTCACACACCTCCATTCTGAGTTCAAAAACCTCCATTCTGTGACTTAACACACCTCCATTCTGTGACTTCACACACCTCAAATCTGACTTCACACAACTCCATTCTATGACTTCACACACCTCCATTCTGTGACATCACACACCTCCATTCTGTGACTTCACACACATCCATTCTATGACTTCACACACCTCCATTCTATGACTTCACAATCCTCCATTCTGTGACTTCGCACACCTCCATTCTGACTTCACACAGCTCCTTCCCTGACTTCCCACACCTCCATTCTATGATTTCACACACCTCCATTCTATGACTTCACACACCTCCATTCTGTGCCTTCGCACACCTCCATTCTATGACTTAACACACCTTCATTCTTACTTAACAAACATCCATTCTATGACTTCACACACCTCCATTCTACGACTTCACACAACTCCATTCTATGACTTCACACAGCTCCATTCTGTGACTTCACATACCTCAATTCTGTGACTTCACACACCTCCATTATGACTTCACACACATCCATTCTATGACTTCACACACCTCCATTCTGTGACTTCACACACCTCCATTCTGAGTTCACATACCTCCACAATGTGACTTCACACACCTCCAATCTGACTTCACACAGCTCCATTCTATGACTTCACATGCCTCCATTCTGTGACTTCACAAAAATCCATTCTGTGACTTCACACACCTCCATTCTGAGTTCACACACCTCAATTCCGTGACTTCACACACCTCAATTCTCACTTCACACACCACCATTCTTTGACTTCACACACCTCCATTGTGAGTTCACACACCTCCATTCTGTGACTTCACACACCTCCATTCTGTGACTTCACACACCTACATTCTGTGACTTCACACACCTCCATTCTATGATTTCTCACACATCCATTCTATTAATTCACACACCTCCATTCTGTGACTTCACACACCTCCATTCTGAGTTCAAACAACTCCGTTCTGTGACTTAACACACCTCCATTCTGAGACTTCACACACCTCCATTCTCAGTCCACACACCTCTATTCTGTGACTTCACACACCTCCATTCTAACTTCACATAGCTCCATTCTATGACTTCACAGACCTCCATTCTGTGCCTTCGCACACCTCCATTCCATGACTTAACACACCTTCATTCTTACTTAACAAACATCCATTCTATGACTTCACACACCTCCATTCTACGACTTCACACACCTCCATTCTATGACTTCACACAGCTCCATTCTGTGACTTCACACACCTCAATTCTGTGACTTCACACACCTCCATTATGACTTCACACACATCCATTCTATGACTTCACACACCTCCATTCTGTGACTTCACACACCTCCATTCTGAGTTCACATACCTCCACAATGTGACTTCACACACCTCCAATCTGACTTCACACAGCTCCATTCTATGACTTCACACACCTCCATTCTATGACTTCACCCAGCTGCATTCTGTAACTTCACACACCTCCATTCTGAGTTCAAAAATCTCCATTCTGTGACTTAACACACCTCCATTCTGTGACTTCACACACCTCAAATCTGACTTCACACAACTCCATTCTATGACTTCACACACCTCCATTCTGTGACTTCACACACCTCCATTCTGAGTTCACATACCTCCACAATGTGACTTCACACACCTCCAATCTGACTTCACACACCTCAATTCTATGACTTCACACACCTCCATTCTATGACTTCACCCAGCTGCCTTCTGTAACTTCACACACCTCCATTCTGAGTTCAAAAACCTCCATTCTGTGACTTAACACACCTCCATTCTGTGACTTCACACACCTCAAATCTGACTTCACACAACTCCATTCTATGACTTCACACACCTCCATTCTGTGACATCACACACCTCCATTCTGTGACTTCACACACATCCATTCTATGACTTCACACACCTCCATTCTATGACTTCACAATCCTCCATTCTGTGACTTCGCACACCTCCATTCTGACTTCACACAGCTCCTTCCCTGACTTCCCACACCTCCATTCTATGATTTCACACACCTCCATTCTATGACTTCACACACCTCCATTCTGTGCCTTCGCACACCTCCATTCTATGACTTAACACACCTTCATTCTTACTTAACAAACATCCATTCTATGACTTCACACACCTCCATTCTACGACTTCACACAACTCCATTCTATGACTTCACACAGCTCCATTCTGTGACTTCACATACCTCAATTCTGTGACTTCACACACCTCCATTATGACTTCACACACATCCATTCTATGACTTCACACACCTCCATTCTGTGACTTCACACACCTCCATTCTGAGTTCACATACCTCCACAATGTGACTTCACACACCTCCAATCTGACTTCACACAGCTCCATTCTATGACTTCACATGCCTCCATTCTGTGACTTCACAAAAATCCATTCTGTGACTTCACACACCTCCATTCTGAGTTCACACACCTCAATTCCGTGACTTCACACACCTCAATTCTCACTTCACACACCACCATTCTTTGACTTCACACACCTCCATTGTGAGTTCACACACCTCCATTCTGTGACTTCACACACCTCCATTCTGTGACTTCACACACCTACATTCTGTGACTTCACAAACCTCCATTCTATGATTTCTCACACATCCATTCTATTAATTCACACACCTCCATTCTGTGACTTCACACACTCCATTCTGAGTTCAAACAACTCCGTTCTGTGACTTAACACACCTCCATTCTGAGACTTCACACACCTCCATTCTGAGTTCACACACCTCCATTCTGTGACTTCACACACCTCCATTCTAACTTCACATAGCTCCATTCTATGACTTCACACACCTCCCTTCTGTGACTTCACACACCTCATTATGACTTCACACACATCCATTCTATGACTTCACACATCTCCATTCTATGACTTCACACACCTCCATTCTGTGACTTCGCACACCTCCATTCTGACTTCACACAGCTTCATTCTATGACTTCACACACCTCCATTCTATGATTTCACACACCTCCATTATGACTTCACACACATCCATTCTATGACTTCACACACCTCCATTCTATGACTTCACACACCTCCATTCTGTGACTTCACACACCTCCATTGTGAGTTCACACACCTCCATTCTGTGACTTCACACACCTCCATTCTGTGACTTCACACACCTCCATTCTGTGACTTCACACACCTCCATTCTATGATTTCTCACACCTCCATTCTATTAATTCACACACCTCCATTCTGTGACTTCACACAACTCCATTCTATGACTTCCCACACCTCCATTCTGTGACTTCACACACCTCCATTCTGAGTTCACAAACCTCCATTCTGTGACTTAACGCACCTTCATTCTGTGACTTCACACACCTCCATTCTATGAGTTCACACACCTCCATTCTATGACTTCACACACCTCCAGTCTTTGAATTCACAACCCTCCATTCTGTGACTTCACACACCTCCATTCTATAACTTCACACACCTCCATTGTGACTTCCCACACCTCCAATCTGAGTTCACACACCTCGGTTCTGACTTCACACACTTTCATTCTGTGACTTCACACACCTCAATTCTGTGACTTCACACACCTCCATTCTGAGTTCACACACCTCCATTCTGTGACTTCACACACCTCCAATCTGACTTCACACAGCTCCATTCTATGACTTCACACACCTCCATTCTGTGACTTCACACAACTCCATTCTGAGTTCAAACACCTCCGTTCTGTGACTTACCACACCTCCATTCGTTGAATTCACACACCTCCATTCTATGACTTCACACACCTCCATTCTATGACTTCACACACCTCCATTCTGTGACTTCACACACCTCCATTATGACTTCACACACATCCATTCTATGACTTCACACACCTCCATTCTGTGACTTCACACACCTCCATTCTGAGTTCACATACCTCCACAATGTGACTTCACACACCTCCAATCTGACTTCACACAGCTCCATTCTATGACTTCACATACCTCCATTCTGTGACTTCACAAAAATCCATTCTGTGACTTCACACACCTCCATTCTGAGTTCACACACCTCAATTCCGTGACTTAACACACCTCAATTCTCACTTCACACACCACCATTCTTTGACTTCACACACCTCCATTGTGAGTTCACACACCTCCATTCTGTGACTTCACACACCTCCATTCTGTGACTTAACACACCTCCATTCTGTGACTTCACACACCTCCATTCTATGATTTCTCACACATCCATTCTATTAATTCACACACCTCCATTCTGTGACTTCACACACCTCCATTCTGAGTTCAAACAACTCCGTTCTGTGACTTAACACACCTTCATTCTGAGACTTCACACACCTCCATTCTCAGTCCACACACCTCCATTCTGTGACTTCACACACCTCCATTCTAACTTCACATAGCTCCATTCTATGACTTCACACACCTCCATTCTGTGCCTTCGCACACCTCCATTCCATGACTTAACACACCTTCATTCTTACTTAACAAACATCCATTCTATGACTTCACACACCTCCATTCTACGACTTCACACAACTCCATTCTATGACTTCACACAGCTCCATTCTGTGACTTCACACACCTCAATTCTGTGACTTCACACACCTCCATTATGACTTCACACACATCCATTCTATGACTTCACACACCTCCATTCTGTGACTTCACACACCTCCATTCTGAGTTCACATACCTCCACAATGTGACTTCACACACCTCCTATCTGACTTCACACAGCTCCATTCTATGACTTCACACACCTCCATTCTATGACTTCACCCAGCTGCATTCTGTAACTTCACACACCTCCATTCTGAGTTCAAAAATCTCCATTCTGTGACTTAACACACCTCCATTCTGTGACTTCACACACCTCAAATCTGACTTCACACAACTCCATTCTATGACTTCACACACCTCCATTCTGTGACTTCACACACCTCCATTCTGAGTTCACATACCTCCACAATGTGACTTCACACACCTCCAATCTGACTTCACACACCTCCATTCTATGACTTCACACACCTCCATTCTATGACTTCACCCAGCTGCATTCTGTAACTTCACACACCTCCATTCTGAGTTCAAAAACCTCCATTCTGTGACTTAACACACCTCCATTCTGTGACTTCACACACCTCAAATCTGACTTCACACAACTCCATTCTATGACTTCACACACCTCCATTCTGTGACATCACACACCTCCATTCTGTGACTTCACACACATCCATTCTATGACTTCACACACCTCCATTCTATGACTTCACAATCCTCCATTCTGTGACTTCGCACACCTCCATTCTGACTTCACACAGCTCCTTCCCTGACTTCCCACACCTCCATTGTATGATTTCACACACCTCCATTCTATGACTTCACACACCTCCATTCTGTACCTTCGCACACCTCCATTCTATGACTTAACACACCTTCATTCTTACTTAACAAACATCCATTCTATGACTTCACACACCTCCATTCTACGACTTCACACAACTCCATTCTATGACTTCACACAGCTCCATTCTGTGACTTCACATACCTCAATTCTGTGACTTCACACACCTCCATTATGACTTCACACACATCCATTCTATGACTTCACACACCTCCATTCTGTGACTTCACACACCTCCATTCTGAGTTCACATACCTCCACAATGTGACTTCACACACCTCCAATCTGACTTCACACAGCTCCATTCTATGACTTCACATGCCTCCATTCTGTGACTTCACAAAAATCCATTCTGTGACTTCACACACCTCCATTCTGAGTTCACACACCTCAATTCCGTGACTTCACACACCTCAATTCTCACTTCACACACCACCATTCTTTGACTTCACACACCTCCATTGTGAGTTCACACACCTCCATTCTGTGACTTCACACACCTCCATTCTGTGACTTCACACACCTACATTCTGTGACTTCACAAACCTCCATTCTATGATTTCTCACACATCCATTCTATTAATTCACACACCTCCATTCTGTGACTTCACACACCTCCATTCTGAGTTCAAACAACTCCGTTCTGTGACTTAACACACCTCCATTCTGTGACTTCACACACCTCCATTCTAACTTCACATAGCTCCATTCTATGACTTCACACACCTCCCTTCTGTGACTTCACACACCTCATTATGACTTCACACACATCCATTCTATGACTTCACACATCTCCATTCTATGACTTCACACACCTCCATTCTGTGACTTCGCACACCTCCATTCTGACTTCACACAGCTTCATTCTATGACTTCACACACCTCCATTCTATCATTTCACACACCTCCATTATGACTTCACACACATCCATTCTATGACTTCACACACCTCCATTCTATGACTTCACACACCTCCATTCTGTGACTTCACACACCTCCATTGTGAGTTCACACACCTCCATTCTGTGACTTCACACACCTCCATTCTGTGACTTCACACACCTCCATTCTGTGACTTCACACACCTCCATTCTATGATTTCTCACACCTCCATTCTATTAATTCACACACCTCCATTCTGTGACTTCACACAACTCCATTCTATGACTTCCCACACCTCCATTCTGTGACTTCACACACCTCCATTCTGAGTTCACAAACCTCCATTCTGTGACTTAACGCACCTTCATTCTGTGACTTCACACACCTCCATTCTATGAGTTCACACACCTCCATTCTATGACTTCACACACCTCCAGTCTTTGAATTCACAACCCTCCATTCTGTGACTTCACACACCTCCATTCTATAACTTCACACACCTCCATTGTGACTTCCCACACCTCCAATCTGAGTTCACACACCTCGGTTCTGACTTCACACACTTTCATTCTGTGACTTCACACACCTCAATTCTGTGACTTCACACACCTCCATTCTGAGTTCACACACCTCCATTCTGTGACTTCACACACCTCCAATCTGACTTCACACAGCTCCATTCTATGACTTCACACACCTCCATTCTGTGACTTCACACAACTCCATTCTGAGTTCAAACACCTCCGTTCTGTGACTTACCACACCTCCATTCGATGAATTCACACACCTCCATTCTATGACTTCACACACCTCCATTCTATGACTTCACACACCTCCATTCTGTGACTTCACACACCTCCATTCTGAGTTCACATACCTCCACAATGTGACTTCACACACCTCCAATCTGACTTCACACAGCTCCATTCTATGACTTCACATACCTCCATTCTGTGACTTCACAAAAATCCATTCTGTGACTTCACACACCTCCATTCTGAGTTCACACACCTCAATTCCGTGACTTCACACACCTCAATTCTCACTTCACACACCACCATTCTTTGACTTCACACACCTCCATTGTGAGTTCACACACCTCCATTCTGTGACTTCACACACCTCCATTCTGTGACTTAACACACCTCCATTCTGTGACTTCACACACCTCCATTCTATGATTTCTCACACATCCATTCTATTAATTCACACACCTCCATTCTGTGACTTCACACACCTCCATTCTGAGTTCAAACAACTCCGTTCTGTGACTTAACACACCTTCATTCTGAGACTTCACACACCTCCATTCTCAGTCCACACACCTCCATTCTGTGACTTCACACACCTCCATTCTAACTTCACATAGCTCCATTCTATGACTTCACACACCTTCATTCTGTGCCTTCGCACACCTCCATTCCATGACTTAACACACCTTCATTCTTACTTAACAAACATCCATTCTATGACTTCACACACCTCCATTCTACGACTTCACACAACTCCATTCTATGACTTCACACAGCTCCATTCTGTGACTTCACACACCTCAATTCTGTGACTTCACACACCTCCATTATGACTTCACACACATCCATTCTATGACTTCACACACCTCCATTCTGTGACTTCACACACCTCCATTCTGAGTTCACATACCTCCACAATGTGACTTCACACACCTCCAATCTGACTTCACACAGCTCCATTCTATGACTTCACACACCTCCATTCTATGACTTCACCCAGCTGCATTCTGTAACTTCACACACCTCCATTCTGAGTTCAAAAATCTCCATTCTGTGACTTAACACACCTCCATTCTGTGACTTCACACACCTCAAATCTGACTTCACACAACTCCATTCTATGACTTCACACACCTCCATTCTGTGACTTCACACACCTCCATTCTGAGTTCACATACCTCCACAATGTGACTTCACACACCTCCAATCTGACTTCACACACCTCCATTCTATGACTTCACACACCTCCATTCTATGACTTCACCCAGCTGCATTCTGTAACTTCACACACCTCCATTCTGAGTTCAAAAACCTCCATTCTGTGACTTAACACACCTCCATTCTGTGACTTCACACACCTCAAATCTGACTTCACACAACTCCATTCTATGACTTCACACACCTCCATTCTGTGACATCACACACCTCCATTCTGTGACTTCACACACATACATTCTATGACTTCACACACCTCCATTCTATGACTTCACAATCCTCCATTCTGTGACTTCGCACACCTCCATTCTGACTTCACACAGCTCCTTCCCTGACTTCCCACACCTCCATTCTATGATTTCACACACCTCCATTCTATGACTTCACACACCTCCATTCTGTGCCTTCGCACACCTCCATTCTATGACTTAACACACCTTCATTCTTACTTAACAAACATCCATTCTATGACTTCACACACCTCCATTCTGTGACTTCACACAACTCCATTCTATGACTTCCCACACCTCCATTCTGTGACTTCACACACCTCCATTCTGAGTTCACAAACCTCCATTCTGTGACTTAACGCACCTTCATTCTGTGACTTCACACACCTCCATTCTATGAGTTCACACACCTCCATTCTATGACTTCACACACCTCCAGTCTTTGAATTCACAACCCTCCATTCTGTGACTTCACACACCTCCATTCTATAACTTCACACACCTCCATTGTGACTTCCCACACCTCCAATCTGAGTTCACACACCTCGGTTCTGACTTCACACACTTTCATTCTGTGACTTCACACACCTCAATTCTGTGACTTCACACACCTCCATTCTGAGTTCACACACCTCCATTCTGTGACTTCACACACCTCCAATCTGACTTCACACAGCTCCATTCTATGACTTCACACACCTCCATTCTGTGACTTCACACAACTCCATTCTGAGTTCAAACACCTCCGTTCTGTGACTTACCACACCTCCATTCGATGAATTCACACACCTCCATTCTATGACTTCACACACCTCCATTCTATGACTTCACACACCTCCATTCTGTGACTTCACACACCTCCATTCTGAGTTCACATACCTCCACAATGTGACTTCACACACCTCCAGTCTGACTTCACACAGCTCCATTCTATGACTTCACATACCTCCATTCTGTGACTTCACAAAAATCCATTCTGTGACTTCACACACCTCCATTCTGAGTTCACACACCTCAATTCCGTGACTTCACACACCTCAATTCTCACTTCACACACCACCATTCTTTGACTTCACACACCTCCATTGTGAGTTCACACACCTCCATTCTGTGACTTCACACACCTCCATTCTGTGACTTAACACACCTCCATTCTGTGACTTCACACACCTCCATTCTATGATTTCTCACACATCCATTCTATTAATTCACACACCTCCATTCTGTGACTTCACACACCTCCATTCTGAGTTCAAACAACTCCGTTCTGTGACTTAACACACCTTCATTCTGAGACTTCACACACCTCCATTCTCAGTCCACACACCTCCATTCTGTGACTTCACACACCTCCATTCTAACTTCACATAGCTCCATTCTATGACTTCACACACCTTCATTCTGTGCCTTCGCACACCTCCATTCCATGACTTAACACACCTTCATTCTTACTTAACAAACATCCATTCTATGACTTCACACACCTCCATTCTACGACTTCACACAACTCCATTCTATGACTTCACACAGCTCCATTCTGTGACTTCACACACCTCAATTCTGTGACTTCACACACCTCCATTATGACTTCACACACATCCATTCTATGACTTCACACACCTCCATTCTGTGACTTCACACACCTCCATTCTGAGTTCACATACCTCCACAATGTGACTTCACACACCTCCAATCTGACTTCACACAGCTCCATTCTATGACTTCACACACCTCCATTCTATGACTTCACCCAGCTGCATTCTGTAACTTCACACACCTCCATTCTGAGTTCAAAAATCTCCATTCTGTGACTTAACACACCTCCATTCTGTGACTTCACACACCTCAAATCTGACTTCACACAACTCCATTCTATGACTTCACACACCTCCATTCTGTGACTTCACACACCTCCATTCTGAGTTCACATACCTCCACAATGTGACTTCACACACCTCCAATCTGACTTCACACACCTCCATTCTATGACTTCACACACCTCCATTCTATGACTTCACCCAGCTGCATTCTGTAACTTCACACACCTCCATTCTGAGTTCAAAAACCTCCATTCTGTGACTTAACACACCTCCATTCTGTGACTTCACACACCTCAAATCTGACTTCACACAACTCCATTCTATGACTTCACACACCTCCATTCTGTGACATCACACACCTCCATTCTGTGACTTCACACACATACATTCTATGACTTCACACACCTCCATTCTATGACTTCACAATCCTCCATTCTGTGACTTCGCACACCTCCATTCTGACTTCACACAGCTCCTTCCCTGACTTCCCACACCTCCATTCTATGATTTCACACACCTCCATTCTATGACTTCACACACCTCCATTCTGTGCCTTCGCACACCTCCATTCTATGACTTAACACACCTTCATTCTTACTTAACAAACATCCATTCTATGACTTCACACACCTCCATTCTATAACTTCACACACCTCCATTCTATGACTTCACACACCTCCATTCTGTGACTTCACACACCTCAATTCTGTGACTTCACACACCTCCATTATGACTTCACACCCATCCGTTCTATGACTTCACACACCTCCATTCTGTGACTTCACACACCTCCATTCTGAGTTCACACACCTCCATTCTGTGACTTCACAAACCTCCAATCTGACTTCACACAGCTCCATTCTATGACATCACACACCTCCATTCTGTGACTTCACAAACCTCCATTCTGTGACTTCACACACCTCCCTTCTGAGTTCACACACCTCAATTCCGTGACTTCACACACCTCAATTCTCACTTCACACACCTCCATTCTTTGACTTCACACACCTCCATTGGGAGTTCACACACCTCCATTCTGTGACTTCACACACCTCCATTCTGTGACTTCACACACCTCCATTCTATGATTTCTCACACCTCCATTCTATTAATTCACACACCTCCATTCTGTGACTTCACACAACTCCATTCTATGACTTCCCACACCTCCATTCTGTGACTTCACACACCTCCATTCTGAGTTCACAAACCTCCATTCTGTGACTTAACGCACCTTCATTCTGTGACTTCACACACCTCCATTCTATGAGTTCACACACCTCCATTCTATGACTTCACACACCTCCAGTCTTTGAATTCACAACCCTCCATTCTGTGACTTCACACACCTCCATTCTATAACTTCACACACCTCCATTGTGACTTCCCACACCTCCAATCTGAGTTCACACACCTCGGTTCTGACTTCACACACTTTCATTCTGTGACTTCACACACCTCAATTTTGTGACTTCACACACCTCCATTCTGATTTCACACACCTCCATTCTGTGACTTCACACACCTCCAATCTGACTTCACACAGCTCCATTCTATGACTTCACACACCTCCATTATGTGACTTCACACAACTCCATTCTGAGTTCAAACACCTCCGTTCTGTGACTTACCACACCTCCATTCGATGAATTCACACACCTCCATTCTATGACTTCACACACCTCCATTCTATGACTTCACACACCTCCATTCTGTGACTTCACACACCTCCATTATGACTTCACACACATCCATTCTATGACTTCACACACCTCCATTCTGTGACTTCACACACCTCCATTCTGAGTTCACGTACCTCCACAATGTGACTTCACACACCTCCAATCTGATTTCACACAGCTCCATTCTATGACTTCACATACCTCCATTCTGTGACTTCACAAAAATCCATTCTGTGACTTCACACACCTCCATTCTGAGTTCACACACCTCAATTCCGTGACTTCACACACCTCAATTCTCACTTCACACACCACCATTCTTTGACTTCACACACCTCCATTGTGAGTTCACACACCTCCATTCTGTGACTTCACACACCTCCATTCTGTGACTTCACACACCTCCATTCTGTGACTTCACACACCTCCATTCTATGATTTCTCACACATCCATTCTATTAATTCACACACCTCCATTCTGTGACTTCACACACCTCCATTCTGAGTTCAAACAACTCCGTTCTGTGACTTAACACACCTCCATTCTGAGACTTCACACACCTCCATTCTCAGTCCACACACCTCTATTCTGTGACTTCACACACCTCCATTCTAACTTCACATAGCTCCATTCTATGACTTCACACACCTCCATTCTGTGCCTTCGCACACCTCCATTCCATGACTTAACACACCTTCATTCTTACTTAACAAACATCCATTCTATGACTTCACACACCTCCATTCTACGACTTCACACAACTCCATTCTATGACTTCACACAGCTCCATTCTGTGACTTCACACACCTCAATTCTGTGACTTCACACACCTCCATTATGACTTCACACACATCCATTCTATGACTTCACACACCTCCATTCTGTGACTTCACACACCTCCATTCTGAGTTCACATACCTCCACAATGTGACTTCACACACCTCCAATCTGACTTCACACAGCTCCATTCTATGACTTCACACACCTCCATTCTATGACTTCACCCAGCTGCATTCTGTAACTTCACACACCTCCATTCTGAGTTCAAAAATCTCCATTCTGTGACTTAACACACCTCCATTCTGTGACTTCACACACCTCAAATCTGACTTCACACAACTCCATTCTATGACTTCACACACCTCCATTCTGTGACTTCACACACCTCCATTCTGAGTTCACATACCTCCACAATGTGACTTCACACACCTCCAATCTGACTTCACACACCTCCATTCTATGACTTCACACACCTCCATTCTATGACTTCACCCAGCTGCATTCTGTAACTTCACACACCTCCATTCTGAGTTCAAAAACCTCCATTCTGTGACTTAACACACCTCCATTCTGTGACTTCACACACCTCAAATCTGACTTCACACAACTCCATTCTATGACTTCACACACCTCCATTCTGTGACATCACACACCTCCATTCTGTGACTTCACACACATCCATTCTATGACTTCGCACACCTCCATTCTATGACTTCACAATCCTCCATTCTGTGACTTCGCACACCTCCATTCTGACTTCACACAGCTCCTTCCCTGACTTCCCACACCTCCATTCTATGATTTCACACACCTCCATTCTATGACTTCACACACCTCCATTCTGTGCCTTCGCACACCTCCATTCTATGACTTAACACACCTTCATTCTTACTTAACAAACATCCATTCTATGACTTCACACACCTCCATTCTACGACTTCACACAACTCCATTCTATGACTTCACACAGCTCCATTCTGTGACTTCACACACCTCAATTCTGTGACTTCACACACCTCCATTATGACTTCACACACATCCATTCTATGACTTCACACACCTCCATTCTGTGACTTCACACACCTCCATTCTGAGTTCACATACCTCCACAATGTGACTTCACACACCTCCAATCTGACTTCACACAGCTCCATTCTATGACTTCACATACCTCCATTCTGTGACTTCACAAAAATCCATTCTGTGACTTCACACACCTCCATTCTGAGTTCACACACCTCAATTCCGTGACTTCACACACCTCAATTCTCACTTCACACACCACCATTCTTTGACTTCACACACCTCCATTGTGAGTTCACACACCTCCATTCTGTGACTTCACACACCTCCATTCTGTGACTTCACACACCTCCATTCTGTGACTTCACACACCTCCATTCTATGATTTCTCACACCTCCATTCTATTAATTCACACACCTCCATTCTGTGACTTCACACAACTCTATTCTGAGTTCAAACAACTCCGTTCTGTGACTTAACACACCTCCATTCTGAGACTTCACACACCTCCATTCTGAGTTCACACACCTCCATTCTGTGACTTCACACACCTCCATTCTAACTTCACATAGCTCCATTCTATGACTTCACACACCTCCCTTCTGTGACTTCACACACCTCATTATGACTTCACACACATCCATTCTATGACTTCACACATCTCCATTCTATGACTTCACACACCTCCATTCTGTGACTTCGCACACCTCCATTCTGACTTCACACAGCTTCATTCTATGACTTCACACACCTCCATTCTATGATTTCACACACCTCCATTATGACTTCACACACATCCATTCTATGACTTCACACACCTCCATTCTATGACTTCAGACACCTCCATTCTGTGACTTCGCACACCTCCATTCTGACTTCACACAGCTCCATTCTATGACTTCACACACCTCCATTCTATGATTTCACACACCTCCATTCTATGACTTCACACACCTCCATTCTGTGACTTCACACACCTCCATTCTGAGTTCAAACAACTCCGTTCTGTGACTTAACACACCTCCATTCTGAGACTTCACACACCTCCATTCTGAGTTCACACACCTCCATTCTGTGACTTCACACACCTCCATTCTAACTTCACATAGCTCCATTCTATGTCTTCACACACCTCCATTCTGTGCCTTCGCACACCTCCATTCTATGACTTAACACACCTTCATTCTTACTTAACAAACATCCATTCTATGACTTCACACACCTCCATTCTACGACTTCACACAACTCCATTCTATGACTTCACACAGCTCCATTCTGTGACTTCACACGCCTCAATTCTGTGACTTCACACACCTCCATTATGACTTCACACACATCCATTCTATGACTTCACACACCTCCATTCTGTGACTTCACACACCTCCATTCTGAGTTCACATACCTCCACAATGTTACTTCACACACCTCCAATCTGTCTTCACACAGCTCCATTCTATGACTTCACATACCTCCATTCTGTGACTTCACACACCTCCATTCTGACTTCACACAGCTCCATTCTATGACATCACATACCTCCATTATGTGCCTTCACACACCTCCATTCTATGACTTAACACACCTTCATTCTTACTTAACAAACATCCATTCTATGACTTCACATACCTCCATTCTGTGACTTCACACACCTCCATTCTGAGTTCACATACCTCCACAATGTGACTTCACACACCTCCAATCTGACTTCACTCAGCTCCATTCTATGACTTCACACACCTCCATTCTATGACTTCACCCATCTGCATTCTGTAACTTCACACACCTCCATTCTGAGTTCAAAAACCTCCATTCTGTGACTTAACACACCTCCATTCTGTGACTTCACACACCTCAAATCTGACTTCACACAACTCCATTCTATGACTTCAAACACCTCCATTCTGTGACTTCACACACCTCCATTCTGAGTTCACATACCTCCACAATGTGACTTCACACACCTCCAATCTGACTTCACACACCTCCATTCTATGACTTCACAAACCTCCGTTCTATGACTTCACCCAGCTGCATTCTGTAACTTCACACACCTCCATTCTGAGTTCAAAAACCTCCATTCTGTGACTTAACACACCTCCATTCTGTGACTTCACACACCTCAAATCT
Organism: Megascapheus bottae; assembly: GCA_024803745.1. Taxonomy (NCBI): domain Eukaryota; kingdom Metazoa; phylum Chordata; class Mammalia; order Rodentia; family Geomyidae; genus Megascapheus; species Megascapheus bottae. Next base: position 60,039 of record JANJXV010000163.1, on the reverse strand, counting down.
GACTTCACACAACTCCATTCCATTACTTCACACACCTCCATTCTGTGACATCACACACCTCCAATCTGTGACTTCACACACATCCGTTCTATGACTTCACAAACCTCCATTCTATGACTTCACAATCCTCCATTCTGTGACTTCGCACACCTCCATTCTGACTTCACACAGCTCCTTCACTGACTTCCCACACCTCCATTCTATGATTTCACACACCTCCATTCTGTGACTTCACACACCTCCATTCTGTGCCTTCGCACACCTCCATTCTATGACTTAACACACCTTCATTCTTACTTAACAAACATCCATTCTATGACTTCACACACCTCCATTCTATGACTTCACACACCTCCATTCTATGACTTCACACACCTCCATTCTGTGACTTCACACACCTCAATTCTGTGACTTCACACACCTCCATTATGACTTCACACCCATCCGTTCTATGACTTCACACACCTCCATTCTGTGACTTCACACACCTCCATTCTGAGTTCACACACCTCCATTCTGTGACTTCACACACCTCCAATCTGACTTCACACAGCTCCATTCTATGACTTCACACACCTCCATTCTGTGACTTCACAAACCTCCATTCTGTGACTTCACACACCTCCATTCTGAGTTCACACACCTCAATTCCATGACTTCACACACCTCAATTCTCACTTCACACACCTCCATTCTTTGACTTCACACACCTCCATTGTGAGTTCACACACCTCCATTCTGTGACTTCACACACCTCCATTCTGTGACTTCACACACCTCCATTCTGTGACTTCACACACCTCCATTCTATGATTTCTCACACCTCCATTCTATTAATTCACACACCTCCATTCTGTGACTTCACACAACTCCATTCTATGACTTCCCACACCTCCATTCTGTGACTTCACACACCTCCATTCTGAGTTCACAAACCTCCATTCTGTGACTTAACGCACCTTCATTCTGTGACTTCACACACCTCCATTCTATGAGTTCACACACCTCCATTCTATGACTTCACACACCTCCAGTCTTTGAATTCACAACCCTCCATTCTGTGACTTCACACACCTCCATTCTATAACTTCACACACCTCCATTGTGACTTCCCACACCTCCAATCTGAGTTCACACACCTCGGTTCTGACTTCACACACTTTCATTCTGTGACTTCACACACCTCCATTCTGTGACTTCACACACCTCAATTCTGTGACTTCACACACCTCCATTATGACTTCACACACATCCATTCTATGACTTCACACACCTCCATTCTATGCCTGCACACACCTCAATTCTGTGACTTCACACACCTCCATTCTGAGTTCACACACCTCCATTCTGTGACTTCACACACCTCCAATCTGACTTCACACAGCTCCATTCTATGACTTCACACACCTCCATTCTGTGACTTCACTCAACTCCATTCTGAGTTCAAACACCTCCGTTCTGTGACTTACCACACCTCCATTCGATGAATTCACACACCTCCATTCTATGACTTCACACACCTCCATTCTATGACTTCACACACCTCCATTCTGTGACTTCACACACCTCCATTATGACTTCACACACATCCATTCTATGACTTCACACACCTCCATTCTTTGACTTCACACACTTCCCTTCTGTGACTTCACACACCTCATTATGACTTCACACACATCGATTCTATGACTTCACACATCTCCATTCTATGACTTCACACACCTCCATTCTGTGACTTCGCACACCTCCATTCTGACTTCACACAGCTTCTTTCTATGACTTCACACACCTCCATTCTATGATTTCACACACCTCCATTATGACTTCACACACATCCATTCTATGACTTCACACAACTCCATTCTATGACTTCAGACACCTCCATTCTGTGACTTCGCACACCTCCATTCTGACTTCACACAGCTCCATTCTATGACTTCACACACCTCCATTCTATGATTTCACACACCTCCATTCTATGACTTCACACACCTCCATTCTGTGACTTCACACACCTCCATTCTGAGTTCAAACAACTCCGTTCTGTGACTTAACACACCTCCATTCTGAGACTTCACACACCTCCATTATGAGTTCACACACCTCCATTCTGTGACTTCACACACCTCCATTCTAACTTCACATAGCTCCATTCTATGTCTTCACACACCTCCATTCTGTGCCTTCGCACATCTCCATTCTATGACTTAACACACCTTCATTCTTACTTAACAAACATCCATTCTATGACTTCACACACCTCCATTCTACGACTTCACACAACTCCATTCTATGACTTCACACAGCTCCATTCTGTGACTTAACACACCTCAATTCTGTGACTTCACACACCTCCATTATGACTTCACACACATCCATTCTATGACTTCACACACCTCCATTCTGTGACTTCACACACCTCCATTCTGAGTTCACATACCTCCACAATGTGACTTCACACACCTCCAATCTGACTTCACACAGCTCCATTCTATGACTTCACATACCTCCATTCTGTGACTTCACAAAAATCCATTCTGTGACTTCACACACCTCCATTCTGAGTTCACACACCTCAATTTCGTGACTTCACAGACCTCAATTGTCACTTCACACACCACCATTCTTTGACTTCACACACCTCCATTGTGAGTTCACACACCTCCATTCTGTGACTTCACACACCTCCATTCTGTGACTTCACACACCTCCATTCTGTGACTTCACACACCTCCATTCTATGATTTCTCACACATCCATTCTATTAATTCACACACCTCCATTCTGTGACTTCACACACCTCCATTCTGAGTTCAAACAACTCCGTTCTGTGACTTAACACACCTCCATTCTGAGACTTCACACACCTCCATTCTCAGTCCACACACCTCCATTCTGTGACGTCACACACCTCCATTCTAACTTCACATAGCTCCATTCTATGACTTCACACACCTCCATTCTGTGACTTCACACACCTCCATTCTGTGACTTCACACACCTCCATTCTATGATTTCTCACACCTCCATTCTATTAATTCACACACCTCCATTCTGTGACTTCACACAACTCCATTCTATGACTTCCCACACCTCCATTCTGTGACTTCACACACCTCCATTCTGAGTTCACAAACCTCCATTCTGTGACTTAACGCACCTTCATTCTGTGAGTTCACACACCTCCATTCTATGAGTTCACACACCTCCATTCTATGACTTCACACACCTCCAGTCTTTGAATTCACAACCCTCCATTCTGTGACTTCACACACCTCCATTCTATAACTTCACACACCTCCATTGTGACTTCCCACACCTCCAATCTGAGTTCACACACCTCGGTTCTGACTTCACACACTTTCATTCTGTGACTTCACACACCTCCATTCTGTGACTTCACACACCTCAATTCTGTGACTTCACACACCTCCATTATGACTTCACACACATCCATTCTATGACTTCACACACCTCCATTCTATGCCTGCACACACCTCAATTCTGTGACTTCACACACCTCCATTCTGAGTTCACACACCTCCATTCTGTGACTTCACACACCTCCAATCTGACTTCACACAGCTCCATTCTATGACTTCACACACCTCCATTCTGTGACTTCACACAACTCCATTCTGAGTTCAAACACCTCCGTTCTGTGACTTACCACACCTCCATTCGATGAATTCACACACCTCCATTCTATGACTTCACACACCTCCATTCTATGACTTCACACACCTCCATTCTGTGACTTCACACACCTCCATTATGACTTCACACACATCCATTCTATGACTTCACACACCTCCATTCTTTGACTTCACACACTTCCCTTCTGTGACTTCACACACCTCATTATGACTTCACACACATCGATTCTATGACTTCACACATCTCCATTCTATGACTTCACACACCTCCATTCTGTGACTTCGCACACCTCCATTCTGACTTCACACAGCTTCTTTCTATGACTTCACACACCTCCATTCTATGATTTCACACACCTCCATTATGACTTCACACACATCCATTCTATGACTTCACACAACTCCATTCTATGACTTCAGACACCTCCATTCTGTGACTTCGCACACCTCCATTCTGACTTCACACAGCTCCATTCTATGACTTCACACACCTCCATTCTATGATTTCACACACCTCCATTCTATGACTTCACACACCTCCATTCTGTGACTTCACACACCTCCATTCTGAGTTCAAACAACTCCGTTCTGTGACTTAACACACCTCCATTCTGAGACTTCACACACCTCCATTATGAGTTCACACACCTCCATTCTGTGACTTCACACACCTCCATTCTAACTTCACATAGCTCCATTCTATGTCTTCACACACCTCCATTCTGTGCCTTCGCACATCTCCATTCTATGACTTAACACACCTTCATTCTTACTTAACAAACATCCATTCTATGACTTCACACACCTCCATTCTACGACTTCACACAACTCCATTCTATGACTTCACACAGCTCCATTCTGTGACTTCACACACCTCAATTCTGTGACTTCACACACCTCCATTATGACTTCACACACATCCATTCTATGACTTCACACACCTCCATTCTGTGACTTCACACACCTCCATTCTGAGTTCACATACCTCCACAATGTGACTTCACACACCTCCAATCTGACTTCACACAGCTCCATTCTATGACTTCACATACCTCCATTCTGTGACTTCACAAAAATCCATTCTGTGACTTCACACACCTCCATTCTGAGTTCACACACCTCAATTTCGTGACTTCACAGACCTCAATTGTCACTTCACACACCACCATTCTTTGACTTCACACACCTCCATTGTGAGTTCACACACCTCCATTCTGTGACTTCACACACCTCCATTCTGTGACTTCACACACCTCCATTCTGTGACTTCACACACCTCCATTCTATGATTTCTCACACATCCATTCTATTAATTCACACACCTCCATTCTGTGACTTCACACACCTCCATTCTGAGTTCAAACAACTCCGTTCTGTGACTTAACACACCTCCATTCTGAGACTTCACACACCTCCATTCTCAGTCCACACACCTCCATTCTGTGACGTCACACACCTCCATTCTAACTTCACATAGGTCCATTCTATGACTTCACACACCTCCATTCTGTGCCTTCGCACACCTCCATTCCATGACTTAACACACCTTCATTCTTACTTAACAAACATCCATTCTATGACTTCACACACCTCCATTCTACGACTTCACACAACTCCATTCTATGACTTCACACAGCTCCATTCTGTGACTTCACACACCTCAATTCTGTGACTTCACACACCTCCATTATGACTTCACACACATCCATTCTATGACTTCACACACCTCCATTCTGTGACTTCACACACCTCCATTCTGAGTTCACATACCTCCACAATGTGACTTCACACACCTCCAATCTGACTTCACACAGCTCCATTCTATGACTTCACACACCTCCATTCTATGACTTCACCCAGCTGCATTCTGTAACTTCACACACCTCCATTCTGAGTTCAAAAATCTCCATTCTGTGACTTAACACACCTCCATTCTGTGACTTCACACACCTCAAATCTGACTTCACACAACTCCATTCTATGACTTCACACACCTCCATTCTGTGACTTCACACACCTCCATTCTGAGTTCACATACCTCCACAATGTGACTTCACACACCTCCAATCTGACTTCACACACCTCCATTCTATGACTTCACACACCTCCATTCTATGACTTCACCCAGCTGCATTCTGTAACTTCACACACCTCCATTCTGAGTTCAAAAACCTCCATTCTGTGACTTAACACACCTCCATTCTGTGACTTCACACACCTCAAATCTGACTTCACACAACTCCATTCTATGACTTCACACACCTCCATTCTGTGACATCACACACCTCCATTCTGTGACTTCACACACATCCATTCTATGACTTCACACACCTCCATTCTATGACTTCACAATCCTCCATTCTGTGACTTCGCACACCTCCATTCTGACTTCACACAGCTCCTTCCCTGACTTCCCACACCTCCATTCTATGATTTCACACACCTCCATTCTATGACTTCACACACATCCATTCTGTGCCTTCGCACACCTCCATTCTATGACTTAACACACCTTCATTCTTACTTAACAAACATCCATTCTATGACTTCACACACCTCCATTCTACGACTTCACACAACTCCATTCTATGACTTCACACAGCTCCATTCTGTGACTTCACACACCTCAATTCTGTGACTTCACACACCTCCATTATGACTTCACACACATCCATTCTATGACTTCACACACCTCCATTCTGTGACTTCACACACCTCCATTCTGAGTTCACATACCTCCACAATGTGACTTCACACACCTCCAATCTGACTTCACACAGCTCCATTCTATGACTTCACATACCTCCATTCTGTGACTTCACAAAAATCCATTCTGTGACTTCACACACCTCCATTCTGAGTTCACACACCTCAATTCCGTGACGTCACACACCTCAATTCTCACTTCACACACCACCATTCTTTGACTTCACACACCTCCATTGTGAGTTCACACACCTCCATTCTGTGACTTCACACACCTCCATTCTGTGACTTCACACACCTCTATTCTGTGACTTCACACACCTCCATTCTATGATTTCTCACACATCCATTCTATTAATTCACACACCTCCATTCTGTGACTTCACACACCTCCATTCTGAGTTCAAACAACTCCGTTCTGTGACTTAACACACCTCCATTCTGAGACTTCACACACCTCCATTCTGAGTTCACACACCTCCATTCTGTGACTTCACACACCTCCATTCTAACTTCACATAGCTCCATTCTATGACTTCACACACCTCCCTTCTGTGACTTCACACACCTCATTATGACTTCACACACATCCATTCTATGACTTCACACATCTCCATTCTATGACTTCACACACCTCCATTCTGTGACTTCGCACACCTCCATTCTGACTTCACACAGCTTCATTCTATGACTTCACACACCTCCATTCTATGATTTCACACACCTCCATTATCACTTCACACACATCCATTCTGTGACTTCACACACCTCCATTCTATGACTTCAGACACCTCCATTCTGTGACTTCGCACACCTCCATTCTGACTTCACACAGCTCCATTCTGTGACTTCACACACCTCCATTCTATGATTTCACACACCTCCATTCTATGACTTCACACACCTCCATTCTGAGACTTCACACACCTCCATTCTGAGTTCACACACCTCCATTCTGTGACTTCACACACCTCCATTCTAACTTCACATAGCTCCATTCTATGTCTTCACACACCTCCATACTGTGCCTTCGCACACCTCCATTCTTTGACTTAACACACCTTCATTCTTACTTAACAAACATCCATTCTATGACTTCACACACCTCCATTCTACGACTTCACACAACTCCATTCTATGACTTCACACAGCTCCATTCTGTGACTTCACACGCCTCAATTCTGTGACTTCACACACCTCCATTATGACTTCACACAACTCCATTCTATGACTTCACACACCTCCATTCTGTGACATCACACACCTCCATTCTGAGTTCACATACCTCCACAATGTGACTTCACACACCTCCAATCTGACTTCACACAGCTCCATTCTATGACTTCACATACCTCCATTCTGTGACTTCCCAAAAATACATTCTGTGACTTCACACACCTCCATTCTGAGTTCACACACCTCAATTCCGTGACTTCACACACCTCAATTCTCACTTCACACACCACCATTCTTTGACTTCACACACCTCCATTGTGATTTCCCACACCTCCATTCTGTGACTTCACACACCTCCATTCTGTGACTTCACACACCTCCATTCTGAGTTCACACACCTCAATTCCGTGACTTCACACACCTCAATTCTCACTTCACACACCACAATTCTTTGACTTCACACACCTCCATTGTGAGTTCACACACCTCCATTCTGTGACTTCACACACCTCCCTTCTGTGACTTCACACACTTCATTATGACTTCACACACATCCATTCTATGACTTCACACATCTCCATTCTATGACTTCACACACCTCCATTCTGTGACTTCGCACACCTCCATTCTGACTTCACACAGCTTCATTCTATGACTTCACACACCTCCATTCTATGATTTCACACACCTCCATTGTGACTTCACACACATCCATTCTATGACTTCACACACCTCCATTCTATGACTTCAGACACCTCCATTCTGTGACTTCAAACACCTCCATTCTATGATTTCTCACACATCCATTCTATTAATTCACACACCTCCATTCTGTGACTTCATACAACTCCATTCTATGACTTCCCACACCTCCATTGTGTGTATTCACACACCTCCATTCTGAGTTCACAAACCTCCGTTCTGTGACTTAACGCACCTTCATTCTGTGACTTCACATACCTCCATTGTATGAGTTCACACACCTCCATTCTATGACTTCACACACCTCCAGTCTTTGAATTCACACCCCTCCATTCTGTCACTTCACACACCTCCATTCTATAACTTCACACACCTCCATTGTGACTTCCCACACCTCCAATCTGAGTTCACACACCTCGGTTCTGACTTCACACACTTTCATTCTATGACTTCACACACCTCCATTCTGTGACTTCACACACCTCAATTCTGTGACTTCACACGCCTTCATTATGACTTCACACATCTCCATTCTATGACTTCACTGACCTCCATTGTATGACTTCACACGCCTAGATTCTTTGACTTCACACACCTCCATTCTGAGTTCACACACCTCCATTCTGTGACTTAACACACCTCCATTCTGTGACTTCACACACCTCCATTCTGAGTTCACACACCTCCATTCTGTGACTTCACACACCTCCATTCTGACATCATACAGCTCCATTCTATGACTTCACACACCTCCATTCTGTGCCTTCACACACCTCCATTGTATGACTTAACACACCTTCATTCTTACTTAACAAACATCCATTCAATGATTTCACACACCTCCATTCTATGAATTCACACACCTCCATTCTATGACTTCACACACCTCCATTCTGTGACTTCACACACCTCAATTCTGTGACTTCACACACCTCCATTATGACTTCACACACATCCATTCTATAACTTCACACACCTCCATTCTATGACTTCACACACCTCAATTCTGTGACTTCACACACCTCCATTCTGAGTTCACACACCTCCATTCTGTGACTTCACACACCTCCAATCTGCCTTCACACAGCTCCATTCTATGACTTCACACACCTGCATTCTGTGACTTCACACACCTCCATTCTGAGTTCAAACACCTCCGTTCTGTGACTTAACACACCTCCATTCTATGACTTCACACACCTCCATTCTGTGACTTCGCACACCTCCATTCTGACTTCACACAGCTCCATTCTATGACTTCACACACCTCCATTCTATGATTTCACACACCTCCATTATGACTTCACACACATCCATTCTATGACTTCACACACCTCCATTCTATGACTTCAGACACCTCCATTCTGTGACTTCGCACACCTCCATTCTGACTTCACACAGCTCCATTCTATGACTTCACACAGCTCCATTCTATGACTTCACACACCTCCATTCTATGATTTCACACACCTCCATTCTGTGACTTCACACACCTCCATTCTGAGTTCAAACAACTCCGTTCTGTGACTTAACACACCTCCATTCTGAGACTTCACACACCTCCATTCTGAGTTCACACACCTCCATTCTGTGACTTCACACACCTCCATTCTAACTTCACACAGCTCCATTCTATGACTTCAAACACCTCCATTCTATGACTTCACACACCTCCATTCTGTGACTTCGCACACCTCCATTCTGACTTCACACAGCTCCATTCTATGACTTCACACACCTCCATTCTATGATTTCACACACCTCCATTATGACTTCACACACATCCATTCTATGACTTCACACACCTCCATTCTATGACTTCAGACACCTCCATTCTGTGACTTCGCACACCTCCATTCTGACTTCACACAGCTCCATTCTATGACTTCACACAGCTCCATTCTATGACTTCACACACCTCCATTCTATGATTTCACACACCTCCATTCTGTGACTTCACACACCTCCATTCTGAGTTCAAACAACTCCGTTCTGTGACTTAACACACCTCCATTCTGAGACTTCACACACCTCCATTCTGAGTTCACACACCTCCATTCTGTGACTTCACACACCTCCATTCTAACTTCACACAGCTCCATTCTATGACTTCACACACCTCCATTCTGTGCCTTCGCACACCTACATTCCATGACTTAACACACCTTCATTCTTACTTAACAAACATCCATTCTATGACTTCACACACCTCCATTCTACGACTTCACACAACTCCATTCTATGACTTCACACAGCTCCATTCTGTGACTTCACACACCTCAATTCTGTGACTTCACACACCTCCATTATGACTTCACACACATCCATTCTATGACTTCACACACCTCCATTCTGTGACTTCACACACCTCCATTCTGAGTTCACATACCTCCACAATGTGACTTCACACACCTCAGATCTGACTTCACACTGCTCCATTCTATGACTTCACATACCTCCATTCTGTGACTTCACAAGCCTCCATTCTGTGACTTCACACACCTCCATTCTGAGTTCACACACCTCAATTCCGTGACTTCACACACATCAATTCTCACTTCACACACCACCATTCTTTGACTTCACACACCTCCATTGTGAGTTCACACACCTCCATTCTGTGACTTCACACACCTCCATTCTGTGACTTCACACACCTCCATTCTGTGACTTCACACACCTCCATTCTATGATTTCTCACACATCCATTCTATTAATTCACACACCTCCATTCTGTGACTTCACACAACTCCATTCTATGACTTCCCACACCTCCATTCTGTGAATTCACACACCTCCATTCTGAGTTCACAAACCTCCATTCTGTGACTTAACGCACCTTCATTCTGTGACTTCACACACCTCCATTCTATGAGTTCACACACCTCCATTCTATGACTTCACACACCTCCAGTCTTTGAATTCACACCCCTCCATTCTGTCACTTCACACACCTCCATTCTATAACTTCACACACCTCCATTGTGACTTCCCACACCTCCAATCTGAGTTCACACACCTCGGTTCTGACTTCACACACTGTCATTCTATGACTTCACACACCTCCATTCTGTGACTTCACACACCTCAATTCTGTGACTTCACACACCTCAATTCTGTGACTTCACACACCTCCATTATGACCTCACACACATCCATTCTATGACTTCACACACCTCCATTCTATGACTTCACACACCTCCATTCTATGACTTCACACACCTCCATTCTGTGACTTCACACACCTCAATTCTGTGACTTCACACACCTCCATTATGACCTCACACACATCCATTCTATGACTTCACACACCTCCATTCTATGACTTCACACACCTCAATTCTGTGACTTCACACACCTCCATTCTGAGTTCACACACCTCCATTCTGTGACTTCACACACCTCCAATCTGAATTCACACAGCTCCATTCTATGACTTCACACACCTCCATTCTGTGACTTCACACACCTCCATTCTGAGTTCAAACACCTCCGTTCTGTGACTTAACACACCTCCATTCTGTGAATTCACACACCTCAAATCTGACTTCACACAGCTCCATTCTATGACTTCACACACCTCCATTCTGTGACATCACACACCTCCATTCTGTGACTTCACACACGTCCATTCTATGACTTCACACACCTCCATTGCATGACTTCACAATCCTCCATTCTGTGAATTCGCACACCTCCATTCTGACTTAACACAGCTCCTTCTCTGACTTCACACACCTCCATTCTATGATTTCACACACCTCCATTCTATGACTTCACACACCTCCATTCTGTGCCTTCGCACACCTCCATTCTATGACTTAACACACGTTCATTTTTACTTAATAAACATCCATTCTATGACTTCACACACCTCCATTCTATGACTTCACACACCTCCATTCTGTGACTTCACACACCTCCATTCTGTGACTTCACACACCTCAATTCTGTGACTTCACACACCTCCATTATGACTTCACACATATCTGGTCTATGACTTCACACACCTCCATTCTGTGACTTCACACACCTCCATTCTGAGTTCACACACCTCCATTCTGTGACTTCACACACCTCTAATCTGACTTCACACAGCTCCATTCTATGACTTACCACACCTCCATTCTATGATTTCACACACCTCCATTCTATGACTTCACACACGTCCATTCTGTGACTTCACACACCTCCATTCTGAGTTCAAACACCTCCGTTCTGTGACTTAACACACCTCCATTCTGTGACTTCACACACCTCCATTCTGAGTTCCCACACCTCCATTCGGTGACTTCACACACCTCCATTTTAACTTCACATAGCTCCATTCTATGACTTCCCACACCTCCATTCCATGCCTTAGCACACCTCCATTCTATGACTTAACACACCTTCATTCTTACTTAACAAACATCCATTCTATGACTTCACATACCTCCATTCTGTGACTTCACAAAAATCCATTCTGTGACTTCACACACCTCCATTCTGAGTTCACACACCTCAATTCCGTGACTTCACACACCTCAATTCTCACTTCACACACCACCATTCTTTGACTTCACACACCTCCATTGTGAGTTCACACACCTCCATTCTGTGACTTCACACACCTCCATTCTGTGACTTCACACACCTCCATTCTGTGACTTCACACACCTCCATTCTATGATTTCTCACACCTCCATTCTATTAATTCACACACCTCCATTCTGTGACTTCACACAACTCTATTCTGAGTTCAAACAACTCCGTTCTGTGACTTAACACACCTCCATTCTGAGACTTCACACACCTCCATTCTGAGTTCACACACCTCCATTCTGTGACTTCACACACCTCCATTCTAACTTCACATAGCTCCATTCTATGACTTCACACACCTCCCTTCTGTGACTTCACACACCTCATTATGACTTCACACACATCCATTCTATGACTTCACACATCTCCATTCTATGACTTCACACACCTCCATTCTGTGACTTCGCACACCTCCATTCTGACTTCACACAGCTTCATTCTATGACTTCACACACCTCCATTCTATGATTTCACACACCTCCATTATGACTTCACACACATCCATTCTATGACTTCACACACCTCCATTCTATGACTTCAGACACCTCCATTCTGTGACTTCGCACACCTCCATTCTGACTTCACACAGCTCCATTCTATGACTTCACACACCTCCATTCTATGATTTCACACACCTCCATTCTATGACTTCACACACCTCCATTCTGTGACTTCACACACCTCCATTCTGAGTTCAAACAACTCCGTTCTGTGACTTCACACACCTCCATTCTGAGACTTCACACACCTCCATTCTGAGTTCACACACCTCCATTCTGTGACTTCACACACCTCCATTCTAACTTCACATAGCTCCATTCTATGTCTTCACACACCTCCATTCTGTGCCTTCGCACACCTCCATTCTATGACTTAACACACCTTCATTCTTACTTAACAAACATCCATTCTATGACTTCACACACCTCCATTCTACGACTTCACACAACTCCATTCTATGACTTCACACAGCTCCATTCTGTGACTTCACACGCCTCAATTCTGTGACTTCACACACCTCCATTATGACTTCACACACATCCATTCTATGACTTCACACACCTCCATTCTGTGACTTCACACACCTCCATTCTGAGTTCACATACCTCCACAATGTTACTTCACACACCTCCAATCTGTCTTCACACAGCTCCATTCTATGACTTCACATACCTCCATTCTGTGACTTCACACACCTCCATTCTGACTTCACACAGCTCCATTCTATGACATCACATACCTCCATTATGTGCCTTCACACACCTCCATTCTATGACTTAACACACCTTCATTCTTACTTAACAAACATCCATTCTATGACTTCACATACCTCCATTCTGTGACTTCACACACCTCCATTCTGAGTTCACATACCTCCACAATGTGACTTCACACACCTCCAATCTGACTTCACTCAGCTCCATTCTATGACTTCACACACCTCCATTCTATGACTTCACCCATCTGCATTCTGTAACTTCACACACCTCCATTCTGAGTTCAAAAACCTCCATTCTGTGACTTAACACACCTCCATTCTGTGACTTCACACACCTCAAATCTGACTTCACACAACTCCATTCTATGACTTCAAACACCTCCATTCTGTGACTTCACACACCTCCATTCTGAGTTCACATACCTCCACAATGTGACTTCACACACCTCCAATCTGACTTCACACACCTCCATTCTATGACTTCACACACCTCCGTTCTATGACTTCACCCAGCTGCATTCTGTAACTTCACACACCTCCATTCTGAGTTCAAAAACCTCCATTCTGTGACTTAACACACCTCCATTCTGTGACTTCACACACCTCAAATCTGACTTCACACAACTCCATTCCATTACTTCACACACCTCCATTCTGTGACATCACACACCTCCAATCTGTGACTTCACACACATCCGTTCTATGACTTCACACACCTCCATTCTATGACTTCACAATCCTCCATTCTGTGACTTCGCACACCTCCATTCTGACTTCACACAGCTCCTTCACTGACTTCCCACACCTCCATTCTATGATTTCACACACCTCCATTCTGTGACTTCACACACCTCCATTCTGTGCCTTCGCACACCTCCATTCTATGACTTAACACACCTTCATTCTTACTTAACAAACTTCCATTCTATGACTTCACACACCTCCATTCTATGACTTCACACACCTCCATTCTATGACTTCACACACCTCCATTCTGTGACTTCACACACCTCAATTCTGTGACTTCACACACCTCCATTATGACTTCACACCCATCCGTTCTATGACTTCACACACCTCCATTCTGTGACTTCACACACCTCCATTCTGAGTTCACACACCTCCATTCTGTGACTTCACACACCTCCAATCTGACTTCACACAGCTCCATTCTATGACTTCACACACCTCCATTCTGTGACTTCACAAACCTCCATTCTGTGACTTCACACACCTCCATTCTGAGTTCACACACCTCAATTCCATGACTTCACACACCTCAATTCTCACTTCACACACCTCCATTCTTTGACTTCACACACCTCCATTGTGAGTTCACACACCTCCATTCTGTGACTTCACACACCTCCATTCTGTGACTTCACACACCTCCATTCTGTGACTTCACACACCTCCATTCTATGATTTCTCACACCTCCATTCTATTAATTCACACACCTCCATTCTGTGACTTCACACAACTCCATTCTATGACTTCCCACACCTCCATTCTGTGACTTCACACACCTCCATTCTGAGTTCACAAACCTCCATTCTGTGACTTAACGCACCTTCATTCTGTGACTTCACACACCTCCATTCTATGAGTTCACACACCTCCATTCTATGACTTCACACACCTCCAGTCTTTGAATTCACAACCCTCCATTCTGTGACTTCACACACCTCCCTTCTATAACTTCACACACCTCCATTGTGACTTCCCACACCTCCAATCTGAGTTCACACACCTCGGTTCTGACTTCACACACTTTCATTCTGTGACTTCACACACCTCCATTCTGTGACTTCACACACCTCAATTCTGTGACTTCACACACCTCCATTATGACTTCACACACATCCATTCTATGACTTCACACACCTCCATTCTATGCCTGCACACACCTCAATTCTGTGACTTCACACACCTCCATTCTGAGTTCACACACCTCCATTCTGTGACTTCACACACCTCCAATCTGACTTCACACAGCTCCATTCTATGACTTCACACACCTCCATTCTGTGACTTCACTCAACTCCATTCTGAGTTCAAACACCTCCGTTCTGTGACTTACCACACCTCCATTCGATGAATTCACACACCTCCATTCTATGACTTCACACACCTCCATTCTATGACTTCACACACCTCCATTCTGTGACTTCACACACCTCCATTATGACTTCACACACATCCATTCTATGACTTCACACACCTCCATTCTTTGACTTCACACACTTCCCTTCTGTGACTTCACACACCTCATTATGACTTCACACACATCGATTCTATGACTTCACACATCTCCATTCTATGACTTCACACACCTCCATTCTGTGACTTCGCACACCTCCATTCTGACTTCACACAGCTTCTTTCTATGACTTCACACACCTCCATTCTATGATTTCACACACCTCCATTATGACTTCACACACATCCATTCTATGACTTCACACAACTCCATTCTATGACTTCAGACACCTCCATTCTGTGACTTCGCACACCTCCATTCTGACTTCACACAGCTCCATTCTATGACTTCACACACCTCCATTCTATGATTTCACACACCTCCATTCTATGACTTCACACACCTCCATTCTGTGACTTCACACACCTCCATTCTGAGTTCAAACAACTCCGTTCTGTGACTTAACACACCTCCATTCTGAGACTTCACACACCTCCATTATGAGTTCACACACCTCCATTCTGTGACTTCACACACCTCCATTCTAACTTCACATAGCTCCATTCTATGTCTTCACACACCTCCATTCTGTGCCTTCGCACATCTCCATTCTATGACTTAACACACCTTCATTCTTACTTAACAAACATCCATTCTATGACTTCACACACCTCCATTCTACGACTTCACACAACTCCATTCTATGACTTCACACAGCTCCATTCTGTGACTTAACACACCTCAATTCTGTGACTTCACACACCTCCATTATGACTTCACACACATCCATTCTATGACTTCACACACCTCCATTCTGTGACTTCACACACCTCCATTCTGAGTTCACATACCTCCACAATGTGACTTCACACACCTCCAATCTGACTTCACACAGCTCCATTCTATGACTTCACATACCTCCATTCTGTGACTTCACAAAAATCCATTCTGTGACTTCACACACCTCCATTCTGAGTTCACACACCTCAATTTCGTGACTTCACAGACCTCAATTGTCACTTCACACACCACCATTCTTTGACTTCACACACCTCCATTGTGAGTTCACACACCTCCATTCTGTGACTTCACACACCTCCATTCTGTGACTTCACACACCTCCATTCTGTGACTTCACACACCTCCATTCTATGATTTCTCACACATCCATTCTATTAATTCACACACCTCCATTCTGTGACTTCACACACCTCCATTCTGAGTTCAAACAACTCCGTTCTGTGACTTAACACACCTCCATTCTGAGACTTCACACACCTCCATTCTCAGTCCACACACCTCCATTCTGTGACGTCACACACCTCCATTCTAACTTCACATAGCTCCATTCTATGACTTCACACACCTCCATTCTGTGACTTCACACACCTCCATTCTGTGACTTCACACACCTCCATTCTATGATTTCTCACACCTCCATTCTATTAATTCACACACCTCCATTCTGTGACTTCACACAACTCCATTCTATGACTTCCCACACCTCCATTCTGTGACTTCACACACCTCCATTCTGAGTTCACAAACCTCCATTCTGTGACTTAACGCACCTTCATTCTGTGACTTCACACACCTCCATTCTATGAGTTCACACACCTCCATTCTATGACTTCACACACCTCCAGTCTTTGAATTCACAACCCTCCATTCTGTGACTTCACACACCTCCATTCTATAACTTCACACACCTCCATTGTGACTTCCCACACCTCCAATCTGAGTTCACACACCTCGGTTCTGACTTCACACACTTTCATTCTGTGACTTCACACACCTCCATTCTGTGACTTCACACACCTCAATTCTGTGACTTCACACACCTCCATTATGACTTCACACACATCCATTCTATGACTTCACACACCTCCATTCTATGCCTGCACACACCTCAATTCTGTGACTTCACACACCTCCATTCTGAGTTCACACACCTCCATTCTGTGACTTCACACACCTCCAATCTGACTTCACACAGCTCCATTCTATGACTTCACACACCTCCATTCTGTGACTTCACACAACTCCATTCTGAGTTCAAACACCTCCGTTCTGTGACTTACCACACCTCCATTCGATGAATTCACACACCTCCATTCTATGACTTCACACACCTCCATTCTATGACTTCACACACCTCCATTCTGTGACTTCACACACCTCCATTATGACTTCACACACATCCATTCTATGACTTCACACACCTCCATTCTTTGACTTCACACACTTCCCTTCTGTGACTTCACACACCTCATTATGACTTCACACACATCGATTCTATGACTTCACACATCTCCATTCTATGACTTCACACACCTCCATTCTGTGACTTCGCACACCTCCATTCTGACTTCACACAGCTTCTTTCTATGACTTCACACACCTCCATTCTATGATTTCACACACCTCCATTATGACTTCACACACATCCATTCTATGACTTCACACAACTCCATTCTATGACTTCAGACACCTCCATTCTGTGACTTCACACACCTCCATTCTGACTTCACACAGCTCCATTCTATGACTTCACACACCTCCATTCTATGATTTCACACACCTCCATTCTATGACTTCACACACCTCCATTCTGTGACTTCACACACCTCCATTCTGAGTTCAAACAACTCCGTTCTGTGAGTTAACACACCTCCATTCTGAGACTTCACACACCTCCATTATGAGTTCACACACCTCCATTCTGTGACTTCACACACCTCCATTCTAACTTCACATAGCTCCATTCTATGTCTTCACACACCTCCATTCTGTGCCTTCGCACATCTCCATTCTATGACTTAACACACCTTCATTCTTACTTAACAAACATCCATTCTATGACTTCACACACCTCCATTCTACGACTTCACACAACTCCATTCTATGACTTCACACAGCTCCATTCTGTGACTTCACACACCTCAATTCTGTGACTTCACACACCTCCATTATGACTTCACACACATCCATTCTATGACTTCACACACCTCCATTCTGTGACTTCACACACCTCCATTCTGAGTTCACATACCTCCACAATGTGACTTCACACACCTCCAATCTGACTTCACACAGCTCCATTCTATGACTTCACATACCTCCATTCTGTGACTTCACAAAAATCCATTCTGTGACTTCACACACCTCCATTCTGAGTTCACACACCTCAATTTCGTGACTTCACAGACCTCAATTGTCACTTCACACACCACCATTCTTTGACTTCACACACCTCCATTGTGAGTTCACACACCTCCATTCTGTGACTTCACACACCTCCATTCTGTGACTTCACACACCTCCATTCTGTGACTTCACACACCTCCATTCTATGATTTCTCACACATCCATTCTATTAATTCACACACCTCCATTCTGTGACTTCACACACCTCCATTCTGAGTTCAAACAACTCCGTTCTGTGACTTAACACACCTCCATTCTGAGACTTCACACACCTCCATTCTCAGTCCACACACCTCCATTCTGTGACGTCACACACCTCCATTCTAACTTCACATAGGTCCATTCTATGACTTCACACACCTCCATTCTGTGCCTTCGCACACCTCCATTCCATGACTTAACACACCTTCATTCTTACTTAACAAACATCCATTCTATGACTTCACACACCTCCATTCTACGACTTCACACAACTCCATTCTATGACTTCACACAGCTCCATTCTGTGACTTCACACACCTCAATTCTGTGACTTCACACACCTCCATTATGACTTCACACACATCCATTCTATGACTTCACACACCTCCATTCTGTGACTTCACACACCTCCATTCTGAGTTCACATACCTCCACAATGTGACTTCACACACCTCCAATCTGACTTCACACAGCTCCATTCTATGACTTCACACACCTCCATTCTATGACTTCACCCAGCTGCATTCTGTAACTTCACACACCTCCATTCTGAGTTCAAAAATCTCCATTCTGTGACTTAACACACCTCCATTCTGTGACTTCACACACCTCAAATCTGACTTCACACAACTCCATTCTATGACTTCACACACCTCCATTCTGTGACTTCACACACCTCCATTCTGAGTTCACATACCTCCACAATGTGACTTCACACACCTCCAATCTGACTTCACACACCTCCATTCTATGACTTCACACACCTCCATTCTATGACTTCACCCAGCTGCATTCTGTAACTTCACACACCTCCATTCTGAGTTCAAAAACCTCCATTCTGTGACTTAACACACCTCCATTCTGTGACTTCACACACCTCAAATCTGACTTCACACCACTCCATTCTATGACTTCACACACCTCCATTCTGTGACATCACACACCTCCATTCTGTGACTTCACACACATCCATTCTATGACTTCACACACCTCCATTCTATGACTTCACAATCCTCCATTCTGTGACTTCGCACACCTCCATTCTGACTTCACACAGCTCCTTCCCTGACTTCCCACACCTCCATTCTATGATTTCACACACCTCCATTCTATGACTTCACACACATCCATTCTGTGCCTTCGCACACCTCCATTCTATGACTTAACACACCTTCATTCTTACTTAACAAACATCCATTCTATGACTTCACACACCTCCATTCTACGACTTCACACAACTCCATTCTATGACTTCACACAGCTCCATTCTGTGACTTCACACACCTCAATTCTGTGACTTCACACACCTCCATTATGACTTCACACACATCCATTCTATGACTTCACACACCTCCATTCTGTGACTTCACACACCTCCATTCTGAGTTCACATACCTCCACAATGTGACTTCACACACCTCCAATCTGACTTCACACAGCTCCATTCTATGACTTCACATACCTCCATTCTGTGACTTCACAAAAATCCATTCTGTGACTTCACACACCTCCATTCTGAGTTCACACACCTCAATTCCGTGACGTCACACACCTCAATTCTCACTTCACACACCACCATTCTTTGACTTCACACACCTCCATTGTGAGTTCACACACCTCCATTCTGTGACTTCACACACCTCCATTCTGTGACTTCACACACCTCCATTCTGTGACTTCACACACCTCCATTCTATGATTTCTCACACATCCATTCTATTAATTCACACACCTCCATTCTGTGACTTCACACACCTCCATTCTGAGTTCAAACAACTCCGTTCTGTGACTTAACACACCTCCATTCTGAGACTTCACACACCTCCATTCTGAGTTCACACACCTCCATTCTGTGACTTCACACACCTCCATTCTAACTTCACATAGCTCCATTCTATGACTTCACACACCTCCCTTCTGTGACTTCACACACCTCATTATGACTTCACACACATCCATTCTATGACTTCACACATCTCCATTCTATGACTTCACACACCTCCATTCTGTGACTTCGCACACCTCCATTCTGACTTCACACAGCTTCATTCTATGACTTCACACACCTCCATTCTATGATTTCACACACCTCCATTATCACTTCACACACATCCATTCTGTGACTTCACACACCTCCAATTTATGACTTCAGACACCTCCATTCTGTGACTTCGCACACCTCCATTCTGACTTCACACAGCTCCATTCTGTGACTTCACACACCTCCATTCTATGATTTCACACACCTCCATTCTATGACTTCACACACCTCCATTCTGTGACTTCACACACCTCCATTCTGAGTTCAAACAACTCCGTTCTGTGACTTAACACACCTCCATTCTGAGACTTCACACACCTCCATTCTGAGTTCACACACCTCCATTCTGTGACTTCACACACCTCCATTCTAACTTCACATAGCTCCATTCTATGTCTTCACACACCTCCATACTGTGCCTTCGCACACCTCCATTCTTTGACTTAACACACCTTCATTCTTACTTAACAAACATCCATTCTATGACTTCACACACCTCCATTCTACGACTTCACACAACTCCATTCTATGACTTCACACAGCTCCATTCTGTGACTTCACACGCCTCAATTCTGTGACTTCACACACCTCCATTATGACTTCACACAACTCCATTCTATGACTTCACACACCTCCATTCTGTGACATCACACACCTCCATTCTGAGTTCACATACCTCCACAATGTGACTTCACACACCTCCAATCTGACTTCACACAGCTCCATTCTATGACTTCACATACCTCCATTCTGTGACTTCCCAAAAATACATTCTGTGACTTCACACACCTCCATTCTGAGTTCACACACCTCAATTCCGTGACTTCACACACCTCAATTCTCACTTCACACACCACCATTCTTTGACTTCACACACCTCCATTGTGATTTCCCACACCTCCATTCTGTGACTTCACACACCTCCATTCTGTGACTTCACACACCTCCATTCTGAGTTCACACACCTCAATTCCGTGACTTCACACACCTCAATTCTCACTTCACACACCACAATTCTTTGACTTCACACACCTCCATTGTGAGTTCACACACCTCCATTCTGTGACTTCACACACCTCCCTTCTGTGACTTCACACACTTCATTATGACTTCACACACATCCATTCTATGACTTCACACATCTCCATTCTATGACTTCACACACCTCCATTCTGTGACTTCGCACACCTCCATTCTGACTTCACACAGCTTCATTCTATGACTTCACACACCTCCATTCTATGATTTCACACACCTCCATTGTGACTTCACACACATCCATTCTATGACTTCACACACCTCCATTCTATGACTTCAGACACCTCCATTCTGTGACTTCAAACACCTCCATTCTATGATTTCTCACACATCCATTCTATTAATTCACACACCTCCATTCTGTGACTTCATACAACTCCATTCTATGACTTCCCACACCTCCATTGTGTGTATTCACACACCTCCATTCTGAGTTCACAAACCTCCATTCTGTGACTTAACGCACCTTCATTCTGTGACTTCACATACCTCCATTGTATGAGTTCACACACCTCCATTCTATGACTTCACACACCTCCAGTCTTTGAATTCACACCCCTCCATTCTGTCACTTCACACACCTCCATTCTATAACTTCACACACCTCCATTGTGACTTCCCACACCTCCAATCTGAGTTCACACACCTCGGTTCTGACTTCACACACTTTCATTCTATGACTTCACACACCTCCATTCTGTGACTTCACACACCTCAATTCTGTGACTTCACACGCCTTCATTATGACTTCACACATCTCCATTCTATGACTTCACTGACCTCCATTGTATGACTTCACACGCCTAGATTCTTTGACTTCACACACCTCCATTCTGAGTTCACACACCTCCATTCTGTGACTTAACACACCTCCATTCTGTGACTTCACACACCTCCATTCTGAGTTCACACACCTCCATTCTGTGACTTCACACACCTCCATTCTGACATCATACAGCTCCATTCTATGACTTCACACACCTCCATTCTGTGCCTTCACACACCTCCATTCTATGACTTAACACACCTTCATTCTTACTTAACAAACATCCATTCAATGATTTCACACACCTCCATTCTATGAATTCACACACCTCCATTCTATGACTTCACACACCTCCATTCTGTGACTTCACACACCTCAATTCTGTGACTTCACACACCTCCATTATGACTTCACACACATCCATTCTATAACTTCACACACCTCCATTCTATGACTTCACACACCTCAATTCTGTGACTTCACACACCTCCATTCTGAGTTCACACACCTCCATTCTGTGACTTCACACACCTCCAATCTGCCTTCACACAGCTCCATTCTATGACTTCACACACCTGCATTCTGTGACTTCACACACCTCCATTCTGAGTTCAAACACCTCCGTTCTGTGACTTAACACACCTCCATTCTGAGACTTCACACACCTCAAATCTGACTTCACACAGCTCCATTCTATGACTTCACACACCTCCATTCTGTGACATCACACACCTCCATTCTGTGACTTCACACACATCCATTCTATGACTTCACACACCTCCATTCTATGACTTCACAATCCTCCAATCTGTGACTTCGCACACCTCCATTCTGACTTCACACAGCTCCTTCTCTGACTTCCCACACCTCCATTCTATGATTTCACACACCTCCATTCTATGACTTCACACACCTCCATTCTGTGCCTTCGCACACCTCCATTCTATGACTTAACACACCTTCATTCTTACTTAACAAACATCCATTCTATGACTTCACACACCTCCATTTTATGACTTCACACACCTCCATTCTATGACTTCACACACCTCCATTCTGTGACTTCACACACCTCCATTCTAAGTTCACACACCTCCATTCTGTGACTTCACACACCTCCAATCTGACTTCACAAAGCTCCATTCTATGACTTTACACACCTCCATTCTGTGACTTCACAAACCTCCATTCTGTGACTTCACTCACCTCCATTCTGAATTCACACACCTCAATTCCGTGACTTCACACATCTCAATTCTCACTTCACACACCTCCATTCTTTGACTTCACACACCTCCATTGTGAGTTCACACACCTCCATTCTGTGACTTCACACACCTCCATTCTGTGACTTCACACACCTTCATTCTGTGACTTCACACACCTCCATTCTATGATTTCTCACACCTCCATTCTATTAATTCACACACCTCCATTCTGTGACTTCACACAACTCCATTCTATGACTTCCCACACCTCCATTCTGTGACTTCACACACCTCCATTCTGAGTTCACAAACCTCCATTCTGTGACTTAACGCACCTTCATTCTGTGACTTCACACACCTCAATTCTATGAGTTCACACACCTCCATTCTATGACTTCACACACCTCCAGTCTTTGAATTCACACCCTTCCTTTCTGTGACTTCACACACCTCCATTCTATAACTTCACACACCTCCATTGTGACTTCCCACACCTCCAATCTGAGTTCACACACCTCGGTTCTGACTTCACACACTTTCATTCTGTGACTTCACACACCTCCATTCTGTGACTTCACACACCTCAATTCTGTGACTTCACACACGTCCATTATGACTTCACACACATCCATTCTATGACTTCACACACCTCCATTCTATGACTTCACACACCTCAATTCTGTGACTTCACACACCTCCATTCTGAGTTCACACACCTCCATTCTGTGACTTCACACACCTCCAATCTGACTTCACACAGCTCCATTCTATGACTTCACACACGTCCATTCTGTGACTTCACACAACTCCATTCTGAGTTCAAACACCTCCGTTCTGTGACTTACCACACCTCCATTCGATGAATTCACACACCTCCATTCTATGACTTCACACACCTCCATTCTATGACTTCACACACCTCCATTCTGTGACTTCACACACCTTCATTATGACTTCACACACATCCATTCTATGACTTCACACACCTCCATTCTGTGACTTCACACACCTCAATTCTGTGACTTCACACACCTCATTATGACTTCACACACATCCATTCTATGACTTCACACACCTCCATTCTGTGACTTCACACACCTTCATTATGACTTCACACACATCCATTCTATGACTTCACACAGCTCCATTCTGTGACTTCACACACCTCAATTCTGTGACATCACACACCTCATTATGACTTCACACACATCCATTCTATGACTTCACACACCTCCATTCTATGACTTCACACACCTCCATTCTGTGACTTCACACACCTCCATTCTGACTTCACACAGCTCCATTCTATGACTTCACACACCTCCATTCTATGATTTCACACACCTCCATTATGACTTCACACACATCCATTCTATGACTTCACACACCTCCATTCTATGACTTCACACACCTCCATTCTGTGACTTCGCACACCTCCATTATGACTTCACACACCTCCATTCTATGACTTCACACACCTCCATTCTGTGACTTCGCACACCTCCATTCTGACTTCACACAGCTCCATTCTATGACTTCACACACCTCCATTCTATGATTTCACACACCTCCATTATGACTTCACACACATCCATTCTATGACTTCACACACCTCCATTCTATGACTTCACACACCTCCATTCTGTGACTTCGCACACCTCCATTATGACTTCACACACCTCCATTCTATGACTTCACACACCTCCATTCTATGATTTCACCCACCTCCATTCTATGACTTCACACACCTCCATTCTGTGACTTCACACACCTCCATTCTGAGTTCAAACACCTCCGTTCTGTGACTTAACACACCTCCATTCTGAGACTTCACACACCTCCATTCAGAGTTCACACACCTCCATTCTGTGACTTCACACACCTCCATTCTAACTTCACATAGCTCCATTCTTTGACTTAACACACCTCCATTCTGTGCCTTCGCACACCTCCATTCTATGACTTAACACATCTTCATTCTTACGTAACAAACATCCATTCTATGACTTCACACACCTCCATTCTACGACTTCACACAACTCCATTCTATGACTTCACACACCTCAATTCTGTGACTTCACACACCTCCATTATGACTTCACACACATCCATTCTATGACTTCACACACCTCCATTCTATGACTTCACACACCTCAATTCTGTGACTTCACACACCTCCATTCTGAGTTCACACACCTCCATTCTGTGACTTCACACACCTCAAATCTGACTTCACACAGCTCCATTCTATGACTTCACACACCTCCATTGTGTGACATCACACACCTCCATTCTGTGACTTCACACACATCCATTCTATGACTTCACACACCTCCATTCTATGACTTCACAATCCTCCATTCTGTGACTTCGCACACCTCAAATCTGACTTCACACAGCTCCATTCTATGACTTCACACACCTCCATTCTGTGACTTCACAAACCTCCATTCTGTGACTTCACACACCTCCATTCTGAGTTCACACACCTCAATTCCGTGACTTCACACACCTCAATTCTCACTTCCCACACCTCCATTCTTTGACTTCACACACCTCCATTGTGAGTTCACACACCTCAATTCTGTGACTTCACACACCTCCATTCTATGATTTCTCACACCTCCATTCTATTAATTCACACACCTCCATTCTGTGACTTCACACAACTCCATTCTATGACTTCCCACACCTCCATTCTGTGACTTCACACAACTCCATTCTGAGTTCACAAACCTCCATTCTGTGACTTAACGCACCTTCATTCTGTGACTTCACACACCTCCATTCTATGAGTTCACACACCTCCATTCTATGACTTCACACACCTCCAGTCTTTGAATTCACAACCCTCCATTCTGTGACTTCATACACCTCCATTCTATAACTTCACACACCTCCATTGTGACTTCCCACACCTCCAATCTGAGGTCACACACCTCGGTTCTGACTTCACACACTTTCATTCTGTGACTTCACACACCTCCATTCTGTGACTTCACACACCTCAATTCTGTGACTTCACACACCTCCATTATGACTTCACACACATCCATTCTATGACTTCACACACCTCCATTCTATGACTTCACACACCTCAATTCTGTGACTTCACACACCTCCATTCTGAGTTCACACACCTCCATTCTATGACTTCACACACCTCCATTCTGTGACTTCACAAAACTCCATTCTGAGTTCAAACACCTCCTTTCTGTGAATTACCACACCTCCATTCTATGACTTCACACACCTCCATTCTGTGACTTCGCACACCTCCATTCTGACTTCACACAGCTCCATTCTATGACTTCACACACCTCCATTCTATGATTTCACACACCTCCATTATGACTTCACACACATCCATTCTATGACTTCACACACCTCCATTCTATGACTTCAGACACCTCCATTCTGTGACTTCGCACACCTCCATTCTGACTTCACACAGCTCCATTCTATGACTTCACACAGCTCCATTCTATGACTTCACACACCTCCATTCTATGATTTCACACACCTCCATTCTGTGACTTCACACACCTCCATTCTGAGTTCAAACAACTCCGTTCTGTGACTTAACACACCTCCATTCTGAGACTTCACACACCTCCATTCTGAGTTCACACACCTCCATTCTGTGACTTCACACACCTCCATTCTAACTTCACACAGCTCCATTCTATGACTTCAAACACCTCCATTCTATGACTTCACACACCTCCATTCTGTGACTTCGCACACCTCCATTCTGACTTCACACAGCTCCATTCTATGACTTCACACACCTCCATTCTATGATTTCACACACCTCCATTATGACTTCACACACATCCATTCTATGACTTCACACACCTCCATTCTATGACTTCAGACACCTCCATTCTGTGACTTCGCACACCTCCATTCTGACTTCACACAGCTCCATTCTATGACTTCACACAGCTCCATTCTATGACTTCACACACCTCCATTCTATGATTTCACACACCTCCATTCTGTGACTTCACACACCTCCATTCTGAGTTCAAACAACTCCGTTCTGTGACTTAACACACCTCCATTCTGAGACTTCACACACCTCCATTCTGAGTTCACACACCTCCATTCTGTGACTTCACACACCTCCATTCTAACTTCACACAGCTCCATTCTATGACTTCACACACCTCCATTCTGTGCCTTCGCACACCTACATTCCATGACTTAACACACCTTCATTCTTACTTAACAAACATCCATTCTATGACTTCACACACCTCCATTCTACGACTTCACACAACTCCATTCTATGACTTCACACAGCTCCATTCTGTGACTTCACACACCTCAATTCTGTGACTTCACACACCTCCATTATGACTTCACACACATCCATTCTATGACTTCACACACCTCCATTCTGTGACTTCACACACCTCCATTCTGAGTTCACATACCTCCACAATGTGACTTCACACACCTCAGATCTGACTTCACACTGCTCCATTCTATGACTTCACATACCTCCATTCTGTGACTTCACAAGCCTCCATTCTGTGACTTCACACACCTCCATTCTGAGTTCACACACCTCAATTCCGTGACTTCACACACATCAATTCTCACTTCACACACCACCATTCTTTGACTTCACACACCTCCATTGTGAGTTCACACACCTCCATTCTGTGACTTCACACACCTCCATTCTGTGACTTCACACACCTCCATTCTGTGACTTCACACACCTCCATTCTATGATTTCTCACACATCCATTCTATTAATTCACACACCTCCATTCTGTGACTTCACACAACTCCATTCTATGACTTCCCACACCTCCATTCTGTGAATTCACACACCTCCATTCTGAGTTCACAAACCTCCATTCTGTGACTTAACGCACCTTCATTCTGTGACTTCACACACCTCCATTCTATGAGTTCACACACCTCCATTCTATGACTTCACACACCTCCAGTCTTTGAATTCACACCCCTCCATTCTGTCACTTCACACACCTCCATTCTATAACTTCACACACCTCCATTGTGACTTCCCACACCTCCAATCTGAGTTCACACACCTCGGTTCTGACTTCACACACTGTCATTCTATGACTTCACACACCTCCATTCTGTGACTTCACACACCTCAATTCTGTGACTTCACACACCTCAATTCTGTGACTTCACACACCTCCATTATGACCTCACACACATCCATTCTATGACTTCACACACCTCCATTCTATGACTTCACACACCTCCATTCTATGACTTCACACACCTCCATTCTGTGACTTCACACACCTCAATTCTGTGACTTCACACACCTCCATTATGACCTCACACACATCCATTCTATGACTTCACACACCTCCATTCTATGACTTCACACACCTCAATTCTGTGACTTCACACACCTCCATTCTGAGTTCACACACCTCCATTCTGTGACTTCACACACCTCCAATCTGAATTCACACAGCTCCATTCTATGACTTCACACACCTCCATTCTGTGACTTCACACACCTCCATTCTGAGTTCAAACACCTCCGTTCTGTGACTTAACACACCTCCATTCTGTGAATTCACACACCTCAAATCTGACTTCACACAGCTCCATTCTATGACTTCACACACCTCCATTCTGTGACATCACACACCTCCATTCTGTGACTTCACACACGTCCATTCTATGACTTCACACACCTCCATTGCATGACTTCACAATCCTCCATTCTGTGAATTCGCACACCTCCATTCTGACTTAACACAGCTCCTTCTCTGACTTCACACACCTCCATTCTATGATTTCACACACCTCCATTCTATGACTTCACACACCTCCATTCTGTGCCTTCGCACACCTCCATTCTATGACTTAACACACGTTCATTTTTACTTAATAAACATCCATTCTATGACTTCACACACCTCCATTCTGTGACTTCACACACCTCCATTCTGTGACTTCACACACCTCAATTCTGTGACTTCACACACCTCCATTATGACTTCACACATATCTGGTCTATGACTTCACACACCTCCATTCTGTGACTTCACACACCTCCATTCTGAGTTCACACACCTCCATTCTGTGACTTCACACACCTCTAATCTGACTTCACACAGCTCCATTCTATGACTTACCACACCTCCATTCTATGATTTCACACACCTCCATTCTATGACTTCACACACGTCCATTCTGTGACTTCACACACCTCCATTCTGAGTTCAAACACCTCCGTTCTGTGACTTAACACACCTCCATTCTGTGACTTCACACACCTCCATTCTGAGTTCCCACACCTCCATTCGGTGACTTCACACACCTCCATTTTAACTTCACATAGCTCCATTCTATGACTTCCCACACCTCCATTCCATGCCTTAGCACACCTCCATTCTATGACTTAACACACCTTCATTCTTACTTAACAAACATCCATTCTATGACTTCACACACCTCCATTCTACAACTTCACACAACTCCATTCTATGACTTCAAACACCTCCATTCTGTGACTTCACACACCTTAATTCTGTGACTTCACACAACTCCATTATGACTTCACACACATCCATTCTATGACTTCACACACCTCCATTCTGTGACTTCACACACCTCCATTCTGAGTTCACACACCTCCACTCGGTGACTTCACACAACCTCCAATCTGACTTCACACAGCTTCATTCTATGACTTCACACACCTCCATTCTGTGACTTCACAAACATCCATTCTGTGACTTCACACACCTCCATTCTGAGTTCACACACCTCAATTCCGTGACTTCACACACCTCAATTCTCACTTCAAACACCTCCATTCTTTGACTTCACACACATCCATTGTGAGTTCACACACCTCCATTCGTGACTTCACACACCTCCATTCTGTGACTTCACACACCTCCATTCTGTGACTTCACACACCTCCATTCTATGATTTCTCACACCTCCATTCTATTAATTCACACACCTCCATTCTGCTACTTCACACAACTCCATTCTATGACTTCCCACATCTCCATTCTGTGACTTCACACAGCTCCAATCTGACTTCAAACATCTCCATTTTATGAGTTTACACAAATCTATTTTGAATTCACACACATCCATTCTATGACTTCACACACCTCCATTCTACTTCAGAAACATCCATTCTATGACTTCACACACCTCCATTGTATGACTTCACAAACCTCCATTCTGTGACTTCACACACCTCCATTCTGAGTTCACACAACTCAATTCCGTGACTTCACACACCTCAATTTTCACTTCACACACCTCCATTCTATGACTTCACACAATTCCATTCTATGACTTCACACACCTCCATTCTTTGACTTCACCCACCTCCATTGTGAGTTCACACACCTACATTCTGTGACTTCACACACCTCCATTCTATGACTTCACACACCTCCATTCTGTGACTTCACACACCTACATTCTATGATTTCTCACACCTCCATTCTATTAATTCACACACCTCCATTCTGTGACTTCACACAACTCCATTCTATAACTTCCCACACCTCCATTCTGTGACTTCACACACCTCCAATCTGACTTCACACAGCTCCATTCTATGACTTCACACACCTCCATTCTGTGACTTCACACACCTACATTCTGACTTCACACACCTCAATTCCGTGACTTCACACACCTCAATTCTCACTTCACAAACCTCCATTCTTTGACTTCACACACCTCCATTGTGAGTTCACACACCTCCATTCTGTGACTTCACACACCTCCATTCTCTGTCTTCACACACCTCCATTCTGTGACATCACACACCTCCATTCTATGATTTCTCACACCTCCATTCTATTAATTCACACACCTCCATTCTGTGACTTCACACAACTCCATTCTATGACTTCCCACACCTCCATTCTATGACTTCACACACCTCCATTCTGAGTTCACAAACCTCCATTCTGTGACTTAACGCACCTTCATTCTGTGACTTCACACACCTCCATTCTATGAGTTCACACACCTCCATTCTATGACTTCACACACCTCCCGTCTTTGAATTCACACTCCTCCATTCTGTGACTTCACACACCTCCATTCTATAACTTCACACACCTCCATTGTGACTTCCCACACCTCCAATCTGAGTTCACACACCTCGGTTCTGACTTCACACACTTCATTCTATGACTTCACACACATCCATTCTATGACTTCACACACCTCCATTCTATGACTTCACACACCTCAATTCTGTGACTTCACACACCTCCATTCTGAGTTCACACACCTCCATTCTGTGACTTCACACACCTCCAATCTGACTTCACACAGCTCCATTCTATGACTTCACACACCTCCATTCGGTGACTTCACACACCTCCATTCTGAGTTCAAACACCTCCGTTCTGTGACTTACCACACCTCCATTCAATGAATTCACACACCTCCATTCTATGACTTCACACACCTCCATTCTATGACTTCACACACCTCCATTCTGTGACTTCACACACCTCCATTATGACTTCACACACATCCATTCTATGACTTCACACACCTCCATTCTATGACTTCACACACCTCCATTCTGTGACTTCACACACCTCCATTATGACTTCACACACATCCATTCTATGACTTCACACACCAACATTCTATGACTTCACACACCACCATTCTGTAACTTCACACACCTCCATTGTGACTTCCCACAACTCCAATCTGAGTTCAAACACCTCCGTTCTGTCTTCACACACCTCCATTCTATGACTTCACACACCTCCATTCTGTGACTTCACACACCTCCAGTCTGAGTTCAAACACCTCCGTTCTGTGACTTAACACACCTCCATTCTGTGACTTCACACACCTCCATTCTGAGTTCACACACCTCCATTCTGTGACTTCACACACCTCCATTCTAACTTCACACAGCTCCATTCTATGACTTCACACACCTCCATTCTGTGCCTTCGCACACCTCCATTCTATGACTTAACACACCTTCATTCTTACTTAACAAACATCCATTCTATTACTTCACACACCTCCATTCTACGACTTCACACAACTCCATTCTATGACTTCAAACACCTCCATTCTGTGACTTCACACACCTCAATTCTGTGACTTCACACAACTCCATTATGACTTCACACACATCCATTCTACGACTTCACACACCTCCATTCTGTGACTTCACACACCTCCATTCTGAGTTCACACACCTCCACTCTGTGACTTCACACACCTCCAATCTGACTTCACACAGCTCCATTCTATGACTTCACACACTTCCATTCTGTGACTTCACAAACCTCCATTCTGTGACTTCACACCTCCATTCTGAGTTCACACACCTCAATTCCATGACTTCACACACCTCAATTCTCACTTCAAACACCTTCATTCTTTGACTTCACACACGTCCATTGTGAGTTCACACACCTCCATTCTGTGACTTCACACACCTCCATTCTGTGACTTCACACACCTCCATTCTGCGACTTCACACACCTCCATTCTGTGATTTCTCACACCTCCATTCTATTAATTCACACACCTCCATTCTGCGACTTCACACAACTCCATTCTATGACTTCCCACACCTCCATTCTGTGACTTCACACACCTCCATTCTGAGTTCACAAACCACCATTCTGTGACTTAACGCACCTTCATTCTGTGAATTCACACACCTCCATTCTATGAGTTCACACACCGCCATTCTATGACTTCACAGACCTCCATTCTATGACATCATACGCCTAGATTCTGTGACTTCACACACCTTCAGTCTTTGAATTCTCACCCCTCCATTCTGTGACTTCACACACCTCCATTCTATAACTTCACACACCTCCATTGTGACTTCCCACACGTCCAATCTGAGGTCACACACCTCGGTTCTGACTTCACACACTTTCATTCTATGACTTCACACACCTCCATTCTGTGACTTCACACACCTCAATTCTGTGACTTCACACGCCTCCATTATGACTTCACACACCTCCATTCTATGACTTCACAGACCTCCATTCTATGACATCATACGCCTAGATTCTGTGACTTCACACACCTCCATTCTGTGACTTAACACACCTCCATTCTGTGACTTCACATACCTCCATTCTGAGTTCACACACCTCCATTCTGTGACTTCACACACCTCCATTCTGACTTCACACAGCTCCATTCTATGACTTCACACACCTCCATTCTGTGCCTTCACACAGCTCCATTCTATGACTTAACACACCTTCATTCTTACTTCACAAACATCCATTCAATGACTTGACACACCTCCATTCTATGACTTCACACACCTCCATTCTATGACTTCACACACCTCCATTCTGTGACTTCACACACCTCAATTCTGTGACTTCACACACCTGCATTATGACTTCACACACATCCATTCTATGACTTCACACACCTCCATTCTATGACTTCACACACCTCAATTCTGTGACTTCACACACCTCCATTCTGAGTTCACACACCTCCATTCTGTGACTTCACACACCTCCAATCTGACTTCACACAGCTCTATTCTATGACTTCACACACCTCCATTCTGTGACTTCACACACCTCCATTCTGAGTTCAAACACCTCCGTTCTGTGACTTAACACACCTCCATTCTTTGACTTCACACACCTCAAATCTGACTTCACACAGCTCCATTCTATGACTTCACAACACCTCCATTCTGTGACACCACACACCTCCATTCTGTGACTTCACACACATCCATTCTATGACTTCACACACCTCCATTCTATGACTTCACACACCTCCATTTTGTGACTTCGCACACCTCCATTCTGACTTCACACAGCTTCTTCTCTGACTTTCCACACCTCCATTCTATGATTTCACACACCTCCATTCTATGACCTCACACACCTCCATTCTGTGACTTCATACACCTCTATTCTGAGTTCAAACACCTCCGTTCTGTAACTTAACACACCTCCATTCTGTGACTTCACACACCTCCATTCTGAGTTCACATACCTCCATTCTGTGACTTCACACATCTCCATTCTAACTTCACATAGCTCTATTCTATGACTTCACACACCTCCATTCTGTGCCTTCGCACACCTCCATTCTATGACTTAACACACCTTGATTCTAACTTAACAAACATCCATTCTATGACTTCACACACCTCCATTCTATGACTTCACACACCTCCATTCTATGACTTCACACACCTCCATTCTGTGACTTCACACACCTAAATTCTGTGACTTCACACACCTCCATTATGACTTTACAAACATCCATTCTATGATTTCACACACCTCCATTCTGTGACTTCACACACCTCCATTCTGAGTTCACACACCTCCATTCTGTGACTTCACACACCTCCAATCTGATTTCACACAGCTCCATTCTGTGACTTCACACACCTCCATTCTGTGACTTCACAAACCTCCATTCTGTGACTTCACACACCTCCATTCTGAGTTCACACACCTCAATTCCGTGACTTCACACACCTCAATTCTCACTTCACACACCTCCATTCTATGACTTCATACAATTAAATTCTATGACTTCACACACCTCCATTCTTTGACTTCACACACCTCCATTGTGAGTTCACACACCTCCATTCTGTGACTTCACACACCTCCATTCTGTGACTTCACACACCTCCATTCTGTGACTTCACACACCTCCATTCTATTATTTCTCACACCTCCATTCTATTAATTCACACACCTCCATTCTGTGACTTCACACAACTCAATTCTATGACTTCCCACACCTGCATTCTGTGACTTCACACACCTCCATTCTGAGTTCACAAACCTCCATTCTGTGACTTAACGCACCTTCATTCTGTGAATTCACACACCTCCATTCTATGAGTTCACACATCTCCATTATATGACTTCACACACCTCCAGTCTTTGAATTCACACCCCCCCATTCTGTGACTTCACACACCTCCATTCTGTAACTTCACACACCTCCATTGTGACTTCCCACACCTCCAATCTGTGTTCAAACACCTCCGTTCTGACTTCACACACTTCCATTCTATGACTTCACAAACCTCCATTCTGTGACTTCAAACACCTCGATTCTGTGACTTCACACGCCTCCATTCTGACTTCACACATCTCCATTCTGTGACTTCACACACCTCCATTCTATGACTTCACACGCCTAGATTCTGTGACTTCACACACCTCCATTATGAGTTCACACACCTCCATTCTGCGACTTAACACACCTCCATTCTGTGACTTCACACACCTCTATTCTGAGTTCACACACCTCCATTCTGTGACTTCACAAACCTCCATTCTGACTTCACACAGCTCCATTCTATGACTTCACACACATCCATTCTATGACTTCACACATCTCCATTCTATGACTTCACACACCTCCATTCTGTGACTTCGCACACCTCCATTCTGACTTCACACAGCTTCATTCTATGACTTCACACACCTCCATTCTATGATTTCACACACCTCCATTATGACTTCACACACATCCATTCTATGACTTCACACACCTCCATTCTATGACTTCAGACACCTCCATTCTGTGACTTCGCACACCTCCATTCTGACTTCACACAGCTACATTCTATGACTTCACACACCTCCATTCTATGATTTCACACACCTCCATTCTATGACTTCACACACCTCCATTCTGTGACTTCACACACCTCCATTCTGAGTTCAAACAACTCCGTTCTGTGAGTTAACACACCTCCATTCTGAGACTTCACGCACCTCCATTCTGAGTTCACACACCTCCATTCTGTGACTTCACACACCTCCATTCTAACTTCACATAGCTCCATTCTATGTCTTCACACACCTCCATTCTGTGCCTTCGCACACCTCCATTCTATGACTTAACACACCTTCATTCTTACTTAACAAACATCCATTCTATGACTTCACACACCTCCATTCTACGACTTCAAACAACTCCATTCTATGACTTCACACAGCTCCATTCTGTGACTTCACACGCCTCAATTCTGTGACTTCACACACCTCCATTATGACTTCACACACATCCATTCTATGACTTCACACACCTCCATTCTGTGACTTCACACACCTCCATTCTGAGTTCACATACCTCCACAATGTGACTTCACACACCTCCAATCTGACTTCACACAGCTCCATTCTATGACTTCACATACCTCCATTCTGTGACTTCACAAAAATACATTCTGTGACTTCACACACCTCCATTCTGAGTTCACACACCTCAATTCCGTGACTTCACACACCTCAATTCTCACTTCACACAACACCATTCTTTGACTTCACACACCTCCATTGTGAGTTCACACACCTCCATTCTGTGACTTCAAACACCTCCATTCTGTGACTTCACACACCTCCATTCTGAGTTCACACACCTCAATTCCGTGACTTCACACACCTCAATTCTCACTTCACACACCACCATTCTTTGACTTCACACACCTCCATTGTGAGTTCACACACCTCCATTCTGTGACTTCACACACATCCCTTCTGTGACTTCACACACTTCATTATGACTTCACACACATCCATTCTATGACTTCACACATCTCCATTCTATGACTTCACACAACTCCATTCTGTGACTTCGCACACCTCCATTCTGACTTCACACAGCTTCATTCTATGACTTCACACACCTCCATTCTATGATTTCACACACCTCCATTATGACTTCACACACATCCATTCTATGACTTCACACACCTCCATTCTATGACTTCAGACACCTCCATTCTGTGACTTCAAACACCTCCATTCTATGATTTCTCACACATCCATTCTATTAATTCACACACCTCCATTCTGTGACTTCATACAACTCCATTCTATGACTTCCCACACCTCCATTCTGTGAATTCACACACCTCCATTCTGAGTTCACACACCTCCATTCTGTGACTTCACACACCTCCAATCTGACTTCACACAGCTCCATTCTATGACTTCACACACCTCCATTCTGTGCCTTCACACACCTCCATTCTGAGTTCAAACACCTCCGTTCTGTGACTTAACACACTTCCATTCTGTGACTTCACACACCTAGAATCTGACTTCACACAGCTCCATTCTATGACTTCACACACCTACATTCTATGACTTCACACACCTCCATTATGACTTCACACACGTCCATTCTATGACTTCACACACCTCCATTCTATGACATCACACACCTCCATTCTGTGACTTCGCACACCTCCATTCTGACTTCACACAGCTCCATTATCTGACTTCCCACACCTCCATTCTATGATTTCACACACCTCCATTCTATGACTTCACACACCTCCATTCTGTGACTTCACACACCTCCATTCTGAATTCAAACACCTCCGTTCTGTGACTTAACACACCTCCATTCTGTGACTTCACACACCTCCATTCTGAGTTCACACACCTCCATTCTGTGACTTCACACACCTCCATTCTAACTTCACATAGCTCTATTCTATGACTTCACACACCTCCATTCTGTGCCTTCGCACACCTCCATTCGATGACTTAACACACCTTCATTCTTACTTAAAAAACATCCATTCTATGACTTCACACACCTCCATTCTATGACTTCATACACCTCCATTCTATGACTTCACACACCTCCATTCTGTGACTTCACACACCTCAATTCTGTGACTTCACACACCTCCATTATGACTTCACACACATCCATTCTATGACTTCACACACCTCCATTCTGTGACTTCACACACCTCCATTCTGAGTTCACACACCTCCATTCTGAGACTTCACACAACTCCAATCTGACTTCACACAGCTCCATTCTATGAGTTCACCCACCTCCATTCTGTGACTTCACACACCTCCATTCTATGACTTCACACACCTCCATTGTGACTTCACACACCTCCATTCTATGTGTTTACACACCTCCATTCTGACTTCACACAACTCCACTCTATGACTTCACACACCTCCATTCTGACTTCACACACCTCCATTCTATGACTTCACACAACTCCATTCTGACTTTACATACCTCCATTCTGTGACTTCACACACCTCCATTCCATGACTTCACACACCTCCATTCGATGACTTCACACACCTCCATTCTGTGACTACACACACCTCCATTCTGTGACTTCACACACCTCCATTCTATGATTTCTCACACATCCATTCTATTAATTCACACACCTCCATTCTGTGACTTCACACACCTCCATTCTGAGTTCAAACAACTCCGTTCTGTGACTTAACACACCTCCATTCTGAGACTTCACACACCTCCATTCTGAGTTCACACACCTCCATTCTGTGACCTCACACACCTCCATTCTAACTTCACATAGCTCCATTCTATGACTTCACACACCTCCCTTCTGTGACTTCACACACCTCATTATGACTTCACACACATCCATTCTATGACTTCACACATCTCCATTCTATGACTTCACACACCTCCATTCTGTGACTTCGCACACCTCCATTCTGTCTTCACACAGCTTCATTCTATGACTTCACACACCTCCATTCTATGATTTCACACACCTCCATTATGACTTCACACACATCCATTCTATGACTTCACACACCTCCATTCTATGACTTCAGACACCTCCATTCTGTGACTTCGCACACCTCCATTCTGACTTCACACAGCTCCATTCTATGACTTCACACACCTCCATTCTATGATTTCACACACCTCCATTCTATGACTTCACACACCTCCATTCTGTGACTTCACACACCTCCATTCTGAGTTCAAACAACTCCGTTCTGTGACTTAACACACCTCCATTCTGAGACTTCACACACCTCCATTCTGAGTTCACACACCTCCATTCTGTGACTTCACACACCTCCATTCTAACTTCACATAGCTCCATTCTATGTCTTCACACACCTCCATTCTGTGCCTTCGCACACCTCCATTCTATGACTTAACACACCTTCATTCTATGACTTCACACAGCTTCATTCTGTGACTTCACACGCCTCAATTCTGTGACTTCACACACCTCCATTATGACTTCACACACATCCATTCTATGACTTCACACACCTCCATTCTGTGACTTCACACACCTCCATTCTGAGTTCACATACCTCCACAATGTGACTTCACACACCTCCAATCTGACTTCACACAACTCCATTCTATGACTTCACATACCTCCATTCTGTGACTTCACAAAAATACATTCTGTGACTTCACACACCTCCATTCTGAGTTCACACACCTCAATTCCGTGACTTCACACACCTCAATTCTCACTTCACACACCACCATTCTTTGACTTCACACACCTCCATTGTGAGTTCACACACCTCCATTCTGTGACTTCACACACCTCCATTCTGTGACTTCACACACCTCCATTCTGAGTTCACACACCTCAATTCCGTGACTTCACACACCTCAATTCTCACTTCACACACCACCATTCTTTGACTTCACACACCTCCATTGTGAGTTCACACACCTCCATTCTGTGACTTCACACACATCCCTTCTGTGACTTCACACACTTCATTATGACTTCACACACATCCATTCTATGACTTCACACATCTCCATTCTATGACTTCACACACCTCCATTCCGTGACTTCGCACACCTCCATTCTGACTTCACACAGCTTCATTCTATGACTTCACACACCTCCATTCTATGATTTCACACACCTCCATTATGACTTCACACACATCCATTCTATGACTTCACACACCTCCATTCTATGACTTCAGACACCTCCATTCTGTGACTTCGCACACCTCCATTCTGACTTCACACAGCTCCATTCTATGACTTCACACACCTCCATTCTATGATTTCACACACCTCCATTCTATGACTTCACACACCTCCATTCTGTGACTTCACACACCTCCATTCTGAGTTCAAACAACTCCGTTCTGTGACTTAACACACCTCCATTCTGAGACTTCACACACCTCCATTCTGAGTTCACACACCTCCATTCTGTGACTTCACACACCTCCATTCTAACTTCACATAGCTCCATTCTATGTCTTCACACACCTCCATTCTGTGCCTTCGCACACCTCCATTCTATGACTTAACACACCTTCATTCTACGACTTCACACAGCTTCATTCTGTGACTTCACACGCCTCAATTCTGTGACTTCACACACCTCCATTATGACTTCACACACATCCATTCTATGACTTCACACACCTCCATTCTGTGACTTCACACACCTCCATTCTGAGTTCACATACCTCCACAATGTGACTTCACACACCTCCAATCTGACTTCACACAACTCCATTCTATGACTTCACATACCTCCATTCTGTGACTTCACAAAAATACATTCTGTGACTTCACACACCTCCATTCTGAGTTCACACACCTCAATTCCGTGACTTCACACACCTCAATTCTCACTTCACACACCACCATTCTTTGACTTCACACACCTCCATTGTGAGTTCACACACCTCCATTCTGTGACTTCACACACCTCCATTCTGTGACTTCACACACCTCCATTCTGAGTTCACACACCTCAATTCCGTGACTTCACACACCTCAATTCTCACTTCACACACCACCATTCTTTGACTTCACACACCTCCATTGTGAGTTCACACACCTCCATTCTGTGACTTCACACACATCCCTTCTGTGACTTCACACACTTCATTATGACTTCACACACATCCATTCTATGACTTCACACATCTCCATTCTATGACTTCACACACCTCCATTCTGTGACTTCGCACACCTCCATTCTGACTTCACACAGCTTCATTCTATGACTTCACACACCTCCATTCTATGATTTCACACACCTCCATTATGACTTCACACACATCCATTCTATGACTTCACACACCTCCATTCTATGACTTCACACACCTCCATTCTATGATTTCTCACACATCCATTCTATTATTTCACACACCTCCATTCTGTGACTTCATACAACTCCATTCTATGACTTCCCACACCTCCATTCTGTGAATTCACACACCTCCATTCTGAGTTCACAAACCTCCATTCTGTGACTTAACGCACCTTCATTCTGTGACTTCACATACCTCCATTCTATGAGTTCACACACCTCCATTCTATGACTTCACACACCTCCAGTCTTTGAATTCACACCCCTCCATTCTGTCACTTCACACACCTCCATTCTATAACTTCACACACCTCCATTGTGACTTCCCACACCTCCAATCTGAGTTCACACACCTCGGTTCTGACTTCACACACTTTCATTCTATGACTTCACACACCTCCATTCTGTGACTTCACACACCTCAATTCTGTGACTTCACACGCCTTCATTATGACTTCACACATCTCCATTCTATGACTTCACTGACCTCCATTGTATGACTTCACACGCCTAGATTCTTTGACTTCACACACCTCCATTCTGAGTTCACACACCTCCATTCTGTGACTTAACACACCTCCATTCTGTGACTTCACACACCTCCATTCTGAGTTCACACACCTCCATTCTGTGACTTCACACACCTCCATTCTGACATCACACAGCTCCATTCTATGACTTCACACACCTCCATTCTGTGCCTTCACACACCTCCATTCTATGACTTAACACACCTTCATTCTTACTTAACAAACATCCATTCAATGATTTCACACACCTCCATTCTATGAATTCACACACCTCCATTCTGAGTTCAAACACCTCCATTCTGTGACTTCACACACCTCCAATCTGCCTTCACACAGCTCCATTCTATGACTTCACACACCTCCATTCTGTGACTTCACACACCTCCATTCTGAGTTCCCACACCTCCATTCTGTGACGTCACACATCTCCATTCTAACTTCACATAGCTCCATTCTATGACTTCACACACCTCCATTCTGTGCCTTCGCACACCTCCATTCTATGACTTAACACACCTTCATTCTTACTTAACAAACATCCATTCTATGACTTCACACACCTCCATTCTACGACTTCACACAACTCCATTCTATGACTTCAAACACCTCCATTCTTTGACTTCACACACCTCAATTCTGTGACTTCACACAACTCCATTATGACTTCACACACATCCATTCTATGACTTCACACACCTCCATTCTGTGACTTCACACACCTCCATTCTGAGTTCACACACCTCCACTCTGTGACTTCACACACCTCCAATCTGACTTCACACAGCTCCATTCTAT
The DNA here is from genome assembly GCA_024803745.1 of Megascapheus bottae. Classification (NCBI taxonomy): domain Eukaryota; kingdom Metazoa; phylum Chordata; class Mammalia; order Rodentia; family Geomyidae; genus Megascapheus; species Megascapheus bottae. The sequence continues at coordinate 16,101 of JANJXV010000163.1, read as the reverse complement.
GACTTCACACACCTCCATTCTGTGACTTCACAAACCTCCATTCTGTGACTTCACACCTCCATTCTGAGTTCACACACCTCAATTCCATGACTTCACACACCTCAATTCTCACTTCAAACACCTCCATTCTTTGACTTCACACACGTCCATTGTGAGTTCACACACCTCCATTCTGTGACTTCACACACCTCCCTTCTGTGACTTCACACACCTCCATTCTGTGACTTCACACACCTCCATTCTATGATTTCTCACACCTCCATTCTATTAATTCACACAGCTCCATTCTGCGACTTCACACAACTCCATTCTATGACTTCCCACACCTCCATTCTGTGACTTCACACACCTCCATTCTGAGTTCACAAACCTCCATTCTGTGACTTAACGCACCTTCATTCTGTGAATTCACACACCTCCATTCTATGAGTTCACACACCGCCATTCTATGACCTCACACACCTTCAGTCTTTGAATTCTCACCCCTCCATTCTGTGACTTCACACACCTCCATTCTATAACTTCACACACCTCCATTGTGACTTCCCACACCTCCAATCTGAGGTCACACACCTCGGTTCTGACTTCACACACTTTCATTCTATGACTTTACACACCTCCATTCTGTGGCTTCACACACCTCAATTCTGTGACTTCACACGCCTCCATTATGACTTCACACACCTCCATTCTATGACTTCACAGACCTCCATTCTATGACATCATACGCCTAGATTCTGTGACTTCACACACCTCCATTCTGAGTTCACACACCTCCATTCTATGACTTAACACACCTCCATTCTGTGACTTCACATACCTCCATTCTGCGTTCACACACCTCCATTCTGTGACTTCACACACCTCCATTCTGTGCCTTCACACACCTCCATTCTATGACTTAACACACCTTAATTCTTACTTAACAAACATCCTTTCAATGACTTCACACACCTCCATTCTATGACTTCACACACCTCCATTCTGTGACTTCACACACCTCCATTCTGAGTTCAAACACCTCCGTTCTGTGACATAACACACCTCCATTCTGTGACTTCACACACCTCCATTCTGAGTTCCCACACCTCCATTCTGTGACTTCACACATCTCCATTCTAACTTCACATAGCTCCATTCTATGACTTCACACACCTCCATTCTATGCCTTCGCACACCTCCATTCTATGACTTAACACACCTTCATTCTTACTTAACAAACATCCACTCTATGACTTCACACACCTCCATTCTACGACTTCACACAACTCCATTCCATGACTTCAAACACCTCCATTCTGTGACTTCACACACCTCAATTCTGTGACTTCACACAACTCCATTATGACTTCACACACATCCATTCTATGACTTCACACACCTCCATTCTGTGACTTCACACACCTCCATTCTGAGTACACACACCTCCACTCTGTGACTTCACACACCTCCAATCTGACTTCACACAGCTCCATTCTATGACTTCACACACCTCCATTCTGTGACTTCACAAACCTCCATTCTGTGACTTCACACCTCCATTCTGAGTTCACACACCTCAATTCCATGACTTCACACACCTCAATTCTCACTTCAAACACCTCCATTCTTTGACTTCACACACGTCCATTGTGAGTTCACACACCTCCATTCTGTGACTTCACACACCTCCATTCTGTGACTTCACACACCTCCATTCTGTGACTTCACACACCTCCATTCTATGATTTCTCACACATCCATTCTATTAATTCACACACCTCCATTCTGTGACTTCACACAACTCCATTCTATGACTTCCCACACCTCCATTCTGTGAATTCACACACCTCCATTCTGAGTTCACAAACCTCCATTCTGTGACTTAACGCACCTTCATTCTGTGACTTCACACACCTCCATTCTATGAGTTCACACACCGCCATTCTATGACCTCACACACCTTCAGTCTTTGAATTCTCACCCCTCCATTCTGTGACTTCACACACCTCCATTCTATAACTTCACACACCTCCATTGTGACTTCCCACACCTCCAATCTGAGGTCACACACCTCGGTTCTGACTTCACACACTTTCATTCTATGACTTTACACACCTCCATTCTGTGGCTTCACACACCTCAATTCTGTGACTTCACACGCCTCCATTATGACTTCACACACCTCCATTCTATGACTTCACAGACCTCCATTCTATGACATCATACGCCTAGATTCTGTGACTTCACACACCTCCATTCTGAGTTCACACACCTCCATTCTATGACTTAACACACCTCCATTCTGTGACTTCACATACCTCCATTCTGCGTTCACACACCTCCATTCTGTGACTTCACACACCTCCATTCTGTGCCTTCACACACCTCCATTCTATGACTTAACACACCTTAATTCTTACTTAACAAACATCCTTTCAATGACTTCACACACCTCCATTCTATGACTTCACACACCTCCATTCTGTGACTTCACACACCTCCATTCTGAGTTCAAACACCTCCGTTCTGTGACATAACACACCTCCATTCTGTGACTTCACACACCTCCATTCTGAGTTCCCACACCTCCATTCTGTGACTTCACACATCTCCATTCTAACTTCACATAGCTCCATTCTATGACTTCACACACCTCCATTCTATGCCTTCGCACACCTCCATTCTATGACTTAACACACCTTCATTCTTACTTAACAAACATCCACTCTATGACTTCACACACCTCCATTCTACGACTTCACACAACTCCATTCCATGACTTCAAACACCTCCATTCTGTGACTTCACACACCTCAATTCTGTGACTTCACACAACTCCATTATGACTTCACACACATCCATTCTATGACTTCACACACCTCCATTCTGTGACTTCACACACCTCCATTCTGAGTACACACACCTCCACTCTGTGACTTCACACACCTCCAATCTGACTTCACACAGCTCCATTCTATGACTTCACACACCTCCATTCTGTGACTTCACAAACCTCCATTCTGTGACTTCACACCTCCATTCTGAGTTCACACACCTCAATTCCATGACTTCACACACCTCAATTCTCACTTCAAACACCTCCATTCTTTGACTTCACACACGTCCATTGTGAGTTCACACACCTCCATTCTGTGACTTCACACACCTCCATTCTGTGACTTCACACACCTCCATTCTGTGACTTCACACACCTCCATTCTATGATTTCTCACACCTCCATTCTATTAATTCACACACCTCCATTCTGCGACTTCACACAACTCCATTCTATGACTTCCCACACCTCCATTCTGTGACTTCACACACCTCCATTCTGAGTTCACAAACCTCCATTCTGTGACTTAACGCACCTTCATTCTGTGAATTCACACACCTCCATTCTATGAGTTCACACACCGCCATTCTATGACTTCACACACCTTCAGTCTTTGAATTCTCACCCCTCCATTCTGTGACTTCACACACCTCCATTCTATAACTTCACACACCTCCATTGTGACTTCCCACACCTCCAATCTGAGGTCACACACCTCGGTTCTGACTTCACACACTTTCATTCTATGACTTCACACACCTCCATTCTGTGACTTCACACACCTCAATTCTGTGACTCCACACGCCTCCATTATATGACTTCACAGACCTCCATTCTATGACATCATACGCCTAGATTCTGTGACTTCACACACCTCCATTCTGAGGTCACACACCTCCATTCTGTGACTTAACACACCTCCATTCTGTGACTTCGAATACCTCCATTCTGAGTTCACACACCTCCATTCTGTGACTTCACACACCTCCATTCTGACTTCACACAGCTCCATTCTATGACTTCACACACCTCCATTCTGTGCCTTCACACACCTCCATTCTATGACTTAACACACCTTCATTCTTACTTCACAAACATCCATTCAATGAATTCACACACCTCCATTCTATGACTTCACACACCTCCATTCTATGACTTCACACACCTCCATTCTGTGACTTCACACACCTCAATTCTGTGACTTCACACACCTCCATTATGACTTCACACACATCCATTCTATGACTTCACACACCTCCATTCTATGACTTCACACACCTCAATTCTGTGACTTCACACAACTCCATTCTGAGTTCACACACCTCCATTCTGTGACTTCACACACCTCCAATCTGACTTCACACAGCTCCATTCTATGACTTCACACACCTCCATTCTGTGACTTCACACACCTCCATTCTGAGTTCAAACATCTCCGTTCTGTGACTTAACACACCTCCATTCTTTGACTTCACACACCTCAAATCTGACTTCACACAGCTCCATTCTATGACTTCACAACACCTCCATTCTGTGACATCACACACCTCCATTCTGTGACTTCACACATATCCATTCTATGACTTCACACACCTCCATTCTATGACTTCACACACCTCAATTCTGTGACTTCGCACACCTCCATTCTGACTTCCCACAGCTTCTTCCCTGACTTTCCACACCTCCATTCTATGATTTCACACACCTCCATTCTATGACCTCACACACCTCCATTCTGTGACTTCATACACCTCCATTCTGAGATCAAACACCTCCGTTCTGTAACTTAACACACCTCCATTCTGTGACTTCACACACCTCCATTCTGAGTTCACATACCTCCATTCTGTGACTTCACACATCTCCATTCTAACTTCACATAGCTCTATTCTATGACTTCACACACCTCCATTCTGTGCCTTCGCACACCTCCATTCTATGACTTAACACACCTTCATTCTTACTTAACAAACATCCATTCTATGACTTCACACACCTCCATTCTATGACTTCACACACCTCCATTCTATGACTTCACACACCTCCATTCTGTGACTTCACACACCTTCATTCTGAGTTCACACACCTCCATTCTGTGACTTCACACACCTCCAACCTGATTTCACACAGCTCCATTCTATGACTTCACACACCTCCATTCTTTGACTTCACAAACCTCCATTCTGTGACTTCACACACCTCCATTCTGAGTTCACACACCTCAATTCCGTGACTTCACACACCTCAATTCTCACTTCACACACCTCCATTCTATGATTTCACACAATTCCATTCTATGACTTCACACATCTCCATTCTTTGACTTCACACACCTCCATTGTGAGTTCACACACCTCCATTCTGTGACTTCACACACCTCCATTCTGTGACTTCATACACCTCCATTCTGTGACTTCGCACACCTCCATTCTATGATTTCTCACACCTCCATTCTATTAATACACACCTCCATTCTGTGATTTCACACAACTCAATTCTATGATTTCTCACACCTCCATTCTATTAATTCACACACCTGCATTCTGTGACTTCACACACCTCCATTCTGAGTTCACAAACCTCCATTCTGTGACTTAACGCACCTTCATTCTGTGACTTCACACACCTCCAATCTATGAGTTCACACACCTCCATTATATGACTTCACACACCTCCAGTCTTTGAATTCACACCCCCTGATTCTGTGACTTCACACACTTCCATTCTGTAACTTCACACACCTCCATTGTGACTTCCCACACCTCCAATCTGAGTTCAAACACCTCCGTTCTGACTTCACACACTTCCATTCTATGACTTCACAAACCTCCATTCTGTGACTTCAAACACCTCAATTCTGTGACTTCACACACCTCCATTATGACTTCACACACCTCCATTCTATGACTTTACACGCCTAGATTCTGTGACTTCACACACCTCCATTCTGAGTGCACACACCTCCATTCTGTGACTTAACACACCTCCATTCTGTGACTTCACCCCCCTCCATTCTGAGTTCACACACCTCCATTCTGTGACTTCACAAACCTCCATTCTGACTTCACACAGCTCCATTCTATGACTTCACACACCTCCATTCTGTGCCTTCACACACCTCCATTCTATGACTTAACATACCATCATTCTTACTTAACAAACATCCATTCTATGACTTCACACACCACCATTCTATGACTTCACACACCTACATTCTATGACTTCACACACTTCCATTCTGTGACTTCACACACCTCAATTCTGTGACTTCACACACATCCATTACGATTTCACACACATCCATTCTATGACTTCACACACCTCCATTCTATGACTTCACACACCTCCATTCTGTGACTTCACACACCTCCATTCTGAGTTCACACACCTCCATTCTGTGACTTCACACACCTCCAATCTGACTTCTCACAGCTCCATTCTATGACTTCACACACCTCCATTCTGTGCCTTCACACACCTCCATTCTGAGTTCAAACACCTCCGTTCTGTGACTTAACACACCTCCATTCTGTGACTTCACACACCTAGAATCTGACTTCACACAGCTGCATTCTATGACTTCACACACCTACATTCTGTGACTTCACACACCTCCATTATGACTTCACACACGTCCATTCTATGACTTCACACACATCCATTCTATGACTTCACACACCTCCATTCTGTGACTTCGCACACCTCCATTCTGTGACTTCACACACCTCCATTCTGAGTTCACACACCTCCATTCTGTGACTTCACACACCTCCATTCTAACTTCACATAGCTCATTCTATGACTTCACACACCTCCATTTTGTGCCTTCGCACACCTCCATTCTATGACTTAACACACCTTCATTCTTACTTAACAAACATCCATTCTATGACTTCACACACCTCCAATCTATGACTTCATACACCTCCATTCTATGACTTCACACACCTCCATTTTGTGACTTCACACACCTCAATTCTGTGACTTCACACACCTCCATTATGACTTCACACACATCCATTCTATGACTTCACACACCTCCATTCTGTGACTTCACACACCTCCATTCTGAGTTCACACACCTCCATTCTGATACTTCACACACCTCCAATCTGACTTCACAAAACTCCATTCTATGCCTTCACACACCTCCATTCTGACTTCACACACCTCCATTCTATGACTTCACACAACTCCATTCTGACTTTACATACCTCCATTCTGTGACTTCACACACCTCCATTCCATGATTTCACACACCTCCATTCGATGACTTCACACCTCCATTCTTTGACTTTACACACCTCCATTCTATGAGTTCACACAGCTCCATCTGTGACTCTACACACCACCTTTTTGACTTCACACACCTCCATTCTGTGATTTCACACACCTCCATTCTGTGACTTCACACACCGTTATTGTTTGACTTCACACACCTCCATTCTTTGACTTCACACACCTCCATTCCATGACTTCACACACCTCCATTCTATGAGTTCACACACATCCATTCTATGAGTTCACACACCTCCATTTTGACTTCACACACCTGCATTCTATGACTTCACACACCTTCATTCTTACTTCAGAAACATCCATTCTATGACTTCACTCACTTCCATTCTATGATTTCACACACCTCATTTCTGAGTTGACACACCTCCATTCTGTGATTTCACACACCTCCAATTTGACCTCACACACCCCCATTCAATGACTTCACACACCCCCATTGTGACTTCACACACTCCATTCTATGAGTTCACACACCTCCATTCTGACTTCAAACATCTCAATTCTATGACTTCACACAGCTGCATTCTCACTTCAGACACCTCCATTTGTGACTTCACACACCACAATTTGGACTTCAAACACCTTCATTCTGTGGCTTCACACACCTCCAGTCTTTGAATTCACACCCCTCCATTCTGTGACTTCACACACCTCCATTCTATAACTTCACACACCTCCATTGTGACTTCCCACACCTCCAATCTGAGTTCACACACCTCGGTTCTGACTTCACACACTTTCATTCTATGACTTCACACACCTCCATTCTGTGACTTCACACACCTCAATTTTGTGACTTCACACACCTCCATTATGACTTCACACACATCCATTCTATGACTTCACACATCTCCATTCTGTGACTTCACACACCTCAATTCTGTTACTTCACACACCTCCAATCTGACTTCACACAACTCCATTCTATGACTTCACACACCTCCATTCTGACTTCACACAGCTCCATTCTATGACTTCACACAACTCCATTCTGACTTTACATACCTCCATTCTGTGACTTCACACACCTCCATTCCATGATTTCACACACCTCCATTCGATGACTTCACACCTCCATTCTTTGACTTTACACACCTCCATTCTATGAGTTCACACACCTCCATCTGTGACTCTACACACCACCTTTTTGACTTCACACACCTCCATTCTGTGATTTCACACACCTCCATTCTGTGACTTCACACACCGTTATTGTTTGACTTCACACACCTCCATTCTTTGACATCACACACCTCCATTCCATGACTTCACACACCTCCATTCTATGAGTTCACACACATCCATTCTATGAGTTCACACACCTCCATTTTGACTTCACACACCTGCATTCTATGACTTCACACACCTTCATTCTTACTTCAGAAACATCCATTCTATGACTTCACTCACTTCCATTCTATGATTTCACACACCTCACTTCTGAGTTGACACACCTCCATTCTGTGATTTCACACACCTCCAATTTGACCTCACACACCCCCATTCTATGACTTCACACACCCCCATTGTGACTTCACACACTCCATTCTATGAGTTCACACACCTCCATTCTGACTTCAAACACCTCAATTCTATGACTTCACACAGCTGCATTCTGACTTCAGACACCTCCATTTGTGACTTCACACACCACAATATTGACTTCAAACACCTTCATTCTGTGGCTTCACACACCTCCAGTCTTTGAATTCACACCCCTCCATTCTGTGACTTCACACACCTCCATTCTATAACTTCACACACCTCCATTGTGACTTCCCACACCTCCAATCTGAGTTCACACACCTCGGTTCTGACTTCACACACTTTCATTCTATGACTTCACACACCTCCATTCTGTGACTTCACACACCTCAATTCTGTGACTTCACACACCTCCATTCTGAGTTCAAACACCTCCGTTCTGTGACTTACCACACCTCCATTCGATGAATTCACACACCTCCATTCTATGACTTCACACACCTCCATTCTATGACTTCACACACCTCCATTCTGTGACTTCACACACCTCCATTATGACTTCACACACATCCATTCTATGACTTCACACACCTCCATTCTATGACTTCACAAACCTCCATTCTGTGACTTCGCACACCTCCATTCTGACTTCACACAGCTCCATTCTATGACTTCACACACCTCCATTCTATGATTTCACACACCTCCATTCTTTGACTTCACACACCTCCATTCTGTGACTTCACACACCTCCATTCTGAGTTCAAACACCTCCGTTCTGTGACTTAGCACACCTCCATTCTGTGACTTCACACACCTCCATTCTGAGTTCACACACCTCCATTCTGTGACTTCACACACCTCCATTCTGTGCCTTCGCACACCTCCATTCTATGACTTAACACACCTTCATTCTTACTTCACAAACATCCATTCTATGACTTCACACACCTCCATTCTACGACTTCACACAACTCCATTCTATGACTTCAAACACCTCCATTCTGTGAGTTCACACACCTCAATTCTGTGACTTCACACAACTCCATTATGATTTCACACACATCCATTCTATGACTTCACACACCTCCATTCTGTGACTTCACACACCTCCATTCTGAGTTCACACACCTCCACTCTGTGACTTCACACACCTCCATTCTGAGTTCACACACCTCAATTCCGTGACTTCACACACCTCAATTCTCACTTCACACATCTCCATTCTTTGACTTCACACACCTCCATTCTGTGACTTCACACACCTCCATTCTGTGACTTCACACACCTCCATTCTGTGACTTCACACACCTCCATTCTGTGACTTCACACACCTCCATTCTATGATTTCTCACACCTCCATTCTATTAATTCACACACCTCCATTCTGTGACTTCACACAACTCCATTCTATGACTTCCCACACCTCCATTCTGTGACTTCACACACCTCCATTCTGAGTTCACAAACCTCCATTCTGTGACTTAACGCACCTTCATTCTGTGACTTCACACACCTCCATTCTATGAGTTCACACACCTCCATTCTATGACTTCACACACCTCCAGTCTTTGAATCCAAACCCCTCCATTCTGTGACTTCACACACCTCCATTCTATAACTTCACACTCCTCCATTGTGACTTCCCACACCTCCAATCTGAGTTCACACACCTCGGTTCTGACTTCACACACTTTCATTCTATGACTTCACACACCTCCATTCTGTGGCTTCACACACCTCAATTCTGTGACTTCACACGCCTTCATTATGAATTCATACACATCCATTCTATGACTTCACGCACCTCCATTCTATGACTTCACACACCTCCATTATGACTTCATACACATCCATTCTATGACTTCACACACCTCCATTCTATGACTTCACACACCTCAATTCTGTGACTTCACACACCTCCATTCTGAGTTCACACACCTCCATTATGTGACTTCACACACCTCCAATCTGACTTCACACAGCTCCATTCTATGACTTCACACACCTCCATTCTGTGCCTTCACACACCTCCATTCTGAGTTGAAACACCTCCGTTCTGTGACTTAACACACCTCCATTCTGTGACTTCACACACCTCCATTCTGAGTTCACACACCTCCATTCTGTGACTTCACACACCTCCATTCTATGATTTCTCACACCTCCATTCTATTAATTCACACAGCTCCATTCTGCGACTTCACACAACTCCATTCTATGACTTCCCACACCTCCATTCTGTGACTTCACACACCTCCATTCTGAGTTCACACACCTCAATTCCGTGACTTCACACACCTCAATTCTCACTTCACACACCACCATTCTTTGACTTCACACACCTCCATTGTGAGTTCACACACCTCCATTCTGTGACTTCACACACATCCCTTCTGTGACTTCACACACTTCATTATGACTTCACACACATCCATTCTATGACTTCACACATCTCCATTCTATGACTTCACACACCTCCATTCTGTGACTTCGCACACCTCCATTCTGACTTCACACAGCTTCATTCTATGACTTCACACACCTCCATTCTATGATTTCACACACCTCCATTATGACTTCACACACATCCATTCTATGACTTCACACACCTCCATTCTATGACTTCACACACCTCCATTCTATGATTTCTCACACATCCATTCTATTATTTCACACACCTCCATTCTGTGACTTCATACAACTCCATTCTATGACTTCCCACACCTCCATTCTGTGAATTCACACACCTCCATTCTGAGTTCACAAACCTCCATTCTGTGACTTAACGCACCTTCATTCTGTGACTTCACATACCTCCATTCTATGAGTTCACACACCTCCATTCTATGACTTCACACACCTCCAGTCTTTGAATTCACACCCCTCCATTCTGTCACTTCACACACCTCCATTCTATAACTTCACACACCTCCATTGTGACTTCCCACACCTCCAATCTGAGTTCACACACCTCGGTTCTGACTTCACACACTTTCATTCTATGACTTCACACACCTCCATTCTGTGACTTCACACACCTCAATTCTGTGACTTCACACGCCTTCATTATGACTTCACACATCTCCATTCTATGACTTCACTGACCTCCATTGTATGACTTCACACGCCTAGATTCTTTGACTTCACACACCTCCATTCTGAGTTCACACACCTCCATTCTGTGACTTAACACACCTCCATTCTGTGACTTCACACACCTCCATTCTGAGTTCACACACCTCCATTCTGTGACTTCACACACCTCCATTCTGACATCACACAGCTCCATTCTATGACTTCACACACCTCCATTCTGTGCCTTCACACACCTCCATTCTATGACTTAACACACCTTCATTCTTACTTAACAAACATCCATTCAATGATTTCACACACCTCCATTCTATGAATTCACACACCTCCATTCTGAGTTCAAACACCTCCATTCTGTGACTTCACACACCTCCAATCTGCCTTCACACAGCTCCATTCTATGACTTCACACACCTCCATTCTGTGACTTCACACACCTCCATTCTGAGTTCCCACACCTCCATTCTGTGACGTCACACATCTCCATTCTAACTTCACATAGCTCCATTCTATGACTTCACACACCTCCATTCTGTGCCTTCGCACACCTCCATTCTATGACTTAACACACCTTCATTCTTACTTAACAAACATCCATTCTATGACTTCACACACCTCCATTCTACGACTTCACACAACTCCATTCTATGACTTCAAACACCTCCATTCTTTGACTTCACACACCTCAATTCTGTGACTTCACACAACTCCATTATGACTTCACACACATCCATTCTATGACTTCACACACCTCCATTCTGTGACTTCACACACCTCCATTCTGAGTTCACACACCTCCACTCTGTGACTTCACACACCTCCAATCTGACTTCACACAGCTCCATTCTATGACTTCACACACCTCCATTCTGTGACTTCACAAACCTCCATTCTGTGACTTCACACCTCCATTCTGAGTTCACACACCTCAATTCCATGACTTCACACACCTCAATTCTCACTTCAAACACCTCCATTCTTTGACTTCACACACGTCCATTGTGAGTTCACACACCTCCATTCTGTGACTTCACACACCTCCCTTCTGTGACTTCACACACCTCCATTCTGTGACTTCACACACCTCCATTCTATGATTTCTCACACCTCCATTCTATTAATTCACACAGCTCCATTCTGCGACTTCACACAACTCCATTCTATGACTTCCCACACCTCCATTCTGTGACTTCACACACCTCCATTCTGAGTTCACAAACCTCCATTCTGTGACTTAACGCACCTTCATTCTGTGAATTCACACACCTCCATTCTATGAGTTCACACACCGCCATTCTATGACCTCACACACCTTCAGTCTTTGAATTCTCACCCCTCCATTCTGTGACTTCACACACCTCCATTCTATAACTTCACACACCTCCATTGTGACTTCCCACACCTCCAATCTGAGGTCACACACCTCGGTTCTGACTTCACACACTTTCATTCTATGACTTTACACACCTCCATTCTGTGGCTTCACACACCTCAATTCTGTGACTTCACACACCTCCATTATGACTTCACACACCTCCATTCTATGACTTCACAGACCTCCATTCTATGACATCATACGCCTAGATTCTGTGACTTCACACACCTCCATTCTGAGTTCACACACCTCCATTCTATGACTTAACACACCTCCATTCTGTGACTTCACATACCTCCATTCTGCGTTCACACACCTCCATTCTGTGACTTCACACACCTCCATTCTGTGCCTTCACACACCTCCATTCTATGACTTAACACACCTTAATTCTTACTTAACAAACATCCTTTCAATGACTTCACACACCTCCATTCTATGACTTCACACACCTCCATTCTGTGACTTCACACACCTCCATTCTGAGTTCAAACACCTCCGTTCTGTGACATAACACACCTCCATTCTGTGACTTCACACACCTCCATTCTGAGTTCCCACACCTCCATTCTGTGACTTCACACATCTCCATTCTAACTTCACATAGCTCCATTCTATGACTTCACACACCTCCATTCTATGCCTTCGCACACCTCCATTCTATGACTTAACACACCTTCATTCTTACTTAACAAACATCCACTCTATGACTTCACACACCTCCATTCTACGACTTCACACAACTCCATTCCATGACTTCAAACACCTCCATTCTGTGACTTCACACACCTCAATTCTGTGACTTCACACAACTCCATTATGACTTCACACACATCCATTCTATGACTTCACACACCTCCATTCTGTGACTTCACACACCTCCATTCTGAGTACACACACCTCCACTCTGTGACTTCACACACCTCCAATCTGACTTCACACAGCTCCATTCTATGACTTCACACACCTCCATTCTGTGACTTCACAAACCTCCATTCTGTGACTTCACACCTCCATTCTGAGTTCACACACCTCAATTCCATGACTTCACACACCTCAATTCTCACTTCAAACACCTCCATTCTTTGACTTCACACACGTCCATTGTGAGTTCACACACCTCCATTCTGTGACTTCACACACCTCCATTCTGTGACTTCACACACCTCCATTCTGTGACTTCACACACCTCCATTCTATGATTTCTCACACCTCCATTCTATTAATTCACACACCTCCATTCTGCGACTTCACACAACTCCATTCTATGACTTCCCACACCTCCATTCTGTGACTTCACACACCTCCATTCTGAGTTCACAAACCTCCATTCTGTGACTTAACGCACCTTCATTCTGTGAATTCACACACCTCCATTCTATGAGTTCACACACCGCCATTCTATGACTTCACACACCTTCAGTCTTTGAATTCTCACCCCTCCATTCTGTGACTTCACACACCTCCATTCTATAACTTCACACACCTCCATTGTGACTTCCCACACCTCCAATCTGAGGTCACACACCTCGGTTCTGACTTCACACACTTTCATTCTATGACTTCACACACCTCCATTCTGTGACTTCACACACCTCAATTCTGTGACTCCACACGCCTCCATTATATGACTTCACAGACCTCCATTCTATGACATCATACGCCTAGATTCTGTGACTTCACACACCTCCATTCTGAGGTCACACACCTCCATTCTGTGACTTAACACACCTCCATTCTGTGACTTCACATACCTCCATTCTGAGTTCACACACCTCCATTCTGTGACTTCACACACCTCCATTCTGACTTCACACAGCTCCATTCTATGACTTCACACACCTCCATTCTGTGCCTTCACACACCTCCATTCTATGACTTAACACACCTTCATTCTTACTTCACAAACATCCATTCAATGAATTCACACACCTCCATTCTATGACTTCACACACCTCCATTCTATGACTTCACACACCTCCATTCTGTGACTTCACACACCTCAATTCTGTGACTTCACACACCTCCATTATGACTTCACACACATCCATTCTATGACTTCACACACCTCCATTCTATGACTTCACACACCTCAATTCTGTGACTTCACACAACTCCATTCTGAGTTCACACACCTCCATTCTGTGACTTCACACACCTCCAATCTGACTTCACACAGCTCCATTCTATGACTTCACACACCTCCATTCTGTGACTTCACACACCTCCATTCTGAGTTCAAACATCTCCGTTCTGTGACTTAACACACCTCCATTCTTTGACTTCACACACCTCAAATCTGACTTCACACAGCTCCATTCTATGACTTCACAACACCTCCATTCTGTGACATCACACACCTCCATTCTGTGACTTCACACATATCCATTCTATGACTTCACACACCTCCATTCTATGACTTCACACACCTCAATTCTGTGACTTCGCACACCTCCATTCTGACTTCCCACAGCTTCTTCCCTGACTTTCCACACCTCCATTCTATGATTTCACACACCTCCATTCTATGACCTCACACACCTCCATTCTGTGACTTCATACACCTCCATTCTGAGATCAAACACCTCCGTTCTGTAACTTAACACACCTCCATTCTGTGACTTCACACACCTCCATTCTGAGTTCACATACCTCCATTCTGTGACTTCACACATCTCCATTCTAACTTCACATAGCTCTATTCTATGACTTCACACACCTCCATTCTGTGCCTTCGCACACCTCCATTCTATGACTTAACACACCTTCATTCTTACTTAACAAACATCCATTCTATGACTTCACACACCTCCATTCTATGACTTCACACACCTCCATTCTATGACTTCACACACCTCCATTCTGTGACTTCACACACCTTCATTCTGAGTTCACACACCTCCATTCTGTGACTTCACACACCTCCAACCTGATTTCACACAGCTCCATTCTATGACTTCACACACCTCCATTCTTTGACTTCACAAACCTCCATTCTGTGACTTCACACACCTCCATTCTGAGTTCA